>OY977941.1:10711496-11911496 GCA_963854355.1 Epinotia brunnichana | reverse complement strand
GTAATAAAGTTATACTCAATTTAATTTGCTTTCATTAAAGCACAGGTCTGTGTCTGTAGATCTGTGAGACCAATTATTCAATCACAATCTCGAAAACACTAAAATAGGTAAAAATTGATTATCAAATAATGAGACATTTGGTGTTACTATACTGACAAATGTATAGGTATTCAAAGGGCTTTGTATGCACATTTGCCACCAACCACCAGAGAGCTAAGCTCAAATGCTCAGTTCTATGCTTAATTTGCTCAGGAAAATTATTCGAAATCACCGCTTTGATTTCGATAGGCGATGATGAAAACGATCTTGAGAAAACCCAGGCACAACACGAACTCAAAAAACTGAAGAACCTGAGGAAGTGTTCACACTTTCCTAACTATATATCGGTTTAATATACCGAAAACCCATGCCTTGCGATTTAAGCCTATTTTGTGTCGATTTCTACTTACCTAATCTACAAAGAATAACACGAGTATAGGTAAGCAATATTATATCGTAAACTCGTGAATATCTGTGAGTTAATTCAAATGAACCCTAAGCATTCTCCAAATCTTCAAATCAATAAAGAGTTGGCAATGCACGGTGGTGAATCCTCTTTAGTAGCAAGCGTCCATAGATATCTATCATAGTCATAGATATCTCGCAAACCGTGTGTTTGTTTGCAAAATACATGGTATAAAAAAATGGTACTAATAATAATTCTATGGTAATTGTACTGACTGCCGTGCTTCCTGGATGGCCCCTCGATTTCGAGTCCTGCTTGTAAGTAATGTATTTTATTTACTCATATTTCTTTTATACGCATAGGATTACAAATTATATGCCATTTTATACTAAAAATGTATGTATCACATACATACATACATATATACCTGAGTGGCCGAGCTCTGCTTGGGTGAAAAAAGAGAAAAAGAATTTCCCTGATATGAGACTTAGCTGGTAAGGCGAAAGAAATATATATTCTATACTACTATACATAGAATGGGTGGCGCAGGACCGGTCATTTTGGCACTCTTTGGGGGAGGCATATGTCCAGCAGTGGACGTCTTTCGGCTGATATGATAATGATGATGATATATAGAATATTTTTCTTTTTCGCCTTATCACAAAGGAATAAGGTGCCAAATTGTAAACATAGCTCGGAAGTCGATTTTAGCTACCTAATTGTATTCTCATTGGCAAGATCCGTCACATCATTATATCCTTCCCATAAAGCTTTAAAGCGAGCATACGTTGTTTACTACAGCATACTTAATCTAAATATGTCTGTTCTAGTGAATTCCTTAGCCTCAGAGTAGGTAAAGAAAATGAAACTAATTCTTCATTAGTAGGAATATGTTTTCTACCACAAGAATAAAAAGTGTCTATATATGCAATGGAATACTTTACTGTTTAGGTATATTAATTATTACAATTATTTAATACTTCTTCTTCTTCACTTGACTTTCAAACTCTCCTTCAGGTCTGCCATGAACCCGCTTAGCGGGCGCCTATATACGCCGTAGGCATCGTCGGCAAGGAGCGTAGTGCGTAGAGATTCTGGGCAGTGAATGTGTTAAAAACTTGGAGTTGAAGTGTAGTTAGGAGGTATCTTGAAGAACTGTATCCAATTGGGTGACAATAATCCGTCTTGATTTGACCACAATAAACACAAATTACATCATGCTTGCAGATTCCGAGTAGATATTATAAATATTCTGACAATGTCTTTCCACATTCAATTGGTTCGAACTGCAGGGGAGTTAACTGGATGGCGTCATTATTACAGCGGATCACAATATACTATCATAATCGTTATAGTTCGTACACTATAAGATTTTCCTTGTATTTAATATATTATGATTTTATTGAAAACGATATATCTAAGTCCTTAAGACAGCGTAAATGCCAAATGTCAAATGTGCTTATATGACATATCGCTGCCCCAATATTATAGGGTTCTATGTTGCACTTTTATCAACTTGAAATTTGAAGTTTGTCAGAGTAACACTAGGTCTAAATTGAAGTACCCCGACAATGTAACATAGGACCCTATAATATTGGGGCAGCGAGATGTTACGACATACACCGTACTAGACAATGTGACCTGTGTGATAAAAAAATATTCCACATACTAAAGAAACGTATTCGAACTTCTTTCATTAATAACGGGCTCTTAAGATGAGAAATATGAAAAATCGGGTTGTAATGGTAGGGTTTGTGAACGAACTTTTGTGTTTTAAATTAGAACAAATTGTAAAAATGACCGAAAATCTATTTTAAACGTTTATCCACCCACATGACACCCTATTAATTCTCCCTGTAAACGTATTATTTTCTAACAGCTGGTATTAAACTAGCGAATTTTACAGTTGTCAAAATGCAAAAAATCGCGACAGACGTCCGTCCAGCCCGAGGCCGCTTGGCCATCTGCCTACTAAAATTCAAACGAATGACTTACGCGCGTCCGTTTTGAGCGAGATTTTATATTTATGTGCTTAATGTTACTAATATACGTTAATTAAAAATAAAATGAGCCTACTACGTTGTCACATATATAATAAGGAATAAAAGGATACAAAAATAAATACTGAACATTGACTAGCAAAAAAATGGTTCTGGTTTTTAGTCAACTCGACCTACCGAAAAACGCGCGATCAGAGCTAACTTTGCGAGCCTAATCCATCGAGGCAAATTAATCAAATCGTGTTTTGGGCATTATAAAATTGTAGAAAATATCTTCAAATAACATTTAAATAAGAAACCGTTACATTTTATGTAGTTTTCGCGTAATTAAGTAGGAATTTCCAAGCCTTATTCTACCCCCTTGTGGTACTTTTCTGAAGATGCTTCACCTTAAAGCTGAATAAACTCTACACAAGCCTGTAGAACACAACCTTGATGAGAAAACATGTCTTCGTGGAGAAAAATGCATTTACATGTGAGATTTTCCCTCAATGTCCTTCCAGGGAAGATTCTCTGAATTTGAAGCTCGGGAGAATTTCAAATCAACTTTGATTTACACATTTATAACAACATTAATAATAACATTTTACCCGACTACGGCTAAACCCAAAAGAATGGTAATGGATTAAATTTCTAGTTAAGTATTGATAATTTGCTACCACCTCCACCTCCATGTTTGATGAATTCCAAAAAATGTGGTGGTGTTAGGTTTCTCTTAGTCGTAATGCTGAAAACGTGTTGGCGCACATCGAGTTTAAAAAAAAAACAATATGGCGGGCGTGAGTGGATACCAAACCGAAATCACAACTTTGCTTCTAGCACTTAATTAATCGGGCGGATTTCAATAAACATGACATCAGTTGATGGGACTGTAACACGCAAACTATTTTGAACATTACAAACGCAATTTAATTTCGTTAGTGTAGTGTAGGTACGCCTAGTTTATTCAAGTGCAATGCCGTCGACTCTTTGCTCGCATAAATCTAGATGCATTTGAATCCTTTGTGCCGTTCCATTTCGTATGTTGTACGAGTCGAGTTTATTAACATTTTGGCTTGAAATAAAATCAAAGAATCATATCTTAGAATCTGTCTCTTCATGCCTAAATGTTATAATATAAGGATTAATACTATGATTGGATTCCTGACGCTCATGGATTTGGTCCTGATTGAGCTCTTAGTTATAAGCATGCAAACGAGAAAAAGAGTTTAGTTCATGGTTTTTCCACAGAATTTTGACGTTTAACCTCAGATAAGTCCATGTTCCTGTTCGCACAAATTCGGCTTTTGAAGTTTTTGCATGGACGCAACGACAGCTAGTTAGTCTACTCTCCTAAGGGTGAGTATCCACCAGTGCTGTGACACGCTCATGCGCCTCACCCCACCCGACACGCCTAACGAAACCAGACCTTTACCTACGCTTAGTTATTACGCATCGCGGTGTCAAGATATATTTGTCGATGAGCGTTGAGGTGAGCTTAAAACAAGTTAAAGAATAGCGGGGCAGAGCTGTGCGAGGCTGTGTAGCGGTGAACGAGGAAAGATCCACAATAGGGTTGGTCACGCTCGCGCAAGGTTTAATATTAGTGCATTTTGCATCGGCTTGCAACCACGTACAGGGGACCGATTTTTGACTTTCGAGCGCTCGATTCATTTACTCGAAAACTGTCAAAAATTATGGATTGCTATTTTGAAATAGCGATAGAAAATTGAAAAATGAGTGATCTTGACCATTCGTATTCAATTCGTATTTACTTTTATTTAATTTTCGAGCGCTCGTAAGTCAATAATCGGTCCCCTGGTCTGGTGGAAAGCCGTTTGCAGCGCCGAAAAAGTCACGACAGTCACCAAACAAGGCTATTTGACCGCCCATCCCTTGTACCACTTTTGAGGAAAAACGAAAACATTACGAGCGCAACAACTTGAAAAAAACAAGCTTGGAACTCGCAACACTGTTTCTTTGCAATAAGGAACCTATTCGGGGAATTATATTTCCAACAAAAACTATGTATACTCGTATCTACCCAATTTGTTTGAATCAGTTTTGTACTTAAGTTATGTTTTTTAATTAGTCTAAAAGTAAGTTGAAACACGTTTCTAGGTCATATTTATGCTTCATTTGTCACCCTTTTGAGCTGGATTTTACAAAAATAACCAAACAATTTAGAAAAAAATATATAGTAGAGCTCACTGGAATAAACATCCTGCATCCGCAAAAAACGTCAGTTCCCTAACGGAAATTCGCGAATTAAACCAACGTGGTCCAAATATTAATATTAAGGCAGAGAAATTAGAGTAAATAGTAAATACTCCACTACGGTACACCAAGTTGTTTGTCAGATTATATGGATGAGATGCCCATCCCGCTTTAGACTGAATCATTTCATGCGTAGTTAGAGTAGCTGACTAAATTGGCGTTCAAATTGATTTCATAATTGATTGATTCGATTCATAAAAATGATTGCAGTTTGTACAACCGCGTACTGAACATTACAGTATGCACCACATAAGTTTGCGTTTCTTATGTTAGCTTCTAGAAGCGTCGCAAAGGTGTAACAGGGGTTCGACGGGTGTACAGGAGGCGACTTGAGAATTTAACTTAAGTCGACGTGAGCTCCGAAAACGGGTTCTTTTAAAAATCGTAGCTCTTGTTTGAATTACAATACGGCTGCCTTAAATTTAATTAGCAATTTTGAGGCCTTTTTAGAGGGGAATCAGCTATTCGAATTATGAGTTTTTGACTTTCGCTCAATAGAAAATAATCACGAACATAGGTCTAAAATACACTTAAAAAAATCGTAACAAATTATGCACAACAGCTAAACATATTAAAATTGATTCTAAAAACGGCAAAGTCATGTTTGAGGGAAATCTGCTATTACTTTATTTATATAATAAACACACAAAAAAAAATTAAAAAACATGATATCCGCGCTTCCAAAAAGTGCGTGCACTTCCATCTCGCTCACGCGTATGCTCAGTGAGAGGGAGAGAAGACCACGAACCTACGTCCCCTTAAGAGACACAAACTTAAGCTGGGGTCCCACGGCCTGCTGTTACACAGGGCAGATCAAGCCAGGCCAGATCGACAGGCCATGGAAACGATCGCATCCGATGAGGCCTGCGGTGGCCTGTTGAGTGATGTCGCCCGTCCTATATATCGGGAGTCAGTAAGTTCAAAGGCGCGGCGTGGCGCAACGGTAAATGACGGCCTGTACGTCATCCGTTCTAAAGCCGGGGTTCCACGGCCTATTTTCTCACCGGTCGGATCACGCCAGGCCAGGACGCGACATTTCCCATGGTCTGTTGGTCTGGTCTGGCGTGATCTGACCAGGAAGAAAGCAGGCCGTAGGACCCCGGCTTAAGCACAGGCACAGGCATGACACGATCCGGCATGGCCTGTAAGAACACGGGCCGTATGACCCCGCCTTTATGTGGCATGTTGTACTCACGTTGGCAATAGTGTAGGAGAGGTGCAGTAGGGAAGGTGAGGCTCTCAGTACGGGCACGCCGGCGCGCGCCGCCGCCGTCACGACCGCAGCCGCCGCCGCGCCGCCGCCGACGACGAGCAAGGTGGCGACGCGCCGACCATCCAGCGCGTGGCACGTGCGCTCGAGCACCCGCGCACTGAACCTGTTAACAAACAAACACATTTGGTTAAACATAGGTTTACACTGCTTCTGCATTTGACAAGTAATATGAAAATTCTACTTTAAATGACATATAACAATATATTTTTCACTCCTCTCATTCAGAAAAGTAAGTTTTGGTCCCCGACGAGAGGGAGCAAAATGCTTCTTTTCTGTTCAAGCTACTTTTTTAATTTATTCATTGGCTTGTAGCATTTACGCAATGTGCCAATAGAATCTTAATAAAATAATCGTTTGTAATTTCATCGTAATCGACAAACGTATACATAGTGTACATATAAATGTATATATTTTTATGTTTTTTTTGTTTGTTTTGTTTTTTTTTCTTTTTTGATGTTGTTTTGTTTGTTTTATTTGTTTTTTTTTTCGTTTTTTTTTGTTCTGTTTGTTCTTTTTTTGTTTTTAGTTTTTGTTTTTTTGTTCTTTTTTTTTGTTTTTTTTTGCAAATTTTTTCCTCATAGTCGAGTCGGTGTGAAAAGTTACATGTGTCACTCAGGAGCAAAATTATTTTCGTCTTGGGCGTTAACACTGGTTACGAGTATATAGGCTGCACATTTAAGGGTAGGTATTTTTAACTAAAAATACATACAACATAGGCACACGTATATACGGTGCTAAGTAACCTCATCATAATTAAATCTGGCATTGAACTCTGATAATGAAACAACGTTTGCATGCATCATGCATAACAGTTGTAGGTCGGCACATTATTAGCGTGAGAAACATGTAAATCATGTAACAAACATGCAACCATTGTTTTGGGGGTCGAAGTTATGGCTTCAAAGCATAAAACACAGCGGTCGGTACTAACAGCACTTGTGACCTCATTTCCAGGGGCGAATTTTTACGCGTACAGTCGCTATCGTACCGATATAGCCCTCCGAATCGCTAAACTTATGTGGCAGTGGGCGGCAGGGACTGCATAACCGAAAAATACCGGTATTCTAATACCGGTATTATAAAGGTTACGGTATCGTTTTAAACTGGTACCGCTAACCGTTATTTCAAAACGGTTACGGTACCTAGAGAGACGGACAGACGGACACGGCGAAACTAAAAGAGTTAAGTGTTGACTATGGAACCTAAAACGAAGTCCTAAGATTCAATTTCAATTCAATTTTATTCTAAGATTCCAAGGTGTACCTGTTGACGAAATAGTTCCTTTGACTTCCTCTTCTAAACTAAAACAAATTAAAATGGCCTTACAAAAAGATTTCAATTTTGTATATCAAAATAAATAAAATACATCACGTGAGCCTATTAGAAAATGAAGCTTAGAAAATACAAATTACTTATCGCCTCTTGCATTCGGGGCTTGTCGAACGGCTGCCACGTCGTTGGTGGGCGTTTTCAAGAAAAGTTGTTCAATTTCGTATGATTCTATATCTTGTAAAAAATCGTTTTATTCTACTCAGAAATTGAAGCCCTTTCGATTTTAATAAGTGAAAAAAAATGTGTCCCGCGTTTTTCATACAATTTTTTGTTTCCATTACGCTACCGTCCTACAAACTTCTATGAAGACAGTAACGTAACGGAACGAAAAAACTTAGGACATTTTTTTTCTGCTACTAAAATTGGTATTGTTTTATTTAAAAAAAATTGTGTGATGCCAACAAATTTAGTGAATAGTCATAATATCGTGTTGAACAATAGGAAGATTTCTTAGCTTTTAGAGGCTTTAATAGTTATTTGTTATACAAGGGGGGAAAGTTGTATTTTACCTGAAACACGAGCTTGCGAAAGGATTCTATGATTGACCACGAGCGAAGCGAGTGGTTCAAAAATAGAATCCTGAGCGTAGCGAGTGTTTCAACACACGAGACGTAAAATAACTTTTCACCCGTATATAACACAAATCTTTTCACCTCACTACAGCAAGGAAAATAAGAAAAAGGGTAAAAAAAAGTAAAATAAAGTTTAAAAAAAAGTAAAAAATTTAATTAAAAAAAAAGTTAAAAAAAAATAAAGCACGTAAAAAAAAAGTTTTAAAAAGAGTAAAAAGAGTTAAAAATAAAAGTTAAACAAAAATATGTCATAAAATATACCTACAAAAACAAATATAAACATTTAACGTTCTACGTCATAGTACTTTTAACGTTCTACGTCTACTTTCTTCACATGTGGATAAAAAGCGATTTTCTCAATAGTTAACAAACATACAAAAAGGCCTTTCCGAGCTAGTGAGGTGAAAACAATGTTTTCTAGTTTTAAAAGTAGAGTGACTTTGCTGTCTATACAATAAACATTTTACTTTAGAAATATGAAGGACTTTAATAAAATGTAAGACAGTTTTACAATCCTACCTACTAACAAGATTTCAATGCCGCACTGTAACACGTCTTTCTTTAAACGCTTTCCTAGTTATTTTATATAACGTACTTAGATTTATAAAATTAATTGATATATATAAAAAATTGTAATTCCCCTTGTGGTCGTTAATATAAATAAGTTACCTACCCGAACAAACTTTTACTGTTAATGTTTTTCAAACGGTCACCACGATACAGGCTTAGCCTAGTGTGGGACCATGGGTTAAAGTATGTTGTATTTTGTTTCTTTTAAATAAACGAATTTTATTTTTATTTTTTATTTTTTTTTACTTTGCCATGAACTATTAAACTAATCCATTAAATGTGAAAACCTTCCGAAGCACGTATGGGGAACTATTTCAGCCTGCTCCTATTTCCATCCATGTGTATAGTTCGTCCGGCGGCGTAAGAGCCAAAAGCCATAAAGATAAGCTAATTAGTCATCTATTGTTAAAAGTCTGGAGGGTAGTGCTGCAACAAACGGGAAAAGTCCATCTAGTATTCCGTTGGAACTGATTTAGTGATAACGTGTTTATACTAAGTATTTAAGTTGTTTTGGTAAAAATGTTTCGTCCGTGGGTAGATAAAAAGAAAACCAGTACAAGTGCTCGAACTCATTTAAACAGTCAAAGTAAGCAAATAGTCAAAAATGTGTACAATGGACTTTTTAGAAAAAAAGTTTCGCGAGGAGGTGATGAAAATTGCTAATAATGTATGGATGTTTTAGTCATGTTGAGGGTATCGAGAACACATTTATTATTCAAGATCAGCAACGCTTCGTTATCAACGCAACGTGACAGAGAGCTCAGATAGTGAATAATTACATTATTTTTAATAAAGTAATATATGAGTAAATAATTTATGTTGTATTATTTTTACTCCATTCCAATGTTAGGTACATTTTTGACAACCCTATGCAAAAGTGATGATGCCTTTTGTTAAAGAAACATAAAGTGCATTATAAGCTGTAATAGAAGCGGTTTGGGTCGAATCTCACTTTGTCGTATTACGACTTCAGACCTTTTGAAATAAAAATGCCATTGTAACAAGTTTTATGGCTTTTAGCTCTTAAACCGTCGGACAGCCTATACCTATATCCATATCACATAAAACAAATCCATCACTAAGTTTTTTAACCAGTAAAAACGTGTGCAGTCCACCCAGTCAATCACGTCCCATCTAAGTAATGAATCGACGAACTTTACATGCATTGACATCCGTACACAAAAAAGGGTAGATTGCAAACGACATGTTCCCCGCGGGGGGAAGTCCCGAGCCTCGAACCAACTCGAACTGTGATTAATCGAGCTATTTGTCCCGAGGTGTGTGTTTTACGCGCCGCAGCACACGTTGTGACGTAAGCACATAAGCGTGTGTGCGATTAGTTAGCCTGAATTAGCTTTCGAGTCAACTGCTTTTGTTATTTACCTACACGCATTGCTCACGAATACGGATACTACAAAGTTCTTCATATAAGAAATATTAATATTTACCTACAATTTTAGCATCACTTACCAACATAAAATGTAACCAATTTCTTTTCAGGTTATACTCGTAGGTTCCTTTTGCCGGCAACTTTATTTATTTTACTTTGCATCAATTAAGTCATTTCTAACCTTATTAACTATGGTTTATGGTCTTAAATACTATTTATCTAAATAATTCTAATAATTACAAGGTTCAACTCACGTATTTTGTATCAATACGGGCGACATGTTTCAAGCCATACACCTGCATGCATGCATGTTTGACATGCATTATTAGCATTATTCCAATGTTTCACGAAAGTTTAAATTCGACTATTCGTCTACTTACTATACCATAACATTTCTCATGTCACTGGAAAACGTCTGCTTAGCGTATTTTCAAAATAAGCGTAAATTTGTTATATTTCCGAGATAAATGGATCAGGAACCGTAGGAGCCAGAAGGAACGGAATTGAAATAACTCAGCGACGCGATCCGATTGTACATAAGTACTTACATAACCGCAATAGGGTGGATCGCTTACATCGCTCGGATCAGATGCGCCACATCGGTCTAGATGGTTGAGTGACGGATTTACAGCTAGTTTAAAATTTCCAAGTTGCTTTACATATAAAAAATATTTTTTATCCATTATCTGTTTTATACAGAAAACACTTTAAAAATGGACGGATGGCTTCGCGGCTGTGATGAGGAAGAGATGCGCCTCGCTTCTGTCTCGTTTGCGCGGCAGCCCCAACAGCATCCTGTCATCATCAACTAACACTCATTTAGTCATAAGCTCATAAGTTAATTATTTTTTACAAAAAAATGTGTATGGACCTTGTTTGAAATAACAATGAATTGAATTGAAAAAAGCACTAATCATTAATGTTGTTTTAGATTTATCTGTTCATATTTCTACGTATTGAACATATCTCAACAAAGGAGTAACCATTACAAGAAATTCGACTATTTTAACGCTAAGTCACGCATAGGGTAAGTTCGGTAATTATTATCACGTTTACGTCAATAGAATAGCTACAATGGTACAAGTTCTTAAAAACATTTTTGGATTGCTCTCAAGCACAGTCAATTTACAGAGAGATTTATCCATATTTTAATTTTATTAAGTATAAAATATCCATACACTTATACACACATAGACACACATACACGCACAATCACACAGAAACTCGCTTGCCTACCTGTTTTACAAATAAATTACCTACTAGGAACTTTTAAAATTTTGAGTACAAATATATTTATTAAGTTTTCGGTTTAATACTTTAAAATAATGTTTGTCACAGTTTATAAACTTTCTTTTTTATAACACAACTTCTCTCTTGTGGCTCATTACTCATTATAATTATAGATAACAGATGTAACTGATAACTCCACGAGTTCCAAGATACAGGCTCAGCCTAGTTTGGGACTCACCAGATATCGCTTTCCTATTATGTAACAGTGTCTTTTTGTGTAATAAAGTTATTCTTATTCTTATATGAAAATAAGGTGAAAAAATAGGAATACAAATATTCTTTACTAGCTTTTGCCCGCGACTTCGTCCGCGTGGAACTCGTTTATATCGTAACTTTCTCCCCCCTTTTCACCCCCTTAGGTGATGAATTTCCAGAGAAAAATAACTTTAGTAAGGACTCTTTGGGAAGGCCCCCGGAATTCGAAGTATCTCTATACCAAATTTCATTTCAATCGGTTCAGCGGTTTAAGCATGAAAAGGTAACAGACAGACAGAGTTACTTTCGCATTTGTAATATTAGTATGGATTGTATGAATGCATGTAGGCTTTTTTCAGTATTATTTTGCATATTTTCATATCACACGGCCGTAAGGACCTTTTCTACTAAACCGTAGGATTAAATCAACTGACTTGTAATTTAAACATTTTATATAAAAAATAAAAATACTTCAACAAAATGTTACATCTAATAGTTTTAAAAATAGCCATAATAAAACGTCTTTTTTACCCCGTTTTAGAAAACATCTTCAAAACTAAGGCCGCCATAAGGTACCTTTACCCTTGGAACGTCACATACATATATTTACTTATGTAATGTTCATATTCCCCAGGACTCCCCTCTACCGCTATACCGTAAATGGGTTCCATCCAAATTTTCACCCCCTATTTCACCTCCTTAGAGGATGATTTTCGGGATTAAAACTATCCGTTGTCATTCTCCAGGACTCAAACTATCTTTATACCGAATTTCATCTTAATGGGCTACATCCAAATTTTCGCCCCCATTTCACTTCCTTAGGGGATGATTTCTGGAATAGAAACTATTATATGTCCTTTTCCAGGACTCAAACTATTTTTCAACCAAATTTTATCAAAACAAAGTTCCACCCCCAATTACACCCCCTTAGGGGATGATTTTCGGGATAAAACTATCCTATGTCCTTCCTTAACTATCGCTATACCATAAATGGGTTCAATCCAAATGTTCATCCACCATTTCTCACCCCCTTAGGGGATGATTTCCTCCTTTTATGTGTTCCGGAATAAAAATTATTCTATGTTCTTTCCTAGGACTCTACCCCTCTCTATACCAAATTTCATCTAAATGGGTTCTATCCAAATCTTCAACCCTCATTTCACCACCTCAGGAAATGATTTTTCGGGATAAAAACTATGCATTGTCATTCCCTAGGACTCTTTCTATCTATTTACCAAATTTCATCTAAATGGGTTTTATCCAAATTTTCACTCCCTATTTTATCCCTGAGGGGATGATTTTCGGAATCTATCGTTCAACCAAATTTCATCAAAATGGGTCACAAACAAATTTTCACCCCCAATTACACCCACTTATGGGATGATTTTCAGGAGTCAACTATCCTATGTCCTTCCCAAAGACTCCAACTCACTATACCGTAAATGGGTTCCATCCAATTTTTCATACCCCATTTCACCCCCTTAGGAGATGATTTCTGGACTAAAAATTATTTTAAGTCCTTCCCCAGGACTCTGAACTATCTCCATACCAAATTTCATCTAAATCGGTTCTATCCAAATTTTCACCCCTCATTTCACCCCCTCAGGAGATGATTTAGGATAAAAACTATGCATTGTCCTTCCCTGGGACTCCTTCTATCTATATACCAAATTTTAACTAAATGGGATTTATTCACATTTACATCCCTGTTTCATCCCCTTGGGGGATGTTTTCGGGATTCAAACTATCCATTGTCATTCTCCGGGAGTCAAAATAGATCTATACCAAATTTGATCTAAACGGAGTCCATCCAAAATGTCACCCCCCATTTCACACCCTCAGGGAAAGATTTCCGGAATAAAAACTATCCAATGTCCTTCCTCAGAACTTAAACTACCTCTAAACCAAATTTCATCAAAATGGGTTACATCCAATTTTTCACCCCCCCATTTTACCCCCTAAAGGGAAGATTTTCGGGATGAAACCTATTCTTTAACCTTCTCCGGGACTCAAACTAATCATATACCAAACTTCATCCAAATCGGTGCAGCGGTTTAAGTAGCTCCATACAAATTTCCACCCCCCATTTCATCCCCTTAGGGGTTGATTATCAGGATAAAAACTACCCTAAGTCCTTTCTCAGGGCTCAAACTATCTCTATACCAAATTTCATCTTAATCGGTTCAGCCGTTTTCACGTGATGCGCGGTCACATAAACAGACAAAAATTCTAAAAACTGTTGGAACGTGTTCTGTTATCGATTCTTAGTATCCCTAGCCAATTTTTTTTCGAATATCTTCCATGTACAGACTTTCGACCCTCTTCAGCTTTATTATATGTATAGATAGATAGATTGCTCACCTGAAATATTACAAAATAGAAAAATAGAGTTAAAATAAACACAAATTATGGTACAGGTATTGTATGGTACAGGCAGTCTTATCGCTAAAAAGCAATCTCTTCCAGACATCCTTAAATTCTGTGTAATTTACCAAATGAAGTAGGTTTATACTAGTATTATTCATAGACATTTATCAAACCTATTTTACCTGAAATTTCGTTACAATTAGTTTATTTTTATTTTTAGTAAGCAGAAGGATGCTCAAAGTCATATGAATAAGAGGTCTGATTTAAAGTCAAAAACTTAATATCAGGATTGTTTTGAAAACGAATAGTTTACTTCTCCATCCGTAAGGTACCGGTTGTGTACTGAAAGCCAATAAACGATAGATTAGACGAGTCATTGGATATCGTTAACGACATTAAGGGACTATTTCACACAAAACCAAATGGGGCGTACCTATTGAAACAGACCGGTCTTCGCGAATACATATACGGGACTTAAGGAGAAGCTTTACCTGTCCCTTATAAATAGATACAATAAACTCGTACCTACCCAGTAAATGAAAAGTAAAGGTAGGTTTGTCATGGTAGGATTTTTTTTCTTTTATTAGAGCACAAAATTCTGCTATTTACCATAAATAAAACTAGATTTTACAAGCATACTTATGTTAGCTGATAATTATTACAAAAGTACAGATAATGAAATATTCATTTATGAATATAATCAATCACCTGCAGTTTTTTTTAAAAACGTAAGTTCGTTCTGTATGTATCTATTATACCGACTTCACTCCTGCTCGACTCTTTCCTGAAGTAGCTAGTATTGTCTATAACTATGATTTTATGCTTGGATTTTTTCAAATCGATTTTCACTCTCTTGAAATGGACTGATTGATGGATTTGACAATCGGTAACTAATCTGCTGTTACCATAAAAGTTTACACTTTTTATTTTCTTGGTATAAAATATAAATCCGAACCAAAGCAAACTTATTTCTACAGAGCACCCTGTTTACAAGAACAAATCTAGCTACAAACCACAATGAGCACAAACCGAGCTCATACAGAATACAAACTAGTGTCGCTTCGTGCACTCAATGTCTCAGAAGTCGTTCCAAATTTAAACACCCAAAAGCGTTTCTTCAATTTGCACTGTCTAGCAATCTAGGCCAATGTCTACTCGAGAATATTCTAAGGCATGGGACCGTTTTGAGCGTACCATTGACGGCGGGACAATGAAATTCGTAATAGAGGATATATCTGAGGCGATGTGGAGTACCGCAGTTGAATTCATGCTAGGAAATTATATTAAGGAAGATGTTTGGTGGAGCACGGCGGGTAAGTTGTGAATAGTGCATTACAGAAATTCAGAGAGTACTAGGTTAAGTTGAATAATCATACGTTCGTGACGGCGCGAGTTTTGAACGTGGAATGGAAGCGTAATAAACATGTTATAAACTAAGGCATCGTTATTTAACGTAGAAAGCCGTTTGTGCTGTAACTGAATTTCCTATTAGATGGAATTAAGTCCACTCAATAAAATAAAAAAAACCGGCTAAGTGCGAGTTGGACTCGCGCACGAAGGGTTCCGTAACAATATCTATAAAAACGGCAAAAAAAATCACGTTTGTTTTATTCTCTTAAAAAAATATTTTATTTTGTTTTTAGTATTTGTTGTTATAGCGGCATTAGAAATACATAATCTATGAAAATTTCACATCTCTAGCTATCACGGTTCTTGAGATACAGCCTGGTGATAGATTATTTGTAAAAACGGCAAAAAAATCACGTTTTTCGTATGGGAGCCCCCCTTATAAAAATACTTTATTTTGTTTTTAGTATTTGATGTTATAGCGGCAACAGAAATACATAATCTGTGAAAATTTCAACTCTCTAGCTGTCACAGTTCTTGAGATACAGTCTGGTGACAGACAGACGGACGGACGGACGGACGGACGGACGGACGGACGGACAGCGAAGTCTTGGTAATAGGGTCCCGTTTTACTCTTTGAGTACGGAACCCTAAAAAACGTATACAAGAAATAGCAATGATGACTTGATGACATTGACAGGACCTGTTACTCACATTTATAGTTTTAATAATTTTAAGCGAAGAGGATTTCATTATTAGATTTATCAAACTTGACACAACGTAATGGCAAGATCAAACTAATAAAAACCGGCCAAGTGCGAGTTGGACTCGCGCACGAAGGGTTCCGTACCATTATCTATAAGAACGGCAAAAAAATCACGTTTGTTGTATGGGAGCCCCCCTTAAAAAAATATTTTATTTTGTTTTTAGTATTTGTTGTTAAAGCAACAACAGAAATACATAATCTGTAAAAATTTTAACTCTCTAGCTACTACGGTTCTTGAGATACATCAGCCTGGTGACAGATTATCCATAAAAACGGCAAAAAAATCACGTTTTTTGTATGGGAGCCCCCCTTAAAAAATATTTTATTTTGTTTTTAGTATTTGGTATTATAGCGGCAGCAGAAATACATAATCTGTGAAAATTTCAACTCTGTAGCTATCACGGTTCTTGAGATACAGCCTGGTGACAGACAGACGGACGGACGGACGGACAGCGAAGTCTTAGTCATAGGGTCCCGTTTTACTATTTGAGTACGGAACCCTAAAAATAACTATCCGTTAGTGAAATTTGGAATAGACTTGTAATCTTTGTTTCATATTTTTTTACTCTTTTCAATTGGCACATAGCAAAAGCGCAAACGAAATTTGTTTTTGTAAAACGTTTGAATATTTCCTTTGTTCCTTCTCGTGTACATTTTCATTCTAATTGTCTTTAATCAATAATTTAATCAATATTGAAAGGACGGTTGTCTATATTTTTCGTTTTGTGAACATTGGTTTTATGGACACCACCGCATATAATATTTCAACTATTTATGTTAAAAAAAAACAAAATATATTTAACAACGGCCATACAAGCTTTATAGCAACTTGTATGGCCGGAGGATAGGTCCAGGTATGCCCTCACCTCAAACCCTGAATGCCCCTGGGCAAGCTAGAAAAGTTGATAATAGATTACGTACCGTAGACGATACCATATTATGAAATGTAGGTATCTTCCAAAAACTCTGTGATGTAAAAACAACTAAGTACATGCTAAAAAGTGTACCATAATGTGACGTCACGCAGAACTTTAACGGGCTATATATTCATCTTTTTTTTGTTTGACAAAATAAAAAATACGTGCCCAATTTTTTTTGATAATCTAACTGACGGACTAACGGAAGGCGCGACTTTATCGCCACAAAAACTCGCCATGTGTATCCACTCTTAACGTCTATGTTTTACGGCATATTTTTAATTTATGTACAGAATTACGAGATCCATTTAAGTAAGAGTACTTAGTTTAAATTTAAGGCACTCACTCAACAATAACGAGAATAGCGGCACTTCCGCGCCCTGTAAGCTGATCAGAATTTACAGCTTTTATCTCGTAAATAATTGCCTTTTAAAAATATACACCTATTTGAGGAATAAAGTAGTCGTTCATTCGAAGCCGTGACGGTTTAACATGTCTAGAAACAAAAAGGAGTTTTAGAGATATATATTTCAAGTAGGTATCAACGTACTTCAGTTATATTTTCCTCAGTCCTCAATTCCTATAGAATTATCAATAAGTTTGAAACAAGATTTTATTGCGAACTGTTAAGTACTTTTCTGCTTACCGTCATTAACTACTCATTGATACGATTCGATCAGACTCAACTAAGCTACGTCTGTTAAGTCCTGAAATCCCATGGTCACCTTCTGTCTCCATCATCAGATCAGCTCGATTGTACCATAATATTAACTCGTCATCCAAACTATACTTATTTAAACCCAAAATTTCAGCTCAATCGGGTGAAGATATCTGCTTCAAGTTTGAGTTGCAAGATTCCACTCGAACAAACATAGTTACATACATTGCAAGTTAAATAAAAGCTTGTAAATTGGATCATTAGAAAGTAAAGTCAAAGGAAATGAGTGGGCGGGACTTGCCTTGTTTCGTCTGTTTTTAGAAAAAAAAATTAGAAACTATTATCGGAACCGCTGGATTCAATATTTATTTTGTATGTGGTCATGAATGTTCGGTAAAATGTATATGATAATGACAAAAGAAAACTGTTTATGAATACAAAAAAAAACATCCTCTCGTGTTTAACTAATAGTCATAGTATTCATTGACACCAGACAATATAACTTTTTTTTGAATTGCTAGTTTTAACGTGCCGTCCAGCAAAGAATTGTTTTATTTGATTGAATTTACAGCAATTCCGACCAGTTTTTTTAATTCACGGACATAATATTTTAATCTTGTTTCAAAAGCGACGGCAAAAAAGAGATATGCGGCGGAAATAAATAAACATAAAAACCGTAACAATATAATTAAATCACAGGCAATAAAAAAACTCATCATTAATTAACCGAGTACTAAGCCGTTGAGGGCTCTTTCAACGCTTTTTGCAATTAACAGAATCCCTTCTTATGTCGGCGAGCATTTTCCCACGCAAGAAAATAAGTCATTAGCCTTATTCAGTGGACGCAACCAGCGTCCAATTATCCCGAGGCTGGGCTGCTGCGATTCACATAATGCCTTGAATCACCTCATCACCAAACTCTAAGATAAAACGATGGAAAGATTCGTACTGGCGCCGCGTTACTGGAGGTCACACTTACACTGGTCGGCGAGTTTTCAGTACTTTTCAGTAATAGTAGCGAATACCAGCCCTGGGGTTCGCCTTAATGTGGTGACATTACACACCCTTCCGCGCTGCCTCGGATACCTTCCCAAATTATAACTTTATTGTGCATTTCCCGCGTAATCAAATGTAAATTTCGAGGGGAAATTTTAGTTAAGCAAACTGGGTCTCAATCACACAGCCGTAAATATGTCGCCTGCCGTACCCTGCAAACATGATGCTATTGTAGGTATAATTTGTTGGTGCGGAACGCAGTCCATGGGATCCGAAGCATTGTCCCCTAGCACCACAACTCAAAGGCGTCAATGCGGACACGATCAGTCGTTTTTATCGTCATTGTTTCCGAGCCATAACTGAAGATGGAAAATACCAAGGAGTTTACCAGTGAGGTCTTCGTCTTCCGAGATAAATGTTCCAATCTTTCCATATCCTTTCGAGCTGTGACATCGCACTTTTGGCCATGTCGATGCGCCTCCTGATCTCTTTCTCGCACGAGCCAGTGTTGCTGATGTTAGCACCGAGGTAAATGAAATCATTCACTGTCTCGAGAGCTAGGGCATCAGTCATTCAGTCAAGTCACGACAAATACATAGTAGTCTCCTAAGTTATTTCTTGAATTAAACTTTAATCTGAAGAAGAAATTATACACTGTGAAAAGAAAAAAAGAGCTAAATATAAATCAACTTTTTTAATTGCGTCGCCCTTCTAGGATTATCCTACGTAAATTATAGTTCTTAGTTTTCGAAGCTTAGAAGTCTTATAACTTACTAACTGCCCGCGCGTCTTCGCCCGCGCATAACAAACAACGCAGGCAAAACCGCGGGATAAAATATAGCCTAGGTATTTATTTATATAAACTTTATTGCACTTATAAAAAAAACTACATAGGATGGACTTAATGCCACAAGGCACATGCCCATCCGGAAAGTCAATTCTAAAGACACGTGTAAGAATTTTTGAAATCTGTTGCAGAGATTACCCATTACATACAAACTTACAATCTCACAGACACTTCCTCTTTATAATACTATTATAGAAGTAAATATGAATTTTATATACCTAGGTACTTTTAAAAATGTTGGTACTAACAATTTAATTTGATTATGTTGTCAATTTTATTTAATCACTTTCTTCAGTCAAATTAGAACGAGCAATTTGAAAGCGGAATTAAGATATCCTCGAAAAAAACAGACGTCCAATAATAAAACCCATTTCAAGCGTTCGGGACTAATTGAGATTGGGAATTCATTTTTGAATTCGCTGTATGGGTTATTAATTGAGCCCAATTTAATGTAGGTCGTAGGTGATTAATTAATCTGTCGTTTAAATAGGTACATCGAGGGACCCCGAGGCGGTTCAGGAGTACCGTGTGTTGTTGACGTCGATCGTGAGACAGAAAATGTCTCTTGCTTGCTTCATTGCCGACGGCGACGGATCGGGACATACTTTGGTTGGTGTGAATCTTTGCCTGCATCAAGTCAAAGGACAGTTCGTCGATCATTATCCGGTAAATATTAGTTCGTTATTTTAATATTATACGTGGATTTGTACAAGTAGTTAATGGGATTAACCCCGCCAGGGGTTAGACGGCTGTTAAATAACTACTATTAACTTTAATGTCTGATCCTATTTACATGGGGTTTTGTCTGTTTGTCGTTTATCTTATTGAAAATATTGTTCTTCACTCAGTGAACAGCAAAGTTTTACGACAATAGATATTCATTTGGAATATTATAATTATTTCCACGGTAGCCCTAAGATTTTGTTAAATAAAGTCTTATGGATAATGGTGTCTATAATTTTATGTTGCTGATAGAATTAAGTTTGTTTTGATATCCGGGTGAATTGCAAAAAAAAATTTACATAATCTAATCTATGTTTTAACTTTTTCCATTTAACGAAAGTTACCCATACAAAATGTATGGGTAATTGCCGATACACAATGTAAAAAAGTTAAAGCGTAGATTCGATTAAGGCTCTTAACTAAGTACAATTTTTTTGCAATTCACCCATCCACCGTTGCCATCATGTTTCAATAACTCTGTGCAGGGAATAAGCCTTCTCCCTCTCGTGCCTATTTTGACGATCCTGAGCCCATCTCACAAAGTTGTTAGTACCTACACGTTTATTTATTTTGCTAATTGTATTTATGCTTCTAGATACATTATACAGATATTCGTACAAACTAACAACATAAATGAAGTATATATTTTATGAGTATATTTTTTACAATTTCGCTTTATGTACTTTCGTAGTTCTCTTACCAATTTTTTTTCTTGATAAAAATTATTCTAATTTAATATACCTAGAGTTGTTTACTAAACGGTCATGTTTAACACGTTTAAATGACAACATGTCATCATGTTCTTGCATATAATTATGTAATTTAAGGCTCCGCACGTTCATGGTATTCACTCCCTCTCACTGAGCATATGCGTGAGCGAGATGGAGGTGCGTGTTCAAAAGCGCGGATATCATGTTTTTCGGAATATTTCAGAAAACGAGAAGAAATTTAAGTAAGTAGGAAAATGAAGTTATTGCCCATTACTTTATGAAAAAGATTGTAATATTTCATCTTTTTCTGATAAAAAGGGAACAGTAAAATGGTTACAAGTAATGGTAGAACGAATAAATGAAGATCTAGATATTATTTTTAAGATGGCTAGTAAAAATAATTTAGTCCTTAATCCCACAAAATCTAAATTTATAATCCTCGGATCTAAACATCAGTTTGAGCGTGTAACAAGCTATAACCCCAAAATACTCATCAACGGACAAGCAGTTGAGAAAGCGCGGACCGCAAGGAATTTAGGTCTCATAATAGACGAAGATATGCGTTACATCGATCACGTTAATGTCAAAATTAGAAATGCGTTCTATAGGTTAAAAATACTATACGGGATTAGGAATCAGTTAACTGCGGCAGTTAGGCTTTTGTTAGTTGAGTCGCTTGTCCTATCGCATTTTAACTACTGCGATGCAGTATATGGTCCAAGGATCTATGCCAAAACGGCAAAAGTCATTCAAAGAATCCAGAATGCTTGTACCATGTTTTGATATTCGGTACCTAAAAGAGCTCGCATTACGCCGACCCTGAATGACAAGCGTATTCTAAAAATGGCTGGCCGAAGAGAATTACATCTGGCTTGTCTTGTACAAAAAACTGTGACTACAAAAATCCCAGATTTTTAAGAAAATAACGTGGAAGAAGGACGTGCACCATCGAAACACTCGCAGCAAATTCCAAAACAAAGTATCCCTTCCCCATCACAAAACTGTCAGATTTAGAGGTAGCTTTAAATTCGCTGCAGCAAAAATATGGAACGATCTGCCTCCACCTCTTCGTAATGATATGTCCCTGTGTGTCTTTAAAAGTAAGCTACGTTCAATTATTTTCGATAAACAAAAATGCACTGAAGCAACCAGCAAATAAATAAATAGTTTCCTAATTAATTAATAAGTAATAAAACAACTCATTTGTAAACTTTTGTCACATTATGCCTAGCGAGTGTGTACACAGCAAATTCTACTAATTCCCTTCACTTTTTTATTCTTATATGCGTTCACACGATGCAATTTGCCGTGCCACTCTGGCGTCGGATTTGTAATAGTTTTAAGATATATTGTGTTTAGCGTAGGTATTTGTTTTGTGTTGCCTTCCAGGAGGTAACTCAGGTAAAGGGTCCGACGGAAGACCAGCGCTGGCCTTCTAGGTTAGCACCATGCTGAGTCGGGGCCTTTTCGTGGACCATGTATTTTTAACGTTCTGTGTTTTGTTTTTTACACCCATTGTTTTGTCCACGAATAAATGTTTTCTTTCTTTCTTTCTTTCTTTCTTATATTAAAATTTTAAATTCTAATTAGTTATTGTATATTTATTTGAATACTTACTGGAGTTATTGTTAGTTAAACCCGCAAATCATTTTTTTGAATTCTTTTGTAATCGTCGGGGGTGAACTGAAAACCAGCGCTGTGAAATCAAATCGGTGGCACAGCAAACGCTGAGTCCATCCCTATTGCCACATTGTGTTGTTTTTTTTTCCTTTCTAGTTGTATATTTAAAAAAAAATGTGTGTTTAATTAATGTGTATGAGTTTTTTATTTATGTGTGGCAATAAATCTCTTTCTTCTTCTTCTTCTTCTTCTTTACAAGTGAAATAATAGGGTTCACTTGAATTTTTTTTTCTCTACTTTATTTTGTTAAAATGGATTTCTACGAAAGCTATGTTACTTCTCATATCTTGCAGATTGTGCTTTATTTTTTCCGACCATAAAATTATTACATCATAAATATCATAATGCATAAAATAGTTACTAAACAGCTCATTTACATTTAACGGCCTCCGTAGCCCAGTGGGTAGTGACTCTGCCTACGAAGCTGGAGGTCCCGGGTTCGAATCCCGGTCAGGGCATATATTTGTGTATTTATCACGAATATTTGTTCCTGAGTTATGGATGTTGTATATGTATATAAGTATATATATGTATGTATCTATTATATATATTATCGCCTAGTACCCACAACACAAGCCTTACTGAGCTTACCGTGGGCCTAGGTTGATTTGTGTAAGATTGTCCCGTAATATTATTATTATTATTTTTACGAAAATTTGAAAGGTCGAGCCGAAAATTTAACAAAAACTTCGCATTTGCAACACAACCAAATGATAATGTTATTTTGCTAGTTGCTCGTTTAGTTAAATACAAAAAAAACACAAAACTATCAAGACTTAGTTAGTGAAAGACAAACCGTTTATTTTTGCCACTACTCAAAATATGTTGCGTCATATCGACGCTCTGTCTTTCAATAAATATTTTATTAAAGAGAATAATAGAATAAGCCAAAGTCCGTTTCATCCCGGTTCCCCATTTCATATGAGCTTTACACCGATCGCCGTTCCGCCCTAACCCTGGGACCGCTCCCGTTTATTCTTCCATTTCTATTCGAGGCCGACCTAGTTTAAGCCCTTCGGGACTAAGTTCAGCATTATCTATATTACACGCTATCAGTTTATCATTAATTTATCCTCCTGTAATCTTTTCCTAGTTAGTAGTA
This sequence comes from Epinotia brunnichana, assembly GCA_963854355.1. Classification (NCBI taxonomy): domain Eukaryota; kingdom Metazoa; phylum Arthropoda; class Insecta; order Lepidoptera; family Tortricidae; genus Epinotia; species Epinotia brunnichana. The sequence continues at coordinate 11,888,060 of OY977941.1, read as the reverse complement.
TAGTTTAGTTTTGAATTACGGAATGTTAAATCATTTTACTTATTTCGTATTATAAAACATAGAAATCTCAATTTAACCAGGTTGTACCTACGACAGCAGACCGTAAGGAGGTATGTTTTAGGCGCGTATTTTTTTATATTTTAGGTACAGTCGCCATCACATACATAGGTACACTATAGGTGTTCAAAAATATCGGCACATGCACCCTAATGCCTTGAAAATAGAGGTGTGTTCCGATGTTTGTGACGTGCTTGTTTGCTCCGATGTATGTGATGGCGACTGTACCTTCTGCCGGCCCGCGTGGCTCCACCCGCGTACACAATGAACCCAAACAGAGCTACGGGATAACGTATATAGCCTAATGTCCATTCTAAAGAACCCCTCTATAAACCAGTAGAATATTTTTTTTATTCAATGAGTAGTATATTTCACAAATATTTCCTTTTTATTCTATACGTAAGTTGTATACCACATGATATACTTCATTCTCTCGAATCTTTTCATAATTGGGTCATTGTCAGATTTAGGTTCGCGTCTTTTCGGTGGACATTGCCAAAGTTAAGGGCTATAAAGCCTAATTTTTGGTTGAACTCTGAATCCGCATAAACGGCGTTGTTCTATAATTCCATGTGATAAAAACATATTATATGTGAGCGTAAGCCCTTAACTATTGACCACCGGAAAGACGATTTTTGTTTTAGTGACTGACAATGACCCAATTAACTACTGGATGGATTTTATTTATGTATTGCGATATGAATCCGTTTCCTGGAAACTTATAGATGGATATTGGCTAGATTTTGTTTCCTTTTTAAAAGCGAATGGTTATTTTTTACTTTTCTTAAATAATGAAATTGTACTAGCCCCATAGACGGGATTATATTTACCAGATATACTTACTTAATTATATAGAAAACATTATATTACCGGGAACCTAGACCGTCAGCTTCTTAGGCGGGGTCTCTGCCCAGGCCAAACGCGTCGTCAACTATGTACCTAATTGTTCTTATTAATTCCATGCACAACAGTTTAGTAATCTTAACTTTACCTTAATATCTTAGCAGTTACCTACATGTATAACATTTATTTCCCCAGCCAAAAACCGAAGCCGGCCTATTATCCCTACGCATGTTCGCCGAGGCGATGAAAGTGCCCGCAATTTATGATAAATACGGTGTCGGTGAATACCTAATGGGAGCCGGCCTCTCCGTGGCCCCGGAGTACAGGGGATTGGGCATCGCCACCAAATTACTCACGGCAAGGTACGTCTTAATCACATCGGGTTATACACGGAGATTCGTTTGCGCGGAAATCTATTCACTAAAGCTGAATCAGTGTACAATATTGTGCCTATTGATTGATGGATTTGTGCTGCGATCAATTTTGTTAATTTAATCAGAATAATAGATGGTATCGAAGCAAAAATAATAGTTTGCCAACATTGTTCAGGTATAGTATTGTAATAAAGTACCTTTAATAAACTTTGCAGCACAATATAAAAATACAAGAGTATATTAGTAGGTAGGTACCGATTCTTTGAAAAAGGCTTGGATAAAACCTATATTTTATGTATTTTTTGTCCAGTAAACTCTAAAAGCATATTATCGAGTTTTATTTCACAAATATAAGTCCAATAATAGTATACACGTATTCCCAATGTCTATAGACGTGACAGTTCTAGTCAAAAGAGTTAGTTATAGTGTTTGTTCCTTTAAGTTTATTAGACCAATAAAATAACAACATCTTTCTTTTCGTTAAGTTATAGCGTAGTAATCTTGTCCCCCAAGTGTATTGTATTCTTGTTACAATTTTATTAAGAAGTTATTTAAAGTCGCTTTACAATACTCAGAAATGTGAGAAGCTTTCCGAACTATCTTAATTTTTGTGTCTAAAATGTAGACAGCTTTCTTATAGATTTTAGACTCTAACTCTATAACACTCTAAATCTATAAGAACCTCTAACTTGCTGCCAAAACTAATGTTAACACTACAAAAGGAACACATCTCAATGGAATTGTAAGAAGCTAACCAACTGTGGTCTCCGTTATTGTTAACTTGGCGGTCTAGACAGTCCAGTAGGATTCAACTTGGCACTGGTGCCTACCAACTTTGCTTTCAGCCATTATGTATAACTTGCTTCTATCATACCAATGCCTTTAGATTAAAAAGAGGGCATTTCAGTTGCATTTTGGCTACAAAAGGACAGTTTGAGTGCAGTTGACATAACTGCGTCAAAACTTCACACTGACTGCAAACTAGCTGCAGGCCCGTAGTGAAACTGTATTGCACTGCAATATCTGTACTTCAGAGTGCAGTCGTCAGAAGCGGACTGCACCCATCTGTAACGGCCCTAACTTGTTCCCAAGCATTTGTGAATGTATGTATGTATATTGTCATGTAGAATCTACAGCAATAGCTTATAGTTACATTGCTTATAAATAAATGTAATAGTCAGGAATAATCGCAGGAGAGAGCTAAATAATTTTAATGGCATTGTCGGCCGTCCATTCTGTAATCCACGTTGTGTATATGTGTAAGATTGTTTGTTTATCATTCTGTATTTTTGTTTTGTACTAATATATATGCAAGAAAATGTAGAAAAGGAGATTTGAGTAAATGATGGCAAAAAAGGTTTGCAAACTACTTTTATCTCTACCGTCAGCCAATCTATCGTAATCATTTTTTTACCTAGAATTTTTGAGCTAATAATCATAATAAAACTTTGTAGATTGAAATAGTAAAAGCATAATTATGTGTATCAACTTCATTGATATCAATAAACTATGAATGCATTATTAAGCCTGTCTATTAAATTATAGAAATACAAACCTTTCCGGCCCACTGACCTATAATCGACGCTAATATACAGGTTTTTGGTTAAAAACCACATACCTATTGAAGAGCTGTGTTTAATTGAATCAATAGGGTTATAGTTTTTAAGACCAAATATTATATTCAAAGAATGCTATCTTCGACTGTAACTTACGTTTACGTCAATTAGTTTACCAATAAAATATTTAATTACAAATTTTAATTAAGCATTTAAATGCCGTGTCAAAAAACCAGCCATCGCCATTTTGACATTGATACACGAAAAACTTTGACAGAACACAGCTAGAAGACTCATGATGTCATCTGAGCTTTTTCCAAATAAATATCACGTTGTTAAGAACTTTCATTATTAGTACAATTTAATTCGTTCCACTACGTCACGTATTTTACCCGTATATATTGCGTGGCTAATTTTCGTGACGGAGTGGAACGAATTAAATTGTACTAATCAAAGTGCTTAACCACGTGACATTTATTTGGAAAATGCTCATCTGCCATATATCATGTGAACAAAATAAGACAAGTGTCAGTATCTGCTGGTCGATTACGTAACGCATTGTACGCATGTTAGGTAGATCTAAATGTCAAATTTTACATGGAACTTAGTTTTAATTTAATTGTGTTAATAATTATATATTATCATCTTGTTTTTTTCAGTTGCAAATCATGAAACAAATTAAGTCTGTTATTAGAAAATAAAGATCATTAAAGCAAATCAAATCATATGGAAAATTGACAGTTGGATTGTCCTAACGCGCGTTCGGAACGTTACGTGATTACCCCTCGGTGACTTGAAGCTTTAACTGTTATTCTCCTTTATATTGCGTCACGCATTGTGATTGGATTTCCTGATTGGGTGATGCAAATATACAATTTATTTATTAAAATATTATTTACTCTAGAGATATCATTATTAAAGAAAAAAACAAACAAATCATTTTAGTATAGCCCAATTAGCATGGGGTCATACACAGATTTAGGTTGACGTCTTTCCTGTGGATATTTTTAAAGTAATTAAGGGCTACAAAGCCTTATTTTTGGTTGGACTCTTAAAATATAAACAGCGCTCTTCTAATATGATATTATTATGCGATATAAACTTAATTTAAATGCAAGTAAGCTTTTAACTATTGACCACAGGAAACAAATCATGCGATGGTACGTAACCCTCGGTCGCTAGTCCGACTCGCACTTGGCTGGATTTTGATCTTTGTTAATAATTATTTTCAGAATCTCATTGTCAAAAAGCCTGGGTTTTCGTGCAACCGGTGGCATCTTCACCAGTGAAAACGGCCAGCTTGCTGCTGAGAAAGCGGGTTTCGAGTGCCTCTACACAATACCGTATAAAAAGTTTGGGAAACGATGCAACATCACTTTTAACAGCAGCACACCTGACTTGAAGATATTCGGCGTGAAATGCGAATAAAGAACGAGGAAACTGTAACCCTATTTATTAATTATATTGGTTTACATTAGGTTTGACTTACTTATATGAATAAATAATTGTATTATAAACTATATACCCTAGGAGAATACATTTGTGAACACCGCAAAACAAAGCAGGTATGGCCAGTTAGTTTTTGAGTTTATCCCAATCATAAGTCAACAACGGACCTGGCTCTCTCTCTCTTTGTACATATATATTGCTTAATTGATTAATAATCAATTAAACACCGAAAAGCAATCTGCATGACATCTGCAAAGTAATTCAAAACGCATGTCAAGTCCCAAGCTGCACTGGGCCAGTGTGAGGACTGGAGCCTCTTCCTTCTTATCCATGAAATAGTAGGCGGCTGCCCAGCCAGTGGAACTTACCTAACTAATCGGCTGCTGATGATGATAATGATTTATAATGACGAGCATAACAAAATCATCCAGCTTCTACTCAGTTTTGCTATTTTAATGATTTTTTAATACGTTATGGTCAAAACATTTTTTTCGACGCTCGTTGACCAACAATTGTATCTTCACTTAGTGTGTAGTTTCTAATTTGACTTTCAGTCAAATACCGTTCAGTATTCATTTTATAATTTGTAAATGTTTATCTAAAAAAAATAGCATTTACTTACTTACTACGACCAACATAATCCAAGCTTTCTTTCAAGGAACTTTGACAACTTGTATTGTGTCCGGAAATTACTTTGCCAAATTATTTCCAGATCTCAACATTCGGTATTCATTTATAACGCGAAGGTGAGAGCAGACGAAGATAATTAAGGTTTAATTGCGTTTTCAATCTCAATAAATTCCCATTATTCCATTTGCGAAGGTGAATGATTAATGAACCATTTCTTATTGTATACTACTTAGTATTATAAATTAATATTATAATGTTTAGCAAAAACTTGATACACACGACTTTCGAGGTATATTTTACATCATCATCATCATCATATCAGCCGATTTTTAGTTCGTGTACTAACTTAATCTTATCAATTATCTAAGAGTTGAGCTTATTTTTTTACCTCTTAGATTTGATTTTTATATATTTTGGCCTGGTTTTATTAAAAACAGTTAAACCAAATGTAAGATAAGATTACTTGGTACTTTTTTGAGATAACTAACCGTCATAAGGTTTTACGGATATTTATTAAACCGGGCCTATAATTTATACTTAAAACATTAGATTTAATATAATGTATCTACCTATACTTTATTAAATGAACAACAGTATTCTACATTTTTCATCACAGTTTCCCTCGTCCTGCATACTTTTAAATAAATAAATAATAAAAATAAAAAGCATTTATTTCGGACAAAATAATCCATAGATGTTAGTATTACAATAAACTTAAATAACTATGTTAGTACCTAAACTTTAGTGCTGAGAGGTCCAGAGTTTAGAGTTCTATAAAAGCGTTAAGAATTTAATAATTTTGGTTTTAGTAAGTTGACTTACTGTAGGTTTATGTACTTGAAAATTTTGCCAAAACAATCACATGTGAATTAGAAGTGGAATTCTACTGAAATATTGTGTCGAAATATTTTCCAACACAGGTTTTACTTCTGAAATTATTTTATTGAAAAACACAGTATCTCCACCCGTAACAAAAATAAGGTGAACTATAATCGTATACAGCGAGGCATCGTACCTGCGGGGTTCGTCAGAATGTTGCCAATATTGCAGGCACAGAATAGATAATATATAGTACAGTCAAAAGCAAAATACTGATAAGATACTGTCCCAAAATAATATATACAATAAATTAAATGAGATGTTACACCTATTGTAGTTTATCAGAAGTAAATTAACTCGTTATGTGTCATAACTTCATAAGTCAAGTGATCATATTTTTTTTAATCTTGAAAAGTACTAAGTGACATGCCACTCCAACAATTAAAGTCATTATTGAGTGTTTCAAATTAAACTAATTATCTATAAAATACGGGATTTTGGGACTGCATGACCTCGCAAGATCACGTCGGAATATGAATCATATGTTCGGTTAATCTCGGTTATATTTATCAGACATACACGCGAAGCAACTACTATAAAACCTCATCTCGTGTCCGTCTAAATCTAGAACCGTAATTAAATTCCATCAAATCTACCAAGAAATGTCACTGTCAGAGTGAAACCTACCATTGTCAGTATGACGTTCCATGTGTAACCAACCTTAATATGAATTTCATTAGAACTAATTTCTTACACTGGCAATAATTTTAATGACAAGTTGTCACTGTTGTCAGTGTCATTGTGGCGGTTTACATATTCATTTCAAAACTATTCATAGTCAAGAACGAAACATTCTAAATAATGTATATAATAAACGGCTGGAAATAAAACACTAAAGAAATGAAACTATTTCGCTAGGAAACATTTCCAATTTTTTTTATTTTTTTTATTTTGATATGTGTAATTTAATAAATACACCACTATAATTAAACTAAACTAAAACTAAAATACATCTAAATAAAACTAAAATATATCTAAAAATGGCCCCTGCGGCATGGTACCGAAGACGCTGGCAGCATTTCCTCGCTGGATCGCCAGGCCGATGCGTTGAGCGAGGAAACTGCCAGCTCTTTGGTCTCCCGTGGCGTCTCTGAGCCTCTTCGACATATCCTTAAAGAGGCTCAGAGCGCCAGGGCCCCACGGACCTAGGGTTTCGACGATGAATGGAACAAAATTAAGATATAAATGAGAATTATAGCACCCTCTTGACAATGATCATATATTTCTAGTCAGGCTTTAACTAAATAATTCAAAAGAAAACATTTGTCCGCTCCAGACGGACGTAAGATACGGAAAATGAAGTGAGGAGTAAAAATGTCCTTACTGCCACCATTTCACCATTATTATTATTATTCTGGTAGTGGCTTTCGGGCTGTCAAAGCCCTTAATATCACTGCGACCATCACTGATCTATTGTGATCGCCACTTACTACAATTCTTGGTCAAGTCCTGCAAACTCAAAGAATTGCAGGATTTTGTTGAACTCAAGAAATTTGATCTCCTCTGGGCACATGATGTGTTTGCCCAAGAAGGAGTTACGACTGCGCATGAGGCAAGGGCAATCGGTTAGGATGTGTGTAGGCGTTTCCATTTTACCATACGCACACGAGTAAGTGTTATATTTTTGAATTGAAATACCATAGATATATAATAATTGTTATTTTTTCTATATACACATCTTCAGACGATAATGATAGGTACCAAATGTGGTTGAGACCTGAAGCCATTGCCATTGTAATGTGAAAATTTCTACTAAGTACAAAACAGATTTAATAAAAATTAAAATAGTTATACTTGTAAATACATTTTATGTGGGTATATTTATTTAGACAATGTTTTTAAATTATATCTTTAAAATGACTAATAAATTTATAAGGTACTTACGTGCATTTTTTCGCCAAGAGTAATACTGTTGATAGAATGTTTCACTTTAAGGGCAACACGGTAGTAGATTTGATGGAATTTGATCATGGTTTCGGGTAAAGGATTGAAATAAGTTCCTATTACTTTAGCTTGATTTTTTGAAATAATTGAAATCAATCCCTTTTTAATGCCAAGTTTTTATTTCGACAATTTGAAAATTTTACATTCTTTTGTTCGTCACTTGCCACAAAGTGACCGGTCCTGCGCCACCCGCATCCAGCGGACTTCTGCGACCTTTACCAGGTCATCAGTCCACCTTGAAGGCCACCATACCCACGCCGCGCCTTCCGGTACGTGGTCGCCATTCGAGAACCTTTCCGCCCCAACGGTCATCGGTTCTACGTGCAATGTGCCCCGCCCACTGCCACTTAAGTTTAGCGATTAGGAGGGCTATATCGGTTACCTTGGTTATGCTTCCCATAGTAAGCGACCACGTTTCAGTGCGGTCGACCACGTTTCAGTGCCAGTCAACCGCAATCGGATAAATTGTCAGCTTGGAGCAGCAGCGTGAGAGTGTTACCCAAAGCGGCATGTGAGACAGGCTTGACAAAATTGTTAGTACAAACAAAAATCTGGTTCAAGACTTTGCATGCCAGTAGGGGTCAATGTATTACTTGCACCGGCACCCGTTCTGCTACGCTAGCCTGACGACACGGAAGCAAGTCCACGGAAGACAAGAAATCGTATTACCAAATTAACTGCGTTTAACCAAATTGACCTCCTGGAGGTGTCCTACGTCTGTTAAGTATCGCAAAGTTGGTATGTATTTAGTATTTTCACGTTAGGTTAATGTACCTCCTAACGCATGGAACAATCACTTTTCACAAACCCGATGTTGGACATGAAATCCACCCTTACCAAACCTTCTATCTTAGTTGTAAAAAACTTTTACGAAGAAGTCTTCTGTGGTCTTAAAAGTATAATCAAATTAAATTTGATATTATAATTTTGAGTTCGTGTTCCTTAATGTTCTCTGTTGTATGCACCTTTAAAAAAATATATATTAGGTAATTAGCATGTTATTTTTATTTACCCATTGCAAATAATTAGCACCATTGTTCGATTTACTATAAATAGAATATTTGAACAATAAAATAAAACGTATCTTTCTACGAATAGGTACCTACTTAGTTACACTTTAATTTGAACTTTTAATTTCACTCGTCTACATTATTCTATTTTTAAAAAGTTCTAAAATGACTGGAACATGCTTAATCTTTTAATTATTCAAAACCACTCCAGCAAGATAAAGCTTAATCTTCGAATCTTCCCCTTTAACATTAAAAGCGTGTCGTCTCCCCGATTATAAAGTCCAACTTTCCGACGGCAATCAAAACAAAAAGACACCCTTTTAACGCGAAAACAAAAACGCAGCGCGGGTCACTTTATTAATGGCCAAGACATAAACTTTACAATGGATAACCTCACAGCAGTAGAGTTCAATTTGGTTTATCTGTTTCTCATCTCAATCGCATTTTAATTCATATTGCGCGCTCGTTTAAACACTTAGGTCATCGCACGCGCAAACAAATTGAAACACGATTGGAATCGGAAGCGAAACCCAAAAATATACCACCGTGCCACTCAACAATGCGTTGGCACCGTCGTTATTAGGAAACCAACCGGCGAAGCGTTATTAAAAAGCGGAACCTTAAGAGAACATTATATTAAGGGAATTTTTATAGAATATACAAACGGTTATCTCAATAGGCATTTTTTCATGGGGGAGCTTTTTGTGACTTTAGAATTATGTTGTAACAAGCTTATTTGAACATCGTGATAAGATTATAAGTAGACAAGGTAACAATTTACTTTTAAGTCTTCTTTCTCCAATATTCATACCATTTCTTAATGACTTTACCTGCGTCATGAATTGACTTGCCATTATATGTCATGAATCTATACCAATATTATAAAGAACGTGAAGTTGTATTTGTGTATGTATGTATCATCTGCGCAAGCACTCGTCCGATTACAAAAAATATTTCACTTGTTTATAAAATGAAGCTTTTGGGTGGAGATAAACTTTATTTTGTCTCACGGCTTTCCCTGCGTTCTTTAAGTACCTACCACAGGGAACGTGGCCCACAAATGGTCTCGCCGGAAGATCAGCGCTGGCTCATGAGCCAGCATTATGCTGAAGCGAGACCATTTCGTGACAAACTGCTTAGTTATAGATGATACAGTATTTTAAGTTAGTGTTACGAATAAATTATTTCATTTTCGTTTTTTCATAATAAGCGGGTGGACCTGCGCGGCCGGCTAGTACCTAATGAATAATTGTAGACCGTTCTTATATGCGGATAATTCTTGTAAATCATATATCTAGTTCATAATATTCTCGTACGAATTTGCCCATCACAAATCCAGCTCGAAGGTTGAAAATTTAAATATCACGAGATTAGAAACGGATTTTGAGCTTTGTTCCCGTTATTTTTCAAAATATAAATCAATCCTTTTCAATTTATTAAATACGCTATACCTACAAGGCCGAAATTCTTTCAAGTCTAAACGTTACGAGTACTCCAAAAGATGAAATTATGGAGTTGTTGAATAATGGAAACCTACCTAACTTAAGTATGAGAAGAAAATGTTAAGCTGCTTTCGTGATTTATTCATTGTTGACCAGAATAACATATAAACTTAATGTTAGGGCCAATACTAGAGCTGAATGTTTCTAACTCCGAAATCACCAATGTCACGCGTCACAGCATAAATAAAACATTAGCCGCTGGAAACAGGGACGGTACATGTGAAAAAAGGCCTTTTACACATGCTTGATGAAATAATCTTACGACAATGTGACAAGACATTGATAAGATAGCATTTGAAACTGAGGACTTTAATCTATCTATCTATTCAGCCCGTATCCACCCACTGTTGAGTATAGGCCTCTTCTTTATTACGCCACTCTCCCCGATCCTGTGCTAATCCGATCCACTGTTTGCTTCCTGTTCGGCAGATATCATCAGTCCATCGGGCTGGTGGTCTGCCCGCTGACCGTTTCGATGACCTTGGCCACCATTCAGTAACCCATTTTGTCCGTCTCCAAACGTTTCTGCTCGCCAAGTGTCCAGCCCACCCCCACTTTAAGTGTGTAATTCGTTTGCCGACGTCCGCTACTTTCGTTCGGCGCCTGATTTCAGTGTTAGGGACACGATCTACAAGGGAGATGCCTAGCATGGCTCGCTCCATGGCTTTCTGTGCCACATTCATTTTGTGCAGTACTCTCTTGGTGAGTGCCCAAGTTTCCGTTCCGTAAGTAAGGGTAGGCAAGACACATTGGTTAAGACTTTGATACTTACATAAAATATTTTCTCATTATGTGTATTTCCATCCTCACTTTAATGTATCTGTCTCTGAAAATTCGCGATATTTTACAGAAGGGGACATATTTCATCTCCACTTTGACGTCTCTGTTTTGATGTTGAAAGACAAAAACATGAAAGGGGCATAATAGGCTATAATTAATATAATGCGAGCATTAAAACGACACACTGGTCCGACAAAACCAAGGTCTCTCCGTACTACATTTTCTTAATCCTTTCTCGGCAGTCCGCCGCATTCGGTCGTCTAGCGGTGTCTATAGCCCTTCTAGGTCCACTAGTAATAGTAATGGATAAATGCATTATTAAAAACCGTATTGGATTTATTGATGCAAATTTATGTCAACATATTTCACGCACGATGGAATTCACAGGCTTACGTCAAGTAGACACAATGTTGTGCTACCATTATACAAGATGCTGTCTCTTCATATCCATTAACGTAGCACGTATCAATCTCCCCATATCATCAAAAATATTTTAATGTTACAACACTGATATTTAAGTTCGCTAAAGCTTCTAGGCTAACAACTAGGCAGCACTGTTTTCAATAAAAAACTGGATTTGCATTAAGTTCTAAGTTTCCATAGCATGTTGCTAATGGTCATGCACTGTCGCGTTATGCTGATTGTACGAAATCACGGGCAAAGAATAGACATGTATAAAACATTACCTGTGACATTCCTCGTAAAAACATTACTCTAAACGTCGCAAATGTAAATGTTGATCCCTTAAGGTGGTTCGATTGCCATACAAAACGTTATTTGACATTCGCAGGCCAACGGCGTGATATTTTAAGAAATTTATGTAACAAACATTCATAAATTGGCTTCCCATTTGCGCCAAATTCCCCCTTTCCTAGAATAAACTTGTATAAACTAGATTAATTTGAGAAATTGGTTTGTCACGTGATATTTTGGGAAAACTAGTTTTCTCAAATTAATCTAGTTTATACAAGTTTATTCTAGGAAAGGGGGAATTTGGCGCAAATGGGAAGCCAATTGATAAAAGTCTGATACATAAGTTTCTTAAAATATCACGCCGTTAGCCTGCGAATGTCAAATAACGCTTTGTATGTCAATCGAACCACCTTAACTCATAAAATCTTTTGAAAAGTATCATAAACAAAAGTATTTCACGGAATCACCCCCCACCGGCCAACAAAAGCACTTAAAAGGATTGACATCAATTCGAATAGGACCCGCGCGCTATCTTAACCAGATATGAAATGTCATCAAAATGGCCTTAGCTGCAGAGGATCAAATGTAATATGTAGCCTTTCAACAACTAACTGTCAAAATTCACGAATGGAATAGCGCCTATGACGAGGACTTTTATATAATTTGTGAATAGTATGATACTTCATTCTTTACTTTTTATCAACTACCTAGATAAAAAGCTGCCAAGTGTTTCCGTAAAGTATATTTTAGTTCAAATTGAAGACTGTAGAAAATTACAGCTTGTCAAGTTTAACATCATTTTCGAGATGTTTCTTCATATTTCCTGGTACTTAATGACCGGACCTGGTGACGTGGTATTTCAAATCGAGCCAGTGAGAAAAACTATAAATCCTAGACATAATAATTATATATAATTATTATTATGCCACCGTAAAATTGTGAACTTTGTTAATTTATTATCGAACGCATTAGATTATTTACTAATTTAAGCTACCCGTTAGCTTATAATCTCACTAGGTAGGTCAATAGATTGACTTACTTGATTGAATAACTTTTTGAGATAAATGTAAAAATAATAACTTATACAGTTTTCCACGAAATGTAAATTCAGTGAAAGGAATATGATTAGAAACGATGTCTGCTGAATCTGCTAAATTAGAACACTGACAACTTTATTGCCTACTACAACAAATAAGGCGGTCTTTTATTAGCTTCTGATTTGAGATAAAGTCTTTCTCGTATTTTATTTGCATAGATTTTAACATAATTGTATTGTAATTGAAGCTTAGATTAGGAGCTGAAAGAAATCCTTATGATTAGGGCAATCAAATACGGCATGCCTATTGGTAGGTACACACCGTAGCCTAGGGACGCTTGCAACTCCAGAAGAATCAGAAGCATCATAGGGAGCTCAAGAGATAAACTCTTCATCATCATCATCATTGGCCACAGCATCTATCACAGATGATTTTTTCAGCGCTTAGGAGTCTATATGGATTGCCGCATCTACATTGGTGGCTATAATAGTCCTATACCTTTATAACTTGTGAAACCATGCCGAAGATCTAAAGAGTAAACAGGTATTTTCTGGGTGAGCGTGATCCATCTTAGACCTTGTCTTAACTTTCCATCAAAGCAGACGGAGGTCAAACGCAATCTCATTTTTAATTAAAATATATACTCATAAAGAAATGTAAATTTTCAATATTCATTATTTTAATTTCAGAATACAGTTAACGCCTGATATGATGTATGTGAGTAGGTAGTATAATATTCTCAAACAGTAGGTATGTAACACAATGAAAGGAAATTATTTTACCGCGTTTAATACGACGGAAAAATATCATGGCTCACCTTTTATACTCATCACAAAAGTATTTTCCCGCGTCCCTTTATTAATAAACTCTAATTCAAAGGGCCATAATGTACCGCCACAAGCTGGTATTGGATGTATAATTTAATAAGACAGGCATTGCATATTCTCATTTTAAATGATCCAAGTGGTTTATAATATTACACTAACGTTAATTAAATTTAGAAGTCATACAAAGTCATACAACAAAGGTTAGATGAACAGACAGTGAATAAAAATAAAATCTAGAATTTAATTATACTCCTAGGCAACAGAATGATGTATGGCTAACCAAAAATATATAAATCTAAAGTTCGCAGACACCTCGCCTCTGCGGGAATCAAACTACGAAACTACGCCTCACTTCTCGAAACACGTTCCAATCGAAATGGAAACAACTTCAACAATATCCATAAAGTAACAAACAAACGTGTATTGCTTGCCGGCCTTGTTTGCAGCCGAAACTTGAAAAGGTTAGCGGTCTACTATACGACTCCCTATAATAAAATGGTATTGGTATGACATTTGTTTTCATTTTATTAGTAATCGTTGGGAACACAGACGGGAATCGAAGCCCAGAAGCCGCTCACCAACTAGATGGTCGGAGCAACTCAAGAATTCAGACACACCAAAATTTCACACTGTTTCTAACATTGCAACTGACAGGAGGTGATGAAGACAGTCCGTCCGATCCAGACTCCATCCCACCATGACCAGGATCTTCAGACATCAAGCTCTGACTAATTTCTGACTCGATGTTGTAAAATACTTTTTTAATACCGTAACGGTGCCGTAGCTTATGAGCGCTTGCCCCAGAGTCGCAAACCCTTTTTTGCATTCACAATGCGTCGTCTGGACCTCTGGTGACCTTACTCACTGCCAAAAACACAACACAATATACATAAAGAACATACGAGAGTGTAATTATATGGCCTCCTGTGAGGTGACCAGTTGAATTGCTCCATATTATAAGTTTCTGTCAAAAATTACATTTTTGGTACAAGCTTTTATTGCCGACTGTACTTTTCTGCATACCATTATCAACTACTCATTGAGACGATTCTAACGAGCTCAAACTCGATGGGGCCGTGTCGTTTTATTGCGGAGTTCATATGGCCACCTTCCAGTTCCAGCATCAGATCAGCTCCAAGTCATCATAATATTGCATTGTCATGCGATATACATATGCTTGCAAAATTTCAGCTCAATTGGATAACGGAAAGGGACTGAAAAATGGGTTGCAAATTTTGACGGACCAGCACTTACATATTTACATACATACGAACAGTGCAAGTTAATATAAAGCTTGTAAAAAGCGAGATGAAATTCCGCTGTGCCCTGTGGAAGCGAGCACGGATAACAAATGTCATACTTATATCATATTAATACGTCAAGTCAGACAGATATCCAGTCGATAGATGTCGGTATCAATACGAGTAATTCCTATTGTGGGATCTCTTCGATGGATCAGATTGTGATTTTTACTTTTTGGAAATATTCGAGGGCTTTGCATATCCAATACGTTTCGCCAAGTGCCTTTTGCAAACGCAACGCTCAAAAGCTTTATACGAGTCAACGAAACTAGGAGTTTAAGTAACATCGTGTGGCTTAGGCAAAATCGAATAGCGGTACGATCTTTACGTACCATAATGGCACATTTGATTTCCAATTTTATTTGTTGGTATAAGAGACTAAACTTATTATAAGCCAAAATACCCGCCCCAACACATCCTGACGTTCCCCAGGGTATTATTGCCAGGACGCTTACAACGTTTCCATGTACCTACAAGTAGTACGGCCAGGCTTAACCTGTACGCGAAGTAAGAGCCCGCCCTGAAGTCGCCTGAGGCCGAATAGTTTTTGTGACAGTTTTAATATATTTTACATTTTTAAAAGTGTCACACGTTTGTTCGGGTGGAATCTTGCGATTCAATTTTGAAGCAGATATCGTCACAAATTGATTGAGCTGAAATTTTGGGTTCAAGTATAGGTAGTTTGGATGACGATTCAATATTATGGTAACCTTGAGCTGATCTGATGATGGACACAGAAGGTGGCTGTAGTGTCTCAATGAAACCCGCTAAATAATGAATCAGATTTTATTTCTGAGAGCACACTAATTATATCACTATTTTAACTGACGCCATCTTAGGAGAGACCGAGACAGAGCATCACTAGTCATGTGGTGCGTTCGTAATAGGGCTGGGCTACATATACACCACAGTTGCCATGGAAATTCAGGACTTAACAGACGTAACCCCATTGAGTTTGAGGCCCAAACGAGCCAAAACTTTGGGCTCGTTAGATTCGTCTCAACGAGTAGTTTTAGTACAGAAAAGAACAGTTGGAAATAAAAGCTTGTACCAAAAATTTAAATTTTGATAGTAACATACTTTATATGGCGAATGGTTAACTATGTATATGGCATTCCTGTTTAATCAATCTGAACCAAGTGTAGTAAACGGATAGGCAATATACATATTTAGATAATTTATTTACACAACATTATTTCAAAAACACGAAGATTTTTTTTTTAAATTAGATATACACAGTTTCTCTCCAAAATGTCATCCAGTTCCTACCAAATGGTAGCTTATGTTTTTTAACTGCTCATTCTAAAAACTTTGTGTATCCAAATAAGTGGTCGATAGGTCAAGTTATATGGGTATAAGTGCAGAGCACACATTTTGAGTAAGGCGGTGGTAATCGCTATCTATCTAAGCTTGTCCTGCTTAGAATATCAATTTCCTAACGGACGGGTCCTATCTTGAAAAGCTAAGTGCTCTCGTTCGATCCGATCCCGAATAGAACTACTGATAAATAATAAAGTACTTCAATTTATTATTCAGATACTTTTGATGTACCGTCGTACATTCCCATGTGTCTTTCGCCCGAAACGTAAATGTCGTGTTTGTGATACTGTGCAATCTATGAAAAGACGATTTAAAGGGCATTGGAGAACTTTGTATGACAAAAAAAATCGTTTTTAGGGTTCCGTACTCAAAGAGTAAAACGGGACCCTATTACTGAGACTTCGGTGTGCGTCCGTCCGTCCGTCTGTCTGTCACCAGGCTGTATCTCAAGAACCGTGATAGCTAGAGAGTTGAAATTTTCACAGATTATGTATTTCTGCTGTCGCTATAACAACAAATACTAAAAACAAAATAAAATAACTTTTAAAGGGGGGCTCCCATACAACAAACGTGATTTTTTGCCGTTTTTATAGATAATGGTACGGACCCTTCGTGCGCGAGTCCAACTCATTTCTTTTGCAGCTGCCTAGGATGTTTTTATAATAATCGTTTAGTCCTCTTAATATGCTTAGACATATAAAATTAAACGCGGTATACAATATCGGAGCCGAGATATTTACGTTTTAAGTTTTGTTTATAACTTTTCAATATTTGGCCGGTGGAAATATATATTGCAAATATCTCGGCTCCGACGCATTTGAGAATATTTTACATTTCGTAACAAAATATGTTCGTTTTGAATAGATCTATTATAATCTATAACTTTTACGAGTGGCCGCTCACCTAAAAAAAATGACAACATTTTTACCCAAACCCCTTTAACAAACGTTTTGTCATGGCGGTGTGGCACTTACGTTTTAAACTTGTAAGGCCGATACGGCAACGACTGCTACGCCAACATATTGGACATGTAAATTAACACGCTTATGTCTCAGTTCTCGCCGTTTTCTTCGTTGTTTAATAAACTTTATAATAAGTATATAAACTTTAGTATTTATTCTTAACCCAATTTAATTTATTTACAGATGATTGCAATGACAAAATATCCTCCAAGTAAAGGCTGTCTGGAAGAGTATACTCGTTAGCGATAAGAAACTCTGTTGTTTTTCTCTGATTATATTCGCTGTGCAACAAAGAGTATGACATTTTTTCAGGGCTTAAATATCCCCATACGATTTTCATCTAAATCGGTTTTTAATAATATTGGACCTTTTGCATTAATAGGTAGCAGACATAACAATATCTGCAACCTATTGAGTAATGTGAAAGTAACTACTCTCACGTTTTACAACAACATTATTTAGTAAGGATTACAAATGTGGGGGAAGCCTAAGGCAGGTTGCTGCCTCTTATATACCTCATTCCATATAACAAGAACGTCTCCGTTTCTTTGTATATCTAGGATCGTCATCATCATATTTGTCAGCCCGTAATCACCCACTGCTGAGCATAGGCCAGTGTTCGAGTACGCCACCCAAGCTAATCTTATCCAGAAGTGACCCGCAATCTTTCTTATATCGTCCACCCATCGAGCTGGTGGGCGACCGACGCTCCTTTTACCTAGAAGTGGCCACCAATCTAACACCTTTTTGCATGGCAAGGTGTCCTGCCCATCTCCCTTTGAGTTTGGGAATGGTATCTCCAACGTCGCGACGTCGGATCTCAACATTCCTCACTCGGTCTTGTAGTTTAATGCTGAGCATGGCGCGCTCCATGGCTCTCTGTGCTACTTGTATTTTGTGCACAGCCTCACTTGTTAGCGTCCATGTCTCGGCAGCGTACGTCATGGTACCTAGGATATCAAAGGCCAAGTATTGTACTTGTGTTGTTTATGTCTATTATTAAGTAATTTTCAAATTTTATACAACAATGATAATATTTTTGCGTTTCAAATTCGTTGTCCTTGAAATCGCATGACGATTACAGCACGATTTTTCCAATCTTATCTCGAAAAAGGTATAGTTAGTAAGTACAGTCGCCGTCACATACATAGGTACACTATAGGTATTCAAAAATATCGGCACATGCACCCTAATGCCTTGTAAATAGAGATGTGTTCCGATGTTTGTGACGTGCTTGTTTGCTCCGATGTATGTGATGGCGACTGTACAGTAAATTTAACCTTATGCTCTAACACCTTTTTTACAGGCATTGTAACACCTTAACACTTGGCTGGAACCGATATAAGAATGGTATGCTAGGCTATTTTAACGCTAGTGTGCTAGTTGGGACGTGCAACACTCTTGCAAAACCTTTGGCTTATTGTATTGAGACTGGGGCTGTACACTAACTTCCACGAAAACCTTTGCACGTCCTTCACAAAAGCAAAATTAATTCCAATCTATATTCAGGAACAATAGGGAAGATGCAGCTATAATTTATACCATTATTTCACTCAATTTGTAACTTTATTAGTAAAAGCACACGCTTTATTTTCAATTGGGCTCACTTTCATTAGATTGCGAATGAACTAACCTAAAGATTGATACCAGACATCCACTCACTCACTATAGAACTAAAACGCTTTACGACCATTAAAAATTCGACCATGGCAGTTCGCGCTCGAAGCCGCGTCCAGCGCAGCGTCCGCGACGCAGCGTCCGCGACGCAGCTTCCAGCAGACGCCAGACGCAACCTACGGCGTTTGTTGCAGACCAACGCCTAGGACAGCTAGTTTCATCTTTTTTTTGTACAGGAAATAGATTACAGTATGTAAGTATATAAATAGTTGTGAATAGTATTACATTTACATGCTTCTTTTTAATATGTTTTGGTAGGTACAATAGTTGTTAGTATTCTAATTTGTAGGTTTTATATTTTTTTCTAAATAGGTCTTAAGGCGTAGCCGATCACAGAGTTAGCTAGAGCTAAGTATATCAGACGTAGGGTTCTGTATGGTATTTTAAATATGCTTTAGAATTGATAATCTACTCAAGATAGCTCTTAGAAAAATTACAAAAGTCAAAACTTAGACAAGTAAATATGACATCTAGGGACGAACCACAGACGAACAAATATGGCGAGTGCACATGTAGTGACATCTCAGGAACTGAAGATTCGTTCAGGCGCGAAAGTTTAAATTGACAGTTTGTAACAGCAATTTTTGACTATAAATGGGGAATGGATGAAAATTTTAGAAATGCCTGATTTTTTTTTGGTGATAGGAATAACCTTCCTTAGCACCAGAAAAAAGTTGCAGACTTTTCAGATGAGTCAATTATTTTTGAAAAATATAAACAATTTCCTCACTTACGTTTTGGGTCTAGGACGGCAAATAAGACACTTTGCTTGATCCGTCTCATATTACAAAAAAAATATTATAATAATCCGTGGTAAACTGACACTGGCAATGATATTGACAGCTGCAGCAGCTATATTGGTCATTGCCAGGGTCAGATATTTAAAATATTTTTTGTAATATGAGACGGATCAAGGAAAGTGTCTCATTCGCCGTCCTTACCACAAAATGTAAGTGAGAAAACTGTTTATATTTTTCAAAAATGATTGACGCAGCTGACAAGTCTGCATCTTTTTTCTGGTGCTAAGGAAGGTTATTCCTATCACAAAAAAAAGAAACAGGCATTTTTAAAATTTTCATCCATTCCCCATTATAGTATTTTCATTTTTAACCCCCAGGGCAAAAATAGGGCGAGGATTATAAGTTTGACGTGTCTGTCTGTCTGTCTGTATGTGTGTCTGTCTGTGGCATCGTAGCTCCTAAACGAATGGACCGATTCGATTGCGGTTTTTTCGTCCGAACGTCAGCTTTCTGATCGAGACGGTTCTTAGCTACGTTTCAACAAAATCGGTTCAGCCGTTTTTGAGATATTGAACTTTGAAATGAAAATCTCGGGGGTTTTTAAACTTTTCTAAGTTGTAATAGTCTTAAACTTGTGGTCTATTCTGAATAAATGAAAGCAAAAATCAAAATATTGCATCTTGCCTATTCATCTGTGACTAAATAGTTGCAGTTGGCATGATTTACTAAACAATACCGAGGTTATTGATCATATTCTGTCTTCCGGTAACAGATTGTTCACGAGGTCCGTTTTTGTTTGTAACTTCGTCGTTAAGTCTCACTTCTCGCTTCCACATGCGCCGAGATAGCGTGTCAGAATTAAAGAGGAACCACATTTGGAAGCAGATATTAGAATGTTTGTTGTTATCTATTACTAATACAATTCAAGGATACCTACACTGAAGTACACAAGCACTCGGTTTGCTCAACTTATCAGTACGCATCAATAAGGTTGGAAATAATATTTCTATTAACAAACGCTCTCTGTACGCGGTACCATGAAAGTGGGAACGGTTACCAATGACGAGTAAGTGCAACAGAGAGCGCCACAGAGGTGTCGTGGTACCGAATTTTGTAGCCCCCACGTGTAGCAAGCATTAGATAATAGCATAATAGACGTGGTGTGTGTACAAAATTTGTCGATGTATTGACTAAGTGTAAGGCCTGAGTGGACGCTCGAGTCGGGCGTGCGGGGGAGCGGGGCGTGCGGCGTGCATGTTAAACAAATGAAACTCATACTGGTGCCCTGAGTAGACGCTGCACAAAGCGAATGCACGCTCGCCCGCCCCGCTCCACGCCTCGCCCAACGCTCCGCTCCGAGCGTCCACTCAGGCCTTACAATTAAAGACTTACCTTTCATCTTCTGGCAACTCGATATAAAGCGGCAGCAGCGTGATGTTGCGGAGATGCAGCGGATAGTCGCCGGCGAGGTACGTCTGCGAGATCTCCGCGAGGCTCTTGTTGAAGGCGCGCACGACGGCGGCGGCCGAGGGCGGCGCGGCGATGCCCACGTAGAACGCTGCGCGCGCGTCCGGCTGTAGCACGCGCAACTCGCGCGACGCCAGCGCGCACGCGCACAGCGCCGCCCACACGGCCCACGCACGCATCGCGCCCCCCGCCGCCCTCACCGCCGCGCGCGCCCCGACAGCCGCGCGCGCGCCGCCATGACCCCCGCACCAACACCATCCACCCTCACACCACTAGTCCCTTATTCAATTCCAACATAAAGACACTGTCAGCCGATTGTATTAGATCAAACTTGTATATGTACACTTTAAATTAATTTTACGTTTGTTAACACTGATGGACGGGTTCTGATGTTACAGATAGACACAAATGGTTCTGCGTGCTTGTTAATCTCTCGGCGAGTAATCTGTAACAAAAGAAAAAAGCATTTCAATAACGGTATTGTAATGTAGTAAAATAGTCATCTGGATTTGAAGTTTCTAATTTCTCGCTTTGAAAAATATTTTTTACTTTATAACCTTTCCTAAAAGCTGAAAAAACATAAAACGCGAGGCTTGACTTGTTAACGTTCAACGGTTAAATGTAGGCACTAAATGTTGGAAATTATTTGTCGCTAAACTATTTATGGGCAATGCTTCATTGTTTATGCCCTTGTAATAAGAGATACTTTTGTAAGCTTTAACCAAACACGTGTGGCGGGGTGTACCGACCCTTGTCACAGCGGAGGCCCGCTGGAGCTAATTGAAAGTGACTTGAGCCTGAGCCATCCACCTCGCTGATATTAAATTCATTTCATGCGCCATCTTACATCTCAATGATATATTTTTTGGCTCTTTTCCTCTTTTTATTTCATACATGATACATTCACTGAAACGCATTTCTTATCACACTTGCGCAAAGCTACAATAGACTATATTACGCCCATGTGCGTAAAGATTTCTTCCTTAAATTGTTATTCATACCGTCATACGACAAAACAAAACAAGAAGGGTTTAATTCTAATATGGTCATTGACAACCTACCAGTAATTTTTTTTTATGTAAAAACAGATATGAAACATGATTTTAATATCAAAAAAATGTTATTTATTGTAAGTGATTTTAAATTTCAGCCTTATGCCAAGGGGCCATATGCCTCCGTTAAATTCAACAAAATGGACGACTGACATGGTGTAATTTTTATTGCGATAATGATAAGTATTCATTTTCCTTAAATTCTACCTACTTGTTTCCTCAAAAAGTGATTAGGTACTAACATTTGTGTGTGACGCGGACGGTAAGAGTTTTGCAAAGTCTTCGTACTAAAAGATTTTCGTCTTGTAAAATATCTCCTACCAACCTCGTTACACAATGTACTTACTGTTAAAAATAAAATAAAATATTATTAGTAAGCAAATATCAGTCAAATAACTAGACTAACTAGAGTTTGCCGGACTTTTCAAAGTTTAGCATATTTACCATGACATATTAGGCTTCTTAAGTGTGGACATAAACGCCAATAAGAAACGAAACGTTTTCTATAATATCTATTCTAGTGCTCATAAAACAAATTTAACAGCCGCTGAAAGTCAATCCTGACTTGCTTCAATATAATACCAATAGCCGCAGGAACTAAACCGTTACGTTACCAGCATCAATATAGTTTCAATAGTCAGGAAAGCGGCAACTTTCGTGTCCGCTCCGCGCCAACAGCTAACTTCACCGTCAGCACAGCATAACCGTAGCTATTTCCCATTCTATTCTATGTTTCGGAATTAAGACTGCCCATTGACGTATAATTCGTTTGATTTAAACTTAAACTGCTGGACCAATTTAGATGGAATATGGTCCGGAGATAGTTCGAGTCTCAAAAATCCTAATCCTTTGTACCTAACCTGAAAATTATTTATTAGGAGGTTACGATTAAAAGGTTCGGTCTAGTTCGTAGTTCTTTTTAAGGTGGTTAGATTACCATACAAAGCGTTATTTGACATTCGCAGGCTAACGGCGTGTTATTTTAAGAAACTTATGTAACAAACTCTCATCAATTGGCTTCCCATTTGCGCCAAATTCCCCCTTTCCTAGAATAAACTTGTATAAACTAGATTAATTTGAGAAAAATAGTTTTCCCAAAATATCACGTCCCAAACCAATTTCTCAAATTATCTAGTTTATACAAGTTTATTCTAGGAAAGGGGGAAATTGGCGCAAATGGGAAGACAATTTATGAAATATTGTTACATAAGTTTCTTAAAATATCACGCCGTTAGCCTGCGAATGTCAAATAACGTTTTGTATGGCAATCGAACCACCTTAAGTATCAAAATATCAATTCTTTTTTGTATAATATGATCGTTCAAATCACTTAAGATTTGCGAAAGTACGATACTACTTATAACTGCATTAATACGTATTTTTGAAAGTACATTTAATCTTCTCAAGTTGTCGTGTTTCTTAAATAAATTAAAAGGCGGACGAAATCGCCGGCAAAAGCTAGTTAATTTGTAGTAAAATATAAGTGCTAGGTAATACATTTTTTATGCCACGTCGGTGACAAATTAGCTTACATACCTACTTAGAAAATTCTCCATAAAACATATTATCCACACTATTTTTCGTTCATCGTTATCTGGTATATACATACTTTTATTACAATATTTCACAAATCTACCTAGTTCTATTGTAAGCCACCCTCACATACTTAGGTTAGTTTTAAATAATTATGATGCCTAGTAAAAACATGAGAGCGTCCCCACAAATGTTTATACCTCGTTGACAGTTTCTGAATCCAACGGAATCTTCTAAATTTCTCAGCTAAAAAACAAGTTTCTCAGCTAACAATATACTGCAAAACCTCATTCTTATGGACAGCAGCACTTGGGAGAAAACTTTAACTAAATTCCTAGAAAACAGCAGAACCGTTAAACTTTCTCACATATTGTTGGGTGTTGGATTTTCTCAGTGTTCCAGTTACTTCAAAGATAACCATATTGGTTTTAAGTACAAGTAACCGCATGCAATTATATAAATTACCATGGTACTCGTTAATTTGGTACCTAAATAGGTAATTGACTAATGGCTCTGTGAGCTGTAAAACTAACCCACGAGTCGGCTTTTTAAAAATTTTAAAAAATTTCAAAAGCTAAATCGACAATAAAAATCTATATGTCATAGAGGAGAAAATTATATTGAGCGCCCTCTATTACACTCATCGGGAGCTCGGTCGTATCTTGCTTTACAAATGTCATCATTGAAATATCAGCGAACTATAAAACTATTCAATAATTGCCTCTGTTTATTGTAATCTTTCCGTTTATTAGCACTTAATGAACTTAATCACATTATCATTTATCAATCACATAATATATATATATATTTTAATCCGTTTCTTCTGTCTGACATTCACACTTGACAGCCATTATTCCCGCCATCGCGAAACCTCCTCCTTTTTTCTTTTATACCGCATCAGTGTTGCCAACCTGATGCGCGTTTGTTCGAGCTTAATAGGTAATATGAAAATATAAAGGTAAGGAGCACTGCCACCAATACAAAACATTTTCAGCAAGTAATTAGTGTAACAGAACGCAGACATTTGTCTGGGTAAAGTCGGTAGCTCATTAGCTCCGCCGTATGCCAACAGAGGACTATAACGGGTATTATTTGAATTTGAGACAGAGCAATAGACGTTTGAGTTGTATGTCAGAGAAGAGAAAAGACGAGGAGAAGGTGGAAGCTCTCCTGGATGGAGAAATAAACGTGAACATGGTTTGGAGTGACGGAACATGAGAACCGAAATTGCCAGTTCCCTGTATTTCAGATAACTATCGTAACAATGATTTAAGGGGACGTAGGTTCGTGGTCTTCTCTCCCTCTCACTGAGCATAAGCGTGAGCGAGATGGAAGTGCGTGTTTGGAAGCGCGGATATCATGTTTTTTAATTTTAATTTTTTGTGCGTTTTAATAAATAAAATAGTTGATTTCCCTCAAACATGACATTGCCGATTTTTAGAACCGACTTTAATATGTTTAGCTGTTGTGCATAATTTGTTACGATTTTTTTTAAGTGTATTTTAGACCTATGTTCGTGATTTTTTTCTATCGAGCGAAAGTCGAAAACTCAGAATTCGAATAGCTGATTTCCCTCGAAAAAGGCCTCAAGATTTCTAATTCAATTTAGGGCAGCCGTATTATAATCCAAACAAGAGCTACGATTTTTTAAAAATCAGTTTTTGGAGCTCACGTCGCCTTAATGAAGTCCGAAGTAAAGCTTGTAAACTTAATATCGTTGTCTTTATCAATGCCCGAGATCCCAGGATACGCCCACACTCCGACATATATTATAATCGAACCTGTGGCGCTACCACGAACTTCGAATCTCGAACTTCGTATATCTCCGTCTCTGTCGCTCGAGTACCATAAACCATAAGTGCGATAGAGACGGAGATATACGAAGTTCGAGATTCGAAGTTCGTGGTTATAGCTCAGGCTCACAGTACTTCACGAGAATCGGTGGAGTTGCCTGGCTATAGCCGAAAAGAAGGGATGTGATGATGATGTTTTGTGACGTCGAGTTGCGGAAACCCAGCCCGCGTACAACCTATAACCTATAAGAAGGGATGTGTGTTTTAGCAGTCCATGTTTGTATTTACGTGTGTGGGCATTTTCAATAATTCGTGTACCCAATTAGCGTGAGATGTTAAACAAAAATTAACTCAATATCCGTTTTGTGACGACAATTAAGTATTCAATTTGTAAAAAAAATAACTTTTTCTTTTCAATTTATAAATGATATGCATATACACGTTATTTAAATGTGAAACAAGTTCATTTTCACATCATTTGTATGCTTAACTTTCGTCACAAAACTGACACTGATTTAATTTTTATTTAACAGCTCACGCTAATTGGGTACACGAATGATTGAAAATGCCCGTGTTCCACAGCGTTTAAGATACTGAACCGATTTTGGTGAATGAGGTATCAATCCATTGGAAATTATGCACCGGGTGACATACGCTACCTTTTGTATGAAAAAGAATAGTTTATTTTCAGCGTTTTCCGTAGACGGGATACAGTTTTTGAACTTTTTATGCTTGTTAACTACTAAATTCACGCTTAGCTCATTTTATAATCTTTAAAGAATATTTACTGTGGAACTAGCGCCAAGTTCCACGCGACTGACTCATTAAGTTGAAGCAATTTCCTCTCATGCTCGCTATTTAGTGCGTTACTAGTTCAGAATAATACCTTTGAATACTCTAGTCAGCTCTAATGACGTTGGTGGATTCTGTCTGTATGCGAATACCCTTTACAAATGCTGCGCTACAACGTTCAACTGAATTGTTTAGGTTTGAGTTATCCTTAATTAATAACGTTCCAGAATTATGTGTAAGCCACGTGGCAGGTTAGTATGCCATTTTTATCCATTCAACATTTTATTTTTAGCTGGTAACTGTCAAATCCTCTGTATTACAGGAATTTGAATCCCATAAAAAAACATTCCATGTAAAAAATAGGCCTCTTAGGCAGAAACCCCTCCACAGAAAAAGTGGTGAGATATTTCGTAGATTATTTGCTTTCTAAATAAAATTCTGCAAATTGGGAATCGCACTACTGCATTTACTAATTTTTGCATAAACTATGTAAGTGTGATTGCCAAGTCACAAAATTTTATTTAGCAAGCAAATAAAGATTAATAAGAATGCCTGACTTGGCTCTACGAAATATCTCACCACTTTCTACTGTGAAAGAGTTTCGAGACTTGGCTTATTTTTTACATGGAATGTTTTTTTATGGGATATCCTTTCTTTTTGTAGACTTTGTATGGGAATGTTATATTCACACCTCTCATTCAGAAAAGTAAGTTTTGGTCCCCGACGAGAGGGAGCAAAATGCTACTTTTCTGTTCAAGCTACTTTTTTTAATTTATTCATTGGCTTGTAGCATTTACGCCATGTGCCAATAGAATCTTGATAAAATAATCGATTGTAATTTCATCGTAATCGACAAACGTATATATCATATCATCATCATCATATCAGCCGAAAGACTTCCACTGCTGGACATAGGCCTCCCCCAAAGAGTGCCAAAATGACCGGTCTCTTTACTTAGGTCATCAGTCCACCTACCCACGCTGCGCCTTCCGGTACGTGGTCGCCACTCGAGAACCTTTCCGCCCCAACCGCCATCGGTTCTACGTGCAATGTACGTATATATATATATATATGAGGATATTTTTTTGTTTTGTTTATTCTTTTTTTATTTGTTTTTTGTTGTTTTGTTTGTTTTTGTTTTTTTTTTGTTTTTTTTCTTGTTTGTTTTTGTTTTTATTTGTTTCAGTTTTTGTTGTTTTTTTTGTTCGTTTTTTTGTTTGTTTTTGTTTTGTTTTTTGTTCTTTTTTTTTGTTTTTTGTTTTTTTTTCTTATGTAATTTTTTTTAGTTTTTTGTTATTTTCTTTTTTTGTTTCGTTTGTTTTTTTGTTCTTTTTTGTTGTGTTTGTTCTTTTTTGTTATTTTTTTTGTTATATTTTGTATTTTTTTTTTATGTTTTTCTCATATTCGGTGTGAAAAGTTACATGTGTCACTCAGGAGCAAAATTATTTTTGTCTTGGGCGTTAACACTTGAATCCCTCACGCTCACGCGTTAAATACTTGAATCCCTCACGCTCAGGATCCTACGTTAGAATCCCTCGCTACGCTCAGGATTCTATTATAGGATCCCTCGCTACGTTCAGGATTCAATACACCGCCCTCGCCGTAAATACACTATTTTGCTTCCTTGTGACAGAAATAACTATTTACCAACCGCAAATAACGTTTGTATAGTTTTGCAGGAAGGAACTGCAAAAGTACTTGCCAATAATAAATGTTTTTCTTTCTTTCTTTATTTATTAGTACTTACTTACATACTAAGTAGTAAAGGCACAAGTTAACTATTTACACACATTACATTTTCAGTGATATAACTAAAAATTTACGGTTTTCGCAATTTTTCCTTTATCTGTCCTATCACGTTGCTTCGTACATTTCAATATTGTGAGTTCACGGGAAGTACCCTGTAGGTTTTGATTCCCTTGCGAGTTTCGAAAATTTGCGTCATAAACGGCTGTATCTTTTGATTGCGTTGGCTTAGAAGTTTGATTTTTTCACAGCTTCAAAGGACAGTAGATTTGAGTATTTGATATAAATTTCAGCTTGATATCTCCACGCGTTCCTGAGAAAAAGGGTCTTGACAGACGGACGGACGGACCAAAGTGATTCTATAAGGGTTCCGCTTTTTCCTTTCGAGTTGAGGCACCCTAAAAGAAGTAGGTAGACAGACATGCGAGTTTATATCTTTAAGGGATCTCTTCCAGCTAACTTTTGAGCAAATGAGTTAACAAAAACAAGAAAGTGACGAAAGACAATATAAATTAATATTTCGTGTCGTCGTTTTTGATTTTGTATCGACTACGCACAAAAAAACATGCATTTACAATTAAGGCGACGTGAGCTCCGAAAACGGATTTTTAAAAAATCGTAGCTCTTGTTTGGATTATAATACGGCTGCCTTAAATTTAATTAGCAATCTTGAGGCCTTTCTCGAGGGAAATCAGCTATTCGAACCCTGAGTTTTTGACTTTCGCTCGATAGAAAAAAATCACGAACATAGGTCTAAAATACACTTAAAAAAATTCTAACTAATTAGTTAATAATTATGCACAACAGCTAAACATAATTGGTTTTTAAAATCGGCAATGTCATGTTTGAGGGAAATCAGCTATTAATTTTTTATTTATTAAAACGCACAAAGAAATACAATTAAAAAACATGATATCTGCGCTTCCAAACACGCACTTACATCTCGCTCACGCTTATGCTCAGTGAGAGGGAGAGAAGACCACGAACCTACGTCCCCTTAAAGTGGAAACTACTATTGGTTTCCGCTTACCAACGGATCTGATAAAGTTATAACATTGTAACAGAACACACAACGAACGATCGGCAATATACGGATATTGCTTAATTAAAAGTAAACGTATTGTGACATTGTCAAAGGACAACGGTTTCTTGTCTCTTGTGTGTTGCGGTGACCGAGCGTGCAGAATAATTGCCTGGGACTGCCAGGCTATGCTTGTCAGAGGCAAGGCCGTTACCAACATAGACAATTACACCTTGAGTAAGCCACCGAAATCAATTCGTAAACATAAAAAGAGGTTTAACACGCGTAGGAAATCCTTTGCAAGCACAGTCATAATAAGGACAAGTCACAACGACATTCCGTTCAATATATCTACTCAATCCTATATTCGGCAGGCATTAGAATATTGCGCTTTATATTTTTATTCTTCTACCATGCTTAACTTACGGCTTACAAACATGGGTCTACACAAACAAAGTAAGAGAAAAACTAAAGTGCACACAAAGAGCTACGGAGAGAAGCATGATGAGACAAGACATACAAAAATCAGGGAAAAAACCAAAATTACTGACGCTCTCACTTTTGCCCTCAAACAAAAGCGGTAGTGGGCCGGCCACATCACACGAATGACAGATGGAAGATGGACTCAAGAAACCACCACGTGGCAAGGACCATCCTCCAAGTGCTGATGATATCATCCAGACAGCTGGCAAACATTAGACAGAGATAGGAAGACAAAGAGAAGAGTGGAAGAGTTTTGAGGAGGCCTTCACCCAAAGAGGGATCCATATTCAGCAGACATATAACGATTAAAATATGACTTCAACTACACATGTAATATTTTATTCGCTGCTGACATGTGACAATCGTCAAAGGAATTAAAGAGACAACGACACACATGCTTATTGCAGAACGATGCATTTTGGAATTAAGTTCGCCTTTTGTATTTGTAATCTGATCTGTGCAATAAAGTTTAATTAAATAAATAATAATAAATTTGAACTACCAGGCTATCGTTGTCAGATGGCACCGGAATCAACTCGTGAAAATTGTATGAGGTTTATTTTAACACGCGTACGAAATCATTTGCAGGTACAGTCATAAGGACAAGTCATAGCAAAGTTTAGTTTAAGTGTTCATATTTTTTAATTTATATTGTATCGAACTTTACATTTTTGTCACTAAATATTTTCCTATAAACTTCTATAAAAAAAAAAAAAAAAGTTCAAATTATCTAGTCAGAGTTTTTATCTAAAGGCTATTTTTTATTGACTGCGGGCATTTTAATGTGGGAAAGCATGTAACTCGGTAATCAATAAATACACATTTAAAATGAAAAGTTTTTGTCCCTTTTTTTGTACCACTAAAATAATATACGCACGAATACTGTCATTTCATGAATGTTAATGGTTCGTTCAGAAATTGGGCACCAAAGGGCGGTGATAATTGTGTAACTTTTCGACTGAGTGTCAGGACAAATAAATCGCGATTTTCACTTACAAATAAACACATAAAGAGGGGTAGTCACGTAACGTTCCGAACGCGCGCCAGTACAATTTTGAACTGTCAATTTTCCATACAAAAAATGGCATTTAGACCCACCTGACGCGCGTACAATGCGTTACGTGATCGACCTGCAGGTCTATCGAGACAAAGCGTTATGAAATGGATCTACTCTTGACAAATAAACAGAAACTGCGTCAAAATTATATTTGTGCAATGCAACCAAAACATGTATAGTTTAAGAAATATGATTTGGCCGTATGTATGGACTGAGATTTTTTTTCATTATCTAACACAAGAGAGTTGTAAAATTGCACTCATTCTTCTTTGAGCGCACTAATAACCATTTTTGTTCCAGAGTGGCTAAGTTGACCCATAGGTTGGATAAATGTTTACGCCGTTCTAGGCTTTAATCTCCTATTAATAAGCAGTAAAATCGTGTGTAAAAAAGGGACTTCCAGATTTTAAAGATGTATTTTGTTATTAAAAATAGATAAGCCTGTTCGAGTACCCATTAAACGGTAAGTGTTTACTCGCAGCAAAGTATTGCTTATTAGATAACAGACCAATTTATATGTCTCAAACTATACCTACCTCAATTGATTGCCAACAAACAAATGAACATAATAATATAGTATATATCTTACTCGAAAAGCTCCTGAATTATTACATTATCAACGAAGAACCGCAATCCCAAAGTAAACTTCAAACATCAATAAGATTAAATGCAATATTCTTGGACGGCCTTTAATAAAATGGACTTAGTCATGTCTTCTATCTTTGTGTATTACTTCCATTCAAGCCAATCTTATTCAGTTGGACATGGCAACAATACAATTATTTAGATATTGACAACAATATAATAATAAAACAATTATTACAAGCATTCTTTACATGCCGGCAGCGTTGTATCCTCATTATTACAGGCTGTGGCACAACATCAGCGTTGCAATTTGGATGCGTCACAAAATATAGCAACACATGCTGAGTCTTGCCTTTAATCTATCGCACACATTTCTGGAACCATTGTGCCAGGTGCACACGTCTCTGTTCTTCCTAACTTGGCAGTTGTCTCATTTTATCTTATTTTTATTTTTAATCCTGATATGTGTGATTTGTAGAATAAATGGTTTACTTCTTTCTTTATATTATTGTATCTACGTCTTCATCCTTCATCTGTAATTAAGACTGGAAGTTTAAATGGATTCACATCATCGATCAGTGGCAAACTCCATGTAATAGTACTTTAGCTAGGAACAACAGTCATTTCATATGCAGATCATGTCCGAGTACAAACTTCAATTGAAGTTGCTCCTTTCTGTACATACCTCGCCTATTTTGCGAAAGCGACGTATCTGAAATGGAAGTTTAATTTGGTCCGTCAAGGACACAATGAACATTTATTCGACCCAACTACGTATAAGACTTACACATACTTTCTGCGTTGCCTTCATGGCTCTATTTTCCAGCCAGAGCATTTTCTATGAAATATAGCGTCGCTTTTATACGAGTGAAATACGGTTAAAACGGTTTCAGTCGTCACCTACAAGGTGGGAACGACTAAAGCACTCTATTTAGGCGTGCTCGAAGTAATGCAGTCGAAGAGCCAGTGTATTAAATCGTTGATCGTTTAATCAATGAAGCAATTATTTGGCTTTAACGACCGTGCAGCCACATACAAAACCAAACCCCAATTGATACTGATTTTGTCGTATATTTTCAACAATAACTATATATTTTGTTAAAAACGTTAAAATTATTGTCTTTAATAATTAATGGCTCACTGACAAAATTGATTACATACCAGTAGGTACAGTCAACCAATTTGATTCCTAGGCCACTATAGAACCATGTCGTAATGAATCAATTTGTTTATCTTCTATGACATTGATTGTTGCGTGCATGTCATGATGACATCTCTACCTTTGCGAACATGTGTCAACGATAATCCACAGGAAAGGAGTTTGCTTATTAATAACTTTTTATATTAGATAACTCGGGATAAAAATTAAAATACTTTTCTGTTTAACCCTTTTCCACGCCGGCAGTTGAAAAATGACAATCGGGTGACAATCTTATTCATTGACATTAAGACATATGTTTGACAAGCAGTATTGACAGACATTAAATTGATCCGCAAAATATTTAGTGGAGGTGAAGCCATGTTGTTCGTAATGATGACGCATTTGTGTTCTTTGCTCGTCAGTTACTCGCCTCACACCATGATTGCGACTACGATGATCAGATAAATCTCCTTCCGCTGCGTATCGATTAATCCACAAATCTACTGTAGCTCGCTGAAAATAATATAATAATATTAACATAAAATGAAAATAAACCAATTTTTTTCTTGAATACCGTTCATACTTGTAAAACTTAACTTACCGAAATGTTCAATATTTCTGCTATGTGACGTCTGCTGTAGCCTTCCTGATGCAATATTACAATACGAGTTCTTCTCTCATTTACATTTGCTGCCGGCATTTCCATATTGTAATTATTCTTTATTATTATCCACTGACATTATTATCAAAATTGACGACAGAAGTTTAACTTGAATTGTCAATGTCTCTCATTATTTCTTTTTCTGTTCATGTCATGGAGCTAAACCGTTTATAAACTCTTTACGTTTATTTCATGTTGTGATCGGAAAGTTGATAATCGTTTGAACCGCACTGACGTTGTAATTATCTAGTAGTTAATGCGACAAAGTTCTACAGTGGCCTAGGAATCAAATTGGTTGACTGTACATCATCGTTCTTATTGTGTTAATTTCACGATGTCATATTATTATACTTAAATATAAATCATCCCCCACCCACGTCTTGACGTAATACTTACTTAACTGTGAAATAGTATCAAGCCATGTTTAACGCTCGCTAGCAATGTTTGATTTCGGCTCTTTTGTTGTGATAAACTTATAATTGGTTCTATATTATTTGATCCTCTCTAAAGACTTTTAACTGACATCGTGAAATAAATATAACACTAACATTTACCAATGTGTTACAACCCGTAAGGGTTGGCTCCCGGTTATTTTAATGACTCCTCGGAGTAAACTGTAACGCTGTTGGTTTATTTGCATGCATATCAGATCACGGGAATGGTGTCTCATCACACAGGGAAAGTTTCTAAGCCGATTTAAGTTAACGAGTGGTCGCTGTATCTTGAATGAAAATACTTGATTGTCGCTGAACTACATTACGTTATAAAACAACCTATGCAGTTATATTTACAACAAAAACTTTGGCTTCTCGAGCACACATTGTCGGCTACGATGAGTTCTTGAAGCTACAGTATAAAAAATTACATAAGGTCCATAATTGATGAAACGCTGTGAAAATGTCTGCCATTAAATACGCCGTTTCGAACTGAGATGTGGGGAATCGTTTTAGTTTACAATGGAGGGAATTGGGAGGCCTATGTCCAGCAGTGGGCGTCTTTCGGCTGATATGATGATGATGATGAATTGCAGAAAATCTATTACAACAGAACCGTCCATTATAATATTCTTGAAATTAAAAACCTTTTATCTAACGTATATTCCATACTTCACAAGGAAGAAGTTTCATGACTGATGCAGTTTCCTGAGAATATAATGTCTCGTAAACTTTAATGTTACTAAAGGCCAATTTAGTTCAAAAAAGACTGTGTAAACCAGTTCCGATCCTGACTCTAACATTTTGTATGTAATATCAATGACCTACCCTTAGGATAACTGCAGGTTATATATTTTTTTATATTATACTCGTAATGTATCTAGTCAGAGGATTTTAATTTACAAAACACAACAGAATTAATTGCAGTGCTTTCTTTTATTCTTCTTAAACCCAGTAAATTTTATATCTGACCAAACTAAATCTCTAAAATATATGTAAGTATAAACCCTTATTAAGTCATAAGTCTTTTATTTATAATATTATTAATATTACATGTCATCGATTGTTTAGATTAAATTAAATTTATATACTAAGTGTGTTAACATATAACATTCTTAATCTGGTAACTCATAAAAATCTTTAATGTCATAAAAAGAGTGCGTGAGAAGCCACGATTTTAATTTTCTTAAAAAAGTTGAGTTACTACCCGCGCATTTTACATTTACTGGTAGTTTGTTAAATACTTTTGGCCCCACGTGAGAGATGATTTTACTTGACTTGGTCAGTCGAGTGGTTTGTGTGAGGAGCTGGTTCAGGGACCCCTGTCTTGTGCGAGTTATCTTTTTGCGGGGAAACGTGTCAATGTTTTCTTTGACGAATTTAGCGACGTCATATATGTACTGCGAGGGCAGGGTGAGTATATTGTTTCCTCTAAAGAGATTTTGAGCTGAAGTGCGTGGAGGGACAAATGAGATGATACGTACGGCATGCTTTTGTATTCATTTATTCACAATAATACAATGCAAGCTTACAGTTTACACCAAATCGCTTACACGCTAAAATAAACAAAAAAGATAAACATGCACAAGTAAAAATGTCAAGAATCATAATTATAATGTAATTCCATTAATTAAGTGCCAATTCAAAAATATCCTAGCAATGTGGCACAAGTATGTCAAACGATCAGCAAACATGTCAGTGTCTTCGTGCTGAGTGAGCATTAGATGCAGCCATATCAAAGCACGTGCGGTAGGCGCGTGGCTCGCGTTGCGCGTGCGAGCGGACGGCCGCTGCAGCAGGCGCGGCCGGCGGCGCGGCGCCACCGCCCCGTCCGCGTCACTGGGTATCCGCGTCGGAACTATCAACCCGATCTGAGCCAACACCTCTGCACTATCCACTCGGTGATGGACAACTGATAGATAGTGGACTAGCAGCAATAACCTTCTTCTCAGTGCCAGCGTATCTAGTCCGACCATGCCCGAGACAAAGATGGAGGGATAGAGGTACGGGTAGTAACCGTAAGCTTTTTTATACAGTCAGCGAGCAAATTTGCGCTGTTACTTCTCAATCATGAGAAAATATTTGCATTCCAACTTGCTCCTTACAAATGCGCCAAAGAGAATCTTAGCCACTCCGAAATGAAATTGTTTTGCAATCCTCATCACAAATCCCAAGGTCCTGCTAGCCTGCTTACAAATACTAGTTACGTGCTTATGGAAGTCAAACTTACCATCTAATAGCAAACCTAGGTCACGAATTTCACTAACTCTTTCCAGAGTATCGTCAGCTAAATGGTACTCAGTTTGGAGTGGGGAGCGCTTGCGTGAAAAATTGATCACCTTACATTTATTGACGTTAAAAGGCAGCCCATTTAAAATACTCCACTCAGCTGCCGCGTCAATGTACGTAGGCCGTACTACCGATGCCTCGGAACAGTTTCAGATCATCCGCAAAAAGCAAACTCTCGGCGGTGCGAGTCACATCAGGCAAGTCGTTAATCATCAGGAGAAACAGCGTAGGCCCTAGAGTACTGCCCTGACTCACTCCTGATAGCGTAGAGTAATGGTTTGACTCATAACCACCCACTCTGACATACTGCTGGCGGTCAGACATGTAACTTGCGAAAAAATTTAGAAGCTTTGGCGTGACGCCCGCTAATGCTAGTTTTTCCAGCAAGATGTCGTTGTCGACCAGGTCAAATGCTTTCCTGAAGTCGAAATATGCAGCATCGACCTGGCGGCCTGCATCCATCTCCTTACATACGTAGTCAGCGAGGGCAACGAGGTTTGTAGTGGTCGATCGGGATTTTCGAAAGCCGTGCTGACTGGGGTGCAACCGGTCAGCTACCTGCAGACTGATGCAGCGGTTAACGATCATCTCAAAGACTTTTCCAAACACAGGAAGAACTGCAATCGGCCTAAAATTGTAGTATGAATACACGTTGCCACTCTGCGGCCGTACCCCACAATTCGAGACCATAGTTCATAACTGAGTGGAATAGTGAATGTAGCATGATCTGAGTTGTTTTTTGGGTAAAACGTGTGCCAATCTGCTTAGAGCGAAGCATGCGCTAGACAGCCTACCACATAAACTGTCTATGTGTGCATCCCATCTGAGTCCAGAGTCTAATGTTATACCGAGGAACTTGGTATGTCTTAATTGTGGCAACAAATTACCGAGGATGCTTATATTTAGTGGATCTGGAGGTCGTCCGCCTAGATTAATGTGCAGAATCTGAGTCTTTGACAAGTTCAAAACTAGGCTTTTTGCGCGGAACCAATTCAGTAGTTTGAAAATGTCGGATTTCAAAGAGACTTCCAACTGTTGGGCGGTATCTGCTGTTATTATATCACACGCGTCATCACCAAATATATACATATCTCCATCTACGGCTGTAGGCAGGTCATTGACCTGGATAAGGAAGCATAGATTAGCGAGTGAAGAACCTTGCGGTACGCCTATGTCGAATCTCTAGGAAAACATAATAGAGAATCGTCGTTATCTCCACTTATAATAAATCTCTAAATTAAAAAAAGAATCAGCCAGTTTGAAACTAAGCTTTGCGCGGTTCGAATGTTCTCAGCATCCCATGAACGGAAAAATATGAAACATTTTATATAGGTACATTATTATTCTAGCTGCAACTTAGGATAGTTTTTTATCCGACTGCGACAGTTAATTAATTTTCCGAAATATACGACTTCATTTAATTTTTCATTTATTTTTATTGAAATCAAACGCTGCTCCAACTGTCAGCTATAAGAACCGTCAAATTTTCGTCAAAATGGCGGAATTGCTTTGCCTTTCACTTATTAATAATTTAAATCCCGTCTACGATAGACCTTTACGAGACAAATGCTAAAATATAAACCATAAAAAAAAAAACGATTCTGATATGAGAACTTATATGCGCAAATGTCGTTTTATGTCGTAATTTCAATAAATGAAATCAACAAATTTGAACAATATAATTAACACGAATTTGTTTTTTTTGAATGACAATGGCACGCGCTCGGCGCATTCAGCCAAAGTACCTGCGGCGCTACCACGAAAACCGATACTCAATGTTCATATATTTGCATTCCCTGTCACTCGAGTATGGTTAGTGCGATAGAGATAGAGATACCCGAATATTTTCGAATTCCGAAGTTCGTGGTTATAGCTCAGGAATCGAAAATATGGTAAATAATCATAATGTATTTTCTCGAAAAAGAATTTAAAATAAATATAGTCAAATGGAGAAAAAAACAAAGCAAGAGGTTATATAGGTAATGATTAAGTTATAAGAGTCCAAAGTTTTAAGAGGGGGTATGTTCTGTCCCTTTTCCGCAAAACGCACCTTCATATGAAACGATTGTTTTTTACTATGACGCTCGAGTATATTGACGTCACAGTCCCTCATCGTTTTCTCACTCTAACAAGCGACATTAAAACGGATGTAGCTTCATAATTTTTTGAGATATTTGAATGGGAGTTTCATTATCTTCTATCTATTTATACATAATAAATGCCTATGTCCTGACTGACTTATTCACTCACTCACTCACTCACTCACTCATCAACGCACAGCCAAAACTACTAATCTTAGAGAGTTGATTTTTGCACAGTATGTTGCTTTTATAACGTGGGCTAGGGATAAAAAGGCATTTTTGAAAATTCTACCCCTAAGGGGGTAAAATGGGGGTGCAAAGTTTGTATGGGAGAACCTTTTTTTTTTTGAGCTATAGACTTCAACTTTGTAGAAAAATTAGTTATTAGAATACAAATGAAACACTTTCAGCGTTTTGGAAAATTCCACCCCTACGGGGGTAAAATAGGGGTGCAAGGTTTGTATGGGGGAAACATTTTTTTTTTAAATAGAGACTTAAAACTTTGTAGAAAGATCAGTCATTAGAATACAAATAAAGAACTTTCAGGGTTTTAGAAAATTCTACCCCTAAAGGGGTAAAATAGAGTGCAAAGTTTGTATGGGAAAAACTACTTTTTTTTAAATAGAGACTTAAAACTTTGTTGAGAAATTATTCATTAGAATACAAATAAAGTACCTAGATTCAGTGTTTTAAAAAAATCTACCCCTAAGGGGGTAAAATAGGGGTGCAAATTTTGTATGGGGGAAACAATATTTTTTTTAAATAGAGACTTAAAACTTTGTAGAAAGATTAGTCATCAGAATACAAATTAAGTACTTTCAGCGTTTTAGAAAATTCTACCCCTAAAAATAGGGGGCTAAAATAGGGGTGCAAAGTTTGTATGGGAAAAACATATTTTTTTTAATAGAGACTTAAAATTTTGACGAAAAATTACTTATTAGAACATGAAAAATACTACATTCGGCGTTTTACAAAAATCATTCCCTAAGGGGGTTAAAAAAGGGTGCAAGGTTTGTATGGGGAACACTTTGTCTGAGCTAGACACTTAAAACTTTGTAGAAAGATTACTTATAAAAATACAAAAAAAAAGACTTTCAGCGTTTTGAAAAAATCTATCCCTAAGGGGGATAAAAAGGGGTGCAAAGTTTTTATCAGGGAAAGTTTATGTTTTTGAGTTAGAGACTTGAAACTTTGTAGAAAGATTACTTATTAAAATAAAAAAAAAGAACACAAATCGTTTTAGAAAATTCCACCCCTAATAGGGTTAAAAAGGAGAGCAAGCTTTGCATGGGCAACACTTTTTTTTGAGTTAGACTTAAAACTTTGCAAAAAGATTACTTATTAGAATACTAAAAAAGAACTTTCAGCGTTTTAGAAAACTCCATCCCTAAGGGGATCCTTAAGATCCTTAAGAAGGGTAGCCAGTGTTGTGTGGGAAAAACTTTTTTTTTACTAGACTTAAAACTATTCAAAATGTTACTTATTAAAATTAATAATAAAGTACTTTCAGAGTTTTAGAAAATTCCACCCCTAAGGGGGTTAAGAAAGCTTTGTATGGGCAACACTTTTTTTGAGCTAGAGACTTAAACGTTTACGAAAAAAGTTCTTTCAGCGATTAGAAAAATTCAACCTCTAAGGGGGTTTAAAAGGGGGTTCAAATCTTAAATGGCGAGCAATAAAATTTTAAAGTGTGAGTAAGAGATTTTTAACTTCGGTCTTATTCTGTACGTTAAAAGACTACAAAACTGATTTCAGAGTTTTTCCAAATTCATCCCCTAAGAGTGTTAAAATTGGTTCAAAGTTTGAGTATTTCAAGGCATTTTTAAAGTATGAGATTTTTAACTTTGGTTTTAGACTGTTTGTTCACAAACTAGAAAATTAACATCAACTTTTTTTTTAATTATCCCCTAAAAGAGGGTTCAAATTTTGTATTGAGAGAAATAATTTTCTAAGACGATAAAAAGTTCTACGCGGACGAAGTCGCGGGCAACAGCTAGTTATTATTAAATCTGTTATCCCACTGCCAACCATAAATCTCTCTTCAAGTACGCCACTCAAACTGGTCCTCAGCCAGTTTTTCTTTTTTCCTTTTATTATATTAGTAACACTTAAAATACATGAAACATTAGGAAATACAATGGCACGTATTCTTTAGGTTGTAGACTAACACATAACTAATCCCCATAAGGTCTAGTTTTCCCTCTGGGTTGGAAAAATAATAATAAAAAATATAATTGATTGCTGTCTATTTGAATCCTTGGCATCAACTGAAAGGACAGAGTGACTAATGAGAGGGTTCTGGAAATCTCACAGTTGACCAGTCTCACCGCTCTGCTCAAACAGAGAAGATTGAGATGGCTGGGGCATGTGCATCGTATGCCACCCACTCGTCTTCCACGCCGTATCCTGCTTGGCGCCGTAGCAAATGCTAAAAGAGGTGTAGGTCTGCTACGCTTTAAGGATTGTGCCAAGCGGGATATGACAGCATTCGGAATCAATCACCAATGGTTGGGAGCACATTGTGGAAGATAGGATTAAGTGGCGAAGGGCTCTTACGGACGGACGCAAGAAGCATGACGGGGCCAGGTTTGACCTTCTCGAAGGTAAAAGAAGGAGAAGACAAATAAACACTCCGCCATCACATAATGCACAATTCTCCTGCCACCTTTGCGGAAGACAGTGCCGCTCCCGCATAGGGCTACATAGCCATTTAAAAAGTGCTCTACTATGCATTCGCAAAGCGCTGCTTGAATCGTCTGATAAAGACGCAGAGAGGCCAATTGATGATTGATTTGTATAATTATATAAGTAGGTAGGTATATATAACGCGAGCCCGATTTTTGTACATGCCACAGATCTACAGTTATTCTCCAATTTCGATAAATGATACGACATACGATAATATTTTATCATAAACGTATTAAGATTTTAATTTTTAAAATCTACTGTGCGCAGACCACCTGTCTTTGGCTGCGTGACGTCACGTGACGTAACTCCTGTTTTGACTTGAGATGACAATGTAAAATAAATAAACAAGAATTGAACTCACGTCCTGTAGTAAATACTTCAGTATAATAAATTATTAAAGGCGCACTGAAAGCGGTGGCGGTGCGGCGCGGCGCGGTGCGGAGGCGATACCGGTTGTAATGTTCGAACTAATGCGAAAGGGTCCGCATAGAATACCGCCACCGCTGTCTGTGCGTTTCGACCTTTAAGGTGGTTCGATTGCCATACAAAACGTTATTTGACATTCGCAGGCTAACGGCGTGGTATTTTAAGAAATTTATGTAACAAACTTTCAAAAATTGTCTTCCCATTTGCGCCAAATTCCCCCTTTCCTAGAATAAACTTGTATAAACTAGATTAGTTTGAGAAATTGGTTTGGGACGTGATATTTTGGGAAAACAATTTTTCTCAAATTAATCTAGTTTATACAAGTTTATTCTAGGAAAGGGGGAATTTGGCGCAAATGGGAAGCCAATTGATGAAAGTTTGTTACATAAATTTCCTTAAATATCACGCCGTTAGCCTGCGAATGTCAAATAACGCTTTGTATGGCAATCGAACCACCTTAATGTTGAGTCGGCCACATTTTGGATACAACACTAAGACAATTATGAAAATATAAAATAAACGATGTCTTATAAAAGTTATTTTATTCAACTGAGGTTATAACGTTAAACGTGCTAGGTCCAGCTGCACGCGTCTGTAGTCGCCGCACCACGCCGCTTTTAATTTAATTTAATTTTATTTCATTAATTTTATTATTTCAATTGTTACTAACATAGCCTTATAAATCTCATTGTTGCGAACATTTTATATGCATTACTATTTTCCGAAATAAAAACTTGAATTGAATTGAATTAACGGTGTACTCGATTTATATCTACGAAGTTTGTGTATTTGTTAAATTGCACCCCGATATGCTCATCACGAAAAGAGATACTAAACGTTTTCATACTAGATATCCTGACAGGTTAGTATGCATACAGCCATGAGAAGTAAAAGTTGTTACTCAATGTTCATTAAAATATTTAACCGACTGCTTGACGAGCTTAAAAACTACCACTCAATAAATTTAAAAACAAACTGTTCTCTTTTCTCGTTGAAAAGTGTTACTACACTCTGAATAAGTTTTTAGATACGATAATAAATTGATACTTTCATAATCGTTGCAATAGTCCACATTAATCGATTAAGAACTATGCAACAAGTATTATTAAAATGCATGTTAATTTTTAAAATAATAATGTTGTTTAATCTTAATTTTAGTATAATTTCAATTTGCATGGCTTTTTAAAGTCTAAATGTGTATGGCTCCATAACTTATCATGTAACACCACTTGTATACCACATTTAATGGCAAATTAATATTTATATTACAAAAACTGACAGACGAACAACTGTGTTTTTTTTTATTGACGCTATTTTTTTACTTTAAAAAAGTTGATATACTTACTTACAAACTTCCCATAACCCATATTCGAGATGTTGGGAGAAGAATGAGGTTTAAAACCCATAAAATAATGTCGTGGACCCCATAATATACGGCTTTGTTAACCTGACTTAGCACAATGCCGTAGGTAAATATTTCCACTCGATTACATAAATTTCTTTTCAACACATTTGCTCGTAACGTGCCTCTTATTGTGCCGCTTTTAGGCTTATAATCCTGGGTATTAAACACGCGTGTTTTATAACATTACGACACTCGTGTAAAAGTACATTACTTACCTAGGGCGGTTAAACAAAGAATGTATCAGATCGCAGGTATTTGACGCCCGAGCCGAAGGCAAGGGCGATAAATATGCGCACTGAGGCTTTCTTTATTACCGCCCGTGGTGAGTACAAAATTTTACGTCTCTATCTGGCCAGGAAGTGGGGTTTTCCGCACGCATAGCGGTAATTCCTACTTTATGGCCAGGTATGACGTAAATATGTTGGCACCTTGCAGCAAGGTGTATGTATGGACTCGGCGCATTCTTAAATTGACCGGGTTATACAGGTTTGTTTTTGATTCTCGGCAAATCGATTCTTACTCGACTAAACAAATGAAATCCTTCTTGTGAATTAATTGATTATTTCTTCTTGGATATGATAAAGAAACGTTTCAGTTAGTAAAACTATTTACTTTTGATAACATTTTACATGAATTTATATTGAATAACAAAATATTTATTTTATTTTGTACTGGCTGTTTAGAGATTTCATCTAATAAGCCTCGCTGCGGGCGCACTGCGCGAACTTTACGAAAAAAAAATTGTTGCGCGCCATTATAAGTAATTTCACAAACTTGTAAACATTGATGATGCGTGTTTGGTTATTATCAAAATCAACACTCATGGTGAATAGAAAAGTGATAAATAGAATTGACGCCACTGTACATTCTTGGAGATGTACAAATGTATGTGAGTAAAAACCTGTTGTCATCAATAACTAAAGGAAACAACTTAGGAGCCTGTAACATTTTCATTTTATGAAAAGGATTTTTTCCTCGCAAATGTGTTGAAAAACGTCGTATGACACGCGTGATCTTTGATAATTACATCCTCAGCTCTATTATCACGCTCACCTGCGGGTTGCGTGACAATGCCGCCTCTGATGTAATGTGATCATTACATCAGAGATATAATGTGAAGATGTTGATACATAGCTCACTTGTATCACAATGTACTATTACAATGCACTTGCTCTGAAACTACCCCTTTATATCGTTATATGGTTGAACCATATAAAGGGGCACATTCAGAGCAAGTGCAGTAAATAACTATTATCTACGCACATATCATTAGTGCTCTAAAATGCGTTCAAAAACCGTCGGAAATGACCAGCATTATTACAACCAATTTAACTATGACAATTTTCTTGTCTGTGGTAGTAGGTAAAATCTGTACTGTAATGTTATTACAGTACAGATTTTTGTATCGTTATGAGTTTAAATTTGGAACAGCTGTCAAAACTCAAGTGGGTCTCTATTCTAGTATCTATAGATATTAAAACAGTTATCGATACGAAACGTCAATTCATTATGTTTTTAATTTGACTTTTTTTTTCCTTTTTTTTACTTTTTTTTCATTTTTTACACTTCTTTTTTTACTTTTTTTTCCTTTTTTTTTACTTTTTAAGATATTTTACAGGTAGCACTAGTAGCAATGCAGGTCATTTTCTT
The DNA here is from genome assembly GCA_963854355.1 of Epinotia brunnichana. NCBI lineage: Eukaryota > Metazoa > Arthropoda > Insecta > Lepidoptera > Tortricidae > Epinotia > Epinotia brunnichana. The sequence goes on along the minus strand of OY977941.1, from coordinate 11,844,175 downwards.
GCGGCTTCTGGCACCCATCTTAGATTACTTATGTATTTTAAGGCCTCTCATTATGTATCAGTAGCATAAACTACTATTATCTATCCAAATATCATAAACTCTCCATGATGCGTTCAAGAACCGCAGGTTATGACCACCATAAAAATAGACTGTTTTGTTAGAACAAATTTCATATCTGTGAAAATGTTATTCTTGCTAAACAATAACATCGAATTTCGATAATATTATTTCATTCAAATTTCGAACGTCTGTGAAAAACTAAGAAATTTGATTAAACCTCTATTCTAATATCAGTCGAGATGACGTTAAGTTCGAAATGAATTGTCAATTTGCATGCAAATGTCGCACGTAAGTAAGATATCAAACGATATGATAGTTGGATCCGAATCTAGTTTGTCTCTGAATAAAAAAAAAACTATGACAGCTGTCAGATAACAACGCCGCGATGCCGGTCATTATATGCGGCTCCTGAATCATGGAGGCTAATTATATGTGGATAGATAACGTAGTGTACCTATGTAACTGTACATAATTAGGCATTAAAACACTCGTGTGATGTTATCATGAAACTCGCGTTTCATCGGCTCGTTTCATAAACCCACACTAGTGTTTAATGCCCTTCGTTATGCACAGTCACATAAACTACTAATTCGGATGCCTGACTTGAATACCATCCAAATCATTTCAGGTTGGATAATTATATTTCGATTACAGGTAGATAAGTCTAAATTGTAATTTATCAAACCGATATGACTTTAAAATACTGGAAAACATAAACCACTATGTAGCGGTATAAATAGTCAAATGCAATTATAACCGGTAAAATAAAATTTTAAATTTAAACCATTAACGGTCCCCGATACAGTATCCTTTGATCTCTGCCTATACTAATAATAAACAGAAGTAAAGTCTGTGAAATGTAAGTTTGTATGTTGGGGGTAATCTCAGAAACTATACCCATCCTATTCTAAAAACATTTTCCTCAGTAGGTTATATACATATTTTTTCGAATTTATTTATATTAAAATAGGAAAAAAAAACAATAACAAATCTATAGACGCGTACAGAAACCTGTTTAAGGTTTAATGTAAATATGTAGAATGGACCGACGAGATTAAGTATGAGCTATATTGTATCCCGTCGCTCCGCCCAGGTCCTTTGTATACGCGGCGGAGCCGCGCGGGTAGCTAGTAATCTTTAATACCTACTCATGAGTTTTATCCCAGAATCACTCGATATCCTGCCAATATCATCACTATTGATATAAATAATTTAATCCATTGCAAAGAAAAAAATATACTAAAGAAACAGCACTTTATTCAATTATTGTGAAAAAACACGATCTTGTTACAAATTAACCTCCAGTTCACTCAGCTTCAAACAATATCTTTGCAATCAATACCATTAATCTTTCACGAACATTCACGAACAAGAAAATACAGCGCTCCAAAAGTTTTGACAGAATGTCTTGTGCATTTCGAGGCAAATTAAAAATAAGAAGTGAGGTTAAAAATGGGCACACTGGGACAGTTATGTAATTGTGATGTAAATTAAATGCTTGTTTCACATTATTAAATAATTTAGTAAAAAGGGTAATGTTATTTTGAAGCTGATAAGTTAATATAAGACTTAGAATATTGGTTTATGTATACTTTGTCTGTACTTAGAACTTTGCTTGTTTTTAACTTACTATGTTATATTTCAGTATATGATGAACAAAATTTCGTCGGTATCCGTTGGTTGGTTTGGCTTTGTTAAGCATGACTGTCATCGTTCGCTTGTCCTTATCCCATTTACTTTGGGTTCGGCGCAGCATGTTTTTTCTTCCATACCTCTCTATCGCCCGTCAACTCATCACACACTTCCTTTCTATTCATATCATCTCTCACGCAGTCCATCCACCTTTTTCTTGGTCTATCTCTTCTCTTACAACCCTCCACATTCATACTTAATACCCTTCTAGTAACATGACTATCATCCCTCCGCATAACATGTCCATACCACTGTAGGCGATTTGCTGTTAGCTTTTCAGTTATGGGTGCTACTTTCAGGCTTTTCTTATATAGGTACTCATTCCTTATTGGATCCATTCTCGTCTCCGTAACATGCAATCGTGTTTCATCCGTCATCTTTGCGGCCCAACACTCCGATCCATGCATGACGACAGGTCTTATAATGGTCTTGACAATTTTGTCCTTCAGTCGAAGGGGCATTTGGCCGTCGCAGATTGTTCCCCTGACCTGAGGCTATTTCAACCATCCTGCGCTGATTCGGTTTATCTCGTCACGGTCAATATCGCCATTACACTTAGCGTTACGCCATCGCGCTCTATAGGTCCTTATAAGACTGCCCGTATTATTATTATTACTAGCTGCCCGCGCTGCTCCGCCGACGTATTACAAGAAACGAAGGCGGAGACGCGGCATAAATTACTTATGTCCATCCTGCAGTCTCATTCTAGGTACATACTGAAGATATATTTTAAATTGGATGAGTAGTTCCGAAAATGACCCCTGCACACAAACTCAAAAACTTTATCTTTATATAATTAAGATTATTGGAGACCATTTATAAAAAGTACAAATACTCTATATTATATAGATAGAGTAGTTTCAAAAGAAAACACAGAGATACAGGGAGACAGTAGAGGGAAAAAAACAGGTAGTCTTTTAGCGATCTCCTCCAGACTACCTTTGGGTAGTGGAGAAATTAATAGTAGGTACTATCTACTACTAAGGAGTAAGTAGTGCGGAAACAAATGTGTTGATGAAAGATCACATCTTATCAGTATACATTCAGGGGTATTAATATACGTACATAAATAACGACATAAATGTCTGTACTGGAGGCCGATTTTTGACTTTCGAGCGCTCGAAAATTAAATAAAAGTAAATACAATTGTAGCGATAAAATTGCAGGCACTTACTTTCTACCGATATAATTAAATACGAGTGATCAATGCCACTCGTTTATAAATTTTCTATCGCTATTTCAAAAAAGCATTTTATAATTTTTTACTGTTTTCGAGTGTAAAAGTCGAGCGGTGGAAAGTCAAAAATCGGTCCTAATTTATGTACGTATATTAATACCCCTGACTGTACAATACACATAATTAAATAAGATATAATATCTTTTGCTATATGTACATACACACACGTATAGGTACATATAGCAAAAGATATATCAATGTCAAAATTTGTTAAGAATCAATAGTGACAGCGATAAATTTAAAAGTAAAGGAAAGCGGACAAAACAAACGATTTACTTAAGTTAAAAGTACTAAGGTAGAGATAAATAATTTATTTATTAAAATATAAAATTTAACAGCATTACAGCATATGCCAAGGCACTGGTAATGTTATGTACAAAGTAATACCTATTCTAATTATTATTATTTATTAACGAATCTCAACACATTACGTAATCTCCAGTAATCCTCATTTGCCGGGGCATATCCAAATACGACGTGGCTGGCTGTTGTTTTTGTAATCTAATTTTCTTTCCCGAAACGAGGTCATGTCGTTTCCACTTACAGGAGAAAATCCACTTAAAGCATAATGTTTATCCACCCCGACCATTACCCACAATTAATCACACACTTGAACTGACCGCACCCAATCGTTAATAAAAAACAATGGTACTGGAAGTCCTTCTCTAGAGGCTCAATTTGAGGTACATTACGCAATCTAGTTTGATTTCAATGGTTTCGCACATTGAAATCAAACTATCTAGACACGCGCGCTGAATGAATATGCACATCGAAATAAGATGGGTGTATTAAATCTGATGAGCTAATAATCTATTCACTCCATCACATACCAAAATCAAATATGTATGTATTATCTCAATCATATAAAAAATGTAAGCACGTTACCTAAACTAAACTATAATATTGGGAATGCTGTCGGCACGATTTCATAATTGAAAATTAATGAACCATTCATATTTATGAAGCATCGACAGGATTCAATTTACGTATCAGCTACGCATTATAATGAATACGTTAACTATCAGTCATGGTAATTATATTCACATAATTTATAGATGGTGTCGTTGTGATTTTAAGGATTCTTATGTGTAAAAGACGATCATTTGAGATAATATATGATGTATCTTGATCTTTGTCTACAGGGAAATGCTCTTAGCGTCCTCTGCCCCACCGGTCTTGTTAATACCTCTTAAGATCTTGCAAAATACTCCAATTAGTAGTAAGTCGTTATCGACATTTCGATTTTATAAGCGCCTTAGAGAAACTCTACGTTAATTAGGTAAATCTCTTAGCATGAATTTTCCATTTAATATTGAATATTTCTGGAAAAATTGCAAAGATCTGAATACGTGGCAGCTGACGTTTTTCAATTACAGTGTTCGACTTAAAAAAAGGCCAAAACTGTGTTCAATCGAAACACGATCTACCACAATAAACTCGAATTCTACTGAAACAATGAATAATAATATATATTGTTTAAAGAGATTGATTAACACAGCTTACAACCTTTGTTACACTTGGCTCTTTGCCAGTTATGCGTTGGTCATGTGCATGTTTCAACATTCACACGTTTCCTTTGCTGTGAAATAAGGTGTTGATGAAAATTGTATAATTAGTAAGTAAATAAGATCAAAAACGGATGGAGCGGGCTTGACGGGCACGGGACGTGACGCAGCGGCGAGAACACTTTTTCAAGTAGCAATTCGAAAGAATTCGAGATTGTTACTAAGCTAGTACACAATAATTTATAAAAACCGGCCAAGTGCGAGTCAGACTCGCGCAAGAAGGGTTCCGTACCATTATCTATAAAAAACTATTTTATTCTGTGTTTGTAGTATTTGTTGTTATAGCGGCAACAGAAATACATCATCTGTGAAATTTTCAGCTGGAAATATCACGGTATCAGTGAGATACAGCCTGGTGACAACAGACGGACGGACGGACGGACGGACGGACGGACAGCGGAGTCTTAGTAATAGGGTCCCGTTTTACTCTTTGAGTACGGAACTCTAAAAATGACTCACGATAGCCTAAACTCGGTTCATAGACAGCTTAAAAAAATTTAAAAACTATATTCCGACTACGGAAAAGTAACGTGAAACGTCGTCACTTAAGCGAGATTGTCAGATAAATAACGCAGGTGGCTTTTACGAAGCAACGTCGATGGAGCACAATGGTGTCTCCGCTTGACGCGTCACAATGACTAGACTATGCGCTCGATGTGCTCGCCGCGTTGAACATGAAACAAAGACAATGCTGAGGCTAGAATGTGGCAGGGAATAGTGGCACGTTATTGTGAAATTATTTAGAAAATATCAATTGACTTTCCTTTTTTTCATGATACCATTTTATTTTATCACAGATGTATATCCCATTCAATCTCTAATTGCATGCAATTATTATCCCATAGGATACAGACATAATTATATGGTACCCATTGTAGCTTTAATAATTAGAGTCTAATTGTAATTGGACCCAACCACCTACAATTTTAGAACATAATAAAAGGCATAAATGAGAGACCGCTAAAACGCCTCATACGTTATGACACTAACCTCACAACTACTCACAAGTTCCCATTCTCATGGTAAACTAAATAACGGATATGAACAGCTCATTCATTAGGGCTCCACATTTGAAATTTTTCGTAAAAAAATGAGTTATTTAGTAACCATTTTATACATTATATCGTAACAATTTTCAAGTCAGAAAAAATATGTCATAATCTGCAAGATATTATGAGAAGTAATAAAGTATTCGCAGAAATCCATTTTAACTAAAGTAAATAGAGAAAAACCAACTACAGTGAACCTTATTATTTCATTTGTAACATTTTTTATAGAAAAAAGATGAAATTTTATAATCTTCTTCATAAAGTAATGAACAATAACTTTATTTTCTAAATTGCTTAAATTTCTTAAAAAATACCTCGTTTTCTGAAATATTCCAAAAAAACATCATATCCGCGCTTTCGAACACGTACTTCTATCTCGCCCACGCTTAAATGCTCAATGAGAGAGAGAGAGAGAAGACCATGAACGTGCGGCGCCTTAAATACGTTAATTGATTGACAATGCGAATCTAGTCGCATTTTCGATTTTCCCCGATGGGATAACATTATTCACTAAGTACATCTGCATATCCTAAAACATTATTCTACGGTGAATAGGGCTAAACGTAGTACCGGGTTGTTATCCGGAACGCGTTAATGCGCCTCACCTCACCCGCCTAACGAAACTAGACCTTTACCTAGGAACGCTTAGATACTACGAATCGCGGCGTCAAGATATCTTTGTGAATGAACGGTGAGGGGAGCTTAAAACAAGTTGCAGAATAGCGAGGCAGATCAGCGAGCACTCGACGCGACGTTTCAACCGCTGTAACAGTTTAATCTGCCGTGTAGCGCACTTCAGTGCTCTCGACTCTCGTCGGAGTGGGGACGCCGAAACTGGTTTAACTCTTGTTCAGATTGTATACAGCTACAGAAAAAAAGGTTTAATAACTTGGCTAGGTTTAACTAGATCAGTAAACAATACGATTTATTTTATACTGTACTAAAGTTTTCAAAGGAATCTCGAAATTATATCACTGCCCTTATTTATTTCATCGACTTGCAAAATTGACACATGACTGCGACAATTCGCGTACATTATTGTCGATAAGGAACGATCATCTCCAGTGACCATTTTTTCTTATCCTAGAAATGTACGTTATGGCGAATTGTCATTGTATCGCTATGACTGTGTGAATTACTATCAGCTCATATACATTGGAACTATCGATCAGATGCCATTATCATTTGAAAACCCTAATAACGCGATTCAGAATTCGACGCGGACGGTACAGCGCCATCTATCTTAACAATAACGATTAATAGAAATGCTGTCATATTGCTGCACAGTTGAACAACAAGAGAATTGAAAATGGAAATATTTTGTATCGATTTGCGGTATAGATATAACTGTTTTCTGTTAGCGGTGAGAAAAAACAAAATATTTCAAGAACCAATATAACCATGTACATTCAAATCATAGAATTATAACGCCTAGAAGGATAGTTTCATACGGCCGACGCGCCGAGCGTGAGGCATAAAATGGATTCATGTAGTTGTGATCAACTCGTATTTACACGCGCCAATACGCACACAAACGCACCAATAGTGTTGCCAGCGCATACACATTCCCTGAAAATATATATTATAATAAAACTACAATATGTAAGTTACGTACGTCCAAGATGATTTTTTTAATTTGTTGACGATGTCATTACCATGGTAACCATAACGCCGCTCTCGCAACATAAAAATATTTGGTCTCCATACAAAGTTTCATCCCCTTTTTTGATGAAATTTGACATTAATTATAGCCTATGTCCTATTCTGCTACATGAGGTACATTACTGGAAAGTTTCATAAAAAATCGTTTAGTAGTTTTTGAGATTGATTGTAACGTACAGCCATCCATCCAAACTTTCGCATTTATAATATTACAGAACAGAACTATGGGTAAATATATCCGTTACATTGGCAACACTACGCTGTCATGCCGCTTATAGAAAACATGCAATTTTGATTACTGTTTTACGTAAAAATACGAGTTAGAGAATAATACTTACGTGTGAAATGTTATCTTAGAATGTTTATCCTTCTTATCCGATGCATTGTGACACCCTTTCACTGCACAAACCGTCATATTAATGAAAAATGTGGGAGCTATTTACACTTGACACGCGTCCTTGCAACTGACAAGCCGATCGGCGTACTGGGCCATTTATGTCCTACTTTTGGTGGCCTCACCGTTGCGCGTGAACTGCGTTTCTATGCGTTATAATTCTATGCTTCAAATACTCTGAACATATTTCATACTTCACCTACTTGTATTACCCAAGACGTCATACAATGTAAATGAAAATATGGCCGTCTAGCTTTCGAATGGGTTGGTGAAGTAACTAATTCTACTCACGGACCCGTACGGCACTGTAAAGCTTCCACCAACTTTTGTAGCATTAACTTCGCTGCGATAATAGGCTACGGCTACGACATTGCACATTGTAGTCTATTTTTTCGTCGCTTAGCATTTCACTGTGTTTGACGCGGTCGCTTTTCAGCGCGCCAAGCGTCGTGTTAGAACGAGCGCGAGCTCGTTTGAAATGCTGAAGCAATATACAGTAAATAGGCTATGTTAAAATCTTTGTCTAAAAAATTGGTGATAAATAATAATAGCAGCTGTTTAGATGATAATATTAGTATACACTAGCTCATCGACACGAAGTTTTTCAAAAAAAAAAGGTTTTTTTTGAATTTCAAAAATGTGACTCGACAAAGAAAAACTATTTAATTAACAAACCGGCTGATAAAATTTCACGAGAATCGGTTGAGAAATGCGATCTGTAGAGGAGAACAGACGGACAGAGTGACAGACACCGGGCATACGAACGATTTTCGACCCAAGCTGCATAGAACTTCGTTCGCTTCGCTCGCTCTTTACATTAGAGGAGAGGTACTTTTAGTTTATGAGAGTGCAACTTTCTAAGGGGGTAGCTTCGTATATTTGTGAGTTTGAACGGAAGGTAACCGCTGGTACTGCTAATTCGAGCTCTAAATCTTTAACCAGTATAAAAAATGGACCTTGAGGATGGACATAGACTATAAATTACCCCGCGGGTCCGTCTGGATTGTCTGCAATACACGGGCAGAGGCGCGCTGGCAGCTAATATATGTACCAGCTGCCTCGCGCTGACATCGCGCACAATTCGGAATGGATGAACATTTTAGAAGTGCCTGATCTTTTCAGATCAAAGAATACAAGTGTGTTAGGAATAAATTAGCACCTAAAAAAAGTGAAGACTTTTCAGCTGCGTCAATTTTATTTTTTTCAAATGTAAACAGTTTTCTCACTTACGTTTTGGGTTTAGGACGGCCAATTGCAATATGAGACGGATCAAGGAACTTTCCTTTCCTTTCCTTCACTTGTCTTTCCTTGATCCGTCTCATATTGCAATTTTTTTTTTTTATATTCGACCCTGACAATGACAAATATAGCTGCTGCTGCAGCTGTTAATATTATTGCCAGTGTCAGTTTACCACGGATATTTAAGATATTTTCTAGTAATATGCGACGGATCAAGGAAAGTGTCTCATTTGCCGTCCTTAACCCAAAACGTAAGTGAGGAAACTGCTTATATTTAAAAAAAAAAATACCCAGCTGAAAAGTCTGCAACTTTTATGGAGCTAAGGAAGGTTATTCCTATCACCAAAAAAATATTCAAAAATTTTCATCCATTCCCCATAACATTGTCAATAGTGGATTTCCAAACGCGCCCTCATAAATTTAATTTCACACACATTCGCTAATTACTTGATATTCGACTAATAACTTCTCGAAACACACAATACAAACGGCATAAATACATATCTATAGAGACTTCATTATATCAAGATTGTCATTTTATAATAGAGATGCACTTCAAATCGAGAATCCCAAGATAAGAGACACTATAAGACCGCATGCGGCAGCATACGTCGGAAACATACCCACACAGACAACGGGTAGGCACCTCTAATTGACGTCATCGAAGCTCAACTGTTCGAGAAAGGCTTATACACATTTGAAATTACAGTACAGTTAGAACATATCTCAGAAACTGGGAAAAGCGTACCAACGGAGCTTAGTCCACTTTACCCACAACAGACACATGTAGGTACCTGTAATGGTTAAGCGGATTTAGAATAGGGAACATTACTGCCATGTTCTGCCGCCAGAGACAGCACTACCACTAATAGTAAATCAGTATAGAAATATAGGGATTCACACACACATGCACAATTGATTGTCAAATGAGTGACAAGGATGCTTGCATAGATAATACCGCAAGTGGGAACGAGGTACAATGTACACGCTGCTAGTGTCGCCACTTACGAAGAGTTTTGCGTAATGTTCCCTATTGAAACGATTTCAATGTACATTTTGAGTAGAGCTGTACACGTACTAAGGTATTCACAGAAATTTTAACATTTGGTAAATGAGTCTGAATTTTGTTACATTGTAGAAATAACTTAACCTAAGCGACGATGTCTTACTTTTAGCTTTTCCGAGTTAGAGATGTGGTCTAAGAAGCCACATTTAAAAGCATGCAAGCACTTCAAAAAATTATATCATTTTGCCATAGTTAATACCATAAATTTGTGAATCAATAAAAACATCCGTAAACATCCGTGACCTCTACCTATCCCTCCGGAAAATGGGCGTGATTGTATATATGCATAAAACAGAAAATAAATGATCCGCAAATTATGATTAGTAGTAGCGTAATCGTTTCATTCGTGAACGATTGTAAATACAAAAATATAAATCATTATGCAATTTATGAAATACATCATTTTTATTTACATTTTATATATCAGCGGACAAACATACACAAATCGACGTAATCCCAAACTAAGCAAAGCTTGTACTATAACCATACTTATATAGATAAATAAATACTTAAATAGATAGAAAACATCCATGACTCGGTAACAAATATTCCTGCTCCTCACATAATATAAATGCCCTTACCGGGATTCGAACCCAGGACTTCTTGCTGCGTAGGCTAAAGCGGTCGTCAAAAATGTGGTGACAATACTTTTTAATACATATCGTCGTATCATATTTAATATCGTCGTCTATATTTTAACACTGTAATAAAAGAAAGCACCTTTTCATACAAGTCTCGAGCATCGGCCGGATCACTTGATTGGAAATAAGTTTCTGTCAAAAATGTCTTTTTTGGTACAATATTTTATTGCCGACTGTACTTTTCTGCATACCATCATCAACTACTCATTGAGACGATTCTAACGTCTCGTGTGTCGTTTTATTGCGGAGTTCTTATGGCCACCTTCCAGCTCCAGCATCAGATCAGCTCCAAGTCATCATAATATTGCATCGCCATGCGATATACATAATTATGCATGCAAAATTTCAGATCAATCGGTAGACAGGAAGAGGGTGAAATTTCAATTACTAAATTTGACCCAAGAATAAAACAAACGGGGTGAGCTAAATAAAAGCTTGTAATATTCGAACGTCTGCTATCTGAACCCACGATTTCAGGTGTGATCCAAATCCCGATGTTTTACAAGCCGAACTGTTTACTGAAGCCATCGTCATCATCCTCCTAGCGTTATTATTCCCGGTTGTGCCCCTAAAGGAGCCCGGGGTCCGCTTTGAACTGTTTACTGAAGCCATCAAAGAAAAACAAAAGAGAGTTTTCCATAACTCTCGAATATAAAAGGAGAAAAAAAATGTGCCATCTGGAAGACGATTTATTGTATCTTGACGCTGGGATCCGGAGCTATTAAACTGAAATTAGGGTGCTAAATTCAATATCGATGAGCCGCTTCTGATGGCGCAAATGCGCGGCGCAATATTGAATCAAAAATATCATGTTGTGAGGCATTTTTCCAATTAAGTGAATGGCTAATAAATCACAAAAGGGCGCACACGAAACCTTTGTTCCCAATGAACAATAAACCTGTCTAGTCTTTTCAAATTTTGAAATACGCAGAGTGCGCTCGTGGCGGCAGCATGGCGTCTCGCTCCCTCTAATACAATCCAATTTTAGTACAAACTCAACTTCTCCAACAAAACCTTCTTACAATAATAACATAGGTATGATCCTATTTGAATTTTAAATCTCTTCAACCTTTACTTCGAAACTATGTTAAAAGTTAAACTGTCAGTCCGAAGTTATTCAGCGAGCAGAGTGTACATCTAAGTTAAATGAAAACTTTATTCGTTTTCAGTCCAGATAAATTCAATCTTCACTTTTGCGGAAACTTATAGGCAGGGCCAACAATAAGGTTATTATCACGTTAACAATTCGGGAGAAGGGTTAACTTCATCGTTAAGACGATAAGGGAAAAACTTCTGAACCGTTTTCATTCTTAAGGAGTTCGAAACAGAATACTTCAATTCAACTTACCTGGTTTGTCCTTTATTCTTATATTATTTATACCTAGTAGCAGTAAAACCTTAATTATTATTCTGGTAATAACATTTTTTTATGATTTATATTAGGTACCAATAAAACCACCGGACAGACCGCAAAGTTTAACCAGCTTTACTAGGTACCTATTTTATTTGCAGCAAGTCTTTCAGCCTTTTTTAACCGACTTTAAAAAAAACCGGCCAAGTGCGAGTTGGACTCGCGCACGAAGGGTTCCGTTCCATTATCTATAAAAAGAAATATTTTATTCTGTGTTTTTAGTATTTGTTGTTATAGCGGCAACAGAAATACATCATCTGTGAGAATTTCAGCTGGAACTATCACGGTATCAGTGAGATACAGCCTGGTGACAGACAGACGGACGGACGGACAGCGGAGTCTTAGTAATAGGGTCCCGTTTTACTCTTTGAGTACGGAACCCTAAAAAGAAGGAGGTTCTCAATTCGGTTTTTTTTTTATGTTTGTTACCTCAGAACTCCGTCATTTTATAAACCGATTTGTACAATGCTTTTTTTAATTGAAATTATATGCTTCCAGATTGGTCCCATTGTTTTCAAAATCACAGTTTGATGATGGGAACCATGAGGAATTGAGGGAACTCCTTAAATATATAAGGCACGCGTGTAGTAATTTCGGTATTTTCTATTATAGCTCGTGTATTTACACCCGGAAATCATAAATTTGGTGATGGTGGAAGTGATGATGAAGACCACAGGTGACTTGTGGAACTTCTTAATGATGTACTTCAAACTATAAAAGTATATCACAGATTCTGATATGATTTCATTGAAATAGCAAACAATGAAGTGCCATAAGGGTAATTCTGAGATCCTTGTGGAATCGACGGAAGTCCTGAAATATTATCGGCCCACATACAGTGATTTGGTTTTTTTTCTCTAATAATCAACGCATTTGCTCTCGGAAATCAGTTCATGTGGAAAATTACAAAATAAATGTGGAAATGTTCATGTGGCTTGGCGGAGTACTGAATTGAAGTCGGTTAAAACTTTGTTTTTAAAGTAAATTATTTAATTACGATTTATTTCGAGGCTAAATAGCTTAATTTAGTAACATAATCAAGGATGACGCGCCTTCCAAGGCGCCATCCATTAAACATAACATTTCGCGTAAGTATTTTAGTAAACGTGAGAGTCGGAAACGCATCACTTTACGGAGTGCGCAGTTTCGGATGTCGTTCCATTAGAGACCGTCTAATGGTCGCTGTTATAGGCCAGTCTGTAGCTGTGCGGGTTTCTTTATAATTGTGAGGATCCTAAACACATTAACGGAGGCAGACCCATCCATCAAAATAAAACCTACTATCCTAAACTACACAAAGACATCTTGAATATCCATTATAAGTCTTTTATAAGTCAGACATAAGATGAAATTTCCATTAGAGAATAAGTACTTACCTTACAGTCAAAGTCAAAGATATATTTACACTTTTGCACTTTATTCGATTATAATAAAGAGATATTTACGTCGACTGTGCATACGATATAAATTATTCATTTGATGAATAATGCCGATTTAAGCTTTGTTCAATCTTTGTATTCCTACTTAAACCATTATTAAATGAATTTCTTCTAATCACAAAACAACATATATATAACAAATATTTTTTTCCGTTTGGACAATTAATAAACCAAAACACCTTTTCAATGCAGCATCCTACTTTTATGATGACATTTTACAAATTGATATTTCGTCTGAAGCGGATGACAATGAAAATTCATCAGGCTCAAAATGAAATAACAGTATATTTAATTAAAGTAGACGCGGGACAATTACTTATGGGAGAGGTATTTCTCATTCATCATCGCGATGGGGTAATTAGTGACCAGGCCCCTAATTTAGATTAATCGGTCTTCAATGCCATCCATATTTTTATCAACTTGGCCATTCTCACAGTTCCGCAAAAACTTTACTTGAACGATCAAAACAAGCATATTAGTAATTTTATAATTGACAATATTATCATCTTAAATTTACACTCTATCTTACTTTTCTTAACATAATAATGTTTTACCAAAATACCCCACTAATTTGCATTTAACCATGCATTTTAAGGAGCACAATTTACATAAACCAAAAGCGAAGCTTGCAAATTACTGCTCCGAAAAAGGATTGTTATTATTCTAATAATTTTATCAAGGGGATACCTCGATTCTTGTAAACCACGCGCCCCCTTTGAGGACAAACAATTAAGCCTTCCAGAGATATAACGATTCTTCGGGAATTACTTTTTTGGGTAAGTTTTATGATTATATTTGCTTTTATAATATTTTTAGATGTGGTAGGTACCGAAGAGATGAGGTATCAAAGGAAAAATAAAGACAGGACTGACATACTTGACCGAGGAAAACACTACGCAATCGTGTTTTGGATTAAATACGACAAAAAATATGTAATCAATGGTATGATATATGTATGTAAGTACTTGTATAACAACTACTGTGTGTGTGCCTTAATAAATCAGATATCTTTCACAAGCCTACTGATAGCTCCCGAATACTACAATCAAGATACATATTTCCGAAAATTATCATAAAATTTTGTTGCCTAGTTCAAGCAGTACCCATATATAAGATATATAGTATATAGGCATGGGCACTCTATATCAAAGTGACATGGCCTAAATTCGAATGAAGAAAAATCCTCTTAGTTCGAATTTAACCCATATTGATTTGACATAGAGTGCCCATGCCATATATATTTATAATATATACTAGTACATTGTCAAGCACTCGGACGTTTACCTTAATATTAAGCATTTGAAAAATCTCACAATTTTCCAATTCCTGTCTTTAATGTATGCTCACAAACAGAATTGCCGAAAAGTCTCTATAGGTACTTACCTAAACATTATCATTTCTTTCGAGCGGGTGTTAGATTATTATGTAATATAGCACATTAGCTTACCAGTAATTTAAGATGCGAATTAACCTTCTTTATTGATTAGTTTGTCACTTTTCTGTGTCACCAGACTATTGGATACTGATTTGACACTTCAATGAAAATATGTCGGGTAAGTGTATAATCGTTGACTTACTAATAATATTGCCAATGCTAAAATTAAAATTAATATCAGTATGTAATTTTCATGGTGCCTATTTATAATGGTTTTAATATGTTTGTGTATATTTTAAATGAATACTAGTAAGAATTTATTGATCAAGTGATTAAAATGACTGACTAAACTATCCATGACGTCACGTGTTTATCGAACAGAGGTGGCGTGGTCGAACACATGGAATCAGGTATAAAAGGGTTTGACCGGCCGATTCTGAATTAATTATTGTCACTGCTGTTCCATGGTGAACATCTCCTGGGAAGTCCAGTCAGTTAAGTAACCCTTGGTATTAATTATGTACTTTGTGATATTGCTGTGTATTTCAACTGCATTATATGCTTGAATTATTATTGATGCTTCGATTATTAGTCACTTTATAAGTGAATTCATTAACTTATGGATAATTTAATGATAAATAAATGAATACTTATGGTTTGAAGGTTTTTACTGGTATTTTGGCCATTAAAAGAGTTGTTACATTACTTAATCTGTGATAATACTGTAAAAGTGTAAAAATACATTGAAGTACTAAAGAAATGAAAATATACTTTGACCTTCAAAAAGTGTTCTGTATGAATCTATTTTGAATAAAATATTTTGACTTTGTTACAATAATTCTATGATTTTTATTATAACAAATACTTTATATTTCCCTTGCCTATTCAACATAGTAGTAACGAATTGTCTAAATCGGGTACAGGGTACACGAGTAAAGGGGTAAGTAAGTAAATAGTACAATGTTTCAGCTTTTTATTCTCAATCCATACACGTGGTAATAAATATTACAAATAATATGTTGATATCATAATTACTATAATTATGTACTTTTATTTACATTTCTGTCACGGGCATCAAGCAGAAATTCAATGTAAAGGGCATTTATTTTCAATAAACCAAACACACGAAAAAATAAACATTTATATACCTACATTCGAATGGTAAAATACGATGAGATTAAACGACAGGTAAAAATTGGTTGGCAAAATTGAGGTAATAATCGTTCATTGCCAAGACTCGCTCAACTAATTCATGCGCGTACATTAATTAAATTTGCAATATAAATAATGCGTGTTTTCATTGTGAAGTCGTTATCGTCTTCATCAATTGAGAAGCTTCCATAATTAATTTATGGGTAATTGGAGAAAGGAAAAGTATACATTTTCAATTCATAAATGATTTGAAAGGTACGGTTTTAGAGTCCCAAGCCTAAGGGAACCCTGTTACGAGATCAACACCGTCCGTGTGTTCGTATGATCTTTGAAGATCTGGCCCCGTAGCATGGATGGCCTTTATATATTTCATATATGACGGAGGAGTGAGGTCGAGCCCATGATCGGACATCCATTTAAGGTGTAAGCACAGTAGAAATTAAACTCAAGGAATTAACACAGTATTCGATTTACTCTTGAAATAATTACAATTAGGCACAAAACCGAATAATCAAATGAAACAGGTAGGTAGTAACGAAACGCGGTACAGTTCCCAAGAGACTAGCGCACTTTGCTACGGTCAGACGCAGAATGATCGTCATCCAAGTTCACGCTACCACTCCTAGACTCCGTACAGCGCCACAGATGGCGCTGGCGTTCCGCTGCAGCTCAAACGAGTCATTAGTACGGACTCAGTAAAACTTCCGTACTCATGACCAGGATGCGACACGGCCATCCTACGTGTACACGTCCTCGTGTTAATCTGGAACAATAAAAATCAAGAACAGTATCTCCATCGTTCGGTCACTCCTGACCAAATATTTTGACTTTTCATGATTCAGTTTGGAACAATCAAACTCTGAAGTCTCTTTTCCTGTTTATTATCCCCCAACGATTTCATTTGTACGCTCTACATGCCTATACAAGTAATAACAATAACATAGCAAAATCCACCCCAACCAACTAAAATATTTGCCATGGGCCAGGCACACAAAACCGATCAAAGATTTCACATTACCAAGCCATGAAATGTGTGCCTCTTTTTTTTCCGGCTATCCCTGTAGCCTAATCAACCATCCCTGCGGATAATTTACGTAGAACCATCCCTGTGGTTACTTTACGTACAATTATCCCTGTGGTTACTGCACATACAACCATCCCTGTGGTTACTGTACATACAACCATCCCTGTGGTTACTGTACATACAACCATCCCTGTGGTTATACGTAAACGTATGAGATCATCCCTGTGATCTCAATCATAGATCGCTAACCAACTTAAATAATTGCCAAGGGCCAAGTACACAAAACCAATCAAAGATTTAACATTTTTTTTTTTTTTCAAGCCATGTAGGTATAGTATGCCTCCTTTGTCCTGCTATCCCTGTAGCCAAAACAACCATCCCTGTGGTTACTTTACGTACAACCATCCCTGTGGTTTCTTTACGTACAACCATCCCTGTGGTTAATTTACGTACAACCATCCCTGTGGTTAATTTACGTACAACCATCCCTGTGGTTAATTTACGTACAACCATCCCTGTGGTTAATTTACGTACAACCATCCCTGTGGTTAATTTACGTACAACCATCCCTGTGGTTTACGTAACGTATGAGATCATCCCTGTGATCTCAAACATAGAAACTGTGACTCCAGAGGACATACCATAAGTAAGACAGGAGAATTTTTTTTTCTGATTGTTCCGAATCATTGACTGTAATGGGTACCCGTTCCTCGGGCATTCTTGAAACTTTCTACTAGTAAGGCGTCTATCCTGGTCCGCAATTTTACGTGAAGGAACACCAAAATCTCGACACTGTTAATTGTCGACTACTACTAATTATCGACTGTTAATTATCGACTACTGCGACTATCTTGGGTATAGCTAAACATTACACAGGACTATCATTCTACTCACATGATTCACAACTGGACTTATGGGTTGGTCTACAAGTCGTCGGAATATTGTCAGTAACAGTTAATCATCACCACTTCCTATCGCAGTACTGTTCTGATTGCGATTATGTTCAACGTGAAGTTTATGACAACACTAATAGATGGTTACTATCTTTAACCGCATCTCCCACACTACCCCAAGGTAACGGAACAAACGTTTTAAACTAAGTCTTACTAAGTTTTGGTATTTCAAGAACAAAGCCATAATAAACAACAACTTTTTGACGACCGCTTTAGCCTAGTTGGTAGTGACCCTGCCTACGAAGCAAGAGGTCCTGGGTTTGAATCCCGGTAAGGGCATTTATTTGTGTGATGAGCACGAATATTTGTTCCTGAGTCATGGATGTTTTCTATGTATTTAAGTATTTATTTCTCTATGTAAGTATGTTTATCGTCGCCTAGTACTCATAGTACAAGCTTTGCTTAGTTTGGGACTAGGTTGATTTGTGTAAGATTGTCCGCAAATATTTATTTATTATTTATTTATAAAACTAGACAGAGCGTCTAGGACTATTCTTACGAACGATTTCAAATAAAACTCGAGCCTTCACATAATTTAACACAGTATAAATAACTTGGAATCAAGAATCAAACAGTTATTCGCGTAACAGTAGCAGCTTGGGTATGCAATGCACTTCTTTTTTTTTTTCTGTACCAGTTGCTACTACCTATCAACTGTCAACAACGTGTGGACTAACTCCACCAGGTATCCATATCACACAACATCACATCGCTTCTATCTAGCGATTTCGGCGACCACTTACACCTTCAAACCAAACGCCGCCACTCACAGTCGTGGCTGCACAGCAACGGGAAATCTATGCCCGGTATTTTACGCCTACGTCTACGAATGACATTGAAGGTGTATGCAGGCTGAGCCAAAGACACCCAAAACTACACTGGTGATTATTAAAACATTAAAAAGCATGTTGACGTTCCTTTAACAATTTTTTTTTTTTTTTTTACCAAGTGGGTACTACTTTACTAGTTTTACACTACCCTTTAACTTTAACGAAATAGGGACCTAGATTATGTACCACGTGAGTGCTCTGCTCCATAATCCCAATGAAACGATATAACGGATGATGATAACGGTATTAGACTTGATAACGGCCTCAGACTTGATAATGGCCTCAGACTTGATAATGGCCTCAGACTTGATAATGGCCTCAGACTTGATAATGGCCTCAGACTTGATAATGGCCTCAGACTTGATAACGGTCTCAGACTTGATAACGCCAAGCTCATGGGTAATTTATCTTTATGGGATTTGGATTTCAATATTAACAAAACTTCGGTGCCTACGTACGTGCCAGTCCATCGGTAAACTAGTTAACCATCGTCAGAAGTTAACCATCTCAGCCGCGTAAGTGCTACTCCTCGCAAAGAGCATACTGCACAGAAAAAGCAGTCACTATGCACCTCTTACATGCTCCGGAACCTCTGACGCGGTAACTGTAATACCCAGTCCATCGGGTGTGCAATCTATTTAAGTACCCTTTCCATCGGGCTTGCTCTCAGTCCATCGAAAGCATTATTGTGTCAAAAGTGAAATCCAGCAGTAAAACAGAGTGTCATCATAATCACATTTATACACTGGCACTATCAATGTCATCACAAACAATATCTCATTCGGGGGAACCTATCATTAAAAGTGATATTAACAAATAACTGTCTTCATCTAAAAATTCAATAACCTTGAAGGGTCCTCTAAACTATGGGTCCAATTTAAAATTGGCTCCTTTCTTCATTCTCGAACAAAACATAATCACCTACTTTGCAACTTTGAATATTAGATTTTTTTTGTTTTAACTATCAAAACTTTTTTTTTGCCCTTCAATCTACCTACATGTTTATGAAAGTAGCGGCAATCTCGATTAAACCATAATGAATGACAAGATTAAAGAAGTAACTCTACAGATTCAATTTAGAATGTCAGTGACAATATGATCAAGTTGTATCATTAGTTGCTTATTCCAAATCCATAAAATTCCAACAAAATAGATTCTATAGCACGTGAACACTGCTCAAAAATCCCAATGAAATATGAACTGCTCACCGGAAAAACTGAAAGTACACCATGGTGTGTTGCCCCGATGCACACGGTCACCAGGGAAGAGGGTCTTCTGTTACTTCATCACCCACTGCCAAGCCGCCAGCCTGCTCGCTGATGTTCACCGTGAAAAGGACGAAACCTCCTTTGCGACGAAGTACCTGATTTCATTCTGTAAACGGCAATTTGTATGGTATCAGTTTTATCATACAGACCATGATGACGTCTACATCAAGATATTTTTCAAGGAATAAATTTGGCTTAAATTCAATTTTAAACTAAAGTGAATGTTTTATTCAGGAAATGACACCAATGACGTGGTCTACTACATAATAAAAGCAATAAGCTTCTCATCAATAATGATTGAAACACTAATTATCGTTTCTTGGTTCTAATTTTGCATAAAATTAATTGGAACGAAACCTGTCCTTTTATTTCCGTTGCTCCAATACAGTAGTTGCCAGCAGTGTCCGCAGCTAGCGTCAGCACTTGTCCTCTGATAGTCCGACGTCCGAGAACCACCGATCCTGCACGTTCTTGAGTCTGCCATGGTCCACGCTTACTGGACGAGGCGTTCGCTGTCAAGAGTACTGTAGCCCGCACGGATTTATGAGCACGTGGTTCCTTAGAAGTCATCATTCTTTTTCTTCATTAAAATCGGTCCACGTCATTCAGGTGGTTTTTAATTTGCTGCTGCATGAGCATTTTTCACATGTCCACGTCTTTATTCACATCCTGTGGGCGCTGATTACATCCCACTTCTGATGACGGAGGAGTGAGGTCGAGCCCATGATCGGACATCCATTTAAGGTGTAAGCACAGTAGAAATTAAACTCAAGGAATTAACACAGTATTCGATTTACTCTTGAAATAATTACAATTAGGCACAAAACCGAATAATCAAATGAAACAGGTAGGTAGTAACGAAACGCGGTACAGTTCCCAAGAGACTAGTGCACTTTGCTACGGTCAGACGCAGAATGATCGTCATCCAAGTTCACGCTACCACTCCTAGACTCCGTACAGCGCCACAGATGGCGCTGGCGTTCCGCTGCAGCTCAAACGAGTCATTAGTACGGACTCAGTAAAACTTCCGTACTCATGACCAGGATGCGACATATATATATCACGTGATAAGTGACATGATAGAACATCCTTCCCTGGCTGACACCGTTCCATAGAACGAGACGACGCTCTTATCTTGTCACTTATCGCGTGATAAATCCATGCTACGGGGCCAGGTCGATCACGTAACGCATTGTTCGTACGTTTTGTAAAAAAATACAGTTGGACTGTCCTAACGCACGTTCGAAACGTTACGTGCTCGACCTGCTGGTATATCAACTTGTTATGGTCGCACTACACTTGGGGTTGCATGTTCGCGTTGCGTCGTTGCATCTCTTTCATTTGCCGTAAGAATGAAAAAGATGCTACACGAATATTTGGGCAAACACCACCAAGTGTCGTGCGAACATTAGAGTAGCACCACACCGTGAGGATTTACCCGATTGCGTTCAATTATGCGACACGTTTTAGAACGGGACGCCATGATTAAAGATTTTTTTTAAGTTAAGATCTTTTAGTTAAGATCTAGCGGGAATATTTTGCAAGACGGGCTATAGCATCACACGAGCATAACTCCCGTTTTTAAAGCCTTAGTAGTAGTGGCATATACGGATTTATAAAGGAAACTTAATTTGTACATTTGTTTGTAGGTGCAACTACACGGTAAGAATTTCAAAACGGGAGTTGTAATCGTTGGAAGTAATAGCTAATAGCCTCTCTAGCGGAATAGTCCCGCTCCACTTTAAGGCTTGTACACCCGCTAACGTCCTTGAGTCGTCGTCCGTATGGGCCAGCGCGCGACTGATCGGGCCTGCCGAGCCTCCGCGCTCGCGCATTTTGTAGGTATTTAAACATAGTAATTAAGATAATCATTTTATCTATTCAAACTCTGCGAATTTGTCTATAAATATTTAATAACTTTATTTGAGAACAAAAATGTAATTTAAAATGTTTATAGTTTAGTCATAATATTGAATAAACTTTACAAAAAGAGGTACCTTTGGGATTTTTTTCTATCGAGTGAAGTTCATTAGATCGCGTAACTGAATACGACTTTGACTAGATTAGATCCTTAAGTAATACGTATCTTTTTTTAAGATTTTTGAACCCTATTTTCTACGTCTGAGATTGTTTTAAAAAACTCGAAAACGCTGTCCCTGTTGACTGTCGAGCCTTAAGTTTAATCTAAGCTTACCGGATAAGACTAGATAGCTAGTTCAAAAATACAGAGATCCAGTCAACATTAAGCTAAACACTCGGTTGAGGCGAGTAATTATGGAAATCAACGCCGGGGATTAGTCGGCTCGCTGAATACAGATGATAATTCCAAGAAAATATTATTTCATGGCGCTCTAATTCGTGGTTCATTGTGAAGAATATCGCAGCAATAAAGGCACACGACTATTTCTCTTCGCCGAGTGCTATTAAGTACTCCACGACACCTGCGCTTCGTTATATTTTTAAATTTTGCGAATATGCATGGCTGTTTCGTTCGTTACTTCAGTCGGGGAACTTCGGAATTCTACGTTGCTTGTACTTTATTTATTGAAATGTATAGTGTATACGTTTCCATTACTAGCTGCTTGCGAATTAGAAATAACGCTGGTGGAGCAACGAGTAAATATAGCCTTATTCCAAAGGTTTATTTTATGTACTGTTTCAAATTCAATTTTAAAACAAAACCATATGAATAAATTGTTAATTATGATTTTTTCTTTGTATTCATATTCCGGTTTACTTATTTTAAGTAAATAGGTTAAGTATTGTCATAGTAATAAGCTTTGTCATAAAAAATATGAATTATCTTTACCATTTTCCAAGGACACTACCCCACTATTAAATAGTTATAACATCATATCTTAAAGGTATGCCGAGGCTGCCTTACGATGTTCTTTAAAGTGTGTATCTACAACACATTCTTGTCGCTTGAGTATTTTTATCCAAGGAGCACAAGGATTATAAAATCAAATAGGGTAGACGTGAGATATATTCTCGGAAAACGTCTTTAGTTAGTAGAGTACTTTATGTAAGTATGATGATATATAAATAATCCCATTAAAACATTCCATGTAAAAAATAGGCCAAGTCTCAAAACTCTTCCACAGTAAAACGTTTTGAGATATTTCGTAGAGCCAAGTCAGGCATTCTTATTTATCTTTATTTACTTTCTAAATAAAATTCTTGCTAACTCTAACTGCATTTACTAATTTTTGCATAGGTACCTAAAACTATGTTGCCAAATCACAAAATTTTATTTAGCAAGCAAATAAAGATTAATAAGAATGCCTGACTTGGCTCTACGAAATATCTCAAAACTTTTTACAGTGGAAGAGTTTCGAGACTTGGCCTATTTTTTACATGGAATGTTTTTTATGGGATCTTATTTCTTTTTGTAGACTTTTTCATTTCATTTATTTGCCATAAATTGTATGTTACATAGGATGGTACATTAATAAAGTTTGTTAATTTGTTTCAATACAATTTTACCACTTTTGGTGTAGCAATAATAACAAGTATTAAATTACACATAAAATATCTCCACATTATTGTTTTTTCCTTATATAGTTAGTTACAGTTTACAGTACTCACTTAAGCTATATGGACACAGCTCAACAAGGTATTTTTTAAGGCAATTAGAAATTTTGTAGACGATTGGGCCTTAATTTCAACTGGCAAGGCATTGTAGACCTTTGCTGCAACATGCAAGTGGCATCTAGTAAACATTGCTGTTCTACCAGCTGGGACCTTGACTTGATTCACAAATATAATGATTAAGTCGGTCACTTTTAAAATCGTTCTTCAATGGAAACTCGTCTGGAAATCGACGCACGAGTTTGCAGAGCTCCATAATATAAAGAGCTGTCAAAGTAGGCAAACATAGTAGCTTGAAGGATTGCCTACACGACTCACGACTAGACTTAATTCCATTTAAAATACGCACGCACTTTTTTTGTAATCTAAATAATCGCTGTATGTCCACACAGCCACCCCACATAGCCAAACCAAATAATACATGAGACTGAAAAAAAGCGTAATAAGATTGCATAGCCGCCTTTCTAGTGGATATTTTTCTCAAGCCTCTAAGAGCAAAACTAAAGCTACTAAGCTTTTTACATAGAAAATCGACATGTTTTTTCCAATTTAAATTTTCATCAATCCATATTCCTAAACATTTAGTTTCATTTACAACTAAGACGGGTGTATTATTTAAACTAATATTTAGTTTTACAGCATTTGTATCAATATTTCTAAAATGAATTACTTTTGTTTTACTTACATTTGTAGACAAATTGAGAGTATTGAACCAATCAACAATCCTATTCAGAGACTCCTCTATTAATAAGCTGAGATTTTCCACCTCATTTCGTTTAAACTTAAACAGTACACAAACGTCATCTGCAAACATTATTACACGGCTAGTTGTTACCTTTGGTAGAAAGTTGACATATAATAAGAATAGGATTGGGCCTAGTATACTCCCTTGAGGTACACCGAAAATAGTTTGAGTAGTGCATGACTTCAAATCAACAAGAGTGTGATTTTTAACGTCTAACGAAGGAACTGTGACATATTGTTCCCGTTGCATGAGGACTTTGTATGGAAATGTTATTTTACCAACCGCAAATAACGTTTTTATAGTTTTGCAGGAAGGATTTGCAAAAGTAACTTTGTAATCGCATGTATTTGTATAGGAGTACAAACTTACTTAAGCAGTTTGTATATCTCTGAAACGTGACTGAAATTGCAATATTTTTAGGTTTTTTAAGAATGAACAGGCTAAAAACCTTATTATTTCATCATTATCAGTATATAAGTGAGTGAGTATGTCAGTGACAAAACTAACGAACTTCGACGGACAATTAATTAACTAAAGCAAAAAATTACAGGATGTTGAAAATGGCCTGAATGGCTTCGAGAAAAGGATGGTACGGCCGTGCCTCTTTGTTTTGCTTTACTTAGCGGGGGCACTGCCGTGCCCCCAGATACCCAAGCTTTAAAGTTATTCAAAAGTAAAGTGAGGATTATTTTTATCAGGTTGTAGCACTGCAGCGGTGTAAAAATGATTTCTAAACTAAAATGAATGAGAGCCGACTTTTGTTTATGATCTGATACAATCCAAAAATACACGATCCGAATTATTTTCCCTCTTGTGCATAGCATGGGTCATCATCATCATCATTCATCACCATATCAGCCGAAAGAGGTCCTCTGCTGGACATACGGCTCCCCCAAAGGAATAAAGTAAAGCAACTGCAATATTTGAAGCATGAGTTACTTCAAAAAATAAAACTGCTGATAATAATTGCGAAATTACCTTGATTCCTACTGCAAGTCGATCAAGGAACGCATTGTACGCGCGTCAGGTAGATCGTAGGTCGATCACGTAACGCATTGTACGAACGTCGGGTAGGTTTAAATGTCACTTTTTATATGGAAAATTGACAGTTAAACTGTACCGACGCGCGTTCGGAACTTTACGTCACTACCCCTCTAAACGTCACTTTTTATATGGAAAAATGACAGTTGGATCTACCTAACGCGCGTTCAAAACGTTACGTGATTACCCCTCTGAACCCAACCATCATGACATTATTCTTTTCTTAGAAAATGGGACCAGTTATCAACAAATGATGAATACAGCGGTACTTAAAAACCAAAAAAGTTACATAGGTATTCAAATTGTGGATTTTTAGGTTCATTGTTCAGTACAATCAGTTGAAAAAAAAGTCGAAATTTACCTCCGACGATAATAAGATATTTAATATTCTCTAGAGCATTGTCATTTCAGACAATCTCGCGATATGCATCTCGATCAGTAAATCGGGCCACTTCAACGTGTTTTGCAAGCGTTACGTGTATTTACTTTCACGCATTTTGAACACTGTCAAAGTGTTCCCATAAAATTATCATAATTTGAGTTGAAACTCTATTCAATAAACTTAGGTTTAAAGTAAAAAAAAGCATAACTTTACATTAGAAAAGGCACTGTATCTCGTAGAAACAGAAGAGCTAAGTAGCCGGCCGTTGGCCAAAATGGCCTCTTAAGGAAAATTGCTTCGAAGATGCGGGCTACCAAATGTTCCGACGCCAGCTGAATAAATTCGGAATGCTCTTATCTATATGAGAGGATACGTCCTACCAAAGAGTCAATATAAATACTGTAGTTTATACATAGGTTCTGTGATAAATAAACAACGATGACGGAAATTATGCGGTGTTTGATGATAAGGAAAAGTCGTATTCCTCCATAGGTCTTCTTGTTACTTTAGAAAAGTGTTATACCTACGTGTTGCCAAACCCGATCCTTTATTAATATATAATTATTCGTTTGCTGCTTTGGTTGCTTATTTTATTACCTATATACTTACAATAAACTATGTGTGTTTAGTGGTGGTTGTGTGTGTAAATATTATCTAGGGATTATTGACATCACGTTACCATTGTTGAGAAAGATTACATAATGTCCATTTTACGAGCTATTGTACATCTCACTTAATTAACTTGGTAACTTTTGTTTATTAAGATTTTTTTCAACACATTTGCTCGTAACGTGCCTCTTATTGTGCCGCTTTTGGGCTCATAATCCTGGGTATTAAACACGCGTGTTTAATAACATTACGACACTCGTGTAGTTATGTTTATATGCCGATTAAGACACGTTAGCACCTTGCAGCAAGGTGTATGTATGGACTCGGCGCATTCTTAAATTGACCGGGTTATACAGGTTTGTTTTTAATTCTCGGCAAATGGATTCTTACTCGACTTAACAAATTAAATTCTTCTTGTGAATTAATTAATTATTTCTTCTTGGATATGATATATTAGAAACGTTTCATTTAGTAAAACAATTTACTTTTGATAACATTTTACATGAATTTATATTGAATAACAAAATATTTCTTTTATTTTGTACTGACTGTTTAGATATTTCATCTAAGCCTCGCTGCGGGCGCACTGCGCGAACTTAACGAACAAAAAATTGTTGCGCGCCATTATAAGTAATTTCACAAATATTTGTAAACATTGATGATACGTGTTTGGTTATTATTAAAAATGTTGACTCATGGTGAATACAAAAGTGATAAATAGAATTGACGCCACTGTTCATTCTTGGAGATGTATAGATGTATATGTGAGTAAAAACCTGTTGTCATCTAAAGGAAACAACTTAGGAGCCCGTAACATGTTCATTTTATGAAAAGGATTTTTTCCTCGCAAATGTATTGAAAAACGTCGTATGACACGCGTGAGCTTTGATAATTATATCCTCGGCTCTATTATCACGCTCACCTGCGGTTCGCGTGACAATTCCGCCTCTGCAACGATCAACATACTTCACTTGTATCATAATGTACTATTGTTAATTAAGTCCGGATTTAGTTATCATTTTAACCACTGACTGACTTAATTTCCGAGCACAGTTGGATTGTAATTATAAATGCTCGAAGGTTACTTGAACTGTTTCCTGAAAACCAATATTATATTCTCAGATTAAGCTTTTGTTCCGAATTCATTTTTTTTTGTAAAGTAAAAGAAAAGGTATACATACTATCGAACCATTTATAATGGTTGACACAGACACAAATATTCAACAAACTTATTCAGGATTTAATTATAAAATTACCTAGAAAAGTAACATCACTTAATTATCATTTTACAAAATTCGCGTCGAAATCCATCTGACCGCCTAAATTATGTAAGCACTTTTTCTGATTGCCTTCCCACGTAACCCGTTTCCTCGAGGAGGCCTAGGCTTATCTAGTGAAACAAGGGAATATACCATTGTGGTTCCTGTACAGTTAAGTCCATTTAGCGTAGAAAGAGGGTAGGCTCGGAAACCCGTCATGCATATTCAAGAGAGAGACTGAGCCAAGTGGTTCAATGTTACTTCGGGCACTAAACTGCCGTTTTCTGCCCTCCATGCATAGAAAGTCTTATCTGACGATAATTTACACTCAGATGTTCCCATTCGTGTAAGCCGGGCAGCACACTCATTCTTCTTTGCGTGGATCAGCACACGTTTTTGGGTATAAATTTATAATTTACCGGCTTGTAAATTTGGCACTTTGTTTCTGTTTTGGATGAATGTGAAACGGTTGAAATGTCTATATAAAGTGGATCAAGTATTTACCAGTATTGAACCCATTTCTGGAAGATAAAAATATTTTGTTGTAGGCAATAATGTTACATAAAAAATATTATTTATATAAAATATTATATTAAATTATTGGTTTTAGTAAAGTTATGTATGCTACAATATGGTATTTGTTATTATGATATACTTGCACTACATGTAAAGGTTTGGTACCTAATAACTATTCATAATTAAAAAAAAAAAATATTTCAGGCAGTAAATATATATATAAATTCCCAAAGGTTCAACAATATCAGAGCAACCTTATGCCCTTGAAAATAAAGTCGTGTGCACATATTATTGATCACTTTGTCCGTGCACATATAGTAGAACTCGACTGTACAAAGCGGAGTAAGTTACGCAAATATACAAAAAAATATAATGATTTAGTGCAAAACTGCTGAATATCAACGCGAATAGGTAGTCATTGCAAACAGACGCCGTATAAAACAGATTGGTCCCATAATTCAATAGTTCATCGCAGAAACGCAATAAAAGGCATATTTCCCGTACGTGCCGAGCACATAAATTTCCACATGGGAAAGAAAAATATTCCCCTTTTAGAATTAAGGTCCGTTCAACACCAAAAACTACAGAGAGATAATTAAGGAATTCCTTCTGCCAAGGTTTGTGCGGTCACGGAACAAAAGGCCTGTTCGGAATGAACTCAATTCATTTGTTTGACCTAAAACAAGTTTGCGAAGAATACAAGAAGTTCCCTAGCCTGTTTACAAAGTATGATGTCGAGAATTGATTTGTTATATTTAGCATCTATACTAATATACTAATATTATAAAGAGTAAAATATTGTGAGGTATTAGCTTTGTATGTACGAAAAACTGCCTAAAATGAATCGAATAATTTCAAAATAATTTCAACACACACACATACACACATTTAAACATATATTTATTTATAAATATGTACAACGGACCTTAAGAGCATGTGCGGGCTAGCCCATACAAAACTATGAATATGGAGTCGCTATTTCTTCCACCAAATCGAAATCTGTACAATAGTACATTACTGCAGAGACCAGTAAGTAAGCCATCCTGGACGAGTATGATTTAGCCGGGCGAGGTCCGGCTATAATACGAGGCCAGGATGGCACACTTATGGTCGAGGCATGTATAGTGCTTTTCTCAAAAATAAATACATTTTGTGACCCACTTGTAGAGTTTAATGTTCAGCTTTCCACTTCATGAATTTTTCAAAATTGTGCAATTATCTCTCCTCGGACATAGGTAGGTAGGTGAAAAGTAAATTATTTGTCACTTTTTTTGCCTCGGCTTTTAAATAGAAATCTGTTTTCATGCAATCTGATTCATCAGTACTCATTTAACAATTTTATTTCAATGAAGGCAATCCCGCCAAAATACGAGTGTGACTTTTTTTATTTATTATTATTACATTTATTTAATAAACAGAGTATATAAACATGGGTACATTAACTGGGTCTCACAAAACTGTCGGAACAGTTTGTCTGTGTGATTATAAACATAATAATACAGAGTTAATAATTAATTAATTAGGTACTAATTTATAAATAGGTTTAGGTTAGACACATGTTTAACCTAACCTAAACCATGCATACAGTTACATATGTGTTATGATACTTAAATAATGTCGTTTTAATTTTCTTTTAAAGTCGTTTTTTATTCTTTCACGGCTGATAGTTTCTGGTAGACTGTTCAGAAGGTAATGGATACGTTTTTTTAAGGTTCTGTCGCCATAAAAGTTGCTTGCTCTATGTTGTTTAAGATAATGATATTCTGCCACAACCCCAATAGAATAAATACATAAATTTAGTTTTAATTTTATGTTTATTGTGAATATTTTATTTTATTCTTCTTTTTCTACTGTTAGTATCAAATTCCTAATTCCTAATTAGTATCAAAATATTAAAAAACACGATTGAACTGAATTTTCCGCCATTTTACATCGTGCAATACAAGTGCAATTTGGACACGTCAACCTCTAATGGTAAGTACCTCTTTTTTATTAAAGGCCCATAACTGACAAAAACCTCCTTAGCTTATCTTTGATAAAAAAAAATTATATATTTAAATATTTTGATATGTAATTGGATTTCATACTTACTTACTGGACACTTTTGCGTTTTCCTGGACACTTCTAGAAATTTTTCCAGGATGAGTCACTTTCGGATACTATCTTCACAGATGTTATGGGAACATTCCATGCTATTTTTGATAAAAATATTTTTATTTATAACAACGATTAACTAAGAGTCGCACTATGTCCCTATATGTTCTGATTTATTTGATAACTGATTTTGTTAATGAACTAGAGCCGCTTGTAAACCGCTAAAATACGCTAACTGTATCGTCGCCTACTGACGTCAAATGTTCAAAAAATAAAATTAAATAAAGTTAGAGACATATAATAATTATTTGTTAAACTATGTAAGAAAATTTGTTTACATAGGTTTAAATTTGACGGAGAAAATAGGAGACTACGGTGGCTCAAAATGTGTATTTCCCTATAAGGATTGACGTAGTCTATACTCTCTCTAAGCGCGCGACTCTATCTCGAAATAACATTGGCTCTTTGGGCTCGAAGTCAGGCAAAGTGTTTCCCATACGGAACGGTACGGTTAAGGGTTATTCCAATTATATCTCTTTCATCACACGGAAGAAGTTGTGTATCATCGGCAACGCGTTATTCAGAAAAAAACGTTCATCTAGTAATAAACATAAATGCAGAATCTAAAGTATTGCAATAAATCTTTTCTCTCGAAAACTGAAACATGTCGATTATTGAAGGGTCGTTCATTTTAATATTGGTTTTACTCTTTATAAAAAAACCGGACAAGTGCGAGTCGGACTCGTCCACCCAGGGTTCCGTACAAAATTACAAATGTATAGTTTTACATTTTTTTATAAATTATACGCTAAATTTCATAGTTCTACATCAACGAAAAGTACCCTTTAAATTTTGATTCCCTTAAGAGTGTCAAAATATACGTTTTTTGCGGCATAAACGGACGTATCTTTTTTTTTACGTTAACTTAGAAGATTTTTTCACAGCTTCAAAGGACTGTAGACCTGAGTATATGGTTAAAATTTCAATTCGATACCTCTAGGTGTTCCCGAGAAAAAGGGTATTGACCGACAGACAGACGGACAATAAAGTGATCCTATAATATTCAGTTTTTTCCTTTTGAGGTTACGGAGCTCAAAAAACACGGCAAGGTACACCGCGTAATTACACTACCTCGAAAACATACTTGTTTTCCCCAAACCAGGTTAAAGTTCATAGTTGATTAAGTTTTGGAATTCTACCAACATCTTGCTAATTGATTTTAATCACGGTGTGAGTGCAAGTCCGGCCAAGTTGCTAGTTAGCGGAAACAAATGGCTCGGCCTGGCGCCAGCGGTCTATCTGACTAAACGTATTGACTTCATATCAAATTTATATAACACGTGCGCTTCTCAGCCCACGTTTACGTACAGGCATACAGATTGTTTTTTTGTTTTTTCTCTTAAATATTTGGTCTGCTATGCAACCAGTATAGATTCGTTGCTGGACCTTGCTTTACGGACCGGCACGGGAAAAGGGGTACAGATCAATTAAGAAACGTTTATCCGTGACAAACTCTTTATGACATTTACATAAGATTGAATTTCACTTCGCCACCTATGTATACTTTTACGCGACACAACGCGCGCGCATGTCAGGCATCTTTTGCGTTTCCAATCCAGCCATGTCGCGCAACATTACGCCTGTGCCTAAACGAAACTTAAGGTGGTTCGATTGCCATACAAAACGTTATTTGACATTCGCAGGCCAACGGCGTGATATTTTAAGAAACTTATGTAACAAGCTTTCATAAATTGGCTTCCCATTTGCGCCAAATTCCCCCTTTCCTAGAATAACCTTGTATAAACTAGATTAATTTGAGAAATTGGTTTGGGACGTGATATTTTGGGAAAACTATTTTTCTCAAATTAATCTAGTTTATACAAGTTTATTCTAGGAAAGCGGGAATTTGGCGCAAATGGGAAGCCAATTGATGAAAGTTTGTTACATAAGTTTCTTAAAATATCACGCCGTTAGCCTGCGAATGTCAAATAACGCTTTGTATGGCAATCGAACCACCTTAACGTGTCAGAGCAAGGGAGCGCAATTTAAATGTCATATTAAACAAATACGTCGAGTCAAATTGTCCACAGGGTACACGTAGCAGCAGAGCGCATCTCAATTCTAATTGGTCGTATATTCGTTGGATTCATTGACAGAAACGACATATCGTATTAGAGGAATGTAACTAGTATTGTAGGTCACTCGAATATCAAACTGGAGAAATTAGTAATAGCTGTGCAAATCTGTTTACAATGTGGAAATGTCTGGAATGTAGTGTACAAAGCAGAGGTGTGACGTTCCAAAAAATTACCATATTATGACCACTTCATACGTACTACGTGTAAATGCTTCAAAAAGTGCTCATAAGTTAAGTAGCACAATCAAATTGATGTACCTATTGTACAGCTATAGTATAATTTAAGATACTAAGCGTGATGAGATAAAAGCCCGACCACCTACGGCAATCTCTTAAAATTTCGTCAATGGTGTGTTATGTGAGCATAGCCTGCAAATGTTCTCGCACCTTCACCAATACACGTTAGCCACATGACTACAACTACAGAGTTGAGAGCAGTCGCCTTGGCTGAAATTGGACGTGGAGCTTATTATTATTATTTTATAGCTGCTGATTCCAGTAGGTCGATCACGTAACGCATTGTACGCGCGTCAGGCAGGTCTAAATGTCACTTTCTGTATGGGTAAATGACAGTTAAATTGTACCGACGCGCGTTCGGAACGTTACGTGATTGCCCCTGTGTACACATAGTTTTAAAACATAATAAGGAAGTACTCGTAAATAGGTTAAAACAATGCGTTTTATGACGATACGTTTTTGACTTTTACATGAAAATATTTGCGGAAATCATCCTTGTTATAATAAGTGGCCAATTCCAAGTCATCTAACTTCAATACCAAAGAAGATATCTACTACGAAAATATAACAAGGTTAAGAATGTTGACGAAATTGTCCCATTTCACACGTATTTGTTACGTATAAGAGAAATATATTAGTATTCAAACGTAATGAGGGGGATACGGAATCGGCAGCCCTTTTTGGTCAGCTCAGTGTATCGCAACGATTCCCATTTAAACCTCGCATCTCCTTATAAATGTTCTCTTGAAAGTGAACTTTATCCTTTAGGATGCGAGGTTTTTTTTTCTTATAGCACGGACGGATAAAATACGAGGTTACTATCAAGTGAATTATCGCTTTTCTTGAAATATATACATATAAGAAGAGAGATAAGTTATTCTGACAACTAACGGTTTCTTCCCTAGTGCGGGTTCTTTTGTTGTAATGTTGGGTAATGTTAAGTTTCAGCTGGTTATTAGGTCAGCTCTACTCATGGGTATCCGTTTTGTTGATGGCGATGGAACTTAATTCTCCCTGCTCACTAAAATGCGAATTCTGATACACTTTTAATAAGTCAGCAATCCGCATCATTTTTCCAAAATTACTTTCGGACCACGTTAAAAACTAAATGAATACGTGTTTTTAGACGAACAATACCTATTGTCGTGGGTGTAAAAAGTAAAAAAATATATATATTTGTAATTAATTACTTTTAATTCCCTTTCAAATTATGGATTTGAATTTGTGGCAAAGAATATGAATAAGAGTGATAGTTTCCTAAAGGATATGTTAGAAAGGTATGTTTAATCAGTTTAATCACAAGGCTTAGAGTTAACCGTAGTCGTGTAGGGCACGCTTAACTCTAAGCCCTATGATTAGGCTTACCTAACTTTGAACGCATTCGTGTAACACGGAACTAGGTACAGTCGCCATCATATACATCGGAGCAAACAAGCACGTCACAAACATCGGAACACATCTCTATTTTCAAGGCATTAGGGTGCATGTGCTGATATTTTAGAACACCTATAGTGTACCCTATGTATGTGATGGCGACTGTACCACATATGTACATAAAACAGTCAAATTGCAAAATCATAAAACAGTTATGTGATATGAACATTTATACAATTGCCTTTTAGATAAACTATCAGCAGCCTTAAAAGCTATGGGACCATATTTATTCCTAAGATTTTTATCATACGTTGCTCGTTACGAAAGGTATTATGAAAACTTCTAAAGAGATATTTATCACTGAGATGGTTCTTGAAGTGTATCCGCATCTTCTTCTTAATCTGTGTTATCGCACTGGCGTAATTTAGAGTGGTACACCACGCGCATATCTCAAACGCTATAGATTTCTATAACGCGGCCTTAGCGTTCACTCTTGACTGGTCATAAGGGGAATTGCCTCCTGCTACGGTCGCTGTTTTCGCAATCCGTCCCCACCAATCTTTATTGACACCATAACTCGCGCATGCTGGTTTGATGGTGTAATTATGTCCATGGCGTTGGTGATAGACCACGCGATCTGATCTATTTTGTGCATGCATCTCATAAAACTTGCAGAGCGTCAATTTTAATAATGACTTGTATGAAACCCTGCACAGCACTCAGCTCGTTTATAGAACCTATGCTCTACGAAGATTAGCAAAACGGAAGACCTAGGATCTAGCTGTTATAGACATTTTATTTAAATAAAGATCATTCATTGTTAGAAGCTTGTGTACAAGTTTACATTATGTACATCGCGTCAGGGACACAACGTGCTTAGAACCCAATTCCCAACGGTTGCTGCTCCGAGCTCGAACATGAAAGCATCACTCCGTGTAAAAGCAAGTCTGCTGTCGATTTGTTATACTATCTTTCTTGTATGTGACTGGAAAACGTGAATTCAATGTACTTAATTTATTTACGTAGCGAAATGAAAGCGCATTGAATATTATGCAAAGTAACGAGTATTTCTGTCAAAAATCACTCACAGACCTAATGCTATAACTGAGCTACCTTTTTCCATCGAATGAAAACCGTAATTATAATTACAGTTATGCAATAATAATTACCAAAGACAATGTCGAACTGCCCAGTTACGCCACTCGGCCGCATTGCAATGAGAGTCACGTATGCAGCAACTACTGCTTTTGATGTTAAGGGGGAGATTTTGCATTAAGAATAGCTCCAATTAATATCTGAATTACCCGCAGTATTAGAATTTTTATAGATAAAGGTTAATTGATTAGGTACGATATCAGCGTTTAATTGTAGAATTGCTTTACTTCAATAATATAATTTACTGTGTATAACAATGTTTTGTTCCCTTTTTTTTAAGTTAGAAGTTTGGCAATGTCTACCACGTGTTACATTCTATATTTATTTGTTTTTAAACTTTGGTCACATGCCCTATGTGGGATTGGTACTTTTTATGGTATGATGCTGGCTGGTAAACGAGGAAAAAGAAACAAACAATGTAATAGGCTGTAATTAACGCAGCTTCTTTAAATTGTCATGATCGCCTTCTTTACTTAGTTGTCTACCAAATTGATAGGTCAGCGATAAATTTTAAGCGTTTACAATAGTAGGTTATGCAATCGTTATATAATGTATGCTTTTTAAGTCGAGTACCACGTTTACGTAATTAAAGAACGAGACTTAAAAAGCTAATTATATAACTATTGTATACAATACTTTTTCTACGAGTCAACGGAAATAATAATTTATTAAACAAACTTGGTATCTATTGAAAATCGCCCTGCTGAAATGAAGGGCAGCAGCTTAGTATCTTTGCGCGTTGATGTCTTCACAGTTATCTTATACAGCTCCTGGATCCATAAGATGACTGCTGGCGGTTATCTTATGAAACCACGAGCTCCGTGACGAGCTCGTGGAGCTCCAGGATTAAAAAGTATGTGATCTTAGTTTCGTGTACGAAATCTTAATTCAAAGATTAAAATCGACGAGTAGAAAAATTACTTTTCAAGCGACCGTATATTGTGCAATTCAATCAACATTATTATGATCCAGCATGGTGATTATTCTATAGCAACTAAATTTGAAATATATTATATTTTAAACTTCTATAATATAATTTCATCGAACTCTAATTTCATACTGTCACCTCTATTTTTATACGTTAGTATTTTAACATGAAGTTTACTTAATATTGTCATAAAGTAATGGTCAATGATAAATCTAATATCAATAAACGTGACGTATATGTATACGTAGTTATAAGGCGCTTGCGCCGTTGGGTTCATTAGTAATAAACTAGCTCGCAAACAAGACGGTTGTTTATCTCAAATACCTCACTGGCGATCGAGGATTAAAAATTACCCGCGCATAATAAAAAAAAAAATATGGCGTTTTTCGGAAATTTAACGAATTTTGATTACAAAACTAGCGAGTGGCAGATATTTTATAGCAAATTGAATCAGTTTTTTGTGGTGAACATGGTAGAAGATCAAGCGGATAAGCGCGCCCTTTTGTTTACGCACATTACGGATGAAACCTACCGCTTGTTACGAAACTTAGCACATCCATACGTGGTGGAGGAGCGTGAGTTTAAAGAGTTAGTAAGATTACCCGACGGCCACTTCAAGAAGAAGCAGTGTACGTACGCGGACAAAGCCAGATTTTATGCGGCGACAAGGGGACCAGGCGAGACATTAGGAGACTGGGCAGCGCGACTAAGAGGGTTAGCGATTTTTTGCAACTTTGGTGCCGCCCTGGAAGCGAATTTAGCAGATCGTTTCGTCCTTGGCTTGGGCTCTGGCCCGGAGCGAGATAAGTTGTTCGAAAATACGGCAACCTTGACCATGGCGGCGGCACTGGAGATAGCAGAAAAAGCTGCGGTGGCAAGGGAAGCCAAGACAGAGATGGCAGTCACTATCAAGGAGGAGCCCGTATTTTATGGGGCCAGTGGAAGCGGACAAGGCCGGGGCGGCTGGGACAAAGCGCGGCGCGGCGGCCGCGGCGGCGGCGGCGGCGGCGGCTCCGTCGGCGGCACGCGACCGGGCGATGGAAATCAGTGCCAGCGAGAGGAATT
This sequence comes from Epinotia brunnichana, assembly GCA_963854355.1. NCBI lineage: Eukaryota > Metazoa > Arthropoda > Insecta > Lepidoptera > Tortricidae > Epinotia > Epinotia brunnichana. The sequence goes on along the minus strand of OY977941.1, from coordinate 11,806,985 downwards.
GCGTTGTCCTATTTGTGGAATGAGAAACCACGATGGAGACAGTTGTCGTTACAAGCGCTATCGATGCCAGAAATGTGGAATTATAGGGCACTTAAAAAAGTGTGTAAAAACAGATCCTCCCGCGTGAATTGCATAACAAGTGAACCGGAGCAGAACGTGATAGAAGAAGCAGAACAATGTTGCACGGAATGCCATAATTTTAATTTAAGGTATGTGTCAAATAAGCCGATTCTCTTAGATGTAATTTTAGGTGGTAAAAATATATCGATGCAACTAGACTCGGGGTCGGGGGTGTGCGTCATAGGCGATAAATTATATTACGAAATGTTTTCTGAGCACCGATTACAAACGTGTAACGTTAAGATGTGTTTTTATAATGGACACAAAATCTCGCCACTCGGTTATTTCCAAACCGGGGCTACTTATAACGGTAAAACAAAAAATATGAACTTTTTTGTTGTAGTTAACGGGGGTCCGCCCTTACTCGGTCGAGATTTTATGTCTGCTTTTAACTTGGCGCTAACAACAGATGTAAATAGTATTATTGATGGCAATGACATTGATGTAAATCAATTGCTGGAACAATATCCAGACATTTGGCGCGATGAGCTCGGTGCTTTTAATAAGTTTAAGGTGCATTTGCGTTTGAAGGAAAATTCATGCCCAAAATTTTTTAAACCACGCACTGTACCCTTTGCCTTAAAAGACAAAGTAGAGGAGGAACTAAATAGGTTAGTGAAGCTAGGTATTTTAGTTCCCGTAAATCATTCGGAGTACGCTACACCTATTGTGCCCGTGCTGAAAGATAATGGGAAGGTCAGGATAGCTGGCGACTTTTCGGTCACGCTTAATAAGGACCTAGTTGTTGACAAGTACCCGCTCCCTAGGATTGAAGAGGTATTTGCCAAATTAGGCGGTGGCGAACACTACAGTAAAATCGACCTCAAAAATGCGTATAACCAGTTTATGCTGGACGAGTCGTCGCAGGAGCTCACGACCATAAATACATCTAAAGGACTATACAAATATACGCGATTAGTGTATGGGCTGGCAAACGGTCCAGCAGTCTTCCAGAAGTCCATGGAAACCCTCCTTACTGGTATTGATGGCGTGAGCTGCTGGCTCGATGACATTTGTGTAACTGGTCCAAACAAAACCTTACATTTAAAGAGGTTAAACGAAGTCTTGAGCAGAATTAACGACGCGGGACTAAGGGTACAGAAAGAAAAATGCGATTTTTTCAAACCCAACGTAACTTATTTAGGCTACGTGATTAGTAAAGAAGGTCTACAGACGTGTCCCGGCAAGGTTCAGGCTATTTTAAACGCACCCGAACCGACTAATGTGACAGAGATAAAACGTTTCTTGGGTGTAGTTAATTACTACAGAAATTTTATTCCTAAGGCCTCTACGTTAATGAGTCCCTTACATGAACTTTTACGCGCAGGCGCTGAGTGGGAGTGGGGTGAGAGGCAGCGCGGCGCCGTGCACGCGGTGCGCCGCGAGCTCGTCTCGGACCGCGTGCTGGCGCATTTCGAGCCCAGCGCGCAGCTGGTGCTGAGCGTCGACGCGGGGCCTGGGGGTCTAGGTGCCTTGCTGGCCCAGCGCACCGCCGATGGACAGGAGCGCCCGCTAGCGTTCGCGTCACGCTCTCTCACTAAAAGCGAGCGCAATTATAGTCAGATCCAAAAGGAGGCGACGGCTATTATTTTTGGGGTGAAGCGTTTTCACCAATACCTGTATGGTCGTAGTGATCCTTTTATACTCAAAACGGACCATAGGCCGTTAGTCTCAATATTCAATATTCAAAATGGAATATCGGCCACATCGGCCTTGCGTCTCCAAAGGTACGCCATCATTTTATCCGCGTATACATATAAAATACAATACATTTCCAGTGGTAATAACTTGGTGGCAGACTATTTTTCCCGTGCGCCCTTGCCGAGCACGTCAAGTGATAGTGATGATGAGTTTGACACACTTTGTGCGCTAAATTTCTTAGATTCGGTTTCATCGGCGGTTACCTCGGACGACATTAAAAAGTCCACCGATAACGATATAACCCTTCGGACAGTAATCAAATATATGCACCGAGGTTGGCCGCGTAAAATAAATTGTAAATCGGTCGAACCTTATTTTAATTGCCGAACCGATCTACAACTTGAAAATGGATCTCTATTACGAGGGCACAAGGTCGTAATTCCACTGTCACTCAGGCAACGCATGTTAAGTGAATTGCACAGCACGCATTTAGGTATAGTTAAAATGAAATGTAACGCGCGCACCAGAATGTGGTGGCCGGGCATCGACGGTGACATCGAGCGGTGCGCGGGCGCCTGCGAGTCGTGCGTGGCGCTACGACCAGCGCCGCCGCGCGAGCCGCCGGCGCCCTGGCCGCGCGCGCCGGGTCCGTGGAACCGCGTACACATCGACTATATGTCTATAGGGCAAAGGGTATATTTGATTGTGGTGGATTCCTACAGTAAATGGGTGGAATGCCTACACATGCAAAATGGTACTAGTACTCAATCACTGATATCTAAATTGAAGTATTTATTTTCAATATTTGGTATACCGGAAGTATTAGTTTCAGACAACGATGTTAAAATACATTGCGTCGAGTTTCGTCAATTTTGTTCCAACAATGGTATTAAATATATGAATTCACCAGTGTATCACGCAAATAGCAATGGGCAGGCAGAGAATTCGGTTCGCATATGTAAACAAATGCTTAAACACATTTTGAATGAAAATGAAATCACGCACCAAGTGCACGAGAAATTATTAAGTTACTTGTTTAATTACCGAAATTCGGTGCATTGTACTAGTGGAGAAACCCCGGCCAAACTTATGTTCGGTAGGAATTTAAGAACTCGTCTTGATTTAATACTACCCTCAGACCGGGTTACGAGGGCGAGTGATGATAACTCGGCAACAATTGTGTGTATGCATAAGCGTAAATTTCAAGTAGGTAATATTGTCTGGGCGCGGTGGTACCGCGCGAGAAAAGTATATTGGGAATTAGGGAAAATTATAGAAAAAATGGGTAACAAAATGTTTAAAATACTTGTGAACAAATATGACTCTTATTGTATAAGGCATGTTGATCAACTTTTAAAGTATAAGGGACATCCTATTACAAATACAGAGATAAAGGATAATGTAGTGACCAATGACTGTGTACCGTTTCCCTCTTTTCTTTCCCCGTCTGTACAAAAAGGTATGACGACAATTTTAGCTTCCGACTCTGCAATGGACAATGTAGTTCCCACCGATACAATGACAGAGGAAACGAGACTAGAGCAGACAGGGAACGAAATCGGGATGGATGGTGAAGGAGATACAGGTAAGCGGGGACCGTCTGCGCACGAGTCCGCCGCGGGACCGGCGTCGCCGGCGCGCGCGCCGAGCGCAGCCGTACCTCCGGCCCACCCCATAACTGTGTCAGACGAGCCTTCTGTGCGTTACCAGATGCGTCCAAGAAAGAAAGTTAATTATAAGGTTTAATAGGTCTAAATTAGTTTTAAAATAGTGGTGGAGGAATGACGTATATGTATACGTAGTTATAAGGCGCTTGCGCCGTTGGGTTCATTAGTAATAAACTAGCTCGCAAACAAGACGGTTGTTTATCTCAAATACCTCAGTATTGCTTGTACTTTCCGCTCTGAAACACTACAAGGTAACGAACGAACCTATCACTGGTAAAACATGTTTTCTGTGTTGTGTATCATACCTATTAGGCAAAAATGCAAGTTGACGAAGCCCCGCGTTCGCGGGGCACCTACTTTCTGCTCTGAGGGACACAAGGTAATGAACGAACTTACACCTACCGGTTTTTATGATGATGATGATGACTGGTTTTTATAGCCATAATACAATATCATGAAATCAGTGACTTTGTGTAAGAGAAATTAAAATCAAACAATCATTTCGCGAGGTGTGTTGCTATGCAAATATTCATTAAAAAAGAATACGATTTAATAAATTAAGTTATATATAATTATGTGCGATACTCTTTATGGAGCCTACATTTTGATTTTATTAGTAGACAGATCTTGAATCTCTAAAATAAATAAAGTATCTAAGGTACAACATTATTCACCAAGTTATCAGTTTAGAAGATACTTAATATATTTTACGTCATACCTGGCCATAAAGTAGGAATTACCGCACGCTATGCGTGCGGAAAACCCCACTTCCTGGCCAGATAGAGACGTACAATTTTGTACTCACCACGGGCGGTAATAAAGAAAGCCTCAGATCGCATATTTATCGCCCTTGCCTTCGGCTCTGGCGTCAAATACCTGCGATCTGAGACATTCTTTGTTTAACCGCCCTAGGTAAGTAATGTACTATTATCGGTAGCTGAGTTATGAGAATTGTTGTCTGTAAATTGGCGCTCGATTTTTCGTATTCTGATGAGATATTAAAGATTCTAAAACAATTCCCAAATGGGATTGTTGTAAAATAATATACCACCACCACCCACCATCACCCACGAAAAAAGAAAACCATTACCTGTACAAATTTGCCACAACGCCCACCCAATTAGCGGGATGCAATAATGACCAAAGACAATAACGAGGGAATCGCTCGGGGAAATCGCAATGAGAGTCACGTATGTCTCACCAGGCTCTGATTTTAAGAGGGCGGTTTAACGGGTACCCGCAGTGGTTGCGCTGTATCAAAACCGAGTATATGAAATTCAAATTACTAAAGAAAAAAATGAATATAAATAAAAAATAAATAAATAAAATAAATATCAATCACAATCTTACACAAATCAACCTAGGCCCACGGTAAGCTCAATAAGGCTTGTGTTGTGGGTACTAGGCGATGATATATATAATAGATACATACATATAGATACTTATATACATATATAACATCCATAACTCATATATTATTTACTAATTACTATAGCTACGTAAATTTCATAAGTTACTTTTTAGTTTTTATAAATACCAAAATAAACGAATTATATAATGTATATTTATATTTATTGAATATAATACCTATTTGTAGAAGAGCCACTCTAAGATCTAGGTATAATGAATTAATCACCCACCACCAGTTTAAACCCTGACTCGTATTTTACCTCTCTAGGATACATGATGCCGCTACGGTAGCAGAAATTAAAACAATCCAACGTAGTCCTTAATCCAATATTTAACCACGATAACTGAGGGAAGTTTATCTACTATTACCTATACTTTTAGGACGTTAAGGTGCTTCGATTGCCATACAAAGCGTTATTTGACATTCGCAGGCTAACGGCGTGATATTTTAAGAAACTTATGTATCAGACTTTTATCAGTTGGCTTCCCATTTGCGCCAAATTCCCCCTTTCCTAGAATGAACTTGTATAAACTACATAGATTAATTTGAGAAAACTAGTTTTCCCAAAATATCACGTCCCAAACGAATTTCTCAAATTAATCTAGTTTATACAAGTTTATTCTAGGAAAGGGGGAATCTGGCGCAAATGGGAAGCCAATTTATGAATGTTTGTTACATAAGTTTCTTAAAATATCACGCCGTTGGCCTGCGAATGTCAAATAACGTTTTGTATGGCAATCGAACCACCTTAACTAAGCCTGAAGCAATCGATTACCACAACAAAAGGACCATACAAATAATTCGTCATCTTTACGTGAGTTATATTTGCATGCGCTTGAAACTATACAGGATTGGTGCTGTGGCAGTGGCACGGCTGTCGTCGTTATGGTGCTCCTACACGGAGGAATACAAAATGTCGTAGAACACAAAGTAGCACGGATAACTTATTGTAACACTATGATGTGGAAGGAAATAGTTGATGTTATGAAACATTTTATAACCTTTGTGTGGGCACCATTACACGACAATCTGTACAAAATGTCAAGAACGCGATATATTTTGACGTGTACCTGGTTTTAATCTGACGCAGTGGAAAATGTTGTTTACAGATCCCGACGAAAAGGAATGAAACCCGGACACTTGGACCCTTAATCTCGATTTATGGCAGGGAAGTTTGAATGTACAAATACACTGTTTGTAAAGCTATTATTGGTTCTCGGGACCGATTCCTTGTTAAGATTAGAAGTGGGTTGTTTGTTAAAGGTGGATATTATACGTACTTACTGAGAGGGCGTGATCTGCCTGTTAATAGTTGTGGACGACGCGTGGCGCCGACGTGGTCGATGTGCGACAGGCCTGGGTTTGACCTTCGCGACCTCACAGTCACCTAACAAGGGGCGTTTAAAAACCGCGGCGGGCGAACCGCGCGTTTCAACCGCGGCGGGTGAACCGCGGCGGTTGAACCGCTCAGCGTGTTTTTAAACGGCCGTAACGCGCTCTGATAGCGCAGGTGCTCTAGGGGAGCACTAATCCCGCAGACTGAGCTGCACTGTTGAAGGATGGGGTGAGGGTGACGATAAAATAATACTTGGCGAAAAATAAATGAAACGGTATAATAAAATAATGAGACACAAACTACTGGTTAAACTTTCCCTATCACAATTTCCTACTTCCTATCACAATTTCCCTACTTCTTCCTTTCTTCTTCTTCCTAGGAGCTCCCACTGGTGGGGCTGAGCGAACACACTTCTATCCGGCGATTATAGCCTCTTTTATACCCCTAAGGCATTAAAAGTGGTGGGGATATAATTTTGAAGACCTCGCCCACTTTTACTATGGAAAAGCTAGTTTTTACGTTTTCCTGGTTTTCAGGGAAACCTTAAGGGTTTTTACATATTTTCCTTCAAAAGAACTATTTCTGAGCTATACATTACAATATCTACTAGTTTTCCTGCTTTTCCCGTTTAAATTGGGAAAGTCGATATTTACGTAAAATTACCAACTTTGGTAATATGAAATGGCTTTGCCAGGCCCTAGTGGCTTTAATTAACATTAATTATCAAAAGTGATTATACATACGTAAGGGCATTTACCGTACCTTCCTAACGATACCTCAATTGCTTTCGTACCTCATCTGGTTACGAAGCTATGGCCGGGTGAGACCGTCAATTTTCACATTTACATTAACGTGGTAGCATAAGTTTGACTTTGCTCCCGTCTTTTTAGCCAATCAGAGAAATCAACCTGAACCTTGACCATTATTGCACCATAATAAGCAATAATCTCTATGCATACGTTGTGTACATTTTTATTTCACATTTTATGTAACTCTAGTTACCGATGTCCCTTGTTGACGGACTAGATCTGGATATAGTCTCAAGTTGGTTTCTTTACAATTAATTTGGCTATCTCTCCCTCATTTATCAGGGGCTCTCCCCCTATCGATCTTTATGAAATAATTACTGGAGGTACCTGGTACCTTTATCTTTACTTTAAGCTATTTTATTCGTCTGTACCTATTGTACTTAGATCCTAAATAAATCACGCGCTTCTTATATGAGCCGTTTGCTTTAGGAGCTTAATCTGGGCACGATTGCCGTCCTTATGTGAAGGAATTATAGTTACACGTCCTTTCCCTTCGTGACCCGTAGGCCTTATCGTTCACATACTATACAACACCCTTTCTCTTCGTGACCCGTAGGTCCTACATTTCTCAAACTACATTCTGTCGCCCACAATGCCCCCGCCGGTATGTATCGCAGATACATACTGGGTTGCAAGGGTAAGCGACAGACTACATTAAAGTCTTACGACATGATTCGTCATCAAATACACTTTTAATCACTTTCACTATCATGTTCATTCACTGTCTTTACTACTTACTTTTCTTTACTACCACCAGCCGCCGCTGCGGTTTGGTGGTGGATTCCGTACGGGTTGGGGGGGCGCGTTTTCCTTGTCGCTGCCTGCCCCTCGTACCGGAATAGACACTTTCACTCTCATAGTCTCCTTTCTTCGTTCTCTTGCCTTTCTGCAGGCTGCTTCTACCAAAGCGACGGGCGGGCGTGCAATGACCAGTCTCCTCGCTGTCTCGTGCTTGTGGTCCTGAAGCGCAGCAGTGCTCGGTGCTGCTGGTGTAGTGGTGGCCGTTGCGGCCGGCGGGTGGGCGAGGCGACTCCTGCGCCATTCCGCCCACTCTACTCTTCTGCTAGAAGAATTGGGGGTCATCTCTGTGGTGACCGTGGTGCTCCCGGGCTCCGGGACTACACCTGACCTCTTCGCTCCGGCGGTCGATATTTCGGAGGCGGCTGCGACATTGGCGCCTCTCGGTGTTGTAACTGTTGTAACATGGTAGGCCACGGCTTCTTCCATAGCCGTGGTTGATGACACGGCGGATTCTGAATTTCTTGACGGCTTTGTAGGTGCAGACTCACTCGCTGTCGCTGCGCGTGCTGCGTACCTCGGTACCGGCCCTTGAAACGGTACACACGGTACATCTGCTGGTTTTAGACCTCGCGGGTCTACGAACCTTTCTTCTTCTAGAACTTTCTCGAAGTTCTCCATTAATTTCTTCTTTATAACTTTCAACCTTCTACGCCAACTGGCTTTCAATTTTTCTACCTCCTGTTCCAACTTCTCTCTCTGACTAGAGATTTCTTCTATCTCCTTCTGGAGCTGTTCCGCCGTGTCTTCCTCCAGATCCCTCAGTGGTGCTCGCTCTGGTGTCGGGGCCCGGCAGTGGGCTCCGAAGATGTTGAGGGATCTGAAGGTCGTTTTGTTCGATGAGTTGCTGTCGCTCTGCTTGGCTAGGGCTTCGTGATGACGGAGCCCTGATGGTGGGACGCTGCAACCAGCGGCCTCTAGGCGTCCTCGCTTAGAGTTCTTCCCCCTGCGGGTCCTCTTTTCAGACCGAGTGGAATCGCGGTCGAGCCTGGCACCCCGACCAGCGACCTGCGATTTCCAAAAATGCGACTCCATGTCGCGTACCTGCAGCTAAACCTGTCTTTCCCAACCCTCAACTGACAAGGTACCGTAAATTCGGCTAACGTTCCGTCAGCGACGTACGCGCCTCTCGGATTAAATCCGGATCGAAGAACCCTATCGACCGTCAATGACCTGACGTTGCCTTTTTGTGGAGGCGGACTTGCAACTAACGAATTTAAACTTTAAAAAAAACTGATTCTATATACTTTTTAAAAAAAACTGAATTTAAACTTTCTAAGCACTTTGAACTACTTGTAGACTTCTTGAGGCACTGTTGAGACTAGTAGGAGCTTCTAACTGGAGTCGAGCGAACACACTTCTATCCGGCGATTATAGCCTCTTTTATACCCCTAAGGCATTAAAAGTGGTGGGGATATAATTTTGAAGACCTCGCCCACTTTTACTATGGAAAAGCTAGTTTTTACGTTTTCCTGGTTTTCAGGGAAACCTTAAGGGTTTTTACATATTTTCCTTCAAAAGAACTATTTCTGAGCTATACATTACAATATCTACTAGTTTTCCTGCTTTTCCCGTTTAAATTGGGAAAGTCGATATTTACGTAAAATTACCAACTTTGGTAATATGAAATGGCTTTGCCAGGCCCTAGTGGCTTTAATTAACATTAATTATCAAAAGTGATTATACATACGTAAGGGCATTTACCGTACCTTCCTAACGATACCTCAATTGCTTTCGTACCTCATCTGGTTACGAAGCTATGGCCGGGTGAGACCGTCAATTTTCACATTTACATTAACGTGGTAGCATAAGTTTGACTTTGCTCCCGTCTTTTTAGCCAATCAGAGAAATCAACCTGAACCTTGACCATTATTGCACCATAATAAGCAATAATCTCTATGCATACGTTGTGTACATTTTTATTTCACATTTTATGTAACTCTAGTTACCGATGTCCCTTGTTGACGGACTAGATCTGGATATAGTCTCAAGTTGGTTTCTTTACAATTAATTTGGCTATCTCTCCCTCATTTATCAGGGGCTCTCCCCCTATCGATCTTTATGAAATAATTACTGGAGGTACCTGGTACCTTTATCTTTACTTTAAGCTATTTTCTTCGTCTGTACCTATTGTACTTAGGTCCTAAATAAATCACGCGCTTCTTATATGAGCCGTTTGCTTTAGGAGCTTAATCTGGGCACGATTGCCGTCCTTATGTGAAGGAATTATAGTTACACGTCCTTTCCCTTCGTGACCCGTAGGCCTTATCGTTCACATACTATACAACACCCTTTCTCTTCGTGACCCGTAGGTCCTACATTTCTCAAACTACATTCTGTCGCCCACAATAGTCATTTGGGAGGCTTTTCACTTTAAAATAGGGTATTGCATTGTGAATGTCGAGGTCGTATTTAGTAATGTTTTACACTGGTATCCTTACCCCATTGTATTTTAATTCATATTGAGAGAGATAATTGTACTAAAAAGTAATTAAATTAAATGATCCTGCCTAAACGGATGATAAATAGGTATATTGACCACACAAAAGAGAAATAATTTTGAATTTTCTCGAAAAAGTATTAAAAATATAGTCAAATGGAGAAAAAAAAACCTAACACCAGATAATAAATAATCATAAAACTATAATCCCAAGTTTCATGATGGCCAGGGGTTGGGGTTATTTCTTTATACTCTGTCCCTTTTCCGCAAAACGCACATTCATATGAAACGATTGTCATTGGCCTACTATGACGACATGTTTTTTCTCTCTCTAACGATGTAGGTACATTTCTTTTTAAGAAACTTGAGTGGGATTTTCGTCATTAGGCATTTTTTTTTACCTTTTTTTCTTTTGAAGTAATAATAAAATTTGAGCCAACAACCCTAATGTAGGTGTGAATGTAGTTAAGTAATTAAGCGTTAGATGGAAAGAAAACAACGTATCTAAATACAATGTTCATTTAATCTAACTTATTTTTTTTGTGACTAATCATGGACTTTTTCTGGAATAAATTATTTTAATTTCACTTCATTTCATTAATTTGAAGCATTTCTTTCTAAGTTCTCGAAGTTAAAAATAAGTTACTAATATCTTTAAAGTAAACGAATGAATCGGGGAGCAAGAATAAATCGGATGCATAATCATGGTGCAATCTAAAGCAGCTTTTCAATCGGGTAACTCCAGCACTGCATGCATAATCAAAGTTAAACAGGTATAGTCTACTGAACTGACTTAAAAATAGCCAAGCTTCCTCCTTGTTCTTATAGAGCTTCACGAACGAATTTGCAAGTTTCAACAAGATTATTGCACTGGAATCCTTGAGGTTTTGAAAGAAATTTGATTACTATCCTTATAACGGTAGGAACGTAGTTCTTACCAATATATTTTATTAGTTAAAGGTAACTTTCATTTATCCTCCTAGCGTTTATTCCCGGTTGTGCCCCTAAAGGAGCCCAGGGTCCGCTTTGACACCTAATCCCAAGATTTGGCATAGGCACTAGTTTTACGAAAGCGACTGCCATCTGACCTTCCAACCCAGAGGGAAAACTAGACCTTATTTGGATTAGACCGGTTTCCTCACGATGTTTTCCTTCACCGAAAAGCTAACGATAAATTATATTCCGTACATAAGTTCCAAAAAAGTCATTGGTACGAGCCGGGATTCGAACCCACGACCGCCGCTTGACAGCTGCATGCCTGAACCACTAGGCTACCGTAGGTTACTTTCATTTATAAAGACTTGTAAATATTTATTTGAACTAAAGCATTTGTAAGTCCCCATATGGGGAGATGAGCGTGTTGAGTTTTCTTAACCCGGGAGTGCTCGCACTGGGTCGAAAAGACCCAGAGTAGAATGAAATTGCTAATAGTTTCCAAACTCACCCGCATTCAGTCCCGCCACTCTAGGTAGCTTCGAGTTACATTATTATCTATTACCCCTCCCCGCGGCGTTTAGTCCCCGCCAGGCGCTCGCGCACGATAAACTCTTAAAGTGAGTATGCGTCCTTACGACCCAGGTGCGACTGTTCGTGTTATATTATTTTTCAGTTTTAGATTTTTGTAATTGTTATATGATTGTTTGTAGAATGGCACGAAAACGCTCAAATGAACATTTATGAATAGTCATTGTCTCATTTTATTTTAAAATATTCCAATCAACACAAGAAATTTATCACTTTTCAATATCTTAGTCTTTTCGACCCAGGTGCGAGCGTCCGCGTACTAAAATGGGGTGCGAGCACTCCCGGGTTAAGTATATACTTAAGAGCACTCAGCACGCTCATTTATCCATAGACATCGGTTACACACTCATTCTGGCGTCAGTTCAGTCCATCATTCTGATCTGTCCGTCTCTGTCATTCACAACGGTTACACGATCAATCTCTCGTCAGTCTGATCCGACAGACGGACTAAACTGAAGCCAGAATTAGCGTGTAACCGATGTGTTACGGACGTTGCATGGTTCTAATTTTAAAACGGCATACTTCAGTATGAAACTTTGTTGATACAATAAAAAAACCGGCCAAGTTCGAGTCTGACTCGCGCACGAAGGGTTCCGTAAGTACCATTATCCATAAAAACAGCAAAAAAATCACGTTTGTTGTATGGGAAAAAAACAAATAAAATAATATATATATTTATTTTATTCTGTTTTATAGTATTTACTGTTATAGCGGAAACAGAAATACATCATCTGTGAAAATTTCAACTATCTAAGTATCACGGTTCATGAGACAGCCTGGTGACAGACGGACAGAGAGCGGAGTCTTAGTAATAGGGTCCCGTTTTACTCTTTGAGTACGGAACCCTAAAAAACAAGTTTCTGTTGCTTGAAATTATTACAAAAAAAATAGAGACGGAATAAGTTCATAGTAAACTTGTACTCTATTTAGCGGATCGCATTCATTCGCAAAAAAATGTTAATTAAGCTTGGAATTGTATAAGGTGTATTGTTGTGTATTTTAAGTTTTAAGAGTAAAAAGTTTTTATTGGTTGTCAAAAAACTTAAATTAATTTAAAACTTCTGCCAAACCACAGTGCGTATACCACAGTTATTTACAGTTATTTATTGTATGATTATTGTGTTAATTTCATAGTTCTCAAATTTTTATATTTTTGTTCTGTACCTAAATCCGTATATCCTATACTATTAAACGAGCAATATTTGTATATATATATATATATATATATATTTGCAATCACGTTCTCGGAAACGGCTTTAACGATTTCGATGAAATTTGGAATACAGAGGTTTACGGGGGCGAGAAATCAATCTAGATAGGTCTCATGTCCGGGAAAAATAGTTTTATCGCTCGGTCGCCTAACGACTTGTCCTTGTATGCGATCGTGACGTCATTGGTCCGTGTATTCATCAAATCGTCACAAAGGAAGACCAGCGCTGGCCCTGCCAGTATTACGCTGAGTTGTGGCCATTTCGTGACAAATTTGTACAGTCGCGGAATGAAAAGGTTGCAACCTTATGATCTGTTTTTGCTTGCTCAGTATATAAGTACCTGCTTTATCAACCGAGTGTCAGACACATTCCGTCATAATGAATATCATTTCACTACATGGCCTACAGATACGTCCACTATTAGAATTTGACATCTTTGAATTTTGGACAGGCGAGTTAAAAAAGCGAATACAAGAAATAGCAATGATGACATTGACAGGAACTGTTACTCACATTTAGTTTTAATCATTATAAGAGAAGAAAATATAATCATTAGATTTATCTAACTTGACACAACGTAATGGCAAGATCAAACTAATAAAAAGGTTTTAGTTCAACTATCAATAGTCAAGGAACATTCGTCTGAGGAAATTTGAGCTTTGTTGTCAAACAGTTAAACATAATTTTCAATACAACACTCTCGTCTGTTACACAGTTTAAAAAGGTAACATGTGCTTGCAATGCGTAAATTAATTTATTTGAAAACTGGTCAACCTTTTCATACCGCGACTGTACGTGTCTATGTGTTTATAATTTGCTGCGATTTGTAGTCAACTTGTCACGAATGATTATTTTCTTTTTTCATTGTGTAAATACAAAGTTTCACGTTATTCCAAAATGCTGTTTTAAAATGACAGCCAAACTACGTTTGTGTAGGGAGTCAGCTTGTCTGTGTCGAGCATGCTGGGGAATTATTTAACACATAAAATGCCAAACATATTGTAGCAATACGCTCGTTGCCGATAAGATGGAGAACTCCGTATGTAGCGATAAGCGCCTACGAGCAGAGCGCTGAATGAATTTGTTACCACTTTCACTGCCAGGAACCCGCCTAGCGGGCGCCTAAGCCATAGTCGATTTCCGCTACATACGGGACACCCCACGGGATCTTCTACAAGCGTAGTTAACACATTCACTGCCAGGAACCCGTCTAGCGTGCGCCTACGCCGAAGTCTCTTTCCGCTAAATACGCAGAAAGTGACGGGTTCGGCAACGAGCGTAGCGATTCTTGGCAGTGAATGTGTTATCACTTTCACTGCCAGGAACCCGCCTAGCGGTCGCCTAAGCCATAGTCGCTTTTCGCTACATACGGGACACCCCACGGGATCTTCTACAAGCGTAGTTAACACATTCACTGCCAGGAACCCGCCTAGCGTGCGCCTACGCCGAAGTCTCTTTCCGCTAAATACGCAGAAAGTGACGGGTTCGGCAACGAGCGTAGCGATTCTTGGCAGTGATTGTGTTAAGCTGCTACGGACTAGGGCGTAACGCTACGAGCGTAGCAATCCGGTAGATGGGTTGACAAGTGCCGTATCTGCTACGTTAGTAACTTGCGTATTTGTTCGCGAACATTCAGTGCCGAGAATCGCTACGCTCGCAGCCGATCCCGTGGATTTCCGCGGTTAAGAGTCCATTGAGCACAAACCACACGCCTGATTAGTTCGCTTCAGACTCCACTGGGTCTTACGGGGCGAACCTCTTTTGTTTCTCTAATCAACTATTTCCAGACACGTTTCATTTTGTTTTATTTTCACCGTCTTGAAATAAATGCTAACCACATTATTAAACTAAACTCAACAAACTATTTTTTATGAACATGTCTTAGGTATATCTCTTTCTCACAAACACAAGTTTGAAGTGTTAAAAAAGATCATTGACACTAAAAGTGAACCATTACCACATTATTTACTCATTATGCTTACAACATTCAAATACCTACTTGTGTAGTATCTTAATATAAATTCCTGTACTCGACTGCAGCTGCAATCCAGTGCTGTAGACTATACAGCGTCGAAATCCAATACGAGCAAAGAATTAAACCAGACAGAGGGTTTAGTAGCGTAAACATTAATTAAAGGGACTTTTTAAGTTACACTTAATTAAAAGACTAAGATGATTTTTTTTTTAATTCCGAGGAGCAATGTAACGCAAATGATTTTTGGTGGTGACAAGTACCATCAGCCAAAAAAGCGGTCTACCTCTTTTGGACCTTATATTGTATGCAATAAAGTCAAAAAGTGGTATACCACTTTCTTGGCTGACTGTACCTAACTGTCAACGATACTTAACTTGATTATTTAACGTTACATTGTGGGCTGAATTATTTGTATGGTTAACGTTTACGTTGTAATTTTAGACAAAAATATATATTAATACGCTTCTTAGGTCCTGTACGAGTACTAACCGCTATTTAAGGCGACGTGAGCTCCAAAAACTGATTTTTAAAAAATCGTAGCTCTTGTTTGGATTATAATACGGCTGCCTTAAATTTAATTAGCAATCTTGAGGCCTTTTTCGAGGGAAATCAGCTATTCGAATCCTGAGTTTTTGACTTTCGCTCGATAGAAAAAAATCACGAACATAGGTCTAAAATACACTTAAAAAAATCATAACAAATTATGCACAACAGCTAAACATATTAAAGTTGGTTTTAAAAATCGACAATGTCATGTTTGAGGGAAATCAGTTATTACTTTTTTATTTATTGAAACGCACAAATAATTCAAATTAAAAAACATGATATCCGCGCTTCCAAACACGCACTTCCATCTCGCTCACGCTTATGCTCAGTGAGAGGGAGAAAAGACCACGAACCTACGTCCCCTTAAAGGTTTGCTCGTATTGGATTTCCACGCTGTATTTACAGTAGACTTGTGAGAATATTTACTAGAAGGAATTTATGGGTAAATTCCAGTCGAAGCTTCGCTCTAATGGCTGGTAATTATTTCGTGGTTGTTTTTATTATTGAACGCGTAAACCATTACTTTGCTGTGATTTTTATCACCGCAGTGCTTTAAAAGCTTTTTTGTGTTCGGCCCACTTTCAATATAGATTAAAAATTAATTGAATAGGTGTGTCACTATAACACTTTTAACTCTCGCGCTTTGTACACATATATAAAATAATGACCGGTGACGAAACGTCAGAAATAAAGGCATTTAAATAAATATCGCGTTAGACTCAGGTGAAACATTATTTTAATAAGGTGTCACTATATTATTAAAATATAAATAAATACAAAAAAATAAATAAAAATTAAGTAGTAAAAATGGATTACGTAGGTAACATGTTTAATATGACATTGACGATGACATGATTTATCGGGACAAAAGATTATTTTGTCACTTTCGTGAACACTTTACCGGTATAGCAACTAATTTTTCTTATAGTATATCATCAAATTCTATTCCAGCTTTTTTTCGTTCAAGCTATACTTAGGTACGCACGCATCATTTTATAATTGTTCCTGAAAAGTAAACAAACGAATAGTCAATAAGCCTATTTGGATAGATCTAGATCTCTAGTGTCTAGACACGCGGTAGCGTGTCAAGCAAAGTTCAAGCAAAGGAACTGGCTAGCCAGCGCCGAGTGTATCATTACACGAACCACTTGGTGCCACTTTTGACCCTTCTATAACTCAAAACCTCTTTAACGTAAACACATAAAACTACGTGTGTTTAATTATATCCATAAGGACATCTAGAAGCCCAAATTTCAAGAAGCTAGCTCAAACGGTTATAAAGAATGAAGGTCAAAGAGTCGTCTATTTTAGCACTGACTGACAGACATATAGTACCTAAACCTAACCTACTTCCAGATGACCTAGAAGAATGAAATTTGGAATCCAGCTCGGTAATTGTGTGTAAGCGTAGGCAAAAATCTAAAAATAAAAAAAAAGTTAAAAAGTACTTTTTTTTTTAATTGTAGCGTTGGAACCGTAACAAGCAGATATTTGAAACTATCCCAATATATGTATTATTATATTTGCTATATAACAGAAATATAAAAGTTTCTGTCAAAAATGTCATTTTTGGTACAAGCTTTTACTGCCGACTGTACTTTTCTGCATACCATCATCAAGTACTCATTGAAGCGATTCTAACGAGCTCAAACTCGATGGGGTTGGTCGTTTTATTGCGGAGTTCCTATGACCACCTCCAGCTCCAGCATCAGGTCAGCTCCAATTCATCATAATATTGTATTGTCATGCAATATATATATGCTTGCAAAATTTCAGCTCAATTGGATAACGGGAAGTGACTGAAAAATTGATTGCAAATTTTGACGGACAACTTACATACTTACATATTTAGGTACATACTTACATATTTACATACTTACATATTTACATACATACGAACAGTGCAAGTTAATATAAAGCTTGTAAAATTAAAGTTAAGTCAATAAATAAGGGGTGCCCCCATACAAAAAACTTGTAATACGCGCTAAACAACCGGCCAACGGTGTGTCGTCGGCGGCGCGCGGCACCTCATAATTATACACAGAACAGAAGTAAATCTCAATGCCTGCCTAGTTTTCTTTACAAAAAGTAATGATATCCCACCAAAAACGTAAATGTAAAAAAGGAGAGCCAAGTTCAATACAAAAATTATGCTTGGCTGTGGGCTTCGCCGCAAAAAGAATGGAGATCTAAATGAGTGCCAAGTTGTATGCAAAATCCAAATATGTGTTTATAGGAACAAAATAACAATATGAACAAGTATTAAACTCTATGTCTTTGCTTTATTGGATACCTATAACAATTGCTGTTATTTAAAAATGTGATATCTTAAAGTAAGTTAGATTTGACTCCGAATCGTCATGATACCCTTCTTAAACGCTCAAAATACCAATTGATGTGAAAAATCGTTAAATTAAAAGAATCAAACAATGAACAAATTGCTTGAAGGCAGAACCATGAATTTAAATGAGGAAATCTAAATTCAGTGATTGTTCTCGATTCCGTGTTTAAAATGTAAAACTGAATGTTGGGCTATTGGCTTCTGCTTATTTGCTCGTTTACATCTGCTTGAAACGAGTGTCATGTGCTATCGAAGCAATGTTCGCTCGAATCGGAGAACGGTTATCGAGAGTAAAAAATGTATGCCAACTTACGACCTCAAAACGTGTCCCATCTTTTTCACGCGGAAACACGATATTTAACAAAAATGTTTATGCATAAATAATAGTGTATTCACACCCCTATGTGGATATTTTAAATATATCTCCAATTTAGCCTGCAGTAACATAGTTGACACTAATTTGACGATTTAATTTGTTAGTTTATTAAAAAAAACCAATGGACAAATGCGAGTCGGTCTCGCCCACCGAGGGTTCCGTACAAAATTACAAATGAATAGTTTTCAGATTTTCCTGTTGTACTTGTAGTACAAGGCGAAATTACAATTGACAATCAAAAGTTTACCCTTTAAATTTTTACTCAAGGGAGGGTGTCGAAATATACGTTTTTTGCGGCATAATCGGCCGTATCTTTTTATACGTTAACTTAGAAGTTTGATTTTTTCACAGCTTCAAGGGACTGCTCGACTGTAGACTTAAGTAGGTATCATTTTAACTTGATACCTCCACGCGTTCCCGAGATAAAGGGTCTTGACAGACGGACAACAAAGTGATCCTATAAGGGTTCCGTTTTTTTTTCTTTTGAAGTACGGAACCCTAAAAAGATCATGAAAAAGGCGTCGTCGCTAGCATTTATTTTGATGCCTTGGTTTTTTGTCACCGGTACTGAAGTAGGTATATGAAATAGCAATCTTTCTTTATACATGTAGTAAAAACGTTGTGGAAACATATATCAAAAAAATCCACATTTTTATTAACTGTTTTATGAATCAAACCAGCTACGGTGCGTAACATTATACTCCTATGGGCCAATAACAACTTTGAGAGGAAAATATTACGGAGAAGCAAATGCTCGTGACTCGAACATGGGTATCCAACATGCCCAATGGGTGCAGAAACATTTTGATATCCCCTTCTCGTATAACTGGGAATGAACGAGTGAGAGATGATGGAGGTACTAGATGATATGTAGATATTGCAGCGCGTCTCAGTACAGGGTTGATATTCACTACCCATGTGTATTGTGTACCGACAACAGACTAACCTGAGGAAAAGTGGAAGTCTGACCTCTGATTCAGCGTAGTGGTTACGTATCTTGGGGTCACTACTGGTAAGTAGTGAGTGGGGTGGTGAGTCGATATAGGTTGTGAATAGCGCCCAACAACATCATGCGCGTGATGTAAGCTCGATCCTTTTTCCCAAATGTTATATTGCGCGTTTATCTATTGGGTGTTGTCGCTGTCGCTGTTTGAGGTTGGTTTGTAATGGTATGTAAAAAAACGACGTTGTAATTTTATTATTTAAAATGGTGACAGTATTTTTGACATCGGATTCATGGTTCCAGAGATTACCCCGTACGTGCAAACTAAACCTTAGGTACAGACTGTTCGTCTATAAAATATTAACTATAGACTTCTTTGTTTTCTTTACAATCTTGACAATAAATGTTTTTTTTTTCAACAACAGCCCATGGTAGCGAGCGTCATAATAACGAGTAACCGAATTCAATTTGAGTTCATCACACATGACGACGGTAGCTCAATCAATTGCACAAAGCCAATTTTCCCACCGAAACAACGTACATAAAGGGAGCGAGATGGGCGCATGTCAGGAATGTGTCACTTTTTGTTTCCCAGACCCTCATTTACTTTCCTCGAATTCGCTCAATCCCGATCCTCGATAAAAAATAACTCAGAAATATCGCTATCCTTGTTTTTGTGGGGTATTATATTCTGGAACGCGAGGTAGTGTTAATGAGAATGGCTCTGGGTGGGGTTGAAGAATGTTCGCGACCTAAAAACTCTTTCAGCCACATTCAAGTATCGCCGCTCGAACTTATCTTCATTAATCAACAACTTCGTCCAAGGCTTTCTTGCAAACATATATAGCGACTGCGCGGGTCCAAAGTGTGGAGTTACAAGTCTTATAGTTTACTAGTGAAGATAGTAGCTATTATATTGATTTTACCTGTGCAGTGCATCCGATAAAAAAAATTATAGCAAAAGTAACCCAAAAACTTCTAGGTTGAACTCTTAAATTTAGACACCTAAGTGTAAACAAAAATCTTTATAATGGGTAGATACCGACCTCAATCTTTAATATTATGCCCTTAGACACAACTATCAAACCTATTTAAGCTTAAATTCCGTTAAAGGACGTTGGTCAACTTTGTATTAAGAAAATTGTCGTTTTTTTTTTGAGCGGTCATTGATGATTTTTCTAAAATGGTCCTCTTAATATATAATTATAAGAGATGATATTACTCTCCGTTAATTATAAACAATACTTTTAGTTAATTAGGCTAAGGAACTATGGGGGAGGGATTGTTATGTATGTAGGCATGCATGTATATGTAGGATAAGTACGGTGGCTGCGATCACCGCGGTTATGATATTAAAGGTAGTTCGTTAACAGCTACGTTGTGTGTCACTTGTCTACCTGCCCGCTCGTATATTTATATATGAAATACTTAGGTACTTACTACGCTGCCCTTTGCGACCCGACTTGGATCTTGGCCTCCAACACTAAGACACGTCACTGTGCTCTGTTCTGGGTAGCTTGCCGCCAATCTCGATCGGCAGTTTGAAGCTGGCAAGGGTCTTTCTGGACTTCGTCTATCCAGCGATACCTTGGTCGGCCGACTGGACGTCGACCATTTGGGCGCCCCAGGCACACTCTTTAGGTGACACGATCATCTCCCATTCCCTCGACGTTGCCAAGCCAGCGCAGTTGAGCAGATTTGCTCTCCCCGATGATGTTGGGCTCGGCAATCAGTGCTTCCACTTCCTCGTAGTTCCTCATTCTTCCTCCCTCTCAGTTACCATCTTCTTGTTAGAATCTTTCTAGCGATCTTCTTCTCTACCACTAAAAGCTTGTTCTCCTCCTTCAAGGTCAGTGTCCAAACTTAACATCCTTACTACAGGGTCGGTCTTTAAACCGTCTGAAAGGCGTTAATTAATATCGTTGCCGAAATATTTAGGTTTGATTTTTTTTTATATACCCTGATTAACAATGTACGAATACGCTTACTGTTTCATCTCATCACGTAATTCACCACTTTTGTTTGTTTTTATCATACTGTTTCGGAAAACTGCTAAGGAGTAAGATTTTCTGGGTATCTTTTTTCGTCCTCAATACCATACTCATTAGCTCATTACGTGGGAACAGCATCCCAATGTTCTTTTTCCCAAAATACATGAACAATTAGTGGCCAATAATGACATTCGATTAAGCTACACCTCTTTATACTGTCGTATACCTATACCATTATCATCATATCAGCCGAGAGACGTCAACTTCTGGACATAGGCCTCCCCCAAAGAGTGCCACAATGACCAGTTCTGCGCCACCCGTATCCAACGGACTCCTGAGAAAACCTAATCAATCCTCAACTTTTAGGGCCTGTCTTAGGCGCATCACACACTGCCGCCGCATTCCGCTGCAGCGAGCGGAGAAGGATACAAATTTCGCCGCACGGAGGTGCGGTGCAGTGTGTGGTACCGTGCGGATTTTGTATACAAACTGAACACATCGTTGCGAACCGTCGCTCCGGACGCCGCAGCGGAATGCGGCGGCAGTGGGTGATGCGTCTTAGGAGGATAATATTTTTAAGGTCTATATTAGTAATGACTCATGATTATAATCGTGGGTCACATCAAGCTAATCCCACCGATCTCCCCATGCCTAACCATAGATACATACTGAACCTAGTGGACAAAAGGTATAGGTTACGAGTTCTTGAGAATGTATGAGTTGTAAAGTAGATATAGTTTTTTAAAGTGTGGTAACACCAAATTCACTACATAAAGTCTACCCTGGGAAAGAAGGCTAAAATAAAAGCAGTAAATTGAAAAATAAAATAGCGCGTTGCAACACTGTATAACTTGATAAAATAATTATGATAATTTTCTTTTTTTTCTTTGCCTTCAATCTTAACTCCAGTTGCGCTTCCACTTCGTTGATGCCATCAACTTGATGGTGGTAGCCGGATCTTCATCGGAGATTCCTTACATCCCTAATACGTATTTTGAACACGTCTAGTGCTCCAGTTATTTTTTTTATTATTATTACTTTTATATTAATGTCGGTTAAAAAGTGCCATTGATAAACATAAAACCATGCATTCGTTATAGCAGTTTTACTAAATGACCCTATTTTTTACCTCACATTTTTTTTTACTTGAATATACTACTCTGCTAGAAGATATATTATATTATTATGAGTATAAAGCTAATAAAAGCAATGAAACTAAAATGAAGTAGGCCTCCGACAGCAACGAAGAATCAGTAGCGATAAATTAAACGTGTACGGCCATTCTTATCGTAGGTTTTGTAGCATCTGTGAATTACGGAGTTAGTGAAGTAATTCGTTTTTGTTGGGAGCTCCTGAACGGACCCTAGGGCTGTAGATGGACTTGTTTGTGGAGAGGTAAAATAAGGGTGCGTAGGTATAATAAACAATGATACAATTTGAGCAAAAACATTTTTGAACGTCCTTAATAAAGAGATTCGCTACGAAAAATAATTAATTAATTTCCTTCAACATAGCTGGTTTACTTGATGTTACAGATTAGGACAAACGGTTTTCAAACAGAAACTGGAATTCTGAGAAATAAACGTGCCTTTATTTGACAATTAAACAGCGATAGGAAAATATAAAAGTTAAATAAAGCTGACAGTTGAATATAATATGAAGTATTTTATAAACTAGTAGCCAGGCAGCCCACGTGTGGTGCGGGAGTAGAATAGTGCCATCTCCCCTTTTTCCCCCTTCTTCTCACGGGTGTCGTAAGATGTTGACTAGAAGATAGGGTTGACGTACGTTGTGGACAATGGACTAACAACCTAACACTACAACATCACACTACCTTTATATGTATATCTACCGCTGGAACCGGCGATTAAACATAAAGTTCTGGGGGGCCAACCCTTTTTGGGAAACCAGGCGTGATTTATGTTTGTTTTATGTATATAGACTATACAAGCAACTCTCGAGGATTCGTAATTAACAACATATGCAGATGGAGCAGCGGTATAAAATATAGCTGCCTAAAATCCATTCCATAAAATAAGTGGAAAAAATAATATCGGATATGGAGTTACATGAAAACTCACACACTAACAAACATTTTATAATATTAGTATAGCTAATTGCCATCCTTTTGCGAATAAGACATAAGAAAACCTCAGAACAAGATACAACAAAGTTACTTGGGAAACAATACAACAAACCACATCAGCTCAATACAAAAAGTGATTATCGCTATCCGAATTAAC
This sequence comes from Epinotia brunnichana, assembly GCA_963854355.1. Taxonomy (NCBI): domain Eukaryota; kingdom Metazoa; phylum Arthropoda; class Insecta; order Lepidoptera; family Tortricidae; genus Epinotia; species Epinotia brunnichana. Next base: position 11,783,613 of record OY977941.1, on the reverse strand, counting down.
GAGCAGAGATAGCAGCAACCGCCATGAGCCTTGTCTACTGTAATCAGTTTTTGTTCAACCCGACTCGACCGGGTATTAAACATATAAACGTAGTGAATAATGTTTTGGCATCAGCCAAACTCGGAAATACGACTAGACCCTTAGTGTCAATCCATTACCGTATAACATGATTTACATGTCTAAATATGACCATTAATATGAAATTAAATTAATTCCGCACATATAGCCGCTTTCCTGTATTTTTTTTTGCATCGAATTCTTTCGTTTTCTTTTCTTTTTTGTTTTCTTCCTTTCATATCGATTCCAACCCGTCAAATGTGGAAGTGGCCTAATCTCTGTCTTTCGAAATCAAAATCACAGGGAAACCTAAGTTTCGCAAACGTAATCGCATTGTGTATATTATAAAAAAGCTAATAAAGGAGTACGAGGGTAAGGTCATTTAATTTAAGACCATTTTGCCATTTGCTCATTTCGTAAATCTGAACAAGGACCAGAATTCGACTTACAAAACTTGACGTGGCCCAGGCATATTTCACACGAACCACAACCACACCACAACGCAGAGATAAAAAGTGGTTACGCAGGTGGTTACCACATGGTCAGGCGATAATTTATATGCAAATGAATAGGTCTATTCACACGTAAACCACTTTTTGTCGCTGCGTTGTGGTGCGGTTGTGGTTCGTGTGAAATGACACTAACCCCCACTTTCATGACAACGTCCTTCAAAGTCCGCGTCCTGAATCAAAAACAAATGTAACGTGTTATACTCACAAATATAACTGACAACGTATTCACGATCTCATACCTGAAACGAAAAAAACAGAATTGTAAAAACAATCGCACCCTAGGGTATTAATAATATATATAAATAAATACGTCAAAATGTACATGACAGCCAGAAACTTCTCAGATACACACCTACGTAATGACGAATGAGTAAAGCATACTTGTAGTAATTATTATATATCAGCAACAATTTGCTCCCAAGTCTCACTCAGAGTTGGTTAATTTTATCGCGTCGCGTCGCGGTATCAGCCGTGCCACCCCCGCTGTAGGCTTAACAACTAAGTAAATTCAACCATAGTACTTAATTCGGACTCTTTAGAAAAGTATACAATTGCATTATTTTGTAAAAAATGTGACTTCACGGCTAATAGACGTTATTTGAGGTAGTACTTACCAAATTCGTGTTGTTATACCTAAATATGAAGTACAAAAGAACTGGCATCTAGTATCAATGTTCTCGGCGTAAAAGTCCCGTCTCCTCTATTGATTTTATCGCAACCAAACTTCGGTTTTATGCCCGCCTTCACTTTTCTTACAACGACGTTACGTCGTTAATCTAAATCTCTAAGTATTTGTACATATGCTTACGCACATAATATAGACATGGCGGCTCTCGCTGAGTCATGAAAGCTATGGAACATTAATTTTAGAAGCCAGATCGCGTCGGTGGGCAATTTACGCAAACTTTGGCTTACTTATGGTTTTAACTAAGACTACTTCGTTCAAATAAAGCATTTATTTGAAGCAGGGTAATGATACGCTATCAAATTCTGCTTGGTGTTTGCTGAAGATATAGGTTCCTATAAGGATATATTTGCTGTGGATTGGGTAAACAATAGGAACGTATACATTTTCAGACGAAGTATATTTGCTATGACATCTTGCAAGATGGTTTCACTTACATACAATACTGCCATAATTATAAGTTTATTGTGATTTCTTTCTTATTATTCAGATTAAGTTAAGTAAGCAGTAAATATTGTAGCCAGCAGTACACCAATAGTACATTATTGCCGTGGCCGGGAAGGAGGCAATTGCAGGCTGAGTATTTTGTTTAAACGGACGAGCTTGCGAGTCCGTTTAATTATAATACGAAGCCTGCAATTGCCATTCCGGCTTAGGCTAATAAAGTGTTTTTCTCAAAAATGGGGGAATAATAAAAGACTAAATTAAAATCAAGCGTTATTATTAAATAAAAATTGAGGGATATGTTTGATGATGACGTTTAGTTTTATGTGATTTGTAGTCACATAAAACTAAACGTCATAATATATTTTTTAAACAGAATCGCAAGTGTATTTTTCCATCGAAAAACGCAATCTTTTTATGACACATACAAAAATGTCGCGTTTGCAACAGAAAAATACGACTTGACTTGGCTGAATACGATCTGTGCCGTCTTTTATATGCCAGTTTCTACTTTTTAAAAAGTTTCGTACTCGACAAATAAAGGAATTTATATGTAACATTCCAGGCGGCTTGAATTGTTTTTTATTTTTTAATTTTGATCTGGCCTTAAACTATACACTTTACCTTCCAATATGTAGCGAGTTATGTCCACTTTGCGGGCCATTTTTGAGAAAAGGTAATTAACCGCCTTCATCCACTATTAATAATTGTCAACGTTACAGTCGATAAAGTTTATCACCCTATTAGTAACGTAATTAAGGTTACCAAAACCGGACCGGAGACGTAAAACATTTCAACAGTAACATTCCAGTCTTATTTAATCCGGGCAATCTGTTTTATTTTTCGGAATCCTGCATTTATTATGGCATCTTAAATTTAATTTTGTACGTAACAAGCGGAAGGAAATGTCTCAAAACTCTCAGTGTAAAACTTAATTTTCTACGTAGGTCGGTAGGTCCCTAAATATATACCTTAACTTTTATTAGATTACAACTTTGTAGTTATAATTAAGTACCTATGTACACTGTAAAACTAGTACGTTCCTATACCTTGCCATATTTCTCGTAGATTCTTTAAACGGAGTGTATTTGAATCAACGTATAGTTAACGAAAAACTTACTAAAACATAATTATTATCTACCGTTGTCCGAGTAGCCGAGTGGCAGGCAGCATGGACTACCAGTCCAGTTGGGACATGAGTTTGTATTCTGCCGAAAGATTTGATCTCAGATACTTAAACATTGATGTGACATAAAAAGCGCAGACTCATTCTGATAAGAAAGAAAGAAAGAAAGAAGACATTTATTTACTACACAAAAGACACACAGAGACAAAGGGAGTAGGCATACATTACAATTTAACACATATTGTGTGTGTCTTCGCGGCAGTGAATAGGTCGCTGTCTCAGCATTATGCCGAGGTGTCAGACAGACACCTACAGCGCTGATTTTCAGACAGCACCGTACGTGACCCACGGAAGGCAACACAACATAAGACCATTGATAAACACATAATTATTGTATACACATAATAAATAATAAATGTAATAAATTTGTAAAATATGTACCAGTAGCCAAATGGGATAGAAAGAAAAACATAAAGCAAAAAACGCGACACGGTTGGGATAGGAAAGTGTTGGATGGGATTGGGTTTGGGATTTCTGGAGCGTCAACAAATAGCCCTTAAGCTGACGTTTAAAGGTATACTTGCTAGACGCTCCTTGAATAGATGGAGGGAGATCATTCCAACACTTGGACGCCGCGAACCTAAAACTACCTCGAAACGCCGTGGTCCGATGCATTGGCACCAGAATCATCGCCTTACACCTACGCGCACTCTTGGGCCATACAAGTCTACTCAGCAAATATGCTGGAACCCCAGATCGCACTATGCCAAAGAGAAGAGTGGCAAGGTGAAGCCGTCTGCGTGCAGGCATGTTCAGCAGACCAGCGATAAGATGGGGTTGACGCGAGTGTGGTGTGGAAGCGAGCGCGGGCGACATCATAGTTACGCAAAGAAATCATCAGTTTGCGCAGTAACTCGGTCGCCGGCGTCGTCATGTTTCAAGAGGAATGACCCTGATGATACTTGCGTCAGCGTGTCGGCGTCAAGTGTCAACTCGGTCAGTTTGCGTGTTGTTGACACTAAGCAAAGTGCCGCGCATGCTGTTTCGCCGCCCGCGTGCCCCCCGCGCGCGCGGCCGCCCCCCGCCGCCTCCACGAAGTCACGACGTCATCGCTATGCTGACGTCGTTGCCGGTCAGCCAGTCGCAGCCAACCGGAGAGACGCACCTTCAAGAGTGCGTGAAGACGGGGTTCCTCCAAAAGAGAAGGCCCCTCGCACCAATGTGGATAATGAGGGTTTCACATCGGTGTCAAGAAAGCGCAAGCCGCGAAAGAGTCAGTGTGGTACAGCACAGCCGGTCGGTACTGGTCTGCGGGTTGCCACACCGAGTAAGGCGCTGTACGTGTCGCGCCTGCATTACTCCGCCACGACTGCTGACATGGTGGAGTATATTCACCAGAAGACTGGGTACTCGCCGAGGGTTTTCCAGCTGCGTTCGCGCCACTATGTGCACTTCAGCTCGTTTGTGGTGCGCGTGCCGCGGCCGCTGCAGGAGACCATCGCGTGTGCTGACTTCTGGCCGAAGGGTGTCGTGTTTCGGCGGTTCCGGGGCAACCTACCGAATGCTACACCGGACTTGACGACACAACGGAGCCACGCTGTTATGTCGCCTCAATAATTAGTTTTTAATCTCCACTTATAATAAATCTCTAAATTAAAAAAAGAATCAGCCTGTTTGAAACTAAGCTTTGCGCGGTTCGAATGTTCTCAGCATCCCATGAACGGAAAAATATGAAACATTTTATATAGGTACATTATTATTCTAGCTGCAACTTAGGATAATTTTTATCCGACTGCGACAGTTAATTAATTTTCCGAAATATACGACTTCATTTAATTTTTCATTTATTTTTATTGAAATCAAACGCTGCTCCAACTGTCAGCTATAAGAACCGTCAAATTTTCGTCAAAATGGCGGAATTGCTTTGCCTTTCACTTATTAATAATTTAAATCCCGTCTACGATAGACCTTTACGAGACAAATGCTAAAATATAAACCATAAAAAAATATTCGATTCTGATATGAGAACTTATATGCGCAAATGTCGTTTTATGTCGTAATTTCAATAAATGAAATCAACAAATTTGAACAATATAATTAACACGAATTTGTTTTTTTTGAATGACAATGGCACGCGCTCGGCGCATTCAGCCAAAGTACCTGCGGCGCTACCACGAAAACCGATACTCAATGTTCATATATTTGCATCCCTGTCACTCGAGTATGGTTAGTGCGATAGAGATAGAGATACCCGAATATTTTCGAATTCCGAAGTTCGTGGTTATAGCTCAGGAATCGAAAATATGGTAAATAATCATAATGTATTTTCTCTAAAAAGAGTTTAAAATAAATATAGTCAAATGGAGAAAAAAACAAAGCAAGAGGTTATATAGGTAATGATTAAGTTATAAGAGTCCAAAGTTTTAAGAGGGGGTATGTTCTGTCCCTTTTCCGCAAAACGCACCTTCATATGAAACGATTGTTTTTTACTATGACGCTATTGAATATTGACGTCACAGTCCCTCATCGTTTTCTCACTCTAACAAGCGACATTAAAACGGATGTAGCTTCATAATTTTTTGAGATATTTGAATGGGAGTTTCATTATCTTCTATCTATTTATACATAATAAATGCCTATGTACTGACTGACTTATTCACTCAATCACTCACTCACTCACTCATCAACGCACAGCCGAAACTACTAATCTTAGAGAGTTGATTTTTGCACAGTATGTTGCTTTTATAACGTGGGCTAGGGATAAAAAGGGATTTTTGAAAATTCTACCCCTAAGGGGGTAAAATGGGGGTGCAAAGTTTGTATGGGAGAACCTTTTTTTTTGAGCTATAGACTTAAACTTTGTAGAAAAATTAGTTATTAGAATACAAATGAAACATTTTCAGCGTTTTGGAAAATTCCACCCCTACGGGGGTAAAATAGAGGTGCAAGGTTTGTATGGGGGAAACATTTTTTTTTTAAATAGAGACTTAAAACTTTGTAGAAAGATCAGTCATTAGAATATAAATAAAGAACTTTCAGGGTTTTAGAAAATTCTACCCCTAAAGGGGTAAAATAGAGTGCAAAGTTTGTATGGGAAAAACTACTTTTTTTTAAATAGAGACTTAAAACTTTGTAGAGAAATTATTCATTAGAATACAAATAAAGTACCTAGATTCAGTGTTTTAAAAAAATCTACCCCTAAGGGGGTAAAATAGGGGTGCAAATTTTGTATGGGGGAAACAATATTTTTTTTAAATAGAGACTTAAAACTTTGTAGAAAGATTAGTCATCAGAATACAAATTAAGTACTTTCAGCGTTTTAGAAAATTCTACCCATAAAAATAGGGGGTTAAAATAGGGGTGCAAAGTTTGTATGTGGGAAACTATTTTTTTTAGCTAGAGTCCTAAAACTTTGTAGAAAGATTATTTAAATACAAAGAAAGTACTTTCAGCGTTTTGGAAAAATTCACCCCTAAGGGGGTAAAATAGGGTGCAAAGTTTGTATGGGAAAAACATATTTTTTTAATAGAGACTTAAAATTTTGACGAAAAATTACTTATTAGAACATGAAAAATACTAAATTCAGCGTTTTACAAAAATCATTCCCTAAGGGGGTTAAAAAAGGGTGCAAGGTTTGTATGGGGAACACTTTTTCTGAGCTAGACACTTAAAACTTTGTAGAAAGATTACTTATAAAAATACAAAAAAAAAGACTTTCAGCGTTTTTAAAAAATCTATCCCTAAGGGGGATAAAAAGGGGTGCAAAGTTTTTATCAGGGAAAGTTTATGTTTTTGAGTTAGAGACTTGAAACTTTGTAGAAAGATTACTTATTAAAATACAAAAAAAGAACACAAATCGTTTTAGAAAATTCCACCCCTAATAGGGTTAAAAAGGAGAGCAAGCTTTGCATGGGCAACACTTTTTTTTGAGTTAGACTTAAAACTTTGCAAAAAGATTACTTATTAGAATACTAAAAAAGAACTTTCAGCGTTTTAGAAAACTCCATCCCTAAGGGGATCCTTAAGATCCTTAAGAAGGGTAGCCAGTGTTGTGTGGGAAAAACTTTTTTTTTTACTAGACTTAAAACTATTCAAAATGTTACTTATTAAAATTAATAATAAAGTACTTTCAGAGTTTTAGAAAATTCCACCCCTAAGGGGGTTAAGAAAGCTTTGTATTGGCAACACTTTTTTTGAGCTAGAGACTTAAAAGTTTACGAAAAAAGTTCTTTCAGCGATTAGAAAAATTCAACCTCTAAGGGGGTTTAAAAGGGGGTTCAAATTTTAAATGGCGAGCAATAAAATTTTAAAGTGTGAGTAAGAGATTTTTAACTTCGGTCTTATTCTATACGTTAAAAGACTACAAAACTGATTTCAGAGTTTTTCCAAATTCATCCCCTAAGAGTGTTAAAATTGGTTCAAAGTTTGAGTATTTCAAGGCATTTTTAAAGTATGAGATTTTTAACTTTGGTTTTAGACTGTTTGTTCACAAACTAGAAAATGAACATCAACTTTTTTTTAATTATCCCCTAAAAGAGGGTTCAAATTTTGTATTGAGAGAAATCATTTTCTAAGACGATAAAAAGTTCTACGCGGACGAAGTCGCGGGCAACAGCTAGTTTTATAATATTTTTGTATGTATGTTAGTCTTTAAGGTATTTGTTACTATGGGCCTTAGATGCCTGAAATAAATGGTTTTATTATTTTACTATTTTATTATTATTATAGTAATTCTACATAATATCAAACCAATATTATGTCGAGTCAAATACAGCTCTAGGTGTTTGTTTGAAGGGGATGAATTGATGCCGGTTCCCAACGCGAGCGCTTAGAGTGACAAAAGATTCGCAGAGAGGTATTGGTATTAGCATACGCAGTGGCTCTATAAAAGCTTGATCCTGTGCCGTGGCAAGTGCATATTGCTTTTCTGGAATTCCTGATTATAACTGGAATGCGCAATGAAGTGCATCCTGTACCTAACTGGTTATGAGTAGTTTTTTGGTGTAAAAACGGATTATCATCATTTTTGACTATCACTTTGATCTAGTCGGTGGTGACCTTCCTACGAAGCCAGCAGTCCCGGGTTTGAATCCCGGTTAGGGCATCTATTTGTGTAATGAGCACTGATATTTATTCCTGAGCCTTGGTTAAATTCTATAAAAATCCGTTCGAATGCTTTTCTGACTTAACTGAAATAGTTGAACTTTTAATTCTGCTTCGATATTTTGAAAACGATGTACATGTATGTATGCTATCTAGTCGTATTTACTAACTTTAGGCACTTGATGTGAACTTTATATACTTACACCTTATTTACGGTTTTATACTTTGTATTATCACCAATGCTTCTACTTCTTAGAATAGTAACGCATATAGAAACGCAGTTCACGCGCAACGGTGAGGCTACCAAAAGTAGGACATAAATGGCCCAGTACGCCGATCGGCTTGTCAGTTGCAAAAACGCGTGTCAAGTGTAAATAGCTCCCACATTTTTCATTGATATGACGGTTTGTGCAGTGAAAGGGTGTCACAATGCATCGGATAAGAAGGATAAACATTCTAAGACAACATTTCACACGTAACACGTAAGTATTATTCTCTAACTCGTTATTTTTACGTAAAACAGTAATCAAAATAGCATATTTTCTTTAAGCGGCATGGCATGACAGCGTAGTGTTGCCAATGTAACGGATATATTTACCCATAATTCTGTACTGATAATATTGTAAGGGCAAAAGAGATAGCATACTGAATAAATACATGTGAAAGAGTTGGGCATTAGAAGTATTAGAGTGAGACAGTTAACTATACATCGTTATGTGAAAGACAAGGAAAGGAGATTAAGAAATAAAAGAGATTACCAAGATGTCCGTTGTTTAATTGAACGCCTTTACAATATACTAACATAAAATACAAATATCAGCAGGGTTGAAAATACGAAGAAGATAAATCACTTGATTTGTACCAAGCTTTTACTTGACTCCCCGTGTACATGTTTGAGTATATCTAGGTCAAATCTTGCAAGTCAATTTTGACTTAGTTCCCAGAGTTCAATCGAGTTTTTTTGTACACGTGTTTTAAATCAGGTGACAATGCAATATTAAGGTACTTCCGAGCGGGCATGATGATGAGGACGGAAGGTGGCCATAGGAACTCCTAAATTATCCTACTAATAATATTATAAATGCGAAAGTTTGGATGGATGGATGTACGTTCCAATCAATCTCAAAAACTACTAGACGAATTTTTATCAAACTTTCTAGTAATGTACCTTATGTAGCAGAATAGGACATAGCCTATAATTTATGTCAAATTTCATAAAAAAGGGGATGATACTTTGTATGGAGACCAAATATTTTTATGGTGCGAGAGCGGCGTTATGGTTACCATGGTAATGACATCGTCAACAAATTAGAAAATTCATCTTGGGCGTACGTAACGTACATATTGTAGTTTTATTATAATATACACTGGCAACACTATTGGTGCGTTTGTGTGCGTATTGGCGCGTGTAAATACGAGTTGATCACAACTACATGAATCCATTTTATGCCTCACGCTTGGCGCGTCGGCCGTATGAAACTATCCTTTTAGGCGTTATTATTCTAAGTTCTACTTTAACTGTGTTCCGTTCTATATTCACACGCATATGAAACTCGTCTTGTATAAGCACGCACATCCAAGCTTTCACAGTGTACATTGTAGGAAATGATTATCAATTATCTGTGTTATTGCTCAGAAAGGGAGCATTCCCATATTATTGTTTATGTAGCGACAAATTTAACGGAGCCCTACGGGTAACCTAACATTGGAATACGAGTACAATACAATAAATAAGTGAGGCCAAATACAACATGGAATACGTACAGGGTTTATGAGTTCTTGTATTGTAGATGTAGTCCTAAGTGTATGCCCACGCAAGGACCTCTTCGCGAAAAACAGTATCGATTATTCAGATTCAGATGATTTATTTGCTATTCGTACAAGTACATGCAAATACAATTAATACAATTTTAGGTACACTCAATAATACAATTATAGTTATAATAATTCATTTTAAAATTAAATATTTTTCTAGATACACATTAATAAAAGGACACATTACATTGGATTTTATTGGTTACATTATTTAATAGATGTTATTTGTGATGTCAAGGGCATTGGCGCAAAATTCTTTAATTGTATAAAATGGTCTATTAATGAAATATTCTTTTAACTTTCTATCAAAAGTTCTCATGTCTGTACATTGTTTGATATCCTGACTTATTTTATTAAAAATTTTAATGGCAATATTGTTAAAGCTGTTATTGAAATGGACAAAGTTAGGTTTAGTTAGTTGACTATTATTTCTAAAATTAAAATTATGCATTTCTCCAGCTGTAGGATAGAGATTCTTATTTAAATAAACATATATACATATGTGATACAAGTACATTGAAATAATGGTGAGGATTTTGTGCTCTATAAACAAGTTTCGATGGGTGTCAGGTATGCATTTGCATCCAGAAATAAGTCGAATAGCCTTTTTCTGTAGGAGTAAAATAGAATTTATGTTTGTACCGTTGCCCCAGACTTCAATACAATACCAAATGATACTCTCGAAGTAGGAAAAGTAAACAGTTTTTAATATATTGGTGTCAGCTATTTTTGAAAGACTTTTCAATGAGTACTGAGTACACGCACTAGTCAATTTTTTACACATAGTGCTTATATGACTATGCCACCTCAGATAGGGGTCAAGTTCTACTCCCAAGAATCGGATACATTTAGATTTTTGTATAGGCACGTCACAAATAAAATCAGTGCTCCTAGAACTACGGCGAAAAATTATGTAAAAACTTTTTTCACAGTTAATCCTAAGACCATTGTATGAAAACCAGTTGTCGAGTTCATTCCAGCATTTTTTTATAATTATATTAAATTCTAGGACAGTAGTTGTACTTAGGATGATGCTGGTATCATCCGCGTAGAGATACGGTGTACCCTGTGTTAAATAATCAGGCAAATCGTTTATAAAAATAAGAAACAACAATGGGCCAAGGACTGAGCCCTGAGGTACCCCATATTTTATCGTACCCTCCTCGGAACGAGTGGCTCGATCAGGATCACTACAAGCTATTTCCACGTATTGAGTACGACCTGTCAAAAACGATTCAAAGAGTTTGAGGGCTATGCCGCGTATACCGTAGTATTCAAGTTTGTTGAGGAGTATTCTGTGGTTGACACAGTCAAATGCTTTAGTCAGATCACAAAACACTCCCCTGCACCTGTGACCGTTATTCAGATTACGCATAACTTCGGTGACTAAGTCTATTACAGCTTTTGATGTATTTTTCCCTTTTCTGAAACCGTACTGATGTGAAGTGAACAGATTATTCTTTTCAAAGTGACTTTCTAATCTAGTAGCTAAGCATTTTTCAAATATTTTAGAAATAATGGATAAGAGAGATATTGCTCTGTAGTTATTCAGTTCTAAACGGTTTCCTTTTTTAAATATTGCGATTACTTTTGCCTTTTTCAGTAGATTGGGAAATACTCCTTCTTCTAAACAACTGTTAAATACTATGCATAGCGGTGTACATATTAAATTTATATTATCTTTTATAAATTTTGTGTTCAAGTTATCATGTCCACAAGAGTTAATATTTTTCAGGTTTTTCGTTATTCTAATTATTTCTGCGTCAGTTATGGGATTTAGAAATATTGAACTGTAATTTTTTTTCTTTAGTGTCTGGAGAATTATCAAGTGTTGCCTATCATGTGAGTTACATGTTGTCTTTCCTACACTTAAAAAGTAATTATTAAAGGCCTTTGCTATGGTCTTTACATCTTCTGTCTTACCAGTTTCAAGTTTTAAGGTTAATTTAGGTTGTGGTCTGACACATTTTCCTGTATTGTCCTTAACTAAATTCCAAATAGTTTTGACCTTATTTTTTGCGTTAGATATAGTTTGATGCATATGTATTTTTTTAGCATGAACTAAGACCGTTTTAAATGGGTTCTTATATTTTTTAAAGTGCTTAATGAAATTTTCATTATTCACATTTCGCGATTGTATCAGCATTTGACGTTTGACTTTGCTGGATTTTTTAATGCCCTTCGAGAGCCATCCGTTACTTTTATTTCGAGACTGGACCTTTTTGAGTGGAAAATGTCTATCAATTAGTGGAAATAGTATGGTATAAAACTGATTTAATTTACTATCACAATCATTATTAGCAAATAACGACTGCCAGTCGATACATTTAAGACTGTCCTGGAATTTACTTGTGGCTTTTTTGCTGTAGACACGTTTTTTCATAACTTTCTGTAAATCATGTTTCTTATTGAATGAAGCTGGTAGTTCAAGTAATTGCACATCATGATCTGAGAAACTACATGGTATTACATAGGCAGCCACATAATCATTAAAATCTGTTAATATGTTATCTAAGACTGTTGAGGTATTTGCTGTTACTCGGGTAAAATCTGTTATTGTAGGCTTAATGCTGTGCTCTAATAGGCTTTGTAAAAACAATTTTGTCTTACTCTCATTATCAGCTGCAAGATTGACTCTCCCTTGATGAGATTATGACTCTCCCTTATTTTTATTCGCCACATAACAACAATCAGCTTCACGCTTTTGCTTCGGGCCAGCAATAAAGGTCTAAGTATTACTGTAGAATATGTATTGAAACTCAAAATACAAATTTAAATATCAAAATTCAATTGTACTCTACAGAGATACCCATAAACTTGCTGTCATGACTAAAAACTTGCTGATCATTGGACCGCTTGACTGGTTTTCAATGTGAAAATAATCAGATCAGCTCTTTCGACGCCCCTCTGAGTCATGCATCTGAATAAAAAGTGTTTATATTGACTGAACTGTTAATAATTAAGATAAAGCTTAAAAGAGAAAGTTCCGTGTTTCAAGATTTTATTAACTTGGGATTTTAAGTCGATAGAGTTTAGTATTTAATTTCTTTATTGTTTTTTTTGATATTTAACGACAATGTAACGAGCAAAATATGAGTTCCTTTGACAAAAATATGTGAATCAAAAAAAAAACTGAAATAAAGAAATCTATTCTATTCCATTATAAGTTTCTTAGATATTGCTTTATCAAATGCATTTGATAATATTTCGCAGAAGGAAAGCCGGTTAGATGCTTTTTATTGTCTATTTAAACTGCTTTTTTTAACTGACGTATCAAATAAAAATAAGATATTTATATTGTATGTTAATTTATTTAATCGTATGGCATTGAAAACAGAAACATTATATATAAATGCATCTGTTTGATTGCTGCGAGGCTCTCATGAAGAGTGCAGTGCAGCGGCCAAAGTTGATGATTACTCTTTAGCACCACCCAGGGGACACGTGTAGGGTATCTAAGGTTATCTTCCTACGGAAGCGAACAGTAATTGTATGTATTGTATGATTGAATTACAAATTGTACTTACTCAATAACAAAAAATAGGGAATAAAAATGAAACAAAGACCAATAAAAAGACTCCAAAATGATCAAATTTTATCTCACACAATACAAAGTATCAACAGTTAATCAATATAAGACATCCGGCTATCATTGGAGAAAAGAATCCCAATTTACCGTAAATCACAAGACGTAAAATCTCATTTTCACGTAACATGTGTACAAAAATCACCCTTACAGAGGACACGTCCGCAATATTTCGTCAGTAGCTACTCTTACGTACAATCCAAGGCCGGTCCAAGTGGTAACTTCGATTCTATCTACACTGAAATAGGTATTTAAAATGATTTGAAATGGAAGATCACGATGATTTATTTCGGTAGACCCACATTTTAACGACACATACGAAATAAGCGAAATAACCACTGGTAAGGTTACCACCTTACCACGGATAAGAAAGGGATTTACCAAATAAAACATCTATTTAATAACCGTATTTCCATAAACGTACGTTGTATTACAGCATGGTTTCAAAAACAATCTAAGGATAACAGATTTTGAACGTAACAAACGGCATTGAAAGGCACAGTAATCCGAAACCGAACGCAATAACTGGTTGAAACCCTAGCGGGCAAAAACGTCGGTGAACTTTTTATCAAGTATCAGCTATGTTAAACCCCGTCGCAAAAAGCATTCGGACGCTTTTAGCTATTATGCAAATAAATGTTTGTTTTCGTTGTATGTTTACTTGTTTAGGTACAATATGCGTATACATTTAATTAACTATAAGGGTGAATGACCAGATATGTGCGGCGATGTGTTTCATGTACTTGATACATCACGTGCTTGACAGGTGTCAAATGTATAAACACAGCAGCTTCACATTCACCCAGATATCTTCAACACGTCTCTTCCTAGGATAGCGTGACACTAGCATAATGAACAGGCAGTATCTAAATGGGAGTTTTCGTTTCCTCGAGTCTAGTTCTACTTACATTGGATGATAAAACCCATGAATTAAATTTCATATATTTTCAGAAACATACATTTTCAACAGTGCCTTCAAATGTTTGCTATAAATTGAGCACGTGCAAAAGAGGCCAAATATGAAATTAATGAAATATTTTAACGAAAATATATTTATCTTTGGTGTAACTTAACACGCTTAAATTTCATAATTTAGGACATATTTATTATATTATTATTTCCGTCGCAGAATTCAGATAAAGAAATGGTCGCAAGACATAACCACAGGAAAAGGCGAGTAATAAATATAAAAAATTAGGGCATGCTGGTTAGCGCCGCTCCATAGTTTAACGACACTGGTTTTATGTTGCCATTCTGCCTTCAGAAACTATATAAGTATACCTACTATTTTATAGACTGATATGACAAGGTTGGATATGGCGAAAGTATACCATCACAATAAAGACACATTACTTTTTTGCCTCTGCAGGTGTCCTACTAGACGTATGGGACTGGCAAGTCTCTTGGTGTAATGGGTGCCAAAATCTACAATAAAATACCAGAGCCAATCAGAACTTTAGACACTGAAAGTAACTTTACAAACAAACTTAAAATATATTGCGCAGCTAAGGCTTACTACTCTGTGAAGGAATTCCTAGATGAATAAATATATCGAGCTGACTTTTAATTAGAAATTACATTGATAATACTTACATTTTAATTGTATCATATTATTTTAATTATGGACATATTCAATCTACTATTTACTAACACCTTAACATTGTAATTGTAAGCTATTCTTATTGAATGACATTTTTTAATATTATTCATGGGACATTTGTAACCCAGTATTTGCGGTTTTAATTTTAATTTACTTATAATGTACCCAATTGACAGTGTATGATTAATACCAAATAAATGAATATGAATATATGAATATGCCTCGCCTCTCTCCTTGAATGCATAACTGCCTTATCTACGCATTTTACGGCCATATTTGCTTGTCCACCGCTGCCTCGTGGGTAGCCAGTCATGTCAAGCTAGTCTAAATTGACAGACAAGTTCTAATATCAGAATCGAATATTTTTTTATGATATATATTTTAGCATTTGTCTCGTAAACGTCTATTGTAGACTGGATTTAAATGATTAATAAGTGAAAGGCAAAGCAATTCCGCCATTTTTGACGTTTCTTATAGCTGACAGTTGGAGCAGCGTTTGATCTCAATAAAAATAAATGATAAATTAAATGAAGTCGTATATTTCGGAAAATTAATTAATTGTCGCAGTCGGATAAAAACTATCCTAAGTTGCAGCTAGAATAATAATGTACCTACAAAAAATGTTTCATATTTTTCCGTTGACGGGATGCTGAGAACATTCGTGACAAACCAAAGCTTAGTTTCAAACTGGCTGATTCTAGAGATTTATTATAAGTGGAGATAAGTATCTATATGTATTTATCAATTATATATATCGTCGCCTAGTACCCACAACACAAGCCTTATTGAGCTAACCGTGGGCCTAGGTTGATTTGTGTAAGATTGTCCCGTAATATTTATTATTTATTTATTTATTATTATTTATTGCATGTTTGGGAAAAGGTATATTCCTAACCTATCTGCAAAAAAGTTAAGTTTAGAAACTATGGTTGATTAAGCTTGGATGGAGCTTAATTTATTAACAACACCTCATCTCGCCACTACATTCCTGCATCCTTGCTTGCACGAGTTTAATCTCTAGCTACTATATATCTATGTATCTCTACACAGTTCCACACTTTATATTAATAGCTGCCACGTGCGTTTGAGATCAGGCACTGATGTTGGAGCCTACGGTTAATTGGTTCGTTGAAGTAAAGTTATATTTCATGTATCCCATCGCAAGGATAGTCATTGTGTATTTAAAGTAAAATGCATGTTAACGCAACGAATATTTCTTAAAGCGCTCGATCCTATAACGTCAATTTTCAGATAATCTACTCATAATAACTACACAAAGTAAAGTTTGCAATGTTTATGCAATGCCATATTAACTCAACTGTGTCGTATGTACGAATCATTCGGTGCAACTGTGTTGCCACACTACTTACTATACCTACGTAGAGTTGAGTCATGCCGTACTCGAGGCTAACTTCAGACACGCAAACTTATGTGCCGCGTACTGTAAGTCTAAGTCTGAGATTTCTAGAATCTAAAGCTGAATTTATTATTGTACACACATTTACATGAATGAAATAGACATATCAACATCATCAGCTCATGCTGTTATTGCCAAAATGTAATGTTTCAAATTATCTAGTAGGTACTCTTTAAAAAAAAATGAAAAAATATATATTTTTGTTTACGTGTGGATTCTTAAATGTTAAGCGTATCATGTATGACGGGCGATACCTTGCTATAAAGAGGTGTTAAGGGCTTGGCTACAAAAATCCATATTGATTGCATCTCTTAATAACAAAAGCACTCGTCACGCGTCCACTTCATCTTACCGTACAACACGTGCGTGCTTAATCTTTCGCAGCGATATTTTACGTAGGGACATGCTTTATATTAATAGCTGCCTTCACATATATGTGATCAGATACACCGCGTAAGAGCCTACGACAAATTGTGTTATAATGAAGACAGAGTGCTCCCAGCCTTCGTAATACTTGAATAATGAAATAGGAATCTTATCTACTCGCTGCAGAATCTACATTTGCTTAAAGACAATCGAAAACACATACCATGTTTAGGCGTACGTGATGAACGTCGTAATTGGAGACAATATTTTGCTATGCGTTTAACTCAGTTGATATAAAGTTGTTCATCGTAGTACACTAATTGCCTTTGGCAATGATCAATGTAGTTTATTGACTAAGGTAGAATTACAATTCTACCTACTACAATCCTTCAGAAATAGTTCTGGTTTTTTAGTGCATCCACGGTCTGGTGGTTCACAAAAGCAAAAATAGATGACGCGTAAGTAAAAAATTATAATAGCAACCTTTATAAAGATCCTACAGGTTTAAGCAAGTTGGTTAAACCAGTAGGAGGATGATATTGACCTGTAAAATAAGACATTTTATCAATAAAGTGTTGAATCTGAATTAGTTCTTCATTCGTTTGTATGTAATTTTTGTGTACCGTACCAAAATTACACGTACACGTATTTTTTTTTATTTATTATCCACCGCTACTTTTGACCACAGTAGTAGTGAATTTTATGAATGCTTATGAAATGCATCAAGCGTGGTCATATCTATATTATCTAATTGAGTGTGGATCTAAACATTAAAAGTAAGTTTTCATTCTTTTCTTTTTCATTATTTATTCGAATCGAGAGTCTACTAATGCAAAGTGCTTCTTCCGTATTTGACGTTAGTACCTTGTCTCAGTGATTCAGTTGTTTACCTTGTAGAGTACAAAGTAAAGTGCAAGAATGTTGGTACAAAACAGAGTAACTGAACTACTTAGGCTAAACTAAAATATTCTGAATTACGGATTCAAAATAATACTTATAGAAAAATCTTTTGTGAATGCATTCCTTTTCCTGCTACTTTGACACATGAAAATTTATAAAATATTATTATGAAACTCTGTATGTGTGTGACTATAGGGGGGACTTATTTGAGATTCACGGTTTGTTTCGAGCACATTTAATAGGACATACTGAAAGTAGGTCATATTCACTTTCAGGAAACTTTTTAGTTAATCTTGCCCCGCGTCGCGTCTCAGAATATTGCCGACGCAGTTTAGTATTCCCAATGGGGCCCTTAAATGTTCCGGAAAAATTCACTCTTTACCCTGTATGTCGGTTTAACATGTTTTGAACATTATTCTGTGTTTTATAAAATCCCGTATTCGTTTCTTTTTCGGTACGATGAATTCGGTACGAAGAATAAATTCACTAAGTATAGAATAAAGCTTTATAATGGCCAAAAATCCTTTATTTTACACATTACATACCTTAGATATAATTACTTATATTGACATTATCTTAGGTATATGTTCAGCATACAGTTTTTTTTTCATATTAATAGAGAGGAAACGAGATAGTCTTCAGAATATGAGTAAAGAAAAAATATAATAACTGCATCAAATACAAACGTTCAAGGAAATACAAGATCTCCCACGGCTACGTGCCATGGAGAGAAGTACTTTTAATACGTATTAAAAGTAAGATATTTTGCTCTATTAAGATAGGATTATCTTCAATATCAAAGGTCCTTTTATGTCGCATAGCCGTGGGCCCCCGTATATTTGTTGAAAACCGATTTCTACTCGACAGCATGGAAGCAAATATCGATAGGTACTATATCTACTACAGTATGTTATTTATTGCTTCGTACACTCAGAAAAAAATGGCCTAACAAAGCCACAATAAAAACTTTGTTATTTTTTTCTTGTCACAGAAACAAAAAGCTTGGTGACTGCAAATAAATCCAGTTAGTTTCTGCGATCATATTTTTATTGTTCCGGGTTTATAGTGACTTGAACAACTCGCAATTAGTCACACCATCAAAGTTTATGTTTTGTTGTATTGGTAACAACAGTACGTTGCTTGCTTATTAAAATTGAATATATGTATAGTAACAAAGCCCAATCTAACAAAAAACAATTGTAACAGTATTTAAAATTAGGTTGTTAACTCAACAACGCGCCTTGTAACTTTTTTGAGATGACAACATTTATTTGCTTTGTGCGTGAAGCAAATTTTTTGTTGTTGAATTGTATAGTTCCACGAACAATTTTCGTTTTGTTAGTACAAATAAGTTGTATATATTGTAGTGATGACAAAATACCTTGTTGACTTGTACAAGTATAAAATAAATGCAGTAACAAAGTATATTCTGACAAAATTACAATTGCTATATTGCTTACATTTAGGTTGTTAATTAAACAACGCACTAATTAACTATTTTGTGATGACAACATTTGTTTTACTTTGTGCGTATGGCAATATTTTTCTTGTTGAATGGTTGGTTCCACGAACAATATGAATTTTGTTAGTTCAAATAAATTGTATATTTTAGTTGTGGTAACAATTATACTTTGTTGACCCGAAAAAGTATGAAATAAATGCAATTACAAAGTATAATCTGACAAAATAACATTTGTTACAGTATTAACATTTAGGTTGATAACTTAACAACGCCCCAATTAACAATGTTGTGACGACAACGTTTGATTTGCTTTGTGCTTATGGCAATATTTTTCGTGTTGCACTGTATGGTTCCACGAACAACATGCATTTTGTTAGTACAAATAAGCTGCATATTTTAGTTGTAGTAACAATTATACTTTGTTGACCCAAAAAAGTATGAAATAAATGCAATAACAAAGTATATTCTGACAAACTAATAATTGTTACAGTATTAACATTTAGGTTGATTACTTAACAACGCACCAATTAACAATGTTGTGACGACAACGTTTGATTTGCTTTGTGCTTTTAGCAATTTTTTTTTTGTTGAACTGTATGGTTCCACGAACAACATGCATTTTGTTAGTACAAATAAGCTGCATATTTTAGTTGTGGTTACAATTATACTTTGTTGACCCAAAAAAGTATGAACTAAATGCAATTACAAAGTATAATCTGACAAAATAACATTTGTTACAGTATGAACATTTAGGTTGATAACTTAACAACGCACCAATTAACAATGTTGTGACGACAAAGTTTGATTTCCTTAGTGCTTATGGAAATATTTTTCTTGTTGAACTGTATGGTTCCACGAACAACATGCATTTTGGTAGTACAAATAAGCTGTATATTATAGTTGTGGTAACAATTATACTTTGTTGACCCAAAAAAGTATGAAATAAATGCAATTACAAAGTATAATCTGACAAAATAACATTTGTTACAGTATGAACATTTAGGTTGATAACTTTACAACGCCCCAATTAACAATGTTGTGACGACAACGTTTGATTTGCTTAGTGCTTATGGCAATATTTTTCTTGTTGAACTGTATGGTTCCACGAACAACATGCATTTTGTTAGAACAAATAAGCTGCATATTTTAGTTGTGGTAACAATTATACTTTGTTGACCCAAAAAAGTATGAAATAAATGCAATTACAAAGTATAATCTGACAAAATAACATTTGTTACAGTATTAACATTTAGGTTGGTAACTTAACAACGCACCAATTAACAATGTTGTGACGACAACGTTTGATTTGCTTAGTGCTTATGGCAATATTTTTCTTGTTGAACTGTATGGTTCCACGAACAACATGCATTTTGTTAGTACAAATAAGCTGCATATTTTAGTTGTGGTAACAATTATACTTTGTTGACCCAAAAAAGTATGAAATAAATGCAATTACAAAGTATAATCTGACAAAATAACATTTGTTACAGTATGAACATTTAGGTTGATAACTTTACAACGCCCCAATTAACAATGTTGTGACGACAACGTTTGATTTGCTTAGTGCTTATGGCAATATTTTTCTTGTTGAACTGTATGGTTCCACGAACAACATGCATTTTGTTAGAACAAATAAGCTGCATATTTTAGTTGTGGTAACAATTATACTTTGTTGACCCAAAAAAGTATGAAATAAATGCAATTACAAAGTATAATCTGACAAAATAACATTTGTTACAGTATTAACATTTAGGTTGATAACTTAACAACGCACCAATTAACAATGTTGTGACGACAACGTTTGATTTGCTTAGTGCTTATGGCAATATTTTTCTTGTTGAACTGTATGGTTCCACGAACAACATGCATTTTGTTATTACAAATAAGCTGCATATTTTAGTTGTGGTAACAATTATACTTTGTTGACCCGAAAAAGTATGAAATAAATGCAATTACAAAGTATAATCTGACAAAATAACATTTGTTACAGTATTAACATTTAGGTTGATAACTTAACAACGCACCAATTAACAATGTTGTGACGACAACGTTTGATTTGCTTAGTGCTTATGGCAATATTTTTCTTGTTGAACTGTATGGTTCCACGAACATCATGCATTTTGTTAGTACAAATAAGCTGCATATTTTAGTTGTGGTTACAATTATACTTTGTTAATCCGAAAAAGTATTAAATAAATCATCATCATCATGATATCAGCCAAAAGACGTCCACTGCTGGACATAGGCCTCCCCCAAAGAGTGCCAAAATGACCTGTCCTGCGCCACCCGCATCCAGCAGACTCCCGCGACCTTGACCAGGTCATCAGTCCACCTTGTGGGGGGCCTACCCACGCCGCGCCTTCCTCTACGTGGTCGCCACTCCAACTTTCCACCCCAACGGCCATCGGTTCTACGTGCAATGTGCCCCGTCCACTGCCACTTAAGTTTAGCGATTCGGAGGGCTATATATATATTAAATAAATGCAGTTACAATATTATTCTGACAAACTATAGAATGTAAAAGTATTATGCAGCCCACAAACGCATCTGAGAATCCTTACAATCAGACTGCACTGTTGGATCAGCTTAGATATTACCTTACAATTTATACAGTATAGTTAGGTATTACGTATAACATAAAGATGATTAGCCAGATTTCTTGTATGTAAAAACTAGCCAAGTCAAGTATAAGTTGCCGCCATCTTGAAATTCTTTAAATACCGCGGACCCTCAGATATCGATTTTGAACCAAATCGGATTGTATTTAAAGAATTTCAAGATGGCGGCAACTATTTTACAATCCAAGCTCAGATTCATATTAAGAGGTTCTGCGGACCCCGAGATATCGATTTGGAACCAAATCGGACTGTATTTTAAGAATTTCAAGATGGTGGCATTTTTTTTACAATCCAAGTTCGGATTTATATTAAGAGGCCCCGCGGACTCTTAGATATCGATTTTGAACCAAATCGGACTTTATTTAAAGAATTTCAAGATGGCCGCAACTACTTTACAATCCAAGCTCGGATTAATATTAAGAGGCCCCGCGGACCTTTAGATATCGATTTTGAACCAAATCGGACTTTATTTAAAGAATTTCAAGATGGCCATTTTACAATCCAAGCTCGGATTAATATTAAGAGGCCCCACGGACCTTCAGATATCGATTTTGAACCAAATCGAACTTTATTTAAAGAATTTCAAGATGGCCGCAACTATTTTACAATCCAAGCTCAGATTCATATTCAGAGGCCCCGCGGACCTTCAGATATCGATTTTGAACCAAATCGAACTTTATTTAAAGAATTTTAAAATGGCCGCAACTATTTTACAATCCAAGCTCAGATTCATATTCAGAGGCCCCGCGGACCTTCAGATATCGATTTTGAACCAAATCGAACTTTATTTAAAGAATTTCAAGATGGCCATTTTACAATCCAAGCTCGGATTAATATTAAGAGGCCCCACGGACCCTCAGATATCGATTTTGAACCAAATCGAACTTTATTTAAAGAATTTCAAGACGGCCGCAACTATTTTACAATCCAATCTCGGATTCATATTAAGAGGCCCCGCGGACCTTCAGATATCGATTTTGAACCAAATCGAACTTTCACTAAAGAATTTCAAGATGGTGGCAACTATTTTACAATTCAAGCTCGGATTAATATTAAGAGGCCCCGCGGACCTTCAGATATCGATTTTGAAACAAATCGAACTTTATTTAAAGAATTTTAAAATGGCCGCAACTATTTTACAATCCAAGCTCAGATTCATATTCAGAGGCCCCGCGGACCTTCAGATATCGATTTTGAACCAAATCGAACTTTATTTAAAGAATTTCAAGATGGTGGCAACTATTTTACAATCCAAGCTCGGATTCATATTAAGAGGCCCTGCGGACCCCCAGATATCGATTTGGAACCAAATCGGACTGTATTTTAAGAATTTCAAGATGGTGGCATTTTTTTTACAATCCAAGTTCGGATTTATATTAAGAGGCCCCGCGGACTCTTAGATATCGATTTTGAACCAAATCGGACTTTATTTAAAGAATTTCAAGATGGCCGCAACTACTTTACAATCCAAGCTCGGATTAATATTAAGAGGCCCCGCGGACCTTTAGATATCGATTTTGAACCAAATCGGACTTTATTTAAAGAATTTCAAGATGGCCATTTTACAATCCAAGCTCGGATTAATATTAAGAGGCCCCACGGACCTTCAGATATCGATTTTGAACCAAATCGAACTTTATTTAAAGAATTTCAAGATGGCCGCAACTATTTTACAATCCAAGCTCAGATTCATATTCAGAGGCCCCGCGGACCTTCAGATATCGATTTTGAACCAAATCGAACTTTATTTAAAGAATTTTAAAATGGCCGCAACTATTTTACAATCCAAGCTCAGATTCATATTCAGAGGCCCCGCGGACCTTCAGATATCGATTTTGAACCAAATCGAACTTTATTTAAAGAATTTCAAGATGGTGGCAACTATTTTACAATCCAAGCTCGGATTCATATTAAGAGGCCCTGCGGACCCCCAGATATCGATTTGGAACCAAATCGGACTGTATTTTAAGAATTTCAAGATGGTGGCATTTTTTTTACAATCCAAGTTCGGATTTATATTAAGAGGCCCCGCGGACTCTTAGATATCGATTTTGAACCAAATCGGACTTTATTTAAAGAATTTCAAGATGGCCGCAACTACTTTACAATCCAAGCTCGGATTAATATTAAGAGGCCCCGCGGACCTTTAGATATCGATTTTGAACCAAATCGGACTTTATTTAAAGAATTTCAAGATGGCCATTTTACAATCCAAGCTCGGATTAATATTAAGAGGCCCCACGGACCTTCAGATATCGATTTTGAACCAAATCGAACTTTATTTAAAGAATTTCAAGATGGCCGCAACTATTTTACAATCCAAGCTCAGATTCATATTCAGAGGCCCCGCGGACCTTCAGATATCGATTTTGAACCAAATCGAACTTTATTTAACGAATTTCAAGATGGTGGCAACTATTTTACAATCCAAGCTCGGATTCATATTAAGAGGCCCTGCGGACCCCCAGATATCGATTTGGAACCAAATCGGACTTTATTTAAAGAATTTCAAGATGGCCATTTTACAATCCAAGCTCGGATTAATATTAAGAGGCCCCACGGACCTTCAGATATCGATTTTGAACCAAATCGAACTTTATTTAAAGAATGTCAAGATGGCCGCAACTATTTTACAATCCAAGCTCGGATTCATATTAAGAGGCCCCGCGGACCTTCAGATATCGATTTTGAACCAAATCGAACTTTCATTAAAGAATTTCAAGATGGTGGCAACTATTTTACAATCCAATCTCGGATTCATATTAAGAGGCCCCGCGGACCTTCAGATATCGATTTTGAACCAAATCGAACTTTATTTAAAGAATTTCAAGATGGCCGCAACTATTTTACAATCCAAGCTCAGATTCATATTCAGAGGCCCCGCGGACCTTCAGATATCGATTTTGAACCAAATCGAACTTTATTTAAAGAATTTCAAGATGGCGGCAACTATTTTACAATTCAAGCTCGGATTCATATTAAGGGACCCCGCGGACCCTCCGATATCGATTTCTAAAGAATGGCGGCCTTTTTTACTTTCCCACGGATTTATATTAAAAGACCTCGAGCCCTCAGATGATATCAATTTGGAACACAATTTAAGTGATATAATAAAAATATACCTAAACCTTACCGATATTTAAAGTCTGTTTCATAAAGGCAAACTTGACACCCCTTCAGAATAGTTCAGAAACTTCCTCGTCTCCCGATTCCCCGCGTTCCCCCCCTGTCGTAAGCCCGCGTGGCCCTGAGCTTGCAGACTGTATGTAGGTAGACTGTGGTATAATAGTAGTTTATGTGACTGTACATAATGAAGGGCATTAAACACGAGTGTGGGTTTATGAAAAGAGCCGAAGGCGAGTTTCATAATAACATCACACGAGTGTCTTAATGCCTAATTATGTACAGTTACATACACTACTTTATCTATCCACATATCATAAGCCTCCATGATGCATTCAGGAGCCGCATATTATGAACGGCATCGCGGCGTTGTTTTCTGGCAGCTGTCATAGTTTTTTTCTTAATTCAGAGACAAACTAGAGTCGGATTCAAATATCATATCATTCGATATCTTACTTACGTGCGAAATTTGACAAATTTGTATGCAAATTGACAATTCATTTCGAACTAAACGTCATCTCGACTGATATGAGAATAGAGGTCAAATCAAATTTCTTTGATTTCAGAGATGTTCGAAATTTGAATGAAATAAAACTATCGAAATCGATGTTAATTTTTAGCAATAATAACATTTACACAGATAAGAAATTTGTTCTTACAAAACAGTCTATTTTTATGGTGGTCATAATGTGCGGTTCTTGAACGCATCATGGAGGGTTTATGATATTTGGATAGATAAAGCTTGTAAAAATGCCGATTTTTGCACGTTAATATCTCAATAACTGACAAAGTGTGCACGCAATTTCTCAGTACAACTCGTTTGACAGTTGAATCAGCAGCGCAATATTATGTCTCCAGCGGCCTATCGCACAAAACTTTACAAGTGTACAATTCGACATCTTTGTTGAATTGTAGCCAAAATATCGTAACACAAAGTATACATTCCATTGTAAACCTTACAGATTTGTAGTATGTTATTTGTCAATTGTAATTGTTACTTTTGTGGTATTGGGTGCAGAGATATTATAGCAATTAGTCAGCTTCTGATAAATTGAGGCTGACAAATCACTACATGTATAAACCCCAACATCTGTACGGCACACCCAATTATGACATCGACATGTTGTAATGTCAAACTGTGGTAATGGGGTATTTACATGTCATGATTTGTCAGCCCCAATTTGTCAGAAGCTGACTAATTGCTATCGTCTGGAGGCACGTTGCGCTGCTGATCCAACTGCCAAACGAGTTGTACTGAGAAATTGCATACACATGTGGTCGGATTGTTACATCTCTACGACACATCCAATTCTGACTTCGACATGTTGTACTGACAAAATGTGGTGAAATCATCTAATCTGTAGATCCCATAAAGCGTTCTATATGTACACCTCTTAGCACAGCAACCGCCTTCAACTTGAATGAAATGAATGTTTGCTGTCCTCTTTCTTTCTTATAGTTGCGTCTCGAGGTTGCTGTGACAAATTGCTAGGTGTTGATATATATAATCTGTAGACTCTTTTGCCTCACACCGTGGACAATATTATTTTGCTAATACAAATAAGTAAACTGTTGTTGAGCGCCAAACATAAAAATAAACACAGTATTCATATTAAAAACAAATATAACAAAAAAGAGTTGCCGCTTTGACGATGTCCAATATTATGTTGTTACATTAAAAACGTTTAAGGGTATGAAGTGAGGAGGGGTTATGACAATGACAAAAGTAACAAAGTTGCTTTGTCGTGTTAGCCAACTTAGCCAAAACGCGTCGCATCCCGTATACCATTGCTTCCATTTGTAATTCGGCCATCTGCGTGCGTGCCTGCGTGGGTGCGTGCATGGACAATGGAAGATTACATGGAAAACAATTTAAAAAGCTTCTTGGAAGAAGCAGGAGTTCGACAAGGACCGCTTGACAAAATGCTTGGTATGTATTTTTAATTTTAGTTTTGCCTCTTATTTGGTTTTAACTGATTTTATAGGGCGTCCGTTATAACACGCGCCGGTGCACGCCTGGGGGGTCTGTCTTTATTGAAAAATATGACGAGCAGCGCAAACTGGCCGTGCGCGTGCGATTTATTTATGTGTAAAGTGTAAACTTCCGAAGTCCTGGCCGTTCCGTACTCCCGCACGTGTTTTTGTGCCGAGGCCCCCCCGCCTTGCCCAGCCTTACTTATCACATGGCGTAATCCCAGTAGATAGGTACCTATTTAGTAACTCAATTCTTGCAATTTAATATTGTATAGAACCTATACGAGTGGGTCAAGTCTTATTAAAAGTATGTACTAGGTTGGTACCTATTTTGTAAATCTTATTTCCCAGACATACGTTCCAATATGTTTATTTATTTATTAGGTTACTCCAGCAAGCCAAACTTTGCGCGCCATAAAAGTACCTACGCAAGGCACCATGGAATGGAGTCACATCGCAAGCACTCAACAATCCAACATGGCGGCGGCACTAGTTTCACTCGTTCAGTGTCTGTGACGCCGCGCGCGTTAACCTTATTCGTAGTGTATTAGCTCAATAGTAACTGCATTTGTTATAAGTACTAGGCTGTGGTGGTTAAAGTGTGTGTTAAATCATATTGTACCTATTATTGTTTCAAGTTCGGTATCGCATCACCTAGTTACCTTTTCGTACTTTAAATTGAAGTTGATACCTATAAAAATAACACGGCTGCCGGCTTTCACCTGACCCGGAAACAGCTACTTAATTTGAACATCAAGCGCTTGTTCCTGATGCTAAGAAAGCTTCTATACTCCAATATTTAGTCAATATCACTCTTTCGATCATGTTTATGCAAGTTCTATTATGAAAAAGTGAAGAGTGAATCCTTGAACAATGGAAATTAGACTTCTGATCCGCCATTATTAGTTTAGTGTTCAAGTAAGCTTTGACCTGGTGGCAAATTCGTTGACCTAGATGGTTATCGTAACCGGCGCACGCGCGGCGCCCCTATGAAGCCAGCTTATTTATCTCATAGCTTCACCATTTTAACTGTCACTTGGACTTCATTTCCTTAACAACTGACGATCGTAAGTGTTTACTTTTTGTGTTCTTTGTGTGTTGTGTTTGTGTATTTTACTAACCGTTTTTGTGGTTTAATAACTTGAAATCCGTGGTAAAGGTTTTAAAACTGCTCGAATGTTTTATGGTGCTGATTTTGTGTTGTTTATGTGTTGCACATTGCATGGTTGTTTAAGTCTACTAACCTCTGCCCGCGACTTCGTCCACGTTGACTACCCCCGGGAATAGTGGCTTTATTCGGGATAAAAGGGTATCCTATGTGTTAAATAAATAAGCTATCTATTTTTATTCTAAATTTCATTCAAATCCATCCAGCCATTTTAACACGAAAGAGTTACAAACATTGTATGTATGTTACTCACTAAACTTGGAAGGATCCGGATGTATAACTAACTAGTTTCTGCCCGCGACTCTACTATAAGTTTTCTGGGCCCGCTGAAATATTAATGGGCAATGATTTTTCCATAGCACTTTTAATTTTTAACACACTTGCTTATTTCAGAGGATGGAATGACTCTTGACATACTGCTGGCGGCAAATGATAATGAATTAGCAGTTATAGCTCCAAACATTGTAGACAGAATTAAAATAAGAACAGCACTTGACAAACAGCGACAACATGTAAGTTCAATTTCTTAACCCCACTTTTCGCTCATTTTATTAGAATGTGTAATCTGCATAAGTGATGTTAGTGATATGTACAGGTTTTAATTTTAATATGCTTTGTTTTTAGATTACTAATATACAAACTGAAGTAAAGCCTGTCACCTTACCTGAAAGGGAAGGTGTTATTTTAATACCACAAGAACAATCATTAGTTGAGGTAACTAATAAACTACTACTAACTTTACTACTACTAAATTTATTTATATATTATTATATATTTAAACTTTATTGCACGATCTATAATGTATTTACAATACACATTTTTTGTTGTAGGAAATTTCATTAACACTTGGAGATGACGTGGAACTTGAGCTATTAAAAAACTTCGGTTTACACCGTCAAGAAACCAGCAAAAACTTACGTTCCCTCTTAAGCTCTGAAACCTATGGAAAAAAATTGTTGGAGACTTCGGAAAAACACCCTTTGACTCCTGCCGATCGCGCCTACATTGTTAAACGTGTAGTGGAGACAGAGCTAAAAAGTTTAGATAAAGTAAATAGCACAATTAGAAAAGACGTCTGGAAGCAGTGGACCGATGAAATTACTCAACTGTTCAAAGGGGAAAACAGTAACTTATACTACGTGCCTTACAACGTTGTTGACGGAAAAGTTATTCAAGCCAGCGGGCTCTTGCATAATAGGCTCATAACACACCGAAGATCATTGGCACCTGAGGGTGTTAAAAGAAAAGGCGGCAGCAGCAGTGAAACCGACAGCAACAGTAGTAATAGCAGTAGCCATAGCGGGATTAAACGTCTTCGACCTCTCCCAGACGACTTCAAAGTCAACTCTGCAAATGCTGATGATACGGCTGATGATATAGAACATTCAAGTCTGGAGGACAATCTAGATTGGCTACGAAATTCTTCTTCTCCGCCTGATGTACTGATTGCTAAGTGGCAAGCCACATTGGATCAACGAATCAAGCTACTGGAGAGTGTTTCATGTGTGGAGTATTTTAAATCATTTCCTGCTCTACATTTACCAAACGGATATAAATTGGTGAGTTGCTTTCTTAGTATCTATGATTTAGGGTATGCAATAATTGCATACATTGCTTGTAGTTTATTCATGTCATGTAACTGATACACAGTAAAGCCTTAGTCAGACACAGGGCGCGACGCAGCGCCGCGGTCGCGCGGCGCGACCGCGGCGCGATATCTCCGTACAAACCGCTAGCGTGGTCAAACAGGCCATGTATGGAAATATAGCGCCGCGGTCGCGCCGCGCGACCGCGGCGCTGCGTCGCGCCCTGTGTCTGACCAAGGCTTTAGAGGCCTTAAAAGACGAGTGTGGTTTTGAAATAAGCCGAAGAAAAGTTTGATAATAAAATCACAGGAGTGTTTTGTATGATCTGGGGGCACTACCGTGCCCCCGCCAAGTCGAGCAAAATAAAGAGGCACGGCCGTTACCATCCTTTTCTCGAAGCCATTCAAGCCATTTTCAACATCCTGTAAATTTGTGCTGGCTAAAGCTAGAACCCTGAATTTTCGGGAAAATGTAGGGCATAATATGGCTAACATATAATATCGATAACATTCAATTTGAACTTTTAGTTTATTGTCCGTCAAAGTTCGTTAGTTTTGTCACTGACATACTCACTGATAATGATCAAGCTAATTCTAAGGTACTTCTAGCAGACCTACGAGCTCCAAATTTCAAACGTAATTAGTTTTAGCCTAATAACAGTCATAAAAAACCTAAAAATATTGCAATTTCAGTCACATTTCAGAGAAATGCAAACTGTATAAGTAAGTTTGTAATCTTGTACAAATACATGCGATTACAAAGTTACTTTTGCAGTTCCTTCCTGCAAAACTATACAAACGTTATTTTCGGTTGGTAAAATAACATTCCCATACAAAGTCTACAAAAAGAAATGAGATCCCATAAAAAACATTCCATGTAAAAAATAGGCCAAACCTCGAAACTCGTTCACAGTAAAAAGTGGTGAGATACTTCGTAGAGCCAAGTCAGGCATTCTTATTAATCTTTATTTGCTTGCTAAATAAAATTTTGTGACTTGGCAATCACACTTACATAGTTTTGGTACCTATACAAAAATTAGTAGGTAAATGCAGTAAAGTTGTGTGATTCCCAAGTTGCAGAATTTCATTTAACAAGCAAATAAAGATTAATAAGAATGCCTGACTTGGCTCTACGAAATATCTCACCACTTTTTACTGTGAACGAGTCTCGAGACTTGGCCTATTTTTTACATGGAATGTTTGTTATGTAGTTATTATGGCAAATGAATATTCTGTCAAGTAAAATCATTGCATTTAAATTATGGCAACTAATGTGAATGACATATGAATGATTCTGGCATACAACACTAAGGAAAATGAAACGTTCTGGAATATAAAATTATGGCAAATGAAATTATAGTATATGAAATTCTGGCAAACGACAGACAACCAAATAAACTAGGTACTGTAAATCAATATGTATAACTATTTTATATTTCAGCTGACGGGCGACTTTGAAGATGTACATCCAAATGCAAACAACACTTTTACGGAGAGGTTCCCCATAATAAAATCTAAACTTTTGCAACTGCTTGCCGCAAAGGGTGGATCGTCAAAAGTCGACCAATCGACATTCGATTTGTTGGAATTGGCGTCTGGTGAGTTCAAAAACATTTATAGCTCAAGAAAATTTGCTGAAAATTTGGCCAAATTAATGGAGAACTTTTATCTATCAGGATATGTAGGGTATCGAGCAAAGTTAAATTTTATCTACTCTCCCCTACCCTCCGGGGTGAGCTTCACCCCCCCCCCCCCCCTCGAAAGTTTCCCCGAGCGCGGTATTTTCCATTTTAACAGAAAACCGTACACAATTATAAAAAAGTGTGTAAAAACGAAAAACCCTTGATAAATTTACTATAAACCTTTAATATACAAAAGCGATATCACTTATAGTTTTAGCGCAATCTGCCACCAAATACGAACGTACGTTTTAATTTTTTTCAGCTGTATGTTTAGTTTTCTCAAAAACTTCACACTTTATCGCGAAGAAATGTATGTATGACTGAAATAAATAATAGAATATGCTATTTTAAAAAAGGTATTATTTATTTCTTAACTCTTTAATTTACCGTTGCTTTGCTTTTTTAACCGACTTCAAAAAAAGGAGGAGGTTCTCAATTCGGATGTATTTTATTTTTAATTTATTTTTTATTTTTAATGTCTGTTACCTCAGAACTCCGTCATTTATGAACCGATTCATACAATTCTTTTTTTAATTTATAGTATATGCTTCCAGATTGGTCCCATTGTTTCCAAAGCCCCAGTTGGATGATGGGAACCATGAGAAATTGAGGGAACTCCTCAAATATATTAGGCACGCGTGTAGTAATTTCGATATTTTCTATTATAACTCGTGTATTCTATTACGTCTGACACAGCCAATTTACTATAAATTTAACTTTGCTCTATAACCTATCAATCAATCAAATAATTTATTTGCAGAAAAAGGGTAGTTTACATGTCTTAGAGTAAATACGTTATTGTTTCACATATCCTGATAGATAAAGTTCTCCATTAATTTTGCCAAATTTTTCACACATTTGAATCTAGTTTTCTTGAGCTATTAAGGCTTCCACACGTTTGTTGTATGGGAGCCCCCTTAAATATTTGTTTATTTCTGTTTTTAAGTATGTTGTTTTAGTGGCAACAAAAATACATCATCTGTGAAAATTTCAACTGTCTAACTATCACGGTTCATGAGATACAGCCTGGTGACAGACGGACAGACAGATGGACAGCGGAGTCTTAGTAATAGGGTCCCGTTTTACCCTTTGGGTACGGAAACCTAAAAAATGACTGTATTAGTTTTATCTCACGTTAAAATGACGGTTTTTTTTTCCATTAAATAGGGAACTTGCATCTTTTTATTTTATTACGAAAATCGAAAGTATAATCCAGCATTAAAACAACTGTAGCATTAAAACTTTCTTATGATTTATTTTTGTGATGTTATATGCATTTGAAATCTGCACGCACCGGTACCCCCCGAAAACGCTCTATATTAAACGGGCTTATGCTATGACGTCACATTATATATAAAAGTTACGTATAGCTCCAGAAGCGTAAAACAATACACGTTAACATTTTTTGAAGATTTTTATTTTTTCAAATAAATCCACGAGGAAATAATTGTTCACAAGCTTAATAATCTACCGTTTAATTTATTGCTCCTACACTCAAGAGCAAAAGTTTCGGGTCACCCTAAATTAAATAAACCGCAATAGATTTTTTTATAGTAGTTTATGTGAGTGTTCATTAATGAAGTGCATTAAACACGAGTGTGGGTTTATGAAACGAGCCGCAGGCGAGTTTCATAAAATTATCACACGAGTGTGTTAATGCCTAATTATGTACAGTTACATACACTACTTTATCTATCCACATATCATAAGCCTCCATGATGCATCCAGGAGCCGCATATTATGACCGGCATGGCGGCGTTGTTTTCTGGCAGCTGTCATAGTATTTTTTTTATTCAGATACAAACTAGAGTTGGCGCCAACTGTCATATCGTTCGATATCTTACTTACGTGCGACGTTTGTCAAATTTGTATGAAATTGACAATTCATTTCGAACTAAACGTCATCTCGACTGCTATTAGAATAGAGTTCAAATCAAATTGCTTTGTTTTTCAGAGGTGTTCGAAATGTGAATGTAATAATAGCATCGAAATCGATGTTATTATTTAGCAATAATAAAATTTTTACAGATAAGAAATTAGTTCTAACAAAACAGTCTGTTTTTATGGTGGTCATAATGTGCGGTTCTTGGATGCATCGTGGAGGGTTTATGATATTTGGATAGATAAAATATTTTACAATGGTCTTATTTACATAATATACTATTCTTCGTAATACCTAAATGTATCAGCAATTTCTGGGATCCTATCATAAAAATATCAACATCCAAAAATGACGATTTTTGCGATATCTCGCTCCGTTAACGTTGTTTTTTTCATGGGTTTTTACGAGTCCGATTTAAACCTGGTAACGTGTTGTTTTTTTACTGTTATTTCTGCAGTTTAGATGTAAAATTTAATAAAGATCATGACAGGATTAAAAAACTGTACAACCTTGCACTATTTTAGGAAATATGACGGTATTTCACCGACCCGAAACTTTTGCTCTTGAGTGTATTACCGGCTACATCCTGTATATTAAATTAGATTTTCGTAATAAAATAAAAAAATGCAAGTTCCATATTAATATTCTCTTTGATTTCCACGATTGTTCATTTAAATAAAACGTTCCATTCTTAAAAATAATAAGAGTAATATAAAAACCTTATTACTTATTATTACGTTTAGCACACGAATGGTTCAAGTCCCATGTACTTAATTATATAATTTTATTTTCCAGTTGGCGAGGAACAGGCTAATGTTGCTATTTTCTTAGCAATAATTAATCTCTTACGACAAATGCCGACTGTCTGCATGCCGCGCAAAAAAGTGTGGAGACTTTCAAGAGAAGAAGTTCGATCCAGTTTCCTTGGGCGTGTTTCAACTGCTTCAGACATCGAACGATTCTGCATTGACAGGGAAGTGATAGTTGCTGCAAAAGGTATACCACACCAGCCGTATATACTTGCTGTAGGATCATCTTGGGCCACTGTGACTCATTACGAAATTGTTATACATAAAGGATTGCGCTATCAACTCTTTGATATTTGTTCAGCAATCAAACACACATTTAATATCTATTGGGCCTTAGATTGCGCGTACCCCAAAGACTCCGCACCATGTTGGATGTTCATACAGCGAACAATGTTCAAAATGACATCTAAATACGACACGGAGGGGATTCCGCTTCGTGAGTTGCTTACTAAGATAAATGCTTAATAATTATTTAATAATCATATTGTTAATAATAAAATGGTACCTTGTGCACTCTGCAAACACTCCTTTTCCGATTTTAGGAAATTACGATGTCACATTGACTTTTATCACAAAGCTGTTACTTCTTATTCTTGTGCAAGTACAGGATGCTTCAGAACTTTTCAGATATTTAATTCGTATAGGAGACATTACTTAAAAAACCATTCAATTTTAAATGAACCATTGCTACAGAGTAACAGCGAAGAAATAGGCGAGACTTCTCAAAATGTAATTGGTCCTGTTCAAAATTACACTGCAGTTAGTTCAAATTGCACTGATAATTCAACCATACCTGTGGATGTTAGTTTAGCACAGTTTATTTCTGTTCTTTATGCCAATCCCCAAGTGCCTCTGAACGTTGTAGATACAGTTTTTAATGGCGTTAAAGATATATTCGACAAATCAATATTGCCGCAATTAGAGGATCGACACAGTACTGCATTAATAGAAAGTATAGGTTCAACTTTTTCAAACCTCGACAGTGATTACAAAAGACTCAAGTATTTTAAAGAACATGGGTCTTTCATTGAACCTGAAGCGTATACAGTAGGAACAAGATATGACTTTGCGAAAAGTATTGGCATAAGAACATATAAGGCCGTAGAATGTAAGGCTCACTTTATTCCTTTAAGAATAGTATTGAAAAAGTTCTTTTCTTTGTCACATGTTTTGAAGGAAACTTTACAGTATATGAGTAACTTAGTAAAACACAATTCAACCGAAAGTATAGAACATTTTATGCATGGTTCTTTTTGGAAATCACGACAGTCACATCATGGAAATAAATTGGTGATGCCCTTGTTTTTGCAAGTTGACGACTTCGAGCCTCTTAATGCTTTGGGCAGTCACAGTTCTATTCATAAATTAGGAGCCGCTTATATTTCACTACCTTGTTTACCACCGCGTTATGCATCGCATCTTTCGAACATTTTCTTGGTAATCATTTATCATTCCTCAGATCGGGTAAATTTCGGAAATAGAGTAGTCTTTCAACCTTTGATTGATGAATTAAATTTTTTAATTAAAGAAGGAATATATTTTGATCTTCCAGACTTTAAGGGAAAAATTTATTTTGACTTAGGACTTATTCTTGGAGATAACTTAGGTCTCCACAGTATTACTGGTTTCGTTGAAAGCTTTTCTAGTAATATGTCTTGCAGAAGTTGCAAAGTTACCAAATCTAATATGGTGCGACTTTTTCAAGAAGATAGCAACCTTTTAAGAAACATGGATAATTACAGGGAAGACTTAATAACAAAAAATGTGTCACTTACTGGTGTGAAAGAGGAGTGTATTTGGCTGCACGTTACTAACTTTGACTTATTTTCTCAAGTTGGCGTAGATGTAATGCACGATTTGAATGAAGGTGTAATGAAATACATAATGAGTGAGGTTATTGTTGCTCTTGTGGACCGAGCTAAGTATTTTTCTATGCCACTAGTTAACAACAAACTTGCTTCATTCGACTACGGGCCTGACAAAGCAGACGTTCCTGTGTCCCTCTCAATCGTAAACTTACGTAAGGGTAACTTGCGCTTGAGTTCCTCAGAAATGGCAACTTTTTGTAGATATTTCGGCATAATGTTTGGAGATTTAGTCCCTCGTGGTGATAAATATTGGGCATTATATATACATCTTATGTATTTGTTGGATATTATCATGTCTTCAGCGTTTCGTCCCGAAATAACGACATACTTACAATATATGATTTCCGTAATTTGCGAAATGTACACTTCGTTATTTGGCCAGAACATTAAACCAAAATTTCACCATTTGATACACTACCATTCAGCAATGCTTAAATTTGGACCACTACGTTATCTTTCGTCAATGCGTTTTGAAGCAAAGCATCGTCCTAATAAGCTTAGTGCAAAATCTTCACAAAACAGGATAAACATGACACTGACTATTGCCAAAAGACATCAATTAATTTTAAATGATATTTTCCTAAAAGGTGAATTAAGAACAAATATTATTTTTGGGCATCATAATAGTATTCCAATTAAAGAAGCATCCGTACTTGCACAAGAATTTGGCTGGAAAAATATCGAAAAAATTAAATCGGTTTCTTGGGCTAACATATCATCTTCACGTTACTGCAAAGATTGTGTTATAGTTTGTCGAATAGAACCAAATAACATAAATTTCGCCACAATAACTGATGTTTATGTATACGATAACCGTAAAGTTGTATTTAAAACGTTGCCCATGAATACAATTGCTTTTGATGAACATTATTTTGCGTACATCGTCGAAAATGCTCTCCCAGATACTAAGTCATTGTATGTTGATTATAACACCATGCAA
Organism: Epinotia brunnichana; assembly: GCA_963854355.1. NCBI lineage: Eukaryota > Metazoa > Arthropoda > Insecta > Lepidoptera > Tortricidae > Epinotia > Epinotia brunnichana. Next base: position 11,746,891 of record OY977941.1, on the reverse strand, counting down.
TATTCATACCCATGCAATCTCACCATTGTGGGCTATGGTGTGGCACCATTGCAATATGTAATTTTACGTAAGCCTCTGTAACCTTTCTTTGCGATAATAAAAACTTGTAACTGTTCTTAAGGGTGCCTTTCCACCAGCGATGTGCTATGCTGTGCTATTTCATATATTTGAAACGTAGCTGTAGCTGGAGCTACGTGTCAAATGTATGAAAACATAGCATAGAACATGTCTGGTGGAAAGGCACCCTAAGTCTTCAGAGATGTCCGCGTGGCGTGAGCGGGGCGCGCCACGGTTACAAAGAACGCGTCATGCGCACGCCACTCCATACTCGGGGCCAGGCTCCAACACCGCGCACAGAGGAGTATTTCAACAAAAAAAATCTTCAAATGATCGTCGCACCGCAGTGTTGGGGCCTGGGCCTCACGACCTTCCCGCGCCGCGCGTGCTGATTCCAATGCACAATAAAAGATTCCATGTAGTGAAACATCCGTACTTGCACAAAAATAATTTGGCCTCCATATCATCATCACGTTACTGCAAAGATTGTGTTGTAGTTTGTCGAATAGAACCAAATAACGTAAATTTCGCCACAATAACTGATGTACTCGTATGTTAAGTATATACGGCTGCTGTTATGGTATATGTTAGATATCTCCGTTGCTTATAAAAAAATGTTATAGGCGCCACCTTCTACAGAGCAATAGGGTACTTTACTGTCGTCTTCAGGAAAAACGCAATGACTAAAATGTGATATGAGCTTCATATATAGTTACTGTATATTTCATCAGGACGGCAGTTTTGTGTAGTAAATTTTTTATAGCACAATTGCTTGTAGGGAGGAGGCCACCTTTAGAGTTTTTACATATAGTGTATTTGATATTATTATATATTTTGTTAGAGCCAGCCAAATTAGGACTGAGCACAAACTAAATAAGATTCAATGAAAGATTAGGCTTAAGGTGTTATCCTTTCTTCATTTCTTGAATAATTTTTGATAATTCTTATAGGCAACACTTTCTACAGAGCAAATAGGGTAAAGTCAGCATCAAAGGTAGCTACGCAAACGAAGACGTCAAAAGTATTATATTAAATGGAAATTCTTAGAGTTTTCGATGTCTGCGATTGCGTAGCTACTTTTGATGCTGACTGTACTTTTCTGTCATCTTAAGGAAAAAGTGTTTTATGTAGTATTTTTTATAGCACATAGATTTATTACATATAGTGTATTTGATAATATTATATATTTTGTTAGAGCCAGCCATGTTGGCACTGAGGAAATACTAAATAAGATTGTAGAAATGAAAGATTAGGCTTTGTCCATTTTATGTGTAATTTTTGATAATCTTATAGACGTTACTTTTTACAGAGCAATAGGGTACAGTCAGCATCAAAAGTAGCTACACAAACGGAGACGTCTAAAGTCTATATTAAATTGGAATAAGAGCTTTTGATGTCTGCGACTGCGTATTTACTTTTTATGCTGACTGTACTTTTCTGTCATCTTAAGGTAAAACGTTACTGCGTATTTCATCAGGACGGCAGTTTTGTGTAGTATTTTTATAGCACATAGAGTCAGCCATTACATAGGTATAGTGTATTTGATAATATTATATATTATGTTAGAGCCAGCCATGTTGGCACTGAGGAAATACTAAATAAGATTGTAGAAATGAAAGATTAGGCTTTGTCCATTTTATGTGTAATTTTTGATAATCTTATAGACGCCACTTTTTACAGAGCAATAGGGTACAGTCAGCATCAAAAGTAGCTACACAAACGGAGACGTCTAAAGTCTATATTAAATTAGAATAAGAGCTTTTGATGTCTGCGATTGCGTATTTACTTTTTATGCTGACTGTACTTTTCTGTCATCTTAAGGTAAAACGTTACTGCGTATTTCATCAGGACGGCAGTTTTGTGTAGTATTTTTATAGCACATAGAGTCAGTCATTACATAGGTATAGTGTATTTGATAATATTATATATTTTGTTAGAGCCAGCCATGTTGGCACTGAGGAAATACTAAATAAGATTGTAGAAATGAAAGATTAGGCTTTGTCCATTTTATGTGTAATTTTTGATAATCTTATAGACGCCACTTTTTACATAGCAATAGGGTACAGTCAGCATCAAAAGTAGCTACACAAACGGAGACGTCTAAAGTCTATATTAAATTAGAATAAGAGCTTTTGATGTCTGCGATTGCGTATTTACTTTTTATGCTGACTGTACTTTTCTGTCATCTTAAGGTAAAACGTTACTGCGTATTTCATCAGGACGGCAGTTTTGTGTAGTATTTTTATAGCACATAGAGTCAGTCATTACAAAGGTATAGTGTATTTGATAATATTATATATTTTGTTAGAGCCAGCCATGTTGGCACTGAGGAAATACTAAATAAGATTGTAGAAATGAAAGATTAGGCTTTGTCCATTTTATGTGTAATTTTTGATAATCTTATAGACGTTACTTTTTACAGAGCTATAGGGTACAGTCAGCATCAAAAGTAGCTACACAAACGGAGACGTCTAAATTCTATAATAAATCGGAATAAGTGCTTTTGATGTCTGCGATTACGTATTTACTTTTGATGCTGACTGTACTTTTCTGTCATCTTAAGAGAAAACGTTACTGCGTATTTCATCAGGACGGCAGATTTGTGTAGTATTTTTATATAGCACATAGTGTCATTAAATATTAGTGTATTTGATAATATTATATATTTTGTTGTTGTGATTTTTTTTAGATTAGGCTTAAGGTGTTATCATTTCTCCGTTTCTTGTACTTATACGTTTTGATACTTCTTATAGGCGCCACTTTCTACAGAGCAAATAGGGTACAGTCAGCATCAAAAGTAGCTACGCAAGCGACGACATCAAAAGTCTATATTAAGAATCCGCAGTAATCTCGGCTGAATTTCACGTTCCCATACAAACGGAATTTCGTTCTCATTTTAAAACTACGTACTGGATTGTAACGAAAATTTGCTTATACAATGACATGAGGTATATCTAGGTCTATAATTAATTATGGCTTCAGTTTATAAAACAAACGAAATACAGCAAAAATAAGTTGTATTTTTTTACTGTGGTCTCTGAAGCTACATAAACTAATTACAGACCTGGATATACCTTAACCTATTCTAAGTACAAAGTTTCAGAGCAAACTAGCTAGTCGTTTGAAAATGAGAGCGTAACTACGTTTGTATGGAGAATCGAGCTTACTGTGGACTCTTAAGCCTTGGCCAAATACACGGCGCGACGCAGCGGCACGATATTTCCATACATGGCCTGTTTGACCATGCTAGCGGTTTGTACGGAGATATCGCGCCGCACGACCGCGGCGCTGCGTCGCGCCGTGTGTTTGGCCAAGGCTTTAAATGGGAATAAGAGTTTTTGATGTCTCCGATTGCATACCTACTTTTGATGCTGACTGTACTTTTCTGTCAGGAAAACGTCACTGCTTATTTCATCAGGACGGCAGTTTTGTGTAGTATTTTTTAATAGTAGAATTGCTTGTAGATGTTCCTAGGCTACCTAATACAGTCTAAAGACATAGAGTGTATTTAATATTATTAGATATTTTGTTAAGTGGTGAATAAATAAACATATCGTACCAAGTAAAGTTTAATTTTTATTTTATGAATAGATAATAACAATTTAACTATTGCCGTAGCAAATTAACTTTGTACCTATATAATTCTAGCAAATGTTCTGTCTTCTTGTTAATGTTTTTTCTCTTGCCAGCACTGTAATAAATTAAAATCTTTACGTTGCCATTCTAGCAAATGTTGTTGTGAATGTTTTTCTTTTGCCACAGTAACAAATTTTAATTATTGCCGTAGCAAATTGACTTTGTACATTACTCTTACGTTTTCATTCTAGCAAATGTACTTTGTTGTGGTAAGTGTTTTCCCCTTGCCACCAACAAATTAAAGTTATTGCTTTAGCAAATTTACTTTGCATATGCATTTACTCTTCTTTTGCCATTATAGCAAATGTACTTTGTTTTGGTAAGTGTTTTTCTCTAGCCAGCACAGTAGAAAAACATTTCCCACAACAAAGTACATTTGCTATAATGGCAAAGGAAGAGTAGATGCATAGACAAAGTAAGTTTGCTATACCAATGACTTTAATTTGTTGCTGTCGCAATAGGAAAACACTTACCACAACAAAGTACATTTGCTATAATGGCAAAGGAAGAGTATATGCATATGCAAAGTTAATTTGCTAAAGCTATAACTTAAATTTGTTGCTGTGACAAGGGGAAAACACTTACCACAACAAAGTACATTTGCTATAATGGCAAAAGAAGAGTAAATGCATATGCAAAGTAAATTTGCTAAAGCAATAACTTCAATTTGTTCCTGTGGCAAGGGGAAAACAGTTAGTACAACAAAGTACATTTGCTATTATGGCAAAGGAAGAGTAGATGCATATACAAAGTTAATTTGCTAAAGCAATAACTTCAATTTGTTCCTGTGGCAAGGGGAAAACTGTTACCACAACAAAATACATTTGCTTTAATGGCAAAGGAAGAGTAGATGCATATACAAAGTTAATTTGCTAAAGCAATAACTAAAATTTGTTCCTGTGGCAAGGGGAAAACACTTACCACAACAAAATACATTTGCTATAATAGCAAAGGAAGAGTAGATGCATATACAAAGTTAATTTGCTAAAGCAATAACTTCAATTTGTTCCTGTGGCAAGGGTAAAACACTGACCACAACAAAAAACATTTGCTATAATGGCAAAGGAAGAGTAGATGCATATACAAAGTTAATTTGCTAAAGCAATAACTTAAGTTTGTTGCTGAGACAAGGGGAAAACACTTGCCACAACAAAGTACATTTGCTATAATGGCAAAGGAAGAGTAGATGCATATGCAAGGTTAATTTGCTAAAGCAATAACTTAAATTTGTTGCTGAGACAAGGGGAAAACATTTACCAAAACTAAGTACTGTTGCTAGACTGGCAAAATAAGAGTAGTTGCATATACAAAGTTAATTTGTTACTGATTTGAAATAGATTTTGATCCTGGGACAAAGTACGAGAACAACTGAATATTGCCAATTAAACAATTCTATACGTTGTCAAAAATATGTTGCTACTGTAACAATTTTCAGTCTGCAACTCTAATATTGTTAGATTGACAATTCTATACGTTGTCAAAAAATTTTGCTTCTACAACAATTTTTAGTTAACAATTTAGATATTGTCAATTTGACAATTCCATACGTTGTCAAAAAAAAATTTGCTACTATGACAATTTTCAGTCTACAACTTTAATGTTGTCAGATTGACAAATTGGACGTTATCAAAAAATGTTGCTACTACAACAATTTTTAGTTAACAATTTAAATATTGCCAATTTGACAATTCTATACTAAAACCAAAAAGGTTGCTACTTTAACAACAATCAGCCGACAATTTTTACTTTGCCAGTTTAACAATTCTATACGAGGTTGTTAGTTTAACAATAAAAAGTTAATAGCTTTAATATAGCCAATCTGACAATTCCATAAGTTGACCATAAAGTTGTTATTTTAACAATAATCGGCTAACAATAAAAATGTTGTTGCAGCAGCTACTTAGCTTAGACGGCTGTGTGGGATTAAAGTTTTATTGTTCCATCAACAATATTTTTTTCTCAGTGTACCGTGCGACCGCTCAGTCGATTCTAATGTATTATGTGTCGTTAGATTTGTCTTCATTTCCAGTGTCCGAGAATCTACGATTTCTTAGCGATGGTGGTAGTATAAAACTCGGATAGTTTGCTAAATTACTCGTTTTTTTGTATTGAACTTAATCACATACATACCATTTTTAGGGGAAGAGTCACTTGACCGAATGCACCATTAAACAGAAATCCCAAAATTCCAAAGGCCGTTTCGCAGCCTGAAATACATTTTTTACCTCTGAATTTACCAGAAAAATATACAAGTTTTGTCACTTTTACTGATCTGCCATGATATATGAAGTTAACGGTAAATTTTTTTGTCAATTAAATTATATCTCTATGCGTATATCTATCTCGTATAATTTAGCTCTTAAACTACAAAATAAAAATAAGTCATCCACACTTATTATGGATATAAATTAAAATAAATCGAAGAAAAGCACTTTGATTTTTAAGAACTACGAGTATTACGTCGGTACAGTCACCAGCAATAATATCTGATACAACAAAGCACTCATAGAATATCTGACGCGACACTATTTCTAGGGACGTTAGGACGTTTCAGATATGTTTGTCCACCCTCTGTACAGAACCTTCAATAATATTCCAGCTAGATAAGGTTAATAAAATCATCGTTTCACTCCAACAATTTTCAATCAAAGGACTTCTGATATGATTATTTAACCTCTATGAAAACCATTAATTAATTCTGCTTTAACTCCGTTTGAAACATAAATCGAGAAATGTGCCGGAAGTATATTTAGGTAGTAAATTGGATCCCGTAATGGAATGACGAAATGAAAAGGATGAGTCGATACAAAACCGCTCGTTTTAACCAAATTTTGGCGCTTGCCAAAACACCGCGGTCTCGGGGGAAGCGCGGGAAAACGGGACGCCTGCTAGAAATGGCGCGGGTGCCCATTTCTACAACGGTGATTTATTTTGATGAATGCTTTATACGAATAAATTCACCCGCTGTGTTTCTAGCTAGCGCTAGTTGCACTGCGCTTTTGTAATATTTTTGTTTATAGTAAGGGTAGGTTATACTAAAAAAATAATTATTATTGGACAATAACATGGCGGTTATAATCATAACATTCTTGCACTCCCTGTGCTGCGATTATTTGTCTCAAAAGTTTATTAGCTATATATAGACTAACAGGCATTTTATGTTGATATTTGTTTAGTAGAGTCTGACTTTTAACGAAAACCGTCGTTATGGCATAACTTTTTATGGCTCAATATTTCAAACATAAATAACACTAGCTGTTGCCCGCGACTTCGTCCGCGTAGAACTTTTTATCGTCTTAGAAAATGATTTCTCTCAATACAAAATTTGAACCCTCTTTTAGGGGATAATTAAAAAAAAAGTTGATGTTCATTTTCTAGTTTGTGAACAAACAGTCTAAAACCAAAGTTAAAAATCTCATACTTTAAAAATGCCTTGAAATACTCAAACTTTGAACCAATTTTAACACTCTTAGGGGATGAATTTGGAAAAACTCTGAAATCAGTTTTGTAGTCTTTTAACGTACAGAATAAGACCGAAGTTAAAAATCTCTTACTCACACTTTAAAATTTTATTGCTCGCCATTTAAAATTTGAACCCCCTTTTAAACCCCCTTAGAGGTTGAATTTTTCTAATCGCTGAAAGAACTTTTTTCGTAAACTTTTAAGTCTCTAGCTCAAAAAAAGTGTTGCCCATACAAAGCTTTCTTAACCCCCTTAGGGGTGGAATTTTCTAAAACTCTGAAAGTACTTTATTATTAATTTTAATAAGTAACATTTTTAATAGTTTTAAGTCTAGTAAAAAAAAAAGTTTTTCCCACACAACACTGGCTACCCTTCTTAAGGATCTTAAGGATCCCCTTAGGGATGGAGTTTTCTAAAACGCTGAAAGTTCTTTTTTAGTATTCTAATAAGTAATCTTTTTGCAAAGTTTTAAGTCTAACTCAAAAAAAAGTGTTGCCCATGCAAAGCTTGCTCTCCTTTTTAACCCTATTAGGGGTGGAATTTTCTAAAACGATTTGTGTTCTTTTTTTGTATTTTAATAAGTAATCTTTCTACAAAGTTTCAAGTCTCTAACTCAAAAACATAAACTTTCCCTGATAAAAACTTTGCACCCCTTTTTATCCCCCTTAGGGATAGATTTTTTCAAAACGCTGAAAGTCTTTTTTTTGTATTTTTATAAGTAATCTTTCTACAAAGTTTTAAGTGTCTAGCTCAGAAAAAGTGTTCCCCATACAAACCTTGCACCCTTTTTTAACCCCCTTAGGGAATGATTTTTGTAAAACGCCGAATGTAGTATTTTTCATGTTCTAATAAGTAATTTTTCGTCAAAATTTTAAGTCTCTATTAAAAAAAAAAATATGTTTTTCCCATACAAACTTTGCACCCTATTTTACCCCCTTAGGTGTGAAATTTTCCAAAACGCTGAAAGTACTTTCTTTGTATTTAAATAATCTTTCTACAAAGTTTTAGGACTCTAGCTAAAAAAAATAGTTTCCCACATACAAACTTTGCACCCCTATTTAAGCCCCCTATTTTTAGGGGTAGAATTTTCTAAAACGCTGAAAGTACTTAATTTGTATTCTGATGACTAATCTTTCTACAAAGTTTTAAGTCTCTATTTAAAAAAAATATTGTTTCCCCCATACAAAATTTGCACCCCTATTTTACCCCCTTAGGGGTAGATTTTTTTAAAACACTGAATCTAGGTACTTTATTTGTATTCTAATGAATAATTTCTCTACAAAGTTTTAAGTCTCTATTTAAAAAAAGTAGTTTTTCCCATACAAACTTTGCACTCTATTTTACCCCTTTAGGGGTAGAATTTTCTAAAACCCTGAAAGTTCTTTATTTGTATTCTAATGACTGATCTTTCTACAAAGTTTTAAGTCTCTATTTTAAAAAAAAAATGTTTCCCCCATACAAACCTTGCACCCCTATTTTACCCCCGTAGGGGTGGAATTTTCCAAAACGCTGAAAGTGTTTCATTTGTATTCTAATAACTAATTTTTCTACAAAGTTTAAGTCTATAGCTCAAAAAAAAAGGTTCTCCCATACAAACTTTGCACCCCCATTTTACCCCCTTAGGGGTAGAATTTTCAAAAATCCCTTTTTATCCCTAGCCCACGTTATAAAAGCAACATACTGTGCAAAAATCAACTCTCTAAGATTAGTAGTTTCGGCTGTGCGTTGATGAGTGAGTGAGTGAGTGATTGAGTGAATAAGTCAGTCAGGACATAGGCATTTATTATGTATAAATAGATAGAAGATAATGAAACTCCCATTCAAATATCTCAAAAAATTATGAAGCTACATCCGTTTTAATGTCGCTTGTTAGAGTGAGAAAACGATGAGGGACTGTGACGTCAATATACTCGAGCGTCATAGTAAAAAACAATCGTTTCATATGAAGGTGCGTTTTGCGGAAAAGGGACAGAACATACCCCCTCTTAAAACTTTGGACTCTTATAACTTAATCATTACCTATATAACCTCTTGCTTTGTTTTTTTTCTCCATTTGACTATATTTATTTTAAATTCTTTTTCGAGAAAATACATTATGATTATTTACCATATTTTCGATTCCTGAGCTATAACCACGAACTTCGGAATTCGAAAATATTCGGGTATCTCTAGCTCTATCGCACTAACCATACTCGAGTGACAGGGATGCAAATATATGAACATTGAGTATCGGTTTTCTTGGTAGCGCCGCAGGTACTTTGGCTGAATGCGCCGAGCGCGTGCCATTGTCATTCAAAAAAAACAAATTCGTGTTAATTATATTGTTCAAATTTGTTGATTTCATTTATTTAAATTACGACATAAAACGATATTTGCTCATATAAGTTCTCATATCAGAATCTAATATTTTTTTATGGTTTATATTTTAGCATTTGTCTCGTAAAGGTCTATCGTAGACGGGATTTAAATTATTAATAAGTGAAAGGCAATGCAATTCCGCCATTTTGACGAAAATTTGACGGTTCTTATAGCTGACAGTTGGAGCAGCGTTTGATTTCAATAAAAATAAATGAAAAATTAAATGAAGTCGTATATTTCGGAAAATTAATTAACTGTCGCAGTCGGATAAAAACTATCCTAAGTTGCAGCTAGAATAATAATGTACCTATATAAAATGTTTCATATTTTTCCGTTCATGGGATGCTGAGAACATTCGAACCGCGCAAAGCTTAGTTTCAAACTGGCTGATTCTTTTTTTAATTTAGAGATTTATTATAAGTGGAGATTATAACTAGGTATATAGAAAGCGTGTAAAAATGGATTAATACCCCCGACACAGCTAGCATAGCTAAGAACCATCACGACTGACAAACTTTCTAAAGCAAGCGAATTCAAATATGTTCATTATTTTGGGAGATACGATGCCACAGACAGACACACATATACACGTGGTTAACAACATGCGCTTATTCAGTAATAAGCAAAAAAATAAAATGTAGGAACCGCCATTAATTTTATATCCAACTAATTTTAGATGAGCAGTTGTACAATATTTACATAATACCTTAGCCGAACCATTTGAATACTCCTGAGTATTCAAATGGAGACAAGTAATTTTATTCCACGTACTATGTACGAGTAGCTTCACGTTACCAAGATTATGGCACAGATAAATAGACTTGTCGACGACTTGTGTAGGCCGTCATGTAAAAAATTGCTCATCCCCTTGCACGCACGGCGCGGTAACGACCGACGTATCTCCCTATGAAAATAATGACGAGGCTTTATTTTCTGGTGAAATTATGCCTTTGCGTACGAGCATCCCAGTTTGCACGTCGACGATTTCATCTCGTATAATTCAATTATTTGAAAAGTGCTCCTAGCTTTCACGACGCTGTTAGTGTTCAATTGTCTGTTACTGCTGCTGGAAAAATTTAGATAAGTACTTTCAAGTTTTAGACGGTTTGAAATGATCTGATCTTGAGTTGCGGTGTTTTTTTGGTCGTGTTGCCTTTGTGACATGATACTTTTATACATTTATAGTGTTTTCTTTAAATAGATTGGTAATAGTTTTTTTCATGTAGGCCTATCATTTATACTTATACTAATTTCAATTATAGAAATCCAACATTCATGTTCCCTATGTTCATAAACTCTCGTTGGACAGCGACAACAAACTGGATATATTCCACAGCACGGAATCTCAATTTCTCTCGACTAGCAGCCGATATTTGGAGTCTATAACGGCTTCAAGTTTCATACTTTTTTGATACCGACTATATTTCCAATGCTCTAGATGACCTAAGTAACTTATTGTATAATATCCTCCTGTATAATTAACATGCATAGTCTGTCTGTAAGTGTTGATTTAAGGAATAAATAAATAAATAAATAAAGCCTTCATTGAGAGCGATTGTCCATATAAAAATGTACGTTTGAAACAAGAATAAGATGAAAGCACAAGTTTTAGTGTATCCTAACAATGTAGTCTCGTTTTTATTCGTCTGCAATGGGGGCGCCGAGCCTTAGAGTGAAAGGATCTTTTAAACCGTGTACTCGAGTGTCGCTGGTGTTTGCCGTAATGTTTTTAATTGGTGAGGGTATGAACCACCATAGTTATAGGTAACTAGTTAAGGCCCCCTTCGGGGCCCAACTTAAAAAGACATGTTACTCAAAAAAAAAAAAGTCGCTGGTTTTTGTGCCATTATGTGTATAAGAAAAACTTTCCACGCAGTTTTCATGGCGATGTTTTATTGTTTATCAGCTTCCTGCTGCGCCTGCGCATTGAAGAGAACCCAGACAGAGCCGCGATGTAAAAATATAACCTATGTCTGAAGGTGCATTCTATAGGTACACTGGTGAAAAAAATAATAAGTCAGATGAGTACTTCCGGGGATTACCCCGACAGATATAAGTGATATTACCTCTTTATTATTAGTATTAAAACCTTTTTATATATTGCTACTTGAACACTCATGTTACTATATATTATCTTATCTTATCTAGGTGAGGGCCCTTTCGGATGCACTTCGACCCAGTGGGATCTTTTATGCATTCGCCCTCTCCTTTATGCCTGCTCCCAGGCTTGCTCCAACATTTCCACAAAACGGATGATGCAGTTCACCGGGAGCACCTTGAATTCCTTTGGTTGCGGGTAACCGTTACTTAGTCTCATCCTCCTCGCCACACATTCTACAGTCTAAACTATCCGATAGTCCCATCTTGGCCAAGAGATCCTTGACCCCGAAGTGACCTGTGAACACCCCAGATATAATTCTGAGTTGCTTTCTACTGGATTTCCAGAGTTTTCTGGCCCAGCCCGAGTCCACTCCTTCTATGAAGAGCTTAGAGTGCATTAAGCCAGCCTCAACTCGCGTTGGTGTTTGGTTTTGGCGTAGACATTAAAGGCCGATATTATGGTTCCCGGCGAGAGTCCCACAAATGTAAACTACCATAATAATTTAATCAAATCAGTCCTTGGATAATGTACTTAATAAATACGTGCCTACAAAGTCGTTGTGTATTTCGAAACAAGAGCCCCCCTGGAATTCCGCGCTGTATCATTAGCTAATGCGATATTTGGGGAAGCCTTGAGAGGTTCAGTCACCAGTAGACTCAAGCATCGTTTGACCAGAATCTTAACATATTGATGTGCACAGGGACTCCACGGGCTAAGGCGTTTCAAAACCAAATCAAATGCCAGCAAAATATTTATAAAGGTGCTATTTTATTTACAATGCTCACAAACTTTACCACTGTATAAATAATAACTATAGACAAAATAGATTGATTAATAAATTCACTGTTACTTGCATATATTCTACACATAACTAGTTGAAAGCTTTTGTAGATGAGGCGAAAAATGAGGGTCAAGAATCACTCGGTAACGTTTTTCACTATTCTCCTTTTCATTGCACGCATAGCGAGGACGTAAAAAATGTGAATTCTCTCTTGTACCAATCAACTCTCTAAATTGAGTTCTTATTCTTTTCACCGTTCTTTATTGTGGGAACACTGCCTTTTATATAGGTACGTTGTAGCCTTTCGTGAGCACTTAATGGTGAATGTGGGCTTAGATAAATGCACTTTTTACTTGGTTTCGTAAACTTTTAACTGTCTTGTGGAATTGGTTTACGTACATTCTTTGATAAGTTGTTTGATTTTTTTTTTTCAATAAATAAAATATATTTTTGTGGTCCCCCCCTCAGTTGTTTATTGTAATTACACAATTTACCGCCAAAAATTGCTACGCGTTACGCTCGTAGCTGATCCAGTAGTTTTCCTCGTAAGTACTGGAAAGCGACTATGGCGTAGGCGCCCACTAGGCGGGTTTCTGGCAGTGAAAGTGTAAAAAAAAAGAATCATATAAATTAAAAATTCGTCACTCACGAATACTTGCAACAAATCTAGTCGAGTAGACCTTGAGAATTAAGTAAATAGGTACTCGTAATATTCACATAAAATAACTTATGAAAAAATAATGTTGAGATATTATACGAATTACCTTATGGATGCAAGTTCTTCATTTTTGTAAATATTTCCTGTAGATATTACTCGTTAATTATATGAAGTCGTCTTAATTTATTTTACGACACGTCGTCCTCGTAAGAAATGAACGGCAAACGAGATGCAGACGCCAAGATCCCCTGGCTCCGTAAATATTTTGACAAATATTCCCCTCGGGACACTGCCTCCAAGTTTATCCGTCCCTAGCCAAGCTGAGTTGACTTAGTTTCTTGAAATAACACGTCTGTTATCTTGAAAAACTCACGTCATTGACTCGTTAGCGATAGGTTAAGGAACGACAATGTTTGCTTTTAGCATTCGATGAATTGATTTATCGAATAAAATTAATCTTAGTAACGTACATTACATTTCTGTTAACATAGTCGATCGTTCAAGTCACATTACGAAGATGTTACTCTAACACGCTTACATTTTTAAAGTTCCGTACCCAAAGAGTGTCAAAGGTCCTATTACGTAGATTTCGTTGTATGTCTATCTGTATTCAGTATTTGACCATCTGTACCAGGTTATATTTTTCAAAAATGACTCATGTATTAGCTGCTTCCAAACTTTGACTTTCTAACCCTAGACAAAATTATCCTAACCTGGATTGTCAGCTTTTTAATCCACTTCCATTATTCGCATCGATGGAATTTTCGGAAGTCTGTATAATATTATTATATTATGTGTAGCAAAACAATAATTTGGTACTATTAATCGTGATGGTGGAGACAAAGTAGAACTCTTCAATGGCTAATAGTAACTCTCGAATAGTTACATCCTCGATTGTGCACCGATTGACATCAATGTCTAGCGTTCGGGCAGCTGTCGTTTAAAATATTGTATGTACTAAATATAAACATTCACCACGGCTCAAGTTACTAGTGTTATTTACCACAGTTATCTGTGGCACGGGTCAAGTGTCGCCTGACCTAAAATGAGAACAAACAAACGCAATGAGTGCGTGCGTCCTATTGAAACGTGATTTATGCCATGACGACCCTGGTGAAATTCATTTTTATTTTGTTTACATAGATGACGAGATGATTTTCCAGTTATGGTTATGTTTGTTTTATTTAGTACCACATTGCAATTGCCTGTGAATTGTGAAGTTGAGAAAATTTATAAAATATCTATGAATATGCAAAACATACATATTTTGTTCATAAGTATATTTATTTATTTATTGCCTAACGTTTCATAAGTATGTAAAGTAGATCTAAATGTTTTTTATACGTGGGAAAATTCCAGTTGAGTTGTCTTAACGCTCGTTTGAAAAATTGCGTAACTACCTTTTGATGTTTGGCTTACCATCTCATAGAAACAACTGAATTTGAACGTTTATTTCAACGCAAAATCCGACTGATTAAATAGGTATGTGAAATTTACAACAGAAAAGCAATTAATAAGTGTGCTGTAGTGGAAATAAAAGAACTGGCGACAGTTGTGGCGCCCGCCCGCTGTCCTCGCGTTGAGCTTCATATTTTAATTAAGTTTTTCGCTTACCTCCAATTTCCCTTAAAATTCCTGGTCGTGAAATAACAGTATGTTCACCATTACAAAAGGCGGTATAACGTTTAGATTTTATCACTCGTCTTTATATTCAGAATATTATTGGAAATTATAACGATAATTAATTAAATCACATTGAAATCAATACCATAGAATTATATATATTTACGTTCTCCAAAAATTGCAACGGCATTGGTTGTTTTAACTGCAAGTTAATCATTTTAGAACTACGCTATCGCTACTGCCAAGATTGAGCTGGTTTTGCAGTCATTCGAAAATACGAATATGGACACAAACTTCGTTTTTAAACAATTGCAGCACTGCGAAATTATGAAAGTTTAACAAATGATCTACATGTAACCAACATTAAATATCTGCGTATTTACTGCTACAATACCAAATAATACAAACTGTGGATAAAAAATACTTTCTGGGGCGATCATTTTTTGTAGCCATCTCGATATTAAACTTCGTTTTTGCACGAAATAGAAAACAATTTCAAACTTATTCACAGTCTAAATTGTTTTTCCCAGCCAAAATACCCACGATGAGCATAGCCGCGTGGCGGAATTATTTTCTATATTTGTTTGCTGCAAGCAAGCAAGCTGATTGTGTCAATATGGCAACAACAGTTGCATACTCAACGACAATAGTATAAAACCAGTCTCAATGTTAGTGTTTTTTAACGTCAACCTTATCTCTAAAGCAATAAAGTAGTTTTTACACTAATATATTATAAGCGACAAAGGTCGTGGAAAACGAAAATAACTGCCATTTTTTGCTACGCCTGGACGTAGCTTGGTAATGTCGTTAACACAGCAGCGTCTCTTTTATTTCGTTGCTTATTAGAGTCTATTTATTATGAAGTGTTTCACTTAAAAATAATTTGGTTCTAAGTTTCAGCAATTATATTTATAATTTGTAGTCAATTTGCCGTATGAATTCAAGTTTGCTGTGACGAATGAATACTGCGGAAATAATTGCAGTTCATTATTTATCAAGTCATCAATCGCTGGAAGCAATTTTCAGCTAAGAAAACAGGGAGGATCTTACTAAGCAGTGGAGCCTTTTGGAGAGCCCCATTCAAATTGGTTTGAATTACGTTTGTTTCAAACTGAATGTTGTTTTAGGATTTCCACAAAATTGCTCATCTTGGCCCATATTTCAGAAATAAGTTTATTAAGAAATAGAACCGATGTGAAAAAAAGGATTTCTGGGATTTTATAATCGTAACTTAGAATTGAATAGAAAATAATCCGATTAGAAATAATGAACGATGATAAATTAATTAAAATAAAAGCTTAATATGAATCATCAGGTTATATTGTGATTATTTCCGGATTATCTCCACTTATAATAAATCTCTAAATTAAAAAAAGAATCAGCCAGTTTGAAACTAAGCTTTGCGCGGTTCGAATGTTCTCAGCATCCCATGAACGGAAAAATATGAAACATTTTATATAGGTACATTATTATTCTAGCTGCAACTTAGGATAGTTTTTATCCGACTGCGACAGTTAATTAATTTTCCGAAATATACGACTTCATTTAATTTTTCATTTATTTTTATTGAAATCAAACGCTGCTCCAACTGTCAGCTAAAAGAACCGTCAAATTTTCGTCAAAATGGCGGAATTGCTTTGCCTTTCACTTATTAATAATTTAAATCCCGTCTACGATAGACCTTTACGAGACAAATGCTAAAATATACACCATAAAAAAATATTCGATTCTGATATGAGAACTTATATGCGCAAATGTCGTTTTATGTCGTAATTTCAATAAATGAAATCAACAAATTTGAACAATATAATTAACACGAATTTGTTTTTTTTGAATGACAATGGCACGCGCTCGGCGCATTCAGCCAAAGTACCTGCGGCGCTACCACGAAAACCGATACTCAATGTTCATATATTTGCATCCCTGTCACTCGAGTATGGTTAGTGCGATAGAGATAGAGATACCCGAATATTTTCGAATTCCGAAGTTCGTGGTTATAGCTCAGGAATCGAAAATATGGTAAATAATCATAATGTATTTTCTCGAAAAAGAATTTAAAATAAATATAGTCAAATGGAGAAAAAAACAAAGCAAGAGGTTATATAGGTAATGATTAAGTTATAAGAGTCCAAAGTTTTAAGAGGGGGTATGTTCTGTCCCTTTTCCGCAAAACGCACCTTCATATGAAACGATTGTTTTTTACTATGACGCTCGAGTATATTGACGTCACAGTCCCTCATCGTTTTCTCACTCTAACAAGCGACATTAAAACGGATGTAGCTTCATAATTTTTTGAGATATTTGAATGGGAGTTTCATTATCTTCTATCTGTTTATTATCTTCTATCTATTTATACATAATAAATGCCTATGTCCTGACTGACTTATTCACTCAATCACTCACTCACTCACTTATCAACGCACAGCCGAAACTACTAATCTTAGAGAGTTGATTTTTGCACAGTATGTTGCTTTTATAACGTGGGCTAGGGATAAAAAGGGATTTTTGAAAATTCTACCCCTAAGGGGGTACAATGGGGGTGCAAAGTTTGTATGGGAGAACCTTTTTTTTTTGAGCTGTAGACTTAAACTTTGTAGAAAAATTAGTTATTAGAATACAAATGAAACACTTTCAGCGTTTTGGAAAATTCCACCCCTACGGGGGTAAAATAGGGGTGCAAGGTTTGTATGGGGAAAACATTTTTTTTTAAATAGAGACTTAAAACTTTGTAGAAAGATCAGTCATTAGAATACAATTTTAGAAAATTCTACCCCTAAAAATAGGGGGCTAAAATAGGGGTGCAAAGTTTGTATGTGGGAAACTATTTTTTTTAGCTAGAGTCCTAAAACTTTGTAGAAAGATTATTTAAATACAAAGAAAGTACTTTCAGCGTTTTGGAAAATTTCACCCCTAAGGGGGTAAAATAGGGTGCAAAGTTTGTATGGGAAAAACATATTTTTTTTTAATAGAGACTTAAAATTTTGACGAAAAATTACTTATTAGAACATGAAAAATACTACATTCGGCGTTTTACAAAAATCATTCCCTAAGGGGGTTAAAAAAGGGTGCAAGGTTTGTATGGGGAACACTTTTTCTGAGCTAGACACTTAAAACTTTGTAGAAATATTACTTATAAAAATACAAAAAAAAAGACTCAGCGTTTTGAAAAAATCTATCCCTAAGGGGGATAAAAAGGGGTGCAAAGTTTTTATCAGGGAAAGTTTATGTTTTTGAGTTAGAGACTTGAAACTTTGTAGAAAGATTACTTATTAAAATACAAAAAAAGAACACAAATCGTTTTAGAAAATTCCACCCCTAATAGGGTTAAAAAGGAGAGCAAGCTTTGCATGGGCAACACTTTTTTTTGAGTTAGACTTAAAACTTTGCAAAAAGATTACTTATTAGAATACTAAAAAAAAACTTTCAGCGTTTTAGAAAACTCCATCCCTAAGGGGATCCTTAAGATCCTTAAGAAGGGTAGCCAGTGTTGTGTGGGAAAAACTTTTTTTTTTACTAGACTTAAAACTATTCAAAATGTTATTTATTAAAATTAATAATAAAGTACTTTCAGAGTTTTAGAAAATTCCACCCCTAAGGGGGTTAAGAAAGCTTTGTATGGGCAACACTTTTTTTGAGCTAGAGACTTAAAAGTTTACGAAAAAAGTTCTTTCAGCGATTAGAAAAATTCAACCTCTAAGGGGGTTTAAAAGGGGGTTCAAATTTTAAATGGCGAGCAATAAAATTTTAAAGTGTGAGTAAGAGATTTTTAACTTCGGTCTTATTCTGTACGTTAAAAGACTACAAAACTGATTTCAGAGTTTTTCCAAATTCATCCCCTAAGAGTGTTAAAATTGGTTCAAAGTTTGAGTATTTCAAGGCATTTTTAAAGTATGAGATTTTTAACTTTGGTTTTAGACTGTTTGTTCACAAACTAGAAAATGAACATCAACTTTTTTTTTAATTATCCCCTAAAAGAGGGTTCAAATTTTGTATTGAGAGAAATCATTTTCTAAGACGATAAAAAGTTCTACGCTGACGAAGTCGCGGGCAACAGCTAGTAATAAATAAAAATATAATTTGTGTAACTGGCCATTATACAACATATTCTTACCTTCACTGTAGACAAAACAAACTACTAGACAATTAGGTACCTAGTACGCGTGTTAGTGTACCTATATTGGATGATATACAATATGTAGGTACATAATTTTTGAATATTTCTCAAAAAACTGTCGAAGACATAATGACCAAAACAAGGTACTAACTAGGGCTTCACGTTATCAGTACTATACTCGTTTCAATGACAAATCGAGAATACAATGATTTAATATTTTGTTTTTTGTCGCCGTTCGACGTTGTCTAAGTTTGCGTCAGTTTTGTCCAGATGACGTGCGACGTGACCGGACTATGCCCACACAATATTTGACGACGCCGTCTTTCAACAAGAACTTGTCTACGTAGATTTTTATACGTTTTTGTTGTTTACGGTCATTAATCAAAAGAGTTTTGCCATAAAAAGACATTCGTTGAGTAAATACATTTTTTGATGAGCCAGAGATAGTTTGCTCGTACGAATCAACAACGATGAACAGTATAAGTAATTAAAATGTATTTGAATGACTGTATTAATTAATTGATACTTATTGTCGAGATTTAGGAAATTGCCATAATAATTGTAAAATACATACTAAATATAACACATAAGTCACATATTCAAAACATAAGATGTTTTTTTTTTTATATTGAACGTTAAGTTTTGTCCTGATGCGCATAGTAGGTACAAAGAGAATTGGAGGTAATTTTAAGATAATTCAATAAGTTTCGTTAACAAACAATGCACCTGTTGTTTACAAACCATCCGCACCGCCTGCGGGAAATCGAAACTATTTTAGTAACACTTTAATTTAATTCGGAATAAATACATAAAATTACCCGCTGGCCCAGGACATTTAATCGGAGCGCTTTAAAAAGTTATGTAAATCGCCCCAATGCGTCCAATCGAAGTAACGTCGGAGAAATAACTCAATTCAATCGTATTTGACGCTTTTCATTAAAGGCCTGTGTTGAATTGAGTACGTTTAATAATCGATTAAAATTATTATTATTATAAGGTGGAGATTGGTCAAGAACTACCTTGTCTACCCTGGGCATCAGACTAGAAATTCCTTTGCGAAATCCGGCTATAAGTATGCGATGAGCCTATACAGGCTCACCAGACTATTTACCTGAGATCTAGTGCTACAACCGCGAAATCCAAGATGATGATTATGACTTTTTTTTAATAATCTAGTGCGTTAAATCCCAAGGTCTAGTGTGTAATAGTGTCTATCTAGAACAACTGCTCGAAATAAATGCTCAGAAACGGCCCCGCAATGGCCGCAATAAGTCCCCCGAAATATTCCTCGTGAAGAAAAAGTACAAACGCGTCTCCCCCGTAATCCTCCAGTGACAGGCGCCGTATCACGGATATTTATGCATTGGAACACTTTCACTCGTAATCGGTACTTATTTTGTTCTTACCCGTTTCCTCTGCGACCGGGCCTATCGATTCTATCGTACCTCAACTCCCTTCTGATTTATGGCATCTTCCAACCAGCGGGTTGAAATTATCGGCTTCCGGTGAAAATATAACACGAAACTTTTGATTTCGATTCCAATCTTCTTTGGAATATTGATGAAACGGCGCCTATTATTACGAGAGTAAGAAAAGAGGTCATTTTCACAGTCCACTTGAGATTTAGGCCTCACTATTCGCATCCATCATTCGGAATGCAAAAATAAGGAGCCGCCACGACGATTTTGGCGCAAGATCGATTCTTTCAACGCGGTCACACATTGGTTTTCCTGAAAATAATGCGTACCTTTATTTAATTACTTTTTGCATTACAATAAAATAGACACATTTACGAAGTTTTGTGTGCGTAATAACTGATATTTATGAGCAATATATATATATTAACAAGGTTATTCGGGTAAGGGCGATTAAAACATAATACAATTGATAAAGTTGCGTATATCGCGGTTTTAAGTGACGGTAAAAATTATGTTAAGTTTTAGGTTCTGTAATTTGAATATGGTTTCCGTTTGCATACTGTGTGGCGGAGTGGAGTTTGCTGTATCATAAATAATCCATTACAGCATCATTGTGTGTATGCAGGGTGTCTGTTTGTTTACGAGTAGACTCGAATGTAAGCCAACGTTCCGCCGCACAAACCTGCCTCGTAATTAAATACACGACTTCATTATTAAGTTATCACGTTCAATTGTATTATTTTCTGTCGTGAAGAAAAAATATTGGTTTGTAACCCATTTGAATGCCTACAACTGCTTTTGAAGTTTGGTGAGTATGAAAAGGGCTCTCTTCTTACTCATCTCAGTGGAATTTAACATGAAAATATTACTTTAAAATGATTTTAATCATGTTAAATGTTATCGCTTAAATTCTTAACATTCCACCACCACTATCATCTAAATTTTTCAATTATTATTCGTGCAATCGCAGATTAAAACATTTATTAAAACTTCCTGACACATAAGCAATTTTTCGTACAACTAATCGTACATAAATTAAAACATTATTCGAATAAAAAAACACAAAATATAACGCAACTAAATCAATTGAGGCGAATCCAGAAGAGCTAATCAATTGGTTAAATTGGTTTTCAACAGATCTACGAGTAGGTGCAGCGCTCCGCGTCCGTGCAAGCCACTGCTACGAGATTTCGTAGCACCGAAGTTCCCTTTATCTGAACTATCGGTTTTGTGCAGAAGTACACGTTACATCGATATCTTGAATGTTAGTGGAATTTCCTATTATCACATTCACTGATAATAATCTCGTAGTGCTACACTCTTAGCCTATTCCGTGGTGTCCCGCTAAGTAGAGAAAAACGCCTACGAACAGAACACCCCCGCTAGGCGGGTTCCTGGCAGTGAATGTGATATATTATTTGGGAAATGTCCGTAGGTACTACCAGCATCAAATAAATGGGGCTTGTAGAACGGCTATACTTTTCCGGAAATGTGTGGCAGGCAACTATGGCAGTCTTGCTCTTTCTTCCATGCTAGAACAAGACGCCCATAGTTGCCAGCCACACATTTTCAGAAAATATACTTCGCCCGTCTAAAAGCCCCATAATAACAGCCAAAGTAGCCAAATATTTCGCAACACATTTTTATAAATTGGCAAATTGGGATATGTTATAATATACTTCCCACTTCGGTTTCTACAATCTATTTGATGCTGATTGTACTGCATCTAATACCAGTCAGGGTTGAACTTTTTAATAAATAGTAAAGTACCTATATTTAACTACTTTGGTTTTTCTGACAAAAATGGTAAATCGTGCTTTAAATATCACGCACATTAGTTTCCAAGGTTCTTTTAAGTCCTTCGAGGTCACTCATTGCTATGAGAACATTGCAGCATTGTGCATTGTGAAGTGAAACAAACCTTCTTGCATTTCAAGTACATTTTTTGCGACCAAAACAAATCATGCCTGAATCTTAATAAATACAAGGTGTTCAAATATGTAAATATTTCAATTCTATTACACAAAAGGTTGCCAAAATTGTTTATCAAATTACCAAAACTATAGCAAATGTGAGGATTAAAGTAACGAGTCTGCAAACTCTTTATTTAATTATTCATCCTACAGCGAACGAAATCCTCGCTAATCCTTGTTTGTACACATCGCTCGCTCGTGTCCCGTGGAGTAACGAGTCATGAGTGTCATTCCGCAGTGTTAATCTCATAAACAGTACTGGTATAATTGGGGTGTTCTCACTAATCTTCAAATTAGAGATTATTAAATAAATAAATAATCATAATGCGTTCTCCCAAGTAATTTAGTTTAATATAACTCTTCCTTTCAATAATACTGCTATGAAAAATAAGTCCTAATTTTTTTTAATCAAATTTTACTCTTCTATTTCGTCTAAAAACTGGAACGTATTATCCTTTTTTTCTGTCTCAGTTAATTTTTATCCACTCTTGTGGCCGGTGAGATGGTGAAATTAAAAAGACGTGCAGTATAACATTGTTTTTTTTTTATATTACGCGAGGCCGATTTTTATACATGCCATCAGATCTACAGTTATGGTCCGATTTTGATAAGTCATTCGATTTGTCTCATGCTGGAGATTTGCAATAAGGTGTAAATCTCCAGCATCGTCCGTTTTTTTTTAATTTTTATCGAAAAGTTCTAAAATTTTTATTTAAAGAATCTACTGTGCGCTAACCACGTGACTTTGGCTGCTCGACGTCACGGACGTAACTCCTCTTTTGAATTGAGATCACAATGTCAAATAAATAAAAAAGAATTGAACTCAAACCTGTAGTTGTAACAACTTTTTTTTTGTATTTTGAATATCCTGCGTGATTATAATTATAAATCAATAAGTACATACTAACGCCATCTAACATTTGCCTCGCGCAACTCGTTGCCTCATTATAAGCTACTCCGATAGTTAATAAAACTCGCTCTTCAAGCACGATATACGTCACGTATTTCACATTAGTTCGGAATTTGGACACCACCGAGGCGATATCAAGTGCGCTGAGGTGTCTTTTCTTCCGTGGCTCCCAAAGCATACGGGCGCATCCATTTTTAATTTAACAAGCTCCGAGAAGCTGCAGGAAAGATGGCGAAGTCGGCCATATTTAATATAATTAAATAAGTCGCAGTAAGGCGCACATGCCGAATTAATTTTAAATCACTATAAATAAAAATGGCAGTATAACAACATAAAATGAATTAAAGAAAATCCCGATAATGTGAGTATCGCTTTTGTTCGTACTTAGCAGTCTGGTGAGACCTAATCTCAGAACCACGTTTAATCTGGCCGTAATTTTGTTATTAGGGGTCCTTAATTTACGTTACTTCCGGCGCATACACTATATTCCTGGTCTTCGGTGGAGAAAAGCAAGTTGCCCACATCCAGAGCATACGTGGCATGGGTGGTTTGAGGTGAAGCTTCTTGATGTCTGACTGATGCTTCCACGAGTACATCGGCTTCCTTGCTGCAGCTGAAGAAACGGTGGTATAGTGTTTTGTGTAAAACTGTTGGACAAGGTTAGTGTACCTACCTAAAACTTATGTACTTATCTCTTTGAGTGAACATTTAACTTTCCCATGTGAAGTGTAATAAATGATTTGTTATATTGCCTAATGTGTGTTTCCTTTGAATAGTAACCAGTAGCAAGGCGCCCTGAGGTTTTATTTAATTTAAATTAGAGTCTTATGCCAACCGACTGTGGCGGCCGGTGGTGACCCCATAAAAAAGAGGTTACAAAGTGTCTCCCAACGTTTGGCCTTTAGCTGCTGGTCTATTTCAAATGATACACATTTAATTTAACGTTTAAAACATTAATCTTAATTGTTAAAATAGTTTACTTTCGCATCTTTGTATAAAGAGGGTAGATTTAAGATGAACATTGAACAAAGAACTCGTGGACCGCTAGCGGTATTTTTCTAGAAAGCACATGTTCGTATGTACCTTTGATGGAATTTAAGGTGTATTTGTTTAGTTTTTACACTTAATTAGCTTAAATATCGTTTAGTGAAATTTATTGTGCTTAAACTTAAACCTAAAATATAAATTTCCAAAATGTCGATCCAAAAATATGTAGACTGTATGCATAAGGATGAAATCATTTATGAACTTGATTTACTTGGTATATCCACAGATGTGAATGACACCACGGATGCAGTAAGGAAGCAGATTCGCCAAGTCTTCAAATTAATGCGCCGTGGAAGCATCAAGTGTGACACCCTTAAATCACCCGTGACTGCCACAGAAATTGAGATTTGCACCTCGAAGGTTGAACTTCTTGAAAACCAGCTGCGCTCGGGTAACGTAAATGACCTTAACCTTGTGCGTAAACTTACTCGACGTGCCAATTATGTGATTGATAGGCTTGCTCGTGTTTCTGAGTCTAATGCTCAACTGTCAGACCTGCGTAGTCGTTTGGTTAGGATTTTGAGTGAGATAGATAAGGGCGAAAGTGACTCAAATAGTGAATACGAGGAGTCCCAGGCACCACGATCTGTGGAAAAAGAAGAGAGTAAAGTGATTTTCATTAAAGACAAACGTGTCAACTTAAACTCTTAAAATGGCGCGCTCACGCGCTGACCAATTTATTGAACCCGCTTTCAACAACTTTAAAATTACCTCTGATTTTCACCACAAATCAACATCGAAATCAGTAGGTAAACAAATTTTGGCATTGAATGAACATAGCTCTTCGAGACTAATGGATAGGAAATGCTTTAGGTGTAATGCACACTCATTTTACTAACCAGTGTAAGTCGAGGGAGTTAGTGTGCTTTAATTGTGGCATGAAAGGGATTAAGCGATCTAATTGTACAAACTGTAATGATCAAAAAAAAAACTAGAGAGCCCAGAACTATCCCAGTCATCATATATAAATAAGTCTCCTCTTGTAAACGAGGGGGTAGTTCTGTTTAAAAAAAAAAAAATATTAATGACATTCCGTGAATGTAACTACAAAATATAGCCTCTTTTTCCTTGTACACGGCCGTGAATTTATAATAGATGGAATGTTACATAACTTAAATTCGGATCAGCCAGTTCAAAGATCGCAAGTGACGATCAGTGATCCTCAAACATATAGCAACAAGATACTTGAACTTAATACAATATTTAAGAAAGTGCAGAAGCACATAAAAAGTGCTCACGATAGGAACGTGAAGTACTATAACTTAAGAAAAAGAGACGTTGAGTTTAAAGTAGGACAAATAGTATACAAACGTACTCACTATTTATCAAATGCATCAAAAAGATTTACTTCGAAGTTAGCCCCGAAATTTCAGAAATGTGTTATTACAGCGAAGTTATCACCTTTAGTATATACCTTGACCAGCATGGATGGCAAAGTATTAGGTAACTTTCACATAAAAGACATCCTCAAACAGAGTGAGTAATGGATATTCGTGTATGTATTAGATGAAGTATGTAAGGTGAATGTATGTATGTCGTTAGTATAATGTTTTAAAATTTGTGCACAAGTGTTCTTTTTGGTATAAATAAGCTATGTACGTGAGTGGTGATGAATGCAAGCGACGAGTACCTATAACTTCAACCAGTTTGAATGTGAACACCTGGGCGCATAAAATAATAGACTTGTTTACAATTCCGTGCGGATTAACTCTTCAAGGAATAAACGACCTTAGCTAGTGGAGAGTAGATTCGTTTTGGTATCGCATTAGTTGATCGAGTACCTACTTAAACTTGAACTTGAAGCATCCCATAGAAAGTTATGTGATTATTTCTTAATTATCTTACCTACTTAAATGTTTTTAATTAGTAGAGGCCACTACTAAATAAAATCGTAACTTAAAAACTTAATAATGCTTGATATTTGTTGAATGATACCCACCAGTAGTTTATCATTTTAAAATATTGCTATGCCTAATAGTGCAGGCTTAATACGCACTTTACATTTAGATATCTAATAGGTATCCCATATGCATACGGTCCGCCTGTTGGTAAGCCATCACCGTAGCCTATGCATGTATGTAATTAGAAATGTAGTACCTACATAATGTTATGCTTAGTTAGCTAGTAGGTAGTTAGTCGGTAAATAGTCAATCACGAATTAGTGAATATTTGTAAAAGTCCTTTCTTTAGTTTTTGTCATCGTAATAAACATATTTAACCAATCTTTAGAATGATACCTATAGTTATGGTATTTACGCAATAGATTAACGGTCGTACTGATTGTTCATTTTTTTACCGTGCACATTCTGATCACGGCGAGTAGATAATAAGTGAATTTTCGGTATAGTACTTAGTACTTACCTTAGTTATAGAAAACGTTTAATTCATGTCATGAACGATATAAGTAGGTATGTAGGTAGGCGATTGTACAATCATTACATTAAGATGTTAGTTGATAGTTGTATATTACATTCGTATTTATTACTTACGCTTGTTAGCTAATTAGGTTACTCCAAGTAGTTATCATGCATAGATACCTACTACTGATTGTCAGTGACAGATCATCTTTTCCAGGATAACAATTACTTAAAACTTAACATTACTTGAAATCGGAATTATGATGCCTGGGATTATCTGTTGTCACTGTTTGAGTCCTTTTATAGATTATAGGTTTTTTTTTGTAGAATTGTCTTCTGTTGGCACTTATAAGTGTGTACTCATATTTATTATTGTTAT
The DNA here is from genome assembly GCA_963854355.1 of Epinotia brunnichana. Classification (NCBI taxonomy): domain Eukaryota; kingdom Metazoa; phylum Arthropoda; class Insecta; order Lepidoptera; family Tortricidae; genus Epinotia; species Epinotia brunnichana. The sequence goes on along the minus strand of OY977941.1, from coordinate 11,720,017 downwards.
TGTTTCTTTGAGCATTAGGTTTGAAAAAGTGTCTTCGGTATGAAGAACTTTTTAACCCAAGGAAAGGAAATGTGTAACAACTTTTTTTTGTATTTTGAATATCCTGCGTGATTATAATTATAAATCAATAAGTACATACTAACGCCATCTAACATTTGTCTCGCGCAACTCGTTGCCTCATTATAAGCTACTCCGATAGTTAATAAAACTCGCTCTTCAAGCACGATATACGTCACGTATTTCACATTAGTTCGGAATTTGGACACCACCGAGGCGATATCAAGTGCGCTGAGGTGTCTTTTCTTCCGTGGCTCCCAAAGCATACGGGCGCATCCATTTTTAATTTAACAAGCTCCGAGAAGCTGCAGGAAAGATGGCGAAGTCGGCCATATTTAATATAATTAAATAAGTCGCAGTAAGGCGCACATGCCGAATTAATTTTAAATCACTATAAATAAAAATGGCAGTATAACAACATAAAATGAATTAAAGAAAATCCCGATAATGTGAGTATCGCTTTTGTTCGTACTTAGCAGTCTGGTGAGACCTAATCTCAGAACCACGTTTAATCTGGCCGTAATTTTGTTATTAGGGGTCCTTAATTTACGTTACTTCCGGCGCATACACTATATTCCTGGTCTTCGGTGGAGAAAAGCAAGTTGCCCACATCCAGAGCATACGTGGCATGGGTGGTTTGAGGTGAAGCTTCTTGATGTCTGACTGATGCTTCCACGAGTACATCGGCTTCCTTGCTGCAGCTGAAGAAACGGTGGTATAGTGTTTTGTGTAAAACTGTTGGACAAGGTTAGTGTACCTACCTAAAACTTATGTACTTACATGTATGTTACAAAACTTATGTACTTACATGTATGTTATGTTACAAAGTTGTAAGTGTAACCTCTTTTTTATGGGGTCACCACCGGCCGCCACAGTCGGTTGGCATAAGACTCTAATTTAAATTAAATAAAACCTCAGGGCGCCTTGCTACTGGTTACTATTCAAAGGAAACACACATTAGGCAATATAACAAATCATTTATTACACTTCACATGGGAAAGTTAAATGTTCACTCAAAGAGATAAGTACATAAGTTTTAGGTAGGTACACTAACCTTGTCCAACAGTTTTACACAAAACACTATACCACCGTTTCTTCAGCTGCAGCAAGGAAGCCGATGTACTCGTGGAAGCATCAGTCAGACATCAAGAAGCTTCACCTCAAACCACCCATGCCACGTATGCTCTGGATGTGGGCAACTTGCTTTTCTCCACCGAAGACCAGGAATATAGTGTATGCGCCGGAAGTAACGTAAATTAAGGACCCCTAATAACAAAATTACGGCCAGATTAAACGTGGTTCTGAGATTAGGTCTCACCAGACTGCTAAGTACGAACAAAAGCGATACTCACATTATCGGGATTTTCTTTAATTCATTTTATGTTGTTATACTGCCATTTTTATTTATAGTGATTTAAAATTAATTCGGCATGTGCGCCTTACTGCGACTTATTTAATTATATTAAATATGGCCGACTTCGCCATCTTTCCTGCAGCTTCTCGGAGCTTGTTAAATTAAAAATGGATGCGCCCGTATGCTTTGGGAGCCACGGAAGAAAAGACACCTCAGCGCACTTGATATCGCCTCGGTGGTGTCCAAATTCCGAACTAATGTGAAATACGTGACGTATATCGTGCTTGAAGAGCGAGTTTTATTAACTATCGGAGTAGCTTATAATGAGGCAACGAGTTGCGCGAGACAAATGTTAGATGGCGTTAGTATGTACTTATTGATTTATAATTATAATCACGCAGGATATTCAAAATACAAAAAAAAAGTTGTTACACATTTCCTTTCCTTGGGTTAAAAAGTTCTTCATACCGAAGACACTTTTTCAAACCTAATGCTCAAAGAAACAATAACAATAATAAATATGAGTACACACTTATAAGTGCCAACAGAAGACAATTCTACAAAAAAAAACCTATAATCTATAAAAGGACTCAAACAGTGACAACAGATAATCCCAGGCATCATAATTCCGATTTCAAGTAATGTTAAGTTTTAAGTAATTGTTATCCTGGAAAAGATGATCTGTCACTGACAATCAGTAGTAGGTATCTATGCATGATAACTACTTGGAGTAACCTAATTAGCTAACAAGCGTAAGTAATAAATACGAATGTAATATACAACTATCAACTAACATCTTAATGTAATGATTGTACAATCGCCTACCTACATACCTACTTATATCGTTCATGACATGAATTAAACGTTTTCTATAACTAAGGTAAGTACTAAGTACTATACCGAAAATTCACTTATTATCTACTCGCCGTGATCAGAATGTGCACGGTAAAAAAATGAACAATCAGTACGACCGTTAATCTATTGCGTAAATACCATAACTATAGGTATCATTCTAAAGATTGGTTAAATATGTTTATTACGATGACAAAAACTAAAGAAAGGACTTTTACAAATATTCACTAATTCGTGATTGACTATTTACCGACTAACTACCTACTAGCTAACTAAGCATAACATTATGTAGGTACTACATTTCTAATTACATACATGCATAGGCTACGGTGATGGCTTACCAACAGGCGGACCGTATGCATATGGGATACCTATTAGATATCTAAATGTAAAGTGCGTATTAAGCCTGCACTATTAGGCATAGCAATATTTTAAAATGATAAACTACTGGTGGGTATCATTCAACAAATATCAAGCATTATTAAGTTTTTAAGTTACGATTTTATTTAGTAGTGGCCTCTACTAATTAAAAACATTTAAGTAGGTAAGATAATTAAGAAATAATCACATAACTTTCTATGGGATGCTTCAAGTTCAAGTTTAAGTAGGTACTCGATCAACTAATGCGATACCAAAACGAATCTACTCTCCACTAGCTAAGGTCGTTTATTCCTTGAAGAGTTAATCCGCACGGAATTGTAAACAAGTCTATTATTTTATGCGCCCAGGTGTTCGCATTCAAACTGGTTGAAGTTATAGGTACTCGTCGCTTGCATTCATCACCACTCACGTACATAGCTTATTTATACCAAAAAGAACACTTGTGCACAAATTTTAAAACATTATACTAACGACATACATACATTCATCTTACATACTTCATCTAATACATACACGAATATCCATTACTCACTCTGTTTGAGGATGTCTTTTATGTGAAAGTTACCTAATACTTTGCCATCCATGCTGGTCAAGGTATATACTAAAGGTGATAACTTCGCTGTAATAACACATTTCTGAAATTTCGGGGCTAACTTCGAAGTAAATCTTTTTGATGCATTTGATAAATAGTGAGTACGTTTGTATACTATTTGTCCTACTTTAAACTCAACGTCTCTTTTTCTTAAGTTATAGTACTTCACGTTCCTATCGTGAGCACTTTTTATGTGCTTCTGCACTTTCTTAAATATTGTATTCAATTCAAGCAACTTATGCATAAATATAACGTTCCAAATATCTATTATAATCCACGTTACCATGCACAAGTGAACGCCGCTGAGCGAGCAATACGTAACGTTGTTATTGGTATATCTTGCTATGTAGGCACAGAACACAAACGATGGGACGAGAACATCATAAAATTACAATGTGCACTTAATTCGTCCGTAAATGAAACTACAAAATATAGCCTCTTTTTCCTTGTACACGGCCGTGAATTTATAATAGATGGAATGTTACATAACTTAAATTCGGATCAGCCAGTTCAAAGATCGCAAGTGACGATCAGTGATCCTCAAACATATAGCAACAAGATACTTGAACTTAATACAATATTTGCTCGTGTTTCTGAGTCTAATGCTCAACTGTCAGACCTGCGTAGTCGTTTGGTTAGGATTTTGAGTGAGATAGATAGGGGAGAAAGTGACTCAGATAGTGAATACGAGGAGTCTCAGGCACCACGATCGGTGGAAAAGGAAGATAGTAAAGTGATTTTCATTAAAGACAAACGTGTCAACTTAAACTCTTAAAATGGCGCGCTCACGCGCTGACCAATTAATTGAACCCGCTTTCAACAACTTTAAAATTACCTCTGATTTTCACCACAAATCAACATCGAAATCAGTAGGTAAACAAATTTTGGCATTGAATGAACCTAGCTCTTCGAGACTAATGGATAGGAAATGCTTTAGGTGTAATGCACACTCATTTTACTAACCAGTGTAAGTCGAGGGAGTTAGTGTGCTTTAAATGTGGCATGAAAGGGATTAAGCGATCTAATTGTACAAACTGTAATGATCAAAAAAAAAAAAAACTAGAGAGCCCAGAACTATCCCAGTCATCATATATAAATAAGTCTCCTTTTGTAAACGAGGGGGTAGTTCTATTTAAAAAAAAAAAAAATATTAATGACATTCCGTAAATGTAACTACAAAATATAGCCCCTTTCTCCTTGTACACGGCCGTGAATTTATAATAGATGGAATGTTACATAACTTAAATTCGGATCAGCCAGTTCAAAGATCGCAAGTGACGATCAGTGATCCTCAAACATATAGCAACAAGATACTTGAACTTAATACAATATTTAAGAAAGTGCAGAAGCACATAAAAAGTGCTCACGATAGGAACGTGAAGTACTATAACTTAAGAAAAAGAGACGTTGAGTTTAAAGTAGGACAAATAGTATACAAACGTACTCACTATTTATCAAATGCATCAAAAAGATTTACTTCGAAGTTAGCCCCGAAATTTCAGAAATGTGTTATTACAGCGAAGTTATCACCTTTAGTATATACCTTGACCAGCATGGATGGCAAAGTATTAGGTAACTTTCACATAAAAGACATCCTCAAACAGAGTGAGTAATGGATATTCGTGTATGTATTAGATGAAGTATGTAAGATGAATGTATGTATGTCGTTAGTATAATGTTTTAAAATTTGTGCACAAGTGTTCTTTTTGGTATAAATAAGCTATGTACGTGAGTGGTGATGAATGCAAGCGACGAGTACCTATAACTTCAACCAGTTTGAATGCGAACACCTGGGCGCATAAAATAATAGACTTGTTTACAATTCCGTGCGGATTAACTCTTCAAGGAATAAACGACCTTAGCTAGTGGAGAGTAGATTCGTTTTGGTATCGCATTAGTTGATCGAGTACCTACTTAAACTTGAACTTGAAGCATCCCATAGAAAGTTATGTGATTATTTCTTAATTATCTTACCTACTTAAATGTTTTTAATTAGTAGAGGCCACTACTAAATAAAATCGTAACTTAAAAACTTAATAATGCTTGATATTTGTTGAATGATACCCACCAGTAGTTTATCATTTTAAAATATTGCTATGCCTAATAGTGCAGGCTTAATACGCACTTTACATTTAGATATCTAATAGGTATCCCATATGCATACGGTCCGCCTGTTGGTAAGCCATCACCGTAGCCTATGCATGTATGTAATTAGAAATGTAGTACCTACATAATGTTATGCTTAGTTAGCTAGTAGGTAGTTAGTCGGTAAATAGTCAATCACGAATTAGTGAAAATTTGTAAAAGTCCTTTCTTTAGTTTTTGTCATCGTAATAAACATATTTAACCAATCTTTAGAATGATACCTATAGTTATGGTATTTACGCAATAGATTAACGGTCGTACTGTTTGTTCATTTTTTTTACCGTGCACATTCTGATCACGGCGAGTAGATAATAAGTGAATTTTCGGTATAGTACTTACCTTAGTTATAGAAAACGTTTAATTCATGTCATGAACGATATAAGTAGGTATGTAGGTAGGCGATTGTACAATCAGTACATTAAGATGTTAGTTGATAGTTGTATATTACATTCGTATTTATTACTTACGCTTGTTAGCTAATTAGGTTACTCCAAGTAGTTATCATGCATAGATACCTACTACTGATTGTCAGTGACAGATCATCTTTTCCAGGATAACAATTACTTAAAACTTAACATTACTTGAAATCGGAATTATGATGCCTGGGATTATCTGTTGTCACTGTTTGAGTCCTTTTATAGATTATAGGTTTTTTTGTAGAATTGTCTTCTGTTGGCACTTATAAGTGTGTACTCATATTTATTATTGTTATTGTTTCTTTGAGCATTAGGTTTGAAAAAGTGTCTTCGGTATGAAGAACTTTTTAACCCAAGGAAAGGAAATGTGTAACAACTTTTTTTTGTATTTTGAATATCCTGCGTGATTATAATTATAAATCAATAAGTACATACTAACGCCATCTAACATTTGTCTCGCGCAACTCGTTGCCTCATTATAAGCTACTCCGATAGTTAATAAAACTCGCTCATCAAGCACGATATACGTCACGTATTTCACATTAGTTCGGAATTTGGACACCACCGAGGCGATATCAAGTGCGCTGAGGTGTCTTTTCTTCCGTGGCTCCCAAAGCATACGGGCGCATCCATTTTTAATTTAACAAGCTCCGAGAAGCTGCAGGAAAGATGGCGAAGTCGGCCATATTTAATATAATTAAATAAGTCGCAGTAAGGCGCACATGCCGAATTAATTTTAAATCACTATAAATAAAAATGGCAGTATAACAACATAAAATGAATTAAAGAAAATCCCGATAATGTGAGTATCGCTTTTGTTCGTACTTAGCAGTCTGGTGAGACCTAATCTCAGAACCACGTTTAATCTGGCCGTAATTTTGTTATTAGGGGTCCTTAATTTACGTTACTTCCGGCGCATACACTATATTCCTGGTCTTCGGTGGAGAAAAGCAAGTTGCCCACATCCAGAGCATACGTGGCATGGGTGGTTTGAGGTGAAGCTTCTTGATGTCTGACTGATGCTTCCACGAGTACATCGGCTTCCTTGCTGCAGCTGAAGAAACGGTGGTATAGTGTTTTGTGTAAAACTGTTGGACAAGGTTAGTGTACCTACCTAAAACTTATGTACTTATCTCTTTGAGTGAACATTTAACTTTCCCATGTGAAGTGTAATAAATGATTTGTTATATTGCCTAATGTGTGTTTCCTTTGAATAGTAACCAGTAGCAAGGCGCCCTGAGGTTTTATTTAATTTAAATTAGAGTCTTATGCCAACCGATTGTGGCGGCCGGTGGTGACCCCATAAAAAAGAGGTTACAAAGTGTCTCCCAACGTTTGGCCTTTAGCTGCTGGTCTATTTCAAATGATACACATTTAATTTAACGTTTAAAACATTAATCTTCATTGTTAAAATAGTTTACTTTCGCATCTTTGTATAAAGAGGGTAGATTTAAGATGAACATTGAACAAAGAACTCGTGGACCGCTAGCGGTATTTTTCTAGAAAGCACATGTTCGTATGTACCTTTGATGGAATTTAAGGTGTATTTGTTTAGTCTTAAGTTCTTCAGCATAAGAAAGTAAATGTTGAGTCGGCCACATATGGATACAACACTAAGAAAATAGAAAATAAACGATCTTTGCAATGTATACAAAAACTGACAGATGTATGTGTCAATGTCAGTATTACTGGCCATGTTTTTTTTTACTTAAAAAAGGTTTACGTACAAACTTGATTTGCCATATTCGAGATGTTGGGAGAAGAATTAGGTTTAAACCCATCAATTGTCGGGGATCCCATATTACGGCTTTGTTAACCTTACTTAGCTCAATGCCGTACTCTGCCGTAGGCGCCGATAGGCTTCCACTCGATTACTTAAATTTCTTCTCGGATGCCGGGGACTCCGATTATTGGTGACTTCGTTGACCTGACTTGAATACCATCCAAATTATTTCAGGTTCAGATAATTGTATTTCGATTACAGGTAAGTATCAATTGTAATTTGTCAAACCGATACTTTAAATTACTGGAAAACATTTAAACCAGCATTAAACTATTTACTGGTAAAACATTACTTTAAACCATTAACGGTCCCCGATACAATATTCTTTAGATACTGGGAGAAGATAGACACATGCAGACAAATCAAAGAGATTCTTTCGAAACGCGACTACAAACTCACAACCGCACTACTGAGGACACATAGAAACCAACTGCGCAAGATAGTAGGAATAATAACAGGACACAACACCTTGAACAGACACCTCTACCTATAACTTAGGTATCACAGACAGGCAAATGTGCAGAGCGTTCATGGATGCAAAAGAAACGACTAAACATATTCTACCGGACTGCAAGCAGGTTAGAAGTATACAGAATAAAGCACCTAGGTTCTCCAGACACACTACGGGACGCAGTCAGCAACACCAAGGCACTCACCAACTTTCTAGACGAGCTAGGATGGTTAGCGTAGCGCCAGACCACCGTTTAACGCAAAATAGGCGCACTGGATGTCGATTTGCGGAAAACGCCCAGATAACCAACTAACAGTATTCTTTGATCTGTGCCGATACTAATAATAAACTGTCTGTGAAATGTAAGTTTGTATGTTGGGGGTAATCTCAGAAACTATACCCATCCCATTCTAAAAACCTTTTTTTCAGTAGGTAATAGGTATGTAGAATGGACCTACGGGATTAAGTATGTGCTATAGTTTATCACGTCGCTCCGCCTAGGTATTCTGTAAATGCAGCGGAGCCGCGCGGGTAGCTACTTTTGTTAATTTCAATACCCCAGGCATTAGTTCGAAATCTCGTATACGTGTTATTAGACGTGATCTTACCTAATTATGTTCTTTTAAAACGAATACTGATTCTTTGAATATGTATGACATTGTTGCACATGTCAGCAACAGAAGTACATAGCTACACCAAATAAGGCGCCAAAAATCTTCTACACAGAGCTTATTGACATAGTTAAGAGTCGCGTGTCATGTTGAGCACTTGGTCCGCGTAGTAACTTTTGCCAGGGCCTGATTTCGGTTACAGTTATACCGGTATGAAACCGGTATTCCATTACGGTACCGTTATGTCGTAAAGGTTATGCGCGCCGCGTGAACATAACGGTACCGTAACCGTTTTGAAATAACGGTTAGCGGTATCAGTTTTAAACGGTACCGTTACCTTTATTATACCGGTATTATAAAGGTTATCGAGAAAAGTAAGCAAGCTGGCACTCTACAGAGGAAGCATTGGCTACTAAACATTTAAGACAAATAGACAAAGCGGCAGAGCCTTTGCCGGCGGTTTGGCAATAACACCAGGCCAAAGTCGATATATCGGTACCTTTAAAAAGTGGTTACGGTACCGGAAAAAATAAAGGTACCTTTATATTTCGGTAGCGAAATATAAAGGTTCCGCTATCGAAACCGCTATTTGACAACCGATATGACGTCATACCGTTAAAATAGAATATCGGTATTTTTCGGTTATGCAGTCCCTGACTTTTGCTGCTGAGTATATCCATAACAAACTAAATTAAGTGAAGGGAAGATACTCTTAACTTAGTAACAAGAAGAAGTGTTGCCCTGAAGCATGATAAAAGAGGTAGGACAGAATAGGTCAAACTAACTCGAACACTGATATATTTCTCAGACAGTAAGTATATATTTACTAGCAATTCTAAGAAAGTTAGGTGCAATGAAAACTTGCACTGGAAATAAAAGCGCCCGTGCAGTTTTCTTTTCTCATATATCTACTGAATTTATATTGTTTTGGTTTTATGTTCCCCAGCAGGTCGATCACGTAACGCATTGTATGCACGTCAGGTAGGTCTAAATGTCACTTTTTATATGGAAAAATGACAGTTAAAGTGTCCTAACGCGCGTTCGGAACGTTACGTGATTACCCCTCTGACATGTTACTTTTTTAGTGATATTTTATAATGTTATCAATGTCTGAAATAAAGGTTGGTGACAAAATGTAAGGATATTAAACAAAATAATAATATTCTCCACTTATAATAAATCTCTAGAATCAGCCAGTTCGAAACTAAGCTTTGGTTTGTCACGAATGTTCTCAGCATCCTGTCAACGGAAAAATATGAATTTTTTTTTGTAAATACATTATTATTCTAGCTGCAACTTAAGATAGTTTTTATCCGACTGCGACAATTAATTAATTTTCCGAAATATACGACTTCATTTAATTTATCATTTATTTTTATTAAGATCAAACGCTGCTCCAACTGTCAGCTCTAAGAAACGTCAAAAATGGCGGAATTGCTTTGCCTTTCACTTATTCATAATTTAAATCCCGTCTACAATAGACCTTTACGAGACAAATGCTAAAATATATACCATAAAAAAATATTCGATTCTGATATGAGAACTTATATGCGCAAATGTCGTATTATGGCGTAATTCAATAAATGTATCAACAAATTTGAACAATATAATTAACACGAATTTGTTTTTTTTTTAATGGCAATGGCACGCGCTCTGCGCATTCTGCTAAAGTACCTGCGGCGCTACCACGAAATCCGATACTCAATGTTCGTATATTTGCATCCCTGTCACTCGAGTATGGTTAGTGCGATAGAGATAGAGATACCCAAATATTTTTGAGTTCCGAAGTTCGTAGTTATAGAAAAGGAATCGAAAATATGGTAAATAATCATAATGTATTTTCTCGAAAAAGAATTTAAAATTAATATAGTCAAATGGAGAAAAAACAACGCAAGAGGTTATATAGGTAATGACTAAGTTATAAGAGTTCAAAGTTTTAAGAGGGGGTATGTTCTGTCCCTTTTCCGCAAAACGCACCTTCATATGAAACGATTGTTTTTTACTATGACGCTCGAGAATCTTGACGTCACAGTCCCCGATCGTTTTCTCATTCTAACAAGCGACATTAAAACGGTTGTAGCTTCATAATTTTCGAGATATTTGAATAGGAGTTTCGTCATCTTCTATCTATCTATACATATGACTGACTCACTCACTCACTCACTCATCAACGCACAGCCGAAACTACTGGGGCTAGAGAGTTGAAATTTACACCAGAAATGGATAAGAAGGGATTTTTGGAAATTCTACCTCTAAAGGGCTTAAATAGGGGTGCAAAGTTTGTATAGGGGACACTTTATTTTTTGAGCTAGAGACTTAATATTTTGTATAAAGATTACTTATTAGAATACAAATAAAATACTCTCAGCGTTTAGGAAAATTCTGCCCCTAAGGGGGTTAACAAGGGCTGCAAATTTTGTATGGGGGAAACTTTATTATTTTAGCAAGAGACTTAATACTTTGTAGAAATATTACTTATTAGAATTCAAATAGAGTGCTTTCAGCGTTTTGGAAAATTCTGCCCCTAAGGGTATGAAAAAGGGGTGCAAAGTTGGTAAAGGGGATTTTTTGAGCTAGAATCTCAAAAGTTTTTAGAAAGATTACATAATAAAATAAAATAAAATACTTTCAGCGTTTTAGAAAATTCCACCAGTTAGTTTGTGAATATATTTTTTTACCGAGCGACCTTTGTTGAAAGATTACTTATGACAATACTTACAAATAAAGAACTTTCAGCGTTTTTGAAAATTCCACCCTTAATGTGATCAAAAGGGGTTAAAATTTGTATGTAGGAAACTTTTTTTTTTGAGCTAGAGACTTGTTATTGTGTAGAAAGATTATTTATTAGAATACAAATATACAGGGTGTCCCAAAAATCGACGTCAAGCCGAAAACGGATGATAGACCGAGTCATAACAGTTATCAGAAAAATACAAAAAAAATTCCAACATGAGTTGGCTTATTTTTTCCATTTAAAATTATGGTCACTTTAAAAATTGAAAATGAATAAATTAAAAAAAAACAACACGAGTTGGATTTTTTTTTTAATTTTTAATTTATGACTGGTCTATCATCCGTTTACGGCTTGACGTCGATTTCTGGGACACCCTGTTTAGGTAAATTACTTTCAGTGGTTTGGAAAATTCCACCCGCTAAGAGGTGCAATGTTTGTATGGGGGAAACTTTTTACTAAGGTAGAAACTTAAAAGTCTGTAGAAAGATTAAGTACTTGCCTACTTATTAAAATACAAAAAAGTACTGCCAGAGTTTTGGAAAATTTCACCCCTTAATAAAGGGGTGCAAAGTTCGTATGGGAAACACTTTTTTTAGCTAGAGACTTAATAGTTTGTAGAAAAAATACTTGCCTATTACAATAAAAAAACTTGGTGTTCTATTTTTAATTTTTCCCTGAAAAGCGTTCAAAGTTTGTATGAAGAGCAAGAAAATTTTGAAGTATGAGATTTGTAACTTTGATGTTAGTCTGTTTAGACTACAAAACTTATTTTAGCGTTTTTTGAAATTCATCCCCTAAAGGGGATTATAAGGGTGTTCAAAGTGTGTATGGAGAGCAAGACATTTTTAAAGTAAGGGATTTGTAACTTCGGTTTTAGACTGTTTGCTAAACTACTACAAAACTTATTTCAGCGTTTTTTTAATTCATCGGCTAAGAATAAGGGGTTCGAATTTTTGGAAGCAAGAGATTTGTAACTTCGGTTTTAGACTGTTTAAGTGTTTACTTCTTCATCTTTATCCCTTTCCATTGAAACTCCATTTATTTACTAAAAGACTAGGTACAAAACTAATTTCAATGTTTTTTTTAATTAATTCCTTAAACATACATTTAGACGATGACATGGTAGTACGCGGACGAAGTCGCGGGCAACAGCTAGTAAATAATAATTGTGCTCGTACACATTATATTAGTGGTACCAAAACCTGGTTTGCAACTTCAATCTTAATTTTCAAACATGTTTTACTATTTTCACAAGTTTCCAAACTGTTTAGAATATTCCTACTATGGCCAGGGTAGGCTTTGTTTTAAACAAATCTGACTGCCTCGGGCGGATAACTCAAATTTACGGAAATAAATCTTTGCCAATGTAGCGAATTTGTTGCGCCAATCTCGTCGAGTGGATTTGTCGTTGTCTTACGGCTCCGAGCAACGAGACTTGGTCATTAGTCTCATTAAGAATATCAATTAATTGGCGGATAGACACCGTTTCGTGTTTAATCACTGGTCTTAACTGAACCGGCTGTTGAAGAATAAGTTAAGTTTGCAAGCCACATAACTAACTAAGGAGTCACTGGTAACCAGGCCGAAAAGTTATATAGTTTTATTTGCCTACATATTATTATTATAATGTTGTTATTTTCTTTAAAACTTTACGTTTTTACTAAGCTGCCCGCGTGTCTTCGCCCGCGTATAGCAAATAACGCAGGCAAATCCGCGGGATAAAACATAGCCTATAACCACCCAGAAAGTCTATTCTACACGCAAATCCAAGATTTTTTTAAATCGGATAATCAGTTCCGGAGATTACCCAAAACATACATACTAACAAACTTAAACTATTAAGATAATAAATTGAGAAGAATATTATTTTCATATTGGATTTTGTTAAAAACCTAGTGAGCAAAAAATATTAAAATAATGAAGTTTATTACTCTGTACTGTACTAATAAAGAAAAAAGTCTGTAAGATTGTAGCGTTACAACGCAGACAGATGTCTTACAGTACAGTACAGATTAATAAACTTTATTATTTGAATATTTTTAACAAAATCCAATATGAAAATACTCTATTTCAATTCTCGTACATACGTGATTTAATGGATTATGTCAGACTGACGTTTCTAGCTATTGTTAAAAGTTGTTTGAAACTAACAGATCCATACGTCATCATATAAATATATAAGCCGCGCGGGCTAGTAAGTACAAAGTAAAAATTATATTTGTTGTTTTTCCACTTCTGTTTTTTTTTAAACACGTAACTCGTCTTTTGTACCAACGATGTGCTAAATTTACGCGCGTCCAATAATTATACGTTAAATAACACATAACCACCATTCGAAAAAAAAAACATGGAGCCTTATTCTTGCAACACTTACATTATTGAAATTGAATCAGATCAATCATTGATAACAGCGATCTCGCTCAGTTCAATGCGAATAACAAAATAAAAGAGTGGCACGCTCTTTTTAATCTCCACTTATAATAAATCTCTAAATTAAAAAAAGAATCAGCCAGTTTGAAACTAAGCTTTGCGCGGTTCGAATGTTCTCAGCATCCCATGAACGGAAAAATATGAAACATTTTATATAGGTACATTATTATTCTAGCTGCAACTTAGGATACTTTTTATCCGACTGCGACAGTTAATTAATTTTCCGAAATATACGACTTCATTTAATTTTTCATTTATTTTTATTGAAATCAAACGCTGCTCCAACTGTCAGCTATAAGAACCGTCAAATTTTCGTCAAAATGGCGGAATTGCTTTGGCTTTCACTTATTAATAATTTAAATCCCGTCTACGATAGACCTTTACGAGACAAATGCTAAAATATAAACCATAAAAAAATATTCGATTCTGATATGAGAACTTATATGCGCAAATGTCGTTTTATGTCGTAATTTCAATAAATGAAATCAACAAATTTGAACAATATAATTAACACGAATTTGTTTTTTTTGAATGACAATGGCACGCGCTCGGCGCATTCAGCCAAAGTACCTGCGGCGCTACTACGAAAACCGATACTCAATGTTCATATATTTGCATCCCTGTCACTCGAGTATGGTTAGTGCGATAGAGATAGAGATACCCGAATATTTTCGAATAGGGAACATTACTGCAATGTTCTGCCGCCAGAGTGCAGCACTAACACAATTAGTAAACAGTTTTTTTGACAACTTTGACAAGTCCTTCAAAGCTCTGGATCAAATAGTGAAGAAAATATTTCAATGAATAAAATGCATCAGTGCCGCGTAATTGGATGCAAGAATGAAGGGCATCATTCATTTCCGAAGGAAACGATGATATGAAAACTATGGGAAGCGGCAATACGTCGTAAAGCAAAAAAAAGCCCTCATCCACCTTTAAATGGCTATAGGATGCCATTTTAATATCACAGTACAGGTATTTTACACACGAATGATAATAAAACGATTGTAGTTTAACGCGTTTTCATCAATTATTCGTTATTGTTTGTTAGGTAAATAAATATGACATTGTACGTCATGGCGGTTTGTTGGTGCCGGTTAATGTATGGCCCGATAATACACGTCCATCTATCGTTATCTCTCTCTTTTTGTATAAGTTAAAAAGAGACATAGATATAGAGGATGCCAATTATTGGGCCGTACATTAACCGGCACCGGTTTGTTTACGGGTTGTGTTAGTGTCGCCCCCTACGCAGAGCTTTGCGTAATGTTCCCTATTCCGAAGTTCGTGGTTATAGCTCAGGAATCGAAAATATGGTAAATAATCATAATATATTTTCTCGATAAAGAATTTAAAACAAATATAGTCAAATGGAGAAAAAAACAAAGCAAGAGGTTATATAGGTAATGATTAAGTTATAATTATAAGAGTCCAAAGTTTTAAGAGGGGGTATGTTCTGTCCCTTTTCCGCAAAACGCACCTTCATATGAAACGACTGTTTTTTACTATGACGCTCGAGTATATTGACGTCACAGTCCCTCATCGTTTTCTCACTCTAACAAGCGACATTAAAACGGATGTAGCTTCATAATTTTTTGAGATATTTGAATGGGAGTTTCATTATCTTCTATCTATTTATACATAATAAATGCCTATGTCCTGACTGACTTATTCACTCACTCACTCACTCACTCACTCATCAACGCACAGCCGAAACTACTAATCTTAGAGAGTTGATTTTTGCACAGTATGTTGCTTTTATAACGTGGGCTAGGGATAAAAAGGGATTTTTGAAAATTCTACCCCTAAGGGGGTAAAATAGGGGTGCAAAGTTTGTATGGGAGAATCTTTTTTTTTTGAGCTATAGACTTAAACTTTGTAGAAAAAATTGTTATTAGAATACAAATGAAACACTTTCAGCGTTTTGGAAAATTCCACCCCTACGGGGGTAAAATAGGGGTGCAAGGTTTGTATGGGGAAAACATTTTTTTTTTTTTAAATAGAGACTTAAAACTTTGTAGAAAGATCAGTCATTAGAATACAAATAAAGAACTTTCAGGGTTTTAGAAAATTCTACCCCTAAAGGGGTAAAATAGAGTGCAAAGTTTGTATGGGAAAAACTACTTTTTTTTTAAATAGAGACTTAAAACTTTGTAGAGAAATTATTTATTAGAATACAAATAAAGTACCTAGATTCAGTGTTTTAAAAAAATCTACCCCTAAGGGGGTAAAATAAAGGTGCAAATTTTGTATGGGGGAAACAATATTTTTTTTAAATAGAGACTTAACACTTTGTAGAAAGATTAGTCATCAGAATACAAATTAAGTACTTTCAGCGTTTTAGAAAATTCTACCCCTAAAAATAGGGGGCTAAAATAGGGGTGCAAAGTTTGTATGTGGGAAACTATTTTTTTTAGCTAGAGTCCTAAAACTTTGTAGAAAGATTATTTAAATACAAAGAAAGTACTTTCAGCGTTTTGGAAAATTTCACCCCTAAGGGGGTAAAATAGGGTGCAAAGTTTGTATGGGAAAAACATATTTTTTTTTAATAGAGACTTAAAATTTTGTCGATAAATTACTTATTAGAACATAAAAAATACTACATTCGGCGTTTTACAAAAATCATTCCCTAAGGGGGTTAAAAAAGGGTGCAAGGTTTGTATGGGGAACACTTTTTCTGAGCTAGACACTTAAAATTTTGTAGAAAGATTACTTATAAAAATACAAAAAAAAGACTTTCAGCGTTTTGAAAAATCTATCCCTAAGGGGGATAAAAAGGGGTGCAAAGTTTTTATCAGGGAAAGTTTATGTTTTTGAGTTAGAGACTTGAAACTTTGTAGAAAGATTACTTATTAAAATACAAAAAAAGAACACAAATCGTTTTAGAAAATTCCACCCTTAATAGGGTTAAAAAGGAGAGCAAGCTTTGCATGGGCAACACTTTTTTTGAGTTAGACTTAAAACTTTGCAAAAAGATTACTTATTAGAATACTAAAAAAGAACTTTCAGCGTTTTAGAAAACTCCATCCCTAAGGGGATCCTTAAGATCCTTAAGAAGGGTAGCCAGTGTTGTGTGGGAAAAACTTTTTTTTTTGCTAGACTTAAAACTATTCGAAATGTTACTTATTAAAATTAATAATAAAGTACTTTCAGAGTTTTAGAAAATTCCACCCCTAAGGGGGTTAAGAAAGCTTTGTATGGGCAACACTTTTTTTGAGCTAGAGACTTAAAAGTTTACGAAAAAAGTTCTTTCAGCGATTAGAAAAATTCAACCTCTAAGGGGGTTTAAAAGGGGGTTCAAATTTTAAATGGCGAGCAATAAAATTTTAAAGTGTTAAGAGATTTTTAACTTCGGTCTTATTCTGTACGTTAAAAGACTACAAAACTGATTTCAGAGTTTTTCCAAATTCATCCCCTAAGAGTGTTAAAATTGGTTCAAAGTTTGAGTATTTCAAGGCATTTTTAAAGTATGAGATTTTTAACTTTGGTTTTAGACTGTTTGTTCACAAACTAGAAAATGAACATCAACGTTTTTTTTAATTATCCCCTAAAAGAGGGTTCAAATTTTGTATTGAGAGAAATCATTTTCTAAGACGATAAAAAGTTCTACGCGGACGAAGTCGCGGGCAACAGCTAGTTGCTTATAATATGAATGGATTTTTATATCAGAACAGAAGGACCTGGGGCTAAATTATGAAACGCCATCAATGACCTTTTAGTCTATTACAAACTATACAAGCAGTGTCAAGAAGGGAGACAACGTCTTTCATGCCACTAACATTATTTATATTGGAATTGTATTTGATGGTGCGCTCGCTAACCCCAACACCAAGGTTTATTATAGCCTAGCGTTTATTATACGAGTGCAATGTACAAATAAATTGAATTTAAATGCAGCAGAATTCAAGCCACGGCATGATGCAAAAATTTGTACAACGGCTTTACTAATCCGCGGTTTACTTAGCTGCTACGCTAATATGGGTGCTTGTCGCAGCGTGAGGCTGAACTTTAATGAGGCAAAAGTTACCTTGCATGTTATTTATTAGAGAACTGGCTTAGTCTGGTTAGGAGCGGTATGGTAGGTTCTTTAAAATAGTATTTTAGCATTTCTGTATTAAGTTTGTACCAATTACGTAAGTCAATTAAGGCATTCCTGCTTTTAATTGTTATCCTCTCTTCATTTCAAGAAGTAAGGTAGTTTCCCATTTGCTTTACGCACCACAGTACAATGGCCGACTTGAATGCTACCCCATCCTGACCTAATGGGCAGATTATCTGGTAGCCGTGTGACTGTACAGTCGACATATGTACCAAATATATGTAGTTCAAATTCACAGAAATTGCATCACAAAGATTAAATTTTACGTTCCATATTGGAGGGGAACAGAATGAAACAGGTATATTAAAAACTCGTGAAACTAAATCAACTTGCATCACGAAGCTTACAAATACAAAAGCGGCATATCTATATTTGTAATAGGTATGTGAAAAGAATTTAATGATTATATTGTACCTACATTTGTAACTTTGGTTCGCTGGAATATAGAAATGCCCTCGGAGATTTCAAAGAGATATTGCAGAGTTACAAAAGTGAATTGAAAGAGTTCAACTTTTTTATGATGATTGCGATGGTTGTCGGAAAAAGCGGTCGTTTATTTCTAGCGATAGCCGGGCATGTATATACTCGTAATATATTGGATTGAGAAAATTCGCTACGCAAACTTCAAATCATTTATTTGTGAACAATAGGTATGCACATAATGTAAATATGCTAGATGGTATACACGATAAAACTGCGGAATATCAGCTTATTTCTTTATGTACTTATTCCACTCTGACTTCCGCTTTATGATCGAAATTAAAGTACTTAAATTAAAGTTTGCGCTCTTAGCTTAGTCCGTAAATGGCAAGTTATTACGCGTGGTATGAATGCCAGTTATGACTTGAGCCAATGCAACTATAGCCAGAAAAGAAAGATTTTTTTTGAGGTAAGTATATTTGATTAAAGGCGTTGAAGTGCAAGTCTTTGTCGTTTTACCTAAATGAGCGCTCACGACCAATACCATTTCGAGTCCAGTTCGAAAACTTGATTCAAATAGATGTGTAGAAAATAGTAGTGTTTGCTTAAAACTCACGTGACCAGTGACCACGGTATGCTGAGGATTTGAGCGAAGATTGACACCTTCGTACTGGTATCCTATAATGATGCGGAGGGCCTCTGTTATTGCCTACCTGCAAATTTTAACAATAATTAAGAGTAAGGACAAACAGTGATTGGCTATACATACTCATATTTCGAATGCCTTGAGGGTTTAAAATGGTCGATTGTCGATTTATATCGAGGACTAAAAGCCTTACATGACACTTTCACCGTGCATGGCCTCTAATAAGTAGTTATGCTTATGGAAATTAAACACAGGAAATAATTATGGATCTTTAGTATTCTTTGCCAGGTTCCAATAAGACGCCTTTTCTTATTTCCATAATAAAACACTGAACCTTTTATTTTGCAACGGTTAGGAATCCCCGGGGCAGCAGACGTATTAAAACAAAAGATAAGTAAACAAGCGTGAATAAAACAAAACGAAATTAAATGCGAAAGCTACTTAGGCTTCAAGTGAGTTACTAGGTCAACTACCTTTCCACTAAGATTTATCAGGGGAAATAAATGAAATAAACCTACCTAACGATTTATCCTGTTCCTTGATCCGTGTTGACACACCTAACAACTTCGCTATAGTCCCTGCTTAATGGATTGTCGCTATGAAAAATGGCCGTAACTTACCCAGGACATGCTGTCATGGATCTGTTGTTGGGATTGTGCTCACAAATGAAATGAACGCGGCATTTCACTTTGGATGAAGGCTGTTTTTAAATTTTGCTTCATTATTTCCTTTCAGCCAGCGTCGTTATTTAACTCTTGGTTTTATTATTTAATAATTTTGCCATTACTTTTTAACTTAAATAGGTTTGATCATCGTTTATGAATAAATGCTAAAATCTAATACAAAAATTGCCTTCCAATCATCCCTTTAAGAGTTTCCATAAACTAACATCTTTATCCAACACCCTTTATACTGAAACAATATCAATGCAGACGACCTCGTTCCATGACCAAATATTGACTGTTACATCAATGGCGAATGCTTGTAAATTTGACTAATTAACTCCTTAATTAATGAGCTAACAAATGTTGAAAGTTTGCAAACAAACATCCCGAACTGTAAGAAACAGTCGTGAACGGGAGCGACAGCAGCAATTCTCGTTAAGGCATTGTCCAAATGGAATTTATGCAGATTACTGTACTCGTGCAAAATTACTGAACGAAATATTTTAACTAAATAATTTACAAAATGTAATAGGCATAAGTAGCTGTTATTTATTAAATTCAAACACATATCTAACTAGTCCCAAAGTAAGCACAATTAAGTCTGTGCTAGGGGTACTAGACGACGATATTATTTTAAAATTAGAGAAAACATCCAAGATTCAGGAACAAATTTTCATACTCATAAAAATACATTATATGTTCTTTAACTGCAGTCATCATACTTAGTTAAGGAATAAAATCATTTAAAAAGACTATTTATATCAAACGTATCATCTTAATATTATTACAAATGCGACCAATATATTTAAACCAACGCTGCTGTCTTTCATGGAGCGTTGAAAACTAGTCACAATTTCTCACACCTCACCAAAACGTTCGGTTTGATCGAAGTCGTCCAATCAAGTGAGGCTTAGAGCTGGAAGTTGAATACAGCGGCTGAACCTCAGCACCGACTTTTGCATAATTTCACACGTGACTGAGTGAGCTCATATCAGATTCAAAAGTAACATTTCAACGAACGTCTCTAATTTGGCGGTATTGTCGCTTCCTAACCTCATCAATCATTAGGTACCTATATAAACTACATATTACATTATTGGTGAAAATACCTTACCTATACACGTATCTAAATCAATTAAACGTCACTCGAAAGAAGGAAAAAAAATCCGGTCAAGTTCGAGTCTGTTTCGCGCACCGAGGGTTCCGTACAAACTTTCACCACGCTTTATTAAGAAAAAAATTGTTGGTTTTTCAGAGAAATTTTTTTTTCAAGTTAACCAAATTCGATAATTCTTTTTTTTATTTGCTAGATGATACTTTTATAATACTTCGATACAAATGGGAACACAGGACAAAAATTCAACATAAAAGTATCAAATTACAAACTAAAAAATATTTAATGATTTTTGAAGAATAAAACAAATTACGCTAGATAGAGGTCTAATTATATTTTTCCGGTAATATTTACGTTAATATTAATAATGTATATTATTTTGAAATTTTTCGCTCGGTAAATTTCGGAGGTAACCTCCGAAGTTTAGTGGTATTTTTTTCTGTATTTTCCTTTGTAAATCAAAATTTTACCACTATAGAAAAAAAAACTGTTTTTGGATGTGCAATTTAATTTAAATTTTGGATGTGCAAGTGCTCTTTCATATGATACCCAACTTGGCCTACTAACTTGACTTTAATTTTTTGCCCCCCATCTGATGCGTCCTTTTTTTATAGAAATTAAAAATATATATTTTAATTTTTCATTTTCTATACACGTAGATTAGCTTTGTTTACAACTATCCAAATTGATAGCATTAGGTAGTAGTTTCAGAGATATTTAACTTTGTGACCGACAGACAGAAGGACGGAGTCACACCATAAGGGTTCCGTCTTTACCTTTTTGGTCCGGACCCTAAAATTACTGTTATGAATTTTGCAGGAGGACTTGTACTTAGCTTGATGACTTGATGTCACGCTCCGTGACGCTGATTTTCGGTGAAGCCATTAAAAACTTCGGAGAATGAAGTAATCCACAACTTCACATAATTTACTTTAAATAAATAGCCTTCTACTGACTTTTATATGAACGTAATTGTTCTTATTGAATCCATTAAGGTGGTTCTTTGACATTCGCAGGCTAACGGCGTGATATTTAAAGAAACTTATGTAACAAACTTTAATATAATGGCTTCCCATTTGCGCAAAATTCCCCTTTTCCTAGAATAAAATTGTATAAACTAGATTTATTTGAGAAATTGGTTTGGGACGTGATATTTTGGTAAAACTATTTTTCTCAAATTAATCTAGTTTATACAAGTTTATTCTAGGAAAAGGGGAATTTGGCGCAAATGGGAAGCCAATTTATGAAAG
Organism: Epinotia brunnichana; assembly: GCA_963854355.1. Lineage (NCBI taxonomy): Eukaryota > Metazoa > Arthropoda > Insecta > Lepidoptera > Tortricidae > Epinotia > Epinotia brunnichana. The sequence goes on along the minus strand of OY977941.1, from coordinate 11,698,017 downwards.
TTTGTTACATAAGTTTCTTAAAATATCACGCCGTTGGCCTGCGAATGTCAAATAACGTTTTGTATGGCAATCGAACCACCTTAAGTACAATCTGGAACACATTTCAATTACGTTAAGCAACAATTCGGATCACGCTCTCCCACAGCCGTTACTCCAAATGGTACATTAATAGTTAATTAGAATCAAAATTACCAGTTTATCACTACATAAGGACGGCCAAATGACCGAAATTAGGTTTTTGCCGGCATTAATGTTAGCTTAAAGCCTCTTGACCCTGCGAGGCCCTAATTAGTTTTAAGGACATTTGCCTCGACTTACGTGACGCAAAGAAGATAATTAGAGCCTTGCATCGTCAGATAATATTCACGCTAAGACGAGGTTGAAATATACGACCTCAAATTAAATCGTAGCTCGTATTTTTGAGCAAATTAAGACTGTACGTACTACCCGCAAAGCAGACAATTGGCTATTGTGATGCAATTTCAATGTTCAGCAATGCATTCATCAAAATAGAATACATTTGTTATACACATTCAGTGCCGCGAATCGCTACGTGCTATGCTTGTGTAGCCGATCTCGTGGTTTCCCTCGTATGTAGCGGAAAGCGCCTATGGCGTAGGGACTCGACATCGGTTTCCCGGCACTGAATGTGTTAATAGGTTTTTGATAAAACAAAATAAAATGATAATTTAACTTGACTTAAACTAAAATACATCTAAATAAAACTAAAATATATCTAAAAATGGCCCCTGCGGCATGGTACCGAAGACGCTGGCAGCATTTCCTCGCTGGATCGCCAGGCCGATGCGTTGAGCGAGGAAACTGCCAGCTCTTTGGTCTCCCGTGGCGTCTCTGAGCCTCTTCGACATATCCTTAAAGAGGCTCAGAGCGCCAGGGCCCCACGGACCTAGGGTTTCGACGCCGAATGGAACAAAATTATACTCGGCGCCGAGACCACAAAATAAATATGTACTTTGTTTAATAATATTTTAACCACGATTACTGTTCACGTCACTTAAATTCTCGCAAAGCACATGCAATTTAATTTTCCGTGCCACTTCTATCAGTTGTAGGTTTCAATAAAAATAAATTATTTTTCAGTAACATGTTGCCTATCGCCCACAACACACTTCAACCCTATCCGTAGTCCTTCTACGGCCCCCGCGGGAAGAAAGGGGTAGTGCTATTTTAACCCGACACCACACGGGGGTTATCAAAATCGTAACAGGTAAATTAAATAAATAAAATAAAATAAAATAAAAAATAAAAATAAAAAAAATAAAAAATAAAAAAGCCTTTATTTCATTTTTAGTAACATTAATATTTATGATTAAAATCTAAGAACTAAATTCTGAATGAACCCCTAAGCGGGTATAGGCCTCCTCCAAAAGGTTCCACCTCTCTCTATCCTGGGCTATTCGTGTCCAGGAGGAACCAGCAGTTCCAACGATGTCGTCTTCCCATCTTGTGAAGGGTCTCCCCTTGCGATGTTTTCCTTTTGGTCCCTTCCACGATGTTATTCTTTTGGTCCATCGCTCGTCTTGAAGACGCGCTACGTGTCCTGCCCATTTCCATTTTTGTTTTCGGGCGAAACTTAGAGCATCGGTAGCTTTTGTGACGCTACGTATCTTTGTATGTCTTATTTTTTGTATCTTTTTCAGATTGAGCATGCTGCGCTCTATTCCCCTTTGACATGATGTTATTTTGTTTTTTATGCTGGCAGTGAACTTCCATGTTTGACAGGCATATGTTAGGCAAGGTAAAAGACATGATGACATCACTCTTGTTTTAATGTTTATTGGTAAAGTGCTCTTAAATATTTCTCTTAGGCTCCAGTACTTGTTCCAAGTGTGTTGTGTTCGTCGTTCTATTTCTAAGTAGTTCGCTTGTCTGTTAAAACCTATTTGTTTGCCAAGATACGTATAAAACTCTGTATATACTATAACTTCGTTGTCAACCAATATTCTTGTTTTTTCGCTATTTGTCATTATCATGGTCTTTGTGAGATTCATCTCTAAGCCTACCTGCTTGCTTACTGCATTCAATGATGCGATCATGATTTGAAGTTGCTGGCTAGACTCTGATAGGATAACTAAATCGTCTGCAAAACGTAGATGGCTGAGATAGTTACCATTTATGTTCAAACCAAGATTTTTCCAGTTCAGTTTGCTTAAAGTCGATTCCAATATTGCGATAAACAATTTAGGAGACAGTGGATCTCCTTGTCTCACTCCCCTTTGAATAATAAAAGGGGGACCAATTTTTTCTAGTTTTATTTTTCCTATATTTTCGGTGTAGATACTTCTAATAACTTGGATATATTGTTCTTCGACTCCTTGGTCTTCTAATGCTTGCCATATACTTGAGTGAGATACGGTGTCAAAAGCTTTTTTGTAGTCTATATAGGCTACGTAAAGCGCTCTCTGTCGTTCTTGATATTTTTCGATTATGAGTTCCAATGTGTGTATATGATCGATCGTAGAGTACCTTTACGAAAGCCTGCCTGCTCTATTGGTTGTTTGGTTTCTAGAGTGATACTTATTCTTTGGTTTAAGATGGATGAAAATAGTTTATAAAGACATGGGAGTAAACTTATAGGTCTGTAGTTTGCGATATCGTTCGGATCTCCTTTCTTGTATATCAGGATAATATTTGATTCAGACCATTGTGATGGCGTTTCGGCTGTTTCCAATATGCGATTGAATAAATGTGTTATTGGAGTCATCAGTAGAGTTTGGGCTATTTTTATGGCCTCGTTTGTAATGGTGTCTGAACCAGGGCTTTTATCTAGCTTTAATCTTTTTATAGCGTTTAAAACTTCTTCTTCCGATATTAATGTTATACTTCTCTTCGTATTTCTGTCTGTGCAGGATGTGTTGTTATAGCAGGTTACATTTTCATTTATTTGAGCGCTGTAGAGAGATTTGTAGAACTCTGTAGCTATATTCACTATGTCGTTGCGATTGTTGTGTGTTTTGCCTGCTCGTTTAAGTCCATCAATCCATGATTTATTTGTTCGCAGTTCCTTAAAAGCCTTTTTTGAGCTACCGGTTTTTGTTAGATGGTTCTCTATTGTTTTAGCTCTGTAATTGGCGTAATCATATTTTATATACTTATTTGTAAGCTTGTATAGCGCTGATAGTTCATTTCTAGTTGATCTAGTTTTGTTTTGAATATGTTGTATTGCTTGTCTTCGTTTCATAAGTAACAGCGTGCGATCAGATAAAATGGTATGGGGTCTGTCTGTACTCTTATTTGTTGATCGTGCACCCTGGAGGCTAGAAGTGACAGTCTTTAGTATTTTGTCGTGGTATTTTTGAACCGAGGTGTTTTCTTGTCCAGTTAATAGTTCCGGTAAGTGGGACGAGATTAGCTGTATGTATTTCATTTTTTCTTCTTCGTGCTTTAATGTAGAGTTTTGGGAGCTTGCGTATCCAGTTCTAGACTCCTTTTGTTTTTTCAAAGTTATTGTCGCTCTTACAGGTCTGTGGTCTGAAGGGAAATTGAGGTTCAATATATCTATGTTTTGAAACCAGGCTGGTTGGTTAGACAGGATGTAGTCGATTTCATTTTTGAATTTTCCGCATGGTGATCTCCAAGTCCACTTTCGATTGGTTTTTTTCTTAAAAAAGGTGTTTAAAATTGCTAGTTTGTTCTCGAGGGCGAAGTCAATGAGTCTTTGCCCTCTTTGGTTTCTTTCTCCGTATCCATTTAATTTCATTATTAAGTATTCGTCCTTTCTAGGTGTAACTCGAACTATGACTAAGTATATCTCGTTTATCTATAGTTTTTAATGAATGCTAAATGAGGTATTAATTCAATACAACAGGGATTAAATTATAAAACCACATTTGGTAAAATATAGTTAGACATAATTAAATCAACGTATGCACATAACAAAAACTTAATACTTAAATATTTATGTACTTAAACTGCCGACGCACTCTAGAGAATAATATTTCACACATGTTTTGAGTGGCTAAAATTTATTACCATACAAACTTAACTAGTTATTGTAATTTTAAATATGCAAATGATATTTTACTCAAAATTAAACCTTATTACGAAGCAATAACGGTCTTCATAACGTCCACATCTTGTGGAGCAATCGCAATCTTGATTTGTGAAGCCTATGGCTTGGCGACATAAACAGTACCGACACTAGGAATATGATCCATAAAAAGACAAATTTAATATTGCTGTCAAATCTGAGATAAGCGTATGATTATTTAAATCAAAATAAACCTTATCACTATGATGATACGAAGGTGGTCGAATTGGTATATTTTGCATAAGACGGCAGAAAGTGCTGGTCAAACACTGTTCGTTGATGATGCCGCAAAGTGCCGCGTGAGATTGTTTTGTACAAATTTAATTATGGTATTGTATTGGTCGTATTTAATGAAGAGAATAGAGTCTAAAATAGATTATGCAACTAATTTCAGACGTGAGCTTAAGGGGGGGCCGGGGAAGCTTTCTGTTACTCGTAAGGCAGGAGGCTGGACATTCAAATCTCGGAGCTTGAAGGTGGTGGTCGAGTTCTCCTGGTTGGGCTAGGTTACGATCTAGGTTACCTAAGGTTGTGCCTGGACATTGATTGAGCTAGTATACTTTTGTACTGGTTTAGTCTTTGATCGGACACAATAAAGGCAACTTAAATGGGGATTTCAATGTGTAAATTTGTAGTGTATCTACGTACATAATTTGGTGATTTAAACTCAATTAAATAATGTAGATTTTGAAGTTTTGAGAAGTTGATTCATTCGTGAATCTCTTGCAGTTAATATTTGTGTTCAAATAACAGTGTTTAAAAGTGATTAATTTTGACTAGAGTTACTTGGTTTAAAGTATAATAGTTTGATGGAGCTTCCTTTAATTTAAATTAGTGTTTTAATGGGGTTAGTCAGCTAGGAGAACCTTGACTGATACTTTCAATCCATTCGTTCTTTAGCTATATTTTGGATTGACATTGAAACTGGATCGAGCCTAAATTCGTAACGTAAACATTCATAGATACTTTATTGTGAAGGCGAGAAGGTTCAATATTGTGTGATTATTTTACATAGTATTGAACTATTTCGAGTCTTATTAGATTTTGAGTTTATTTTGGAAAGTTTAATTAATATTTCGACCAGATCAATGCCTAAATTGGATGTCAATTTAACAAAGCGCACGCCACCTAACGGTGACAAGGGCAGACGCTTTGGGATCCTGTTAGAAGTAGGCCAGGCTCAGAGATACCTGGGCACCGTCTCCTTTATTTGCATAGATGGTGTAGCCTATCATAAATGGGCCTCTTCCTTGGCTTAAGGTTTGCCGCAGGACTGAAGCGAGAGGTCGCAATTTAAAATAAGTCGAGCGCTTGAATTTATTCACTCGTTAAGGTTTTGTGTGTGCTTAAGGCTTGGGTCTTTTATTGAATATATATTTATATGTTATACACACGCGATAGGGAGTGCATTTCACAGAACCTTGTCCACGGACCGTTGTGAAATGTACATTACACCGGCTATAGGTTGCCTTCTCGGATTAGCCTGCCGAACGATTTACAGCGTAGATCCCTAGCTTAGGTTTTACACATCACATAACACTAATAAAAGTAATGATGGGAGTTTTGCATACAATAGTTTAGGGACTAGTGGAAGGTAGGATTAGGTATAAATTCATACGTGATAATAGGGACTTAGGAAACAAGGTTTATTCATACAATAACATTTATTTGTAGGACTAATTTGATAATTATGAGTAGATAAATTAATGGTTGGTCTTAATTGAGGAGAAATGTAGAGTTTATGTAGTTGAATGTGGCATTCAGGTATGGTAATATAATTTCATATTTTATTTGGTTAGGGAAACAGTTTGGTTTCGGAGAAAGAAGCAAAACTGTTATAGGGACCAGTGACAGGCAGAGCAGATCGCTGATGATTGTAGTTACGGGCGAAATAATACCCTTATAACTACTAGCTATTTCGTACATAACTATTTGTGGAATACACATTCGATTACAATAAATTCGATATTTCAAATGCCTACGATATAAAGGCAAATATATAGAGAAATAGGCGTTATATTGCCTGTATTGTTAAGTTTATATCACAGCAATATTGAAATAAAAAGGTTTGTCTAAGTTTGTTTCGGTATTTCTTCTTATTCAAACCGTCAGGTACGAAATACTGGTAGATTCGCTCGTAGAGTCTTAAACTCATGAGGTAACTAGGCAGGTAAATAAGGTAGGATCATTCATACTCCATCCTAAGCAAGACAGTAGCTTTGTGTGAGTAAAAGATTACCACACAACCCGTCGCTAAGACTTTGTTCAAAATATGAATACATAGGCTGAATATTAGTGTGTTTAAGGTGTCAAAATAATCAAGATAATAGAAAATCTAAGAGCTACGATCTTGCTTATCCGAATGATTAATAGGAGGTTGGTGTAAATTAACAAAAACATATAAAATATTTCTATTAATTGATTTGACAGGTACATTATTTTGAATTAGGATGCAGTAGGTGAACGAAGGAGTAGGTAGATAGATAGAGAGGAGTCAAGGTCCAATTTGCTACACATAAAAGAATTTGGGTTGTTCGGAATAACGTAGTAGTAGATGATCAGGTGGCCAATATTATTATTATTTATATTAATAGGTAATTTATTTAAGGGGGGGAAGTTACATTTTGGTGACGTGACGTAAGGATCTTCATATATTTATAATAAATGAAACTGTTTAGTTACATTTTGAGTAGGTCGGTTTCAGGATATTTCAGTAGCCTATTTTAGGCTACATTTTGTTGGCGTGGAATGGAAATGTGTGCATATTAGGGCTTTGACTCTTCCTTCTAGTAAGTTTAATGCAGCAAGTAGTATAATTTATTGTTATAACTTCAAAATTACATTGAATAGGTAGTACAATTAGTAAATATATGAGGGTTGTCTGGAGTTGCGCGCGTTCATGGGTTGCGATGATCGCTTGATATCGAACGGACCGTGCGCTTATTTGCCATCGACGTAGCTTTCAGCAAATTCTCGTTGTTCTGTCGTAGGTATGTTTTATCTGCACCTGAAGTAAAATATACAAAAAAGTATGTTAGTGTTTGAAGTTCATGACGTCATTTTCATATTTGTACAAAAGGTTTTAGAGTCTAAAACTATAGGGGGCGTGGGGGCGTAAATTGTGTTTAGTATGTATGTATGTATGTGTAAGGTAGTTAAACAATATGAAAAGAAAGTTCGAAAAAGAAACAAATTTTAATTTTCTCTTGTAACATTTTAGAGTCAGCAATGCACATGTGTTACCCTAGCATCAGTGGGGGCGTACTCGCGTTTCCCGCCGAACGCGTGTAAATATGTTGTTGTTTTTGTGGACACTGGATAACAGTTGATAAGGGATCGTGCATTGAGAACAAAAAAAAAATTGGGTCACTGGTATACGCAGGTAGTCTCTGAGTTAAGAAAAAAAGGTGTCTTTGCTGTCGACTTTCGTCTGTTTACTTTTATAACTTACGAGTACGTAGACATTTGCAAGCAGGAATTATAACGACATTGATAAGTCTTGAAGTAAATAAAGTGAAATCGTTTGAAATATTCTATAATTAAAACTATGATAAAAGGGGCTATTATTTTAGTAACAAACTGGAGCGATCCTAGCGCGCTTACCAGCTGTGGACCAAACAACTGAGTGTGTTTGTAGTATTGATAGATTTCGGGCTTGCTGGTTCTTGAATGCATCACTAGATATCGCAAGTAATCCATAAATGATATTAATATATAATTTATCAAGGATTTCAATTTAAATTGATAAATAAATACATATAATGATTTAGAATATTTATCATATAGACTCATTAGACTCGCTGCTGTTCTGCTGTCAAATCAAATTTGGATTTTACATTTATCTTGAAATAAATTCTTTGGTTTTATTTCAATAGTAGATAATAATATCTAAGCTTAAAACATTTAAGTAATAAGATATTTAATTACCTTTTATAACAGAAGAATTCACACTTTCATGTACCGGGGTGAATATTGGAAATCCATAATCTCGCTTGCTTTGCTTTTTAATAACCTAGGGTATCATCATCATCATCATAGGTTTCCTGTAATCATAGCAAAAAGAAATATGAAACAGACATACAAAAAAAAAACATGCATAGAAGATTGGTTATTTTGAAGTTCTTGAGAATACTAGCAAAGGTATAATCGAGCTAAACTACTAAAATATCATAAATAAGTATAAATATAAAAGGAACTTACTTGCGTGATTATGTTTGGACGCTTTCTCAAGTGCCTTATAGTTGTCCATTGTGAAGTAAAGTTTTTTTCGTGCATTCCATGTAGTGTTTGGTTCACTTGTGCTGAGAACTTTCTGTTACTAAAGCTTAAGATCATTGTTGTCTCATGGACTGAGGGATTCACTTATTACACTTACACTAAATTCAGGCAAAAGTACTTTAATTATTCTAGAATAACACTTGATAAGATCGTCGATCAAAATTATCGGTTCTTCATGTAAACAAAACCACAGACAAGGCAATCTGTACTTAGCAGATAAGCCGCGTCCGGACGTTTGAACGAGTCGGTTTGCATGCAATATGAGTCGTGATTTAGGTCCGTCTAGACAGCTGAGCAAGGTCCAGCTAAATCTTAGTCATCGTATTAGATTATTTTTCTCAAACGAAGATCGGAATAAAATAAAAAAAACTTGGTACGTCTATTTTTAATTTATCACAAAGAATAATCATCGGTTAATGATGATTCATCATTACTATAAGTTAAGGGACGTTTAATCGATTATCTATGGTTCGATCAAGAGTAGTACTCGTGAGTACTCTCTACAAGATGGCGCGATGTGTAGAAAGCTTATTTTATTTTCATGTATGGCAATACTAGGCGTCAACTAAGGGATTTTTTTGGTGAACAGCAAAAAAAATACATTCATATTTACAAGACTACCTATAGATATTTCTTGAGAAATATTTAATTACTGAAGTTTTAATATAAAAAAATTCGGCATCACTAAAAATTGTAGTGAATATAAAAAAAAGGGGAATACTTTCCGAACGTTGCGTCCCAAAGTCGAGTGCAGGTACTGCGAATGTCAAAACAACAAGATGTCGTATTTACTTTTAAAAAGGTGTAGAAAACTTAGTTTTGTATTATAAATTCCAGTTTTGGAGCATAAATAGTAGTGTAATGAGACGGTTTCAACTAAATAACAATAAGTGTTTGAAGACTTGATTCGGTATCAATCCATTATGTGGGTTTCACAGTACTTCCAAAGGAAATTAGTTTGTGAATAGTGTGACAGTTTTGTTTGTATCGTTTGATACAGATAGGTGGTTGATATTTTAATTGGTATCGATCGATACAAGTTATGAGAAAAAAATTAAACGGTGAATTTGACTTATGTCGATATGCAGCATAGATTATAATTAGAAATTAGACACTATAGGAACAACTTGTATAAATTATTAATGAATAGATACAAACAAATACGATTAGAAGTCAAAAACATAGCTCATTACATCAGATAGATCAAGCCAAGACAGATTGAACATAAATATTTATTTTAAATCTGTAAGTAATTAATTAATTAAAATGAAGTCTGAATCTTAATTAGTAATAAGAAATTGGTGTCATAAAGTGTTGCAATTATCATTCACCTAAAGAAGAAACATATTTTATTGCTTTCAATTTTATTTTTTAGATTATTGAAATTGAATGTTGTAATTGGACATTTTTATACTAAAAATAAATTACAAGGCATTTTATGTGCATTTTAAATGTTGTTGCATTGTTGGGCATTCATTAAGGGAAAAGGGTTTAATTTTAATAATTATTATAAACAAATAAATAATTTGTAGAATCATCGGTGATAGTATGCATTGTTGCATTGATTACATATCTGGAATTTTGCCTACCTGTAACAATCTAGTGAACAAGCGAATGAGGAATTGATGTGTGCTTGAGTGTGTGACATATATACTCAGAGATGATGAAAATTAGGTGAAGTTAGAAAAGAGTGTGCAGATTTGGGGGAACCTTTTGTGAAAATGGGTTGTTGCAAATAGACAAATGTTGGATAGTAATCAACCTGGATTTGTTGGTATTTGGGGGAATCGAAATAACATATTAGTTAGTAAAAAACTTATCCGTAGGTTCAAATCGTATTACGATTAGCTCATTTCATGAGAGTTTTTACTGACTACACACTATACATACGCTGAGATTAAATTGGTATACACACCAAATTTTGGAGAAGGATATTTGACATAGAATTATTTCAAAAATGAATAGTCAATGTACATTCATTTTTTGAAAATGATATGCTTCAAGGTTGTTAAATTGAGGGTTTTTCTTTTATGGAATGAACTAAGTTTAGTTATTTTAATATATATTTTCATAAGTTTTGGTCGATGGTGAGAGGTTATCTTTAATAAGATAACAGTGTTTAAATGATAAAAAGTAGGACTACTTTTCATCCTAGAGATGACATGTTCATCATAATAATAGAATTGTGGTACAATATTTTGACATACAAATTAGTTTCGTTTTCTAGAATTTTATATTTTTTTTAGATAATTATCAATAATTATCATAGTTAATCGCATTTTGAATTTTAATGTTCTGATCGTCATTTCATTTTATTGTTGGATTGTATTTAATGATGGATGGTGATGTCGGGCCATTGTGGTGATAAATGGCGGATTAACTAGATTCATAAATGGACATTTTATATATTGGGGTGGAAAGGAGTCTGAAGTCAAATATCTCATTCAAACATGTGACACACTCCAAGAAAACTTGATTGAAAAAGGTGATAACGTATCGAAACTTGATTCGAATTTTAATTAATGAGAAATGAACATCTCAATACTTATATAAAGGTTTTTTCTGGTTTGCGTGGAGAGTCTTTGTGGAATCACTCATTTCCGAACAATGTGGATAGAATTGGAGGATGCCCAGCCAGATCCAAAGATTCAGTTTGATGCTGCAAATTCGGGGCGTTAGGTCCTATTAGTCTCACAAACTAGTACTTCGTGCAAATGGAAAAGATTTGGGGAAAGGATTTTCATGTATCATTATTGAAGTTCAAAGAACTAAGTTTTATACCGAATCATTAACAATCAATGAGTATTGTTTAAACACACCTCACATAAACACACGTTTAAGATGGGGGGTTGCTACGCTAACAAATCTAGGAGATATTTTCTTTATAAATAGTAGTTCGAGGATTATCCGTGAATTACATGTAATTACACGTCTATTCCTCGAGGGGGCGAATATGTAACTCGAACTATGACTAAGTATATCTCGTTTATCTATAGTTTTTAATGAATGCTAAATGAGGTATTAATTCAATACAACAGGGATTAAATTATAAAACCACATTTGGTAAAATATAGTTAGACATAATTAAATCAACGTATGCACATAACAAAAACTTAATACTTAAATATTTATGTACTTAAACTGCCGACGCACTCTAGAGAATAATATTTCACACATGTTTTGAGTGGCTAAAATTTATTACCATACAAACTTAACTAGTTATTGTAATTTTAAATATGCAAATGATATTTTACTCAAAATTAAACCTTATTACGAAGCAATAACGGTCTTCATAACGTCCACATCTTGTGGAGCAATCGCAATCTTGATTTGTGAAGCCTATGGCTTGGCGACATAAACAGTACCGACACTAGGAATATGATCCATAAAAAGACAAATTTAATATTGCTGTCAAATCTGAGATAAGCGTATGATTATTTAAATCAAAATAAACCTTATCACTATGATGATACGAAGGTGGTCGAATTGGTATATTTTGCATAAGACGGCAGAAAGTGCTGGTCAAACACTGTTCGTTGATGATGCCGCAAAGTGCCGCGTGAGATTGTTTTGTACAAATTTAATTATGGTATTGTATTGGTCGTATTTAATGAAGAGAATAGAGTCTAAAATAGATTATGCAACTAATTTCAGACGTGAGCTTAAGGGGGGGCCGGGGAAGCTTTCTGTTACTCGTAAGGCAGGAGGCTGGACATTCAAATCTCGGAGCTTGAAGGTGGTGGTCGAGTTCTCCTGGTTGGGCTAGGTTACGATCTAGGTTACCTAAGGTTGTGCCTGGACATTGATTGAGCTAGTATACTTTTGTACTGGTTTAGTCTTTGATCGGACACAATAAAGGCAACTTAAATGGGGATTTCAATGTGTAAATTTGTAGTGTATCTACGTACATAATTTGGTGATTTAAACTCAATTAAATAATGTAGATTTTGAAGTTTTGAGAAGTTGATTCATTCGTGAATCTCTTGCAGTTAATATTTGTGTTCAAATAACAGTGTTTAAAAGTGATTAATTTTGACTAGAGTTACTTGGTTTAAAGTATAATAGTTTGATGGAGCTTCCTTTAATTTAAATTAGTGTTTTAATGGGGTTAGTCAGCTAGGAGAACCTTGACTGATACTTTCAATCCATTCGTTCTTTAGCTATATTTTGGATTGACATTGAAACTGGATCGAGCCTAAATTCGTAACGTAAACATTCATAGATACTTTATTGTGAAGGCGAGAAGGTTCAATATTGTGTGATTATTTTACATAGTATTGAACTATTTCGAGTCTTATTAGATTTTGAGTTTAATTTGGAAAGTTTAATTAATATTTCGACCAGATCAATGCCTAAATTGGATGTCAATTTAACAAAGCGCACGCCACCTAACGGTGACAAGGGCAGACGCTTTGGGATCCTGTTAGAAGTAGGCCAGGCTCAGAGATACCTGGGCACCGTCTCCTTTATTTGCATAGATGGTGTAGCCTATCATAAATGGGCCTCTTCCTTGGCTTAAGGTTTGCCGCAGGACTGAAGCGAGAGGTCGCAATTTAAAATAAGTCGAGCGCTTGAATTTATTCACTCGTTAAGGTTTTGTGTGTGCTTAAGGCTTGGGTCTTTTATTGAATATATATTTATATGTTATACACACGCGATAGGGAGTGCATTTCACAGAACCTTGTCCACGGACCGTTGTGAAATGTACATTACACCGGCTATAGGTTGCCTTCTCGGATTAGCCTGCCGAACGATTTACAGCGTAGATCCCTAGCTTAGGTTTTACACATCACATAACACTAATAAAAGTAATGATGGGAGTTTTGCATACAATAGTTTAGGGACTAGTGGAAGGTAGGATTAGGTATAAATTCATACGTGATAATAGGGACTTAGGAAACAAGGTTTATTCATACAATAACATTTATTTGTAGGACTAATTTGATAATTATGAGTAGATAAATTAATGGTTGGTCTTAATTGAGGAGAAATGTAGAGTTTATGTAGTTGAATGTGGCATTCAGGTATGGTAATATAATTTCATATTTTATTTGGTTAGGGAAACAGTTTGGTTTCGGAGAAAGAAGCAAAACTGTTATAGGGACCAGTGACAGGCAGAGCAGATCGCTGATGATTGTAGTTACGGGCGAAATAATACCCTTATAACTACTAGCTATTTCGTACATAACTATTTGTGGAATACACATTCGATTACAATAAATTCGATATTTCAAATGCCTACGATATAAAGGCAAATATATAGAGAAATAGGCGTTATATTGCCTGTATTGTTAAGTTTATATCACAGCAATATTGAAATAAAAAGGTTTGTCTAAGTTTGTTTCAGTATTTCTTCTTATTCAAACCGTCAGGTACGAAATACTGGTAGATTCGCTCGTAGAGTCTTAAACTCATGAGGTAACTAGGCAGGTAAATAAGGTAGGATCATTCATACTCCATCCTAAGCAAGACAGTAGCTTTGTGTGAGTAAAAGATTACCACACAACCCGTCGCTAAGACTTTGTTCAAAATATGAATACATAGGCTGAATATTAGTGTGTTTAAGGTGTCAAAATAATCAAGATAATAGAAAAATCTAAGAGCTACGATCTTGCTTATCCGAATGATTAATAGGAGGTTGGTGTAAATTAACAAAAACATATAAAATATTTCTATTAATTGATTTGACAGGTACATTATTTTGAATTAGGATGCAGTAGGTGAACGAAGGAGTAGGTAGATAGATAGAGAGGAGTCAAGGTCCAATTTGCTACACATAAAAGAATTTGGGTTGTTCGGAATAACGTAGTAGTAGATGATCAGGTGGCCAATATTATTATTATTTATATTAATAGGTAATTTATTTAAGGGGGGGAAGTTACATAGGTTTTCCTATTTTGGCATTTAAATCGCCCATTATTATAAAGCTTTTGTGTGCTACATCAATAGCTTTGTATAGATTAGTGTAGAAGTTGTTAATCTCTTCTTCTCTCGCTGCTTCCGTGGGTGCATATACTTGTATGATTGAAAGTGCATTTCCTTCTATATTTAAGTTTAAAATTGCGACTCTTTCAGAGATGCCAGAGAAGCTTTCAATACTCTCTTTATGGTGTTTGTTTATTAGAAATCCTACTCCATATTTTCCAGGTGTATTTCCCGAATAACAAAATATAAAGTCATCGTATTCTTCAATAGAGTTTCCCATGCGCCTTACTTCGGATAAGCCTATAATATCGTATTTTACATTTCTAAGCGCTTCATTAAGCTCGATGAGACTTTCGTATGATGACAATGTCCTGACATTGTACGTAAGTACGTAGAGTTTGTTACTTTTTTTTGACCTTGAGTCAAGTACTTCTTGGGTTGGAATGTTTATTTTAATTTCTGAATTGTTTTCATTTCTTTTCTTTGGAGGGTTTTGGTCTTGATCTTCCACGGTGACCGGCCGGGTTGGAAGATTTGTAGTAGTATGACATATTTCTGTTGTAATATAATTTTGAGGAGGAGGCGCTAGTTGTTATTTATTTTGACTGGTGTTCGGGCTCTGGTTAGTATCGTTTCTGCTTGTAGTAGTAACAAAGTTCATCAAAGAATGTTTGTTCTTATTTATACTGGGTGTATTTGTGCTCGTAGTGCTGCTCGAATTGCTTCGAGTTAATTCCTTTGAAGTTTTGTTCTTCTTATTTATTTGTATATGTGTGGTGGATTCGTTGTATTGGCCTGACTCGTTCTGAGGGGACAGTGAAAGATTTCTTTTTTTATTGTTATTGGGTGTGGCAGCAGACTCATTATTCAGTACTATTAGTTTGTCGTACTTGATCATTACTTTGTTCCCTTTCTCTCGCTCCAGTTTAGCTTGTACTTGAAGTTCTTTCCTGATTTTTAATATTTGGATGGGATAGTCTTCCTGGATGTAGAAACCTGATTCATTAAGTTTTTTCTTTTGTTTCAGTATTTCAATTTTTTTGCGCAGGTTTGTGAATGTCACGGCGATAGGGCGCGGGTTTTGTGCTTTTTTACCTACTCTTTTTAGAGATTCTATATCCCTATAATCAATCTCAATTGAAAGATATTTACTGATGAAACTCAGGATGAGGTTTTCCAAATCAAAGTAGGATTTTTCAGATTCTGCCATACCAAAGAAGACTAAATTTCGTTGCCGCGCATTTTTTTCCAGGAAATATAACCTTTTTTCATTGTTTTCTACACGCTCCTTCAGGCTGTCATATTTTTCTTCCAGTAAGCAAAACTTTTCGTCGAGTGACTTTTGTATCCTTTCTGTTACATTTTCACCACTTTTTTCTATAGTATTCTTTTGGTTCTCTAGTTCTTTCTGAATATGCTGAAGAGACAGCATGATTTGCTCAATTTTTGAATCCATGTTTGCTGTGTCTTGTGTTTAGTGCCCTCTTGTGACAGGTAGCGGCAACAGTGTTGCCTGATATTGAACTCCTTCTTTAGCGAAAAAAATTTGTGCTGGTTTATCTACTCGCCTCTAGATGGCGCTGATAACAATAAATAATACAATTTGCAGGTTATAAAGGCTTTTTGCTCAATATATTAAACAGTTTATAAGTAATATTCTGCCAAATAGTTTTTTTTCACACACCAGCTATCACTATTGTCTAAAATGGCAGCGTTCACTCGCGTATAACCACTTTGACTCTTGCAAATTAGGTCGTTAAGTCCGTTGTTTTCATTGTTCATACATACAGATATATTTGTTTTGATTGAGTTAATTCACTTTTATATGGAACGAGCTAATTATTTTTACCAAGTTTACACTTCTGCCGTCCTCTAACTTCCATAAAACAGGAAATTATAAGTAATGTTTATGTTTCGAACTGTCACTTTCAACCGACCACATTTTGTTTTTAAAAATTAAGTCACTTTATGTTTTTTTTCCACTTTGCATTCACTGCCTATAGCTAAATTGTAACTATTTCCAAGCGTTGCACCGTTTTTATTGTTACTTTATGACGTTGAAATAATTTATAATGGATATCAATACAGAGTTAGTTTTATCAGGTGATCACTAGCTCACTAGCTATAGCACATGCAATTTAATTTTCCGTGCCACTTCTATCAGTTGTAGGTTTCAATAAAAATAAATTATTTTTCAGTAACATGTTGCCTATCGCCCACAACACACTTCAACCCTATCCGTAGTCCTTCTACGGCCCCCGTGGGAAGAAAGGGGTAGTGCTATTTTAACCCGACACCACACGGGGGTTATCAAAATCGTAACAGGTAAATTACCTACCAATAATTAGAATCGGTGGGTGGTGAAAAGGTATTCGCAATGGACAGGGAATCCAAAGACACCGATTCAGTCCTAAGTCTGCTACGTTAACATGCGCGTTTAAAATTTTCCTTTAGTTTTGATCTATGAATCAATGGAACCATTAATTGTGGTGTATGTTGTATTTTCCACATAAAAATCACGAAACTAAACAATATTTCAATAAAGCTAGATTAGAAGCTAGCGAACACAACTAAAATATTAACTTACTTACACTGCACGGTTGCCAACTAACAATCATATTATTACTTACTACTATACTTTACGGGATACTGAAGGTCATCGCTGATAGATCAGACGGTTCCATCCTGAGTACCTGGGTTAAAATTATTAATTGAGATACCTACCTAGACATTCTCTTGACATTTTCACATATTATGTACCTATTGCTCTGTTGACGTTTTTCTTGAAATCAGTAGTTAATTAAGAAACCTTGACATTTTCACATCTGCACTTCTGTTGACATTTTTATAATTATTTAATATGAATTAAAGTAGCACTGTTTTAGATAAATAATCTGAATGTACCTATATTATATTGTATTGTATTGTATGGAATGGAATGTTCTGAAATAAAGATATTTTATTTATACTAACTACTATAGGTATATAAGCATTTTACGTAAACTATTCAACTTAAATTTATCAGACAAATCATACTGAAGTTTCATACTGAGCTAATTATTAGTTTAATTGGGGAGTTCCCCAGTTTAATTTAGGTAACAAATTAAGCTGATCGCGAACGAAGTTTAGACACGTCTGACCGCGGTTGAGGTTGGGGGAACGGAATGCAAGTTTGGAACGCGCGCAGGAAACTCTCGCCCGCAACAAATTCTTGGAATCAAGACCACTTGAGTAGCGAGGTATACTAAAAGTGCCTATGTATCGTATTTTGAAAGCAAGGATAATAAATTAAAATAATGTTTGTGTCTCGGTAATAAACAGTAAATAAATACGAGTATTTAAAACGTAACTTAATGCTTTGGTCCGACTGATACATAAGCGACAAGCGTGTGTGTATTTAATTCCATATCATGAGATATTAATTACATACACATACATTATTAGCGAGGTATGCTTTCCTCAAAAATGGGAGAAAGAACAAAGGGTAAATTTTTCTGTTTCTGTAAATTTACGTGCTGGGCGTGATAGTTAATGATATTCAGCTGTACTTTTTTATCATTGTAATATTAGGATAGATGTCTACTTATATTTTCGTATCTCGTCATCTCCTAACGACCTAGTCCAAAAAAAGTTACGAAGTCAAAAATTGTGTTCCAAGCATTTCCTTCTATACCTTTTCGTTGCCTGACGTAATAGTATACTAACTCAAAGTAACAACTTTGAGTTAGTATACTATTACGTCAGGCAACGAAAAGGTATAGAAGGAAATGCTTGGAACACAATTTTTGACTTCGTAACTTTTTTTGGACTAGGTCGTTAGAAAATGACCATGACCAAAACATGGGGGGATTTGAAGGTCCCATTTTTCACTTTTTCGCTTATATCTCGAAAACTATGCATCCTAGCGACATGACTATTCAATACAAAAACAAAATAAAAGCTAATTAAATTTGCTACGGGCCTGGACTTTTAATATGTTCACTTCCTAACTAGTGCAAACAAAGTTACGAAGTCAAAAATTGTGTTCCAAGCATTTCCCTCTTTACCTTTTTTTGAGCATTCGTTGCCTGACCTATATATGCATTAATTAAAGCGATATAACACATGATTAATTAGCATCAAAGCGGCCAGCGCTATCTCAAACAAGATGCGGGATTGAGTGACTGATAATCAGTTAATGCATAAAATTAAGCCGTTTATACGCCTAGAAACACAAATACGAGAGCAATTATTATCAAAGGCATTTTGCTCTACTTGATTTACGCGTCACAATTTGTTAATTAAGTTGAGTATTATCCATACTATAATATTATAAATGCAGAAGTAATTCTATATTTCTGTCTGTCTGTCTGTTACCTTCACCAATTCAAAGCCACGCTACGCTCGTAGCGCTACGCCGTAGTCCGTAGCAGCTTAAACTACATATGTAGCGAAAAGCGCCCGTAGCAGCATGACGCATGTGTGTCGTCATTGGCCGTGAATGGGTTAAGCCGTTGAACTGATTTCGATGAAAATTGGTATAGAGATAGTTTGAGTCCCGGGGAAGGATATAGGATACTTTTTCCCGAATGGCATCCCCTAGGTGGTACGATATAAAAGGGTTCCACGCTAGCTAGTTTCTTAATATTTTCAATATTCGAATTTAAACTTTCGTGAGGCATGTTGAAATAATACTGATAATTTCACGGTTAAACTCACGTATTAAATGTCACTAGGCGGGAGATCGGGTGATTCAAGCGACACCGCCACACTTATATAGATTAAACTTAGAAATTTGATAGATAATAGCTAAGCTTAGCAAATAATCTTAAAAAATTGAGATTGTGCTAAGTAATTAGTAGACATATTTTTTGTAACAATTAAATTACTGAAATAAACAGTTTTTTTTTTTTTTTTTAATTACTCATTCTGAAGTAGACCTTCCTAAGAGTTCGATACATGTCGCCCGTATTGACATTTAATACGTGAGATTAACCGTGTAGTTTTTATCAGTTCAAGATTACTGAAGTATTTGTAAGCGTTAAGGTGACGTAAGCTCAGAATACGGATTTTTAAAAAGTCGTTGCTCTTGTTTGGATTATAAGACGGCTGCCATAAATTTAATCCCACCAAAAACATAATTGTAAAAAAGGAGAGCCAAGTTCAATACAAAAATTATGCTTGGCTGTGGGCTTCGCCGCAAAAAGAACGGAGATCTAAATGAGTGCCAAGTTGTATGCAAAATCCAAATATGTGTTTATAGAAACAAAATAACAATATGAACAAGTATTAAACTCTATGTCTTTGCTGTTATTTAAAAATGTGAGATCTTAAAGTAGGTTAGATTTGACTTGGCCAGTTTTCATTACATCAGTCATTTTATAAAGTTATTCAACAAATATATATATTTTTTAATTCTGATAACGCACGAGCCTACGTCACTTTAACCAATCTAATGTTTGCAATCGATACGTGTATGATACGTAGTCTACGTGGTCTGTAAAATAATATCTATACTTACTTGAGATTATTTCAGTTGGCCGAATGACATCAAATTGGTCCATTCAAAACGCAACTCTACCGTCTATTGAAGAAATTGAAGACAACGGGGAACTTGCATGGGACTTCAATTTTGAAGAAATTGCACTCAATTGATGTGGATATACGTAGAGATATCATACAAAACAAAAAAAAAAAAAAAACTATTGTATTCGTTTTATCTCGCGTTAAAATGACGAAAAAATGTTTTTTATTCTTTTGATAAAATAACATAACAGTTACACAGAAGATTAAATAAGAAATGATATTTTGTACGACAAATATAGACTTAAACGCAAATTTTGTGGAGATAATTGCTAAATAATGACTTACTTACAGATTACTCGGATTATTACAAAAAAAAATGTATTTACATACGTTTTTACAGTGTAGGTAGAAGTAAGTCTTGTTCCTTACAAATAAAGTTATTTTTATTTTATTTACTCCATAGTAAACGCGCCGAGAATATACATGTTGTGACGTCATAGCATAAGCCCGTTTAATATAGAGGCGCGTGCAGATTTAAAATGCATATAACATCAGAAAAATAAATCATAAGAAAGTTTTAATGCTACAGTTGTTTAATGCTGGATTATACTTTTGATTTTCGTAATAAAATAAAAAGATGCAAGTTCCCTTCCCAATTACAGTTTAAAAAAAAAAATGGTTGTATTGAATAATCTTAACCATACACTAGTAGTCCACATTTAGTTTCACAGTAAGGCCACTTCCGCAATTGAATGGGTGGAGTCGGTTCGATATCAGTAAAGCGACTTCCTGACTTGACGGTCCGGGATTTGTAATTCGGCATGCGCGGTATTTTAAACTTTGTGCGCTTATTGATGTCGCACAGATTTCCTCACTTGTCGGTATACTTTCAGTAAGTATAACATTTGCGCAGTAGTAATATTATGCGCGGAAACGGAATGGTGCGTATGCAGTACTGCATTCCGAGAGTCCGCGCATCCCGCCTCACGCACCAATCAGGGACCACTAATTTAAATGCAGTTATATGATAAAATACAAAAATTTATAGCTAGCTAACTAAATTGCTAGGTAGTGAAATACAGAATGCCGCAAACAGATTTAGCCTCGCCGCGACCTCAGTAGGTAGTCTAGTTAGTAATATTCCAATAATTTTCCAAAATCACCCCAACTACGGGGTGAGGTATGATGTCTTACTTTTCTGTGATTATCTTTAAAGTTATGAAATGGTACTACCTAAAATCATAAAAAATCTTAAATACCAACGACCGGAACATTTATTAATAAAATTAAGTTGGCATAAAATGTAAAAATAAAATATTATCGAGCTTTGAATGTCAGTTTTGTCCCTACTCACCCCGATTAACGGTATCTAAGTTTTATATATTAGATTTTGTATTTTTAATCTCTTTGAACACTAGAAAATTATTTGTTGCATAATTACTAAATAAAGTTATGTTTTAATGTTCTATTTTGCCAGTTCAATAATCAAATAGCAAAGATTATCTTTCGCCTGCTAAGAAACGCATTAAAAATAAATCAATTCGTATTCAACTTGATCGCTGAATGGAGATCCTGAGCCAGATAAGAAAAAGAAAGTAATCTCATTTGAAAAGAGATTCCTCCAAAACAATTTTTAACTTAGAATTACTTAGATTAGAGCATACCGTTAAATTATTTAATAAACTATTTAAATATAGAGGATATAAGGTATACATACCTAGAAATTTCTTTACCTACAAATATTTACCTACTTAATATTAAAATGTGGAAAAGTCTGTGAGTTTTTAGCTTTGTAAGTATACATATAAGTTTGTAATTTTGTATGTAATTGGTAATCTCCAGAACCACTTCTATCTATCTATCTATATAAGCCCTTTATCCTGAACTCCATATCGAATGTATATAATGTTTTAATGTAGGACATGTATCCTTTATTCTTTTTCTTTTTTATGATTTTTTTGTAGCTATTTGTTGTTTTGTATATATATATATATATAAAAGTATTTTTTTTTCATATTATGTCTCTGAGTTCAGTGTGCCTCTTGGCAAAGGCCTCCTCTAACCCCTTCCATTGCTGTCTATCATTTGCGACTCTTCTCCAGTGGACCAGTTGTCAGTTTGAGCTCGGAACCACTTAAACGATTTCAAAAAGTCTTTCATCTGCGTGTAGAATGGACTTTCTAGACTATATATTATCCTGCGGGTTAGCCTGTGTTCTTCTTAATACGCAGGCAAAGCCTTGTGTATAATGAAATAGGTTCCCGACTGATTTTTGCACAGTTATATTATGTTATATACTAGTTGACGAGATTCTAATGCGCCCAAAAATGACAGGTTTCTATTTTGTAGCCTAGGACTTGCTAGTAGCGGAAAAAAGGGCAGGCCTTTGCCCAGCAGTGGGACACAATATAGGCTGATAAAAAAAGGACTTGCTATAGCCACGTCATGTCTACATCATCAGATCAGCTCGTTGGTGCCATAATATAACGTTGTCATATAGCTTTAGTATACTTAAGCATACCAAATGTCAATTCAATCGGATTTTGGCGAGTTTTATAGGACAACTTAAGGTGGTTCGATTGCCATACAAAGCGTTATTTGACATTCGCAGGCTAACGACGTGATATTTTAAGAAACTTATGTAACAAACTTTCATCAATTGGCTTCCCATTTGCGCCAAATTCCCCCTTTCCAAGAATAAACTTGTATAAACTAGATTAATTTGAGAAAAATAGTTTTCCCAAAATATCACGTGAGAAACCAATTTCTCAAATTAATCTAGTTTATACAAGTTTATTCTAGGAAAGGGGGAATTTGGCGCAAATGGGAAGCCAATTTATGAAAGTTTGTTACATAAGTTTCTTAAAATATCACGCCGTTAGCCTACAAATGTCAAATAACGTTTTGTATGGCAATCGAACCACCTTAAATACATACATCCATCCATAAAGTGAAGTTCAATAGATATGCAAATAACTTTGTGCTAGATATTTGATATAAAACCTTAAAGTGCACATTTATTTAAAATAATTTAAATGGATAGTTATTTACTTCAGCTTAAATTTCACATTAATCATAAAAAAATCGGCCAAGTGCGAGTCAGACTCGCGCACGAAGGGTTCCGTACCATTATCTATAAAAAAAACATTTTATTCAGTTTTTTAGTATTTGTTGTTATAGCGGCAACAGAAATACATCATCTGTGAAAATTTCAGCTGGAACTATCACGGTATCAGTGAGATACAGCCTGGTGACAGACGGACGGAAGGACGGACGGACGGATGGACAGCGGAGTCTTAGTAATAGGGCCCCGTTTAACTCTTTGAGTACGGAACCCTTAAAATTAAGTGAATCAAATCGTTATAGTTAATAGGATCATGCTTGATTTTTAGAAAACCATAATTATTGTCTGGTAAATTGGTTTGTTTACTTCTTTTGCCTTTTCTATTCAACTCCACTTTACAAACAATGCATGTTTAATAAAAGCCTGTAAAAACCTACCAACGTATTGTTGATCCAGACCCCTTAGCAGCCAGATTGTGTGTTCCATCATCGCTTCACCGACGGTGTAACGTGAAATGACGAGAAAACATATTACGAAAACTTGGCGTTGCGCTAAGCATCAGGCGCTTTTAACTTATCAGACAATGTCATAACATCTCTGAAATGTTCTCAACTTTCTTGTAACGGTAAGCGCGTAATATAGCCTCTAGATATTAGATATTGAACAACCACTCAGTCTCCTGGGTTAATAATGAGATGGGATTTCGTTATCAACAAAACTTTATAATTTGATCGGTTTTACCTGTGTATACTCATTGGTATGTTTTGTAGGACCGCAGATTTTCATACCAAAAAGTTACATGTTATTTCAGTTTTTTTTAGAAATCTCACCTATTCATCTGTTTTATATACTACTTCTTGTATAGATTATCCTATTTATGAGACGCCGGCGCCACAGCAACGGATCTCTGGAAAAAATAAAAAAAAAAGGGAGCCACCTTCAAAAAACCAACCCACTGAAAAGCACAAAAGACGCCGGTTAAAAAAGTTACTTGTGTTGTGTGAGTATACTATTACCTAAAAGAGCAACATTGTTTATTTTATTTATCGTATGACATAAAACTGCAGCTGTGGAGAGTCTTGAAATCAGCCGAACATTTGTATATTTATTCGTATGTTTGTATTTAGGTTCTGGCAAACAGTTTCCATGAGATTTACAAAACAAGGGTTAACAATAACTAGGGTGTAAAATCGATCTAGCTAGGACTAATTTCCAGGAAAACTCATTATCTCCGGAAAAACGAAATACACCGGGCAAATTTCGTTTTCCCGGGTATGAGGACTACATGTGTTAATATAAGCTTCGGGCTTTATTCTACAAAATCAACCGTGCAAATTACTAGGCTTTACATAGTGAGTAATCAAAAAGTGGTCTCACTGGACTGGTTTAGCCTAGCGCAAGCCATTATACTGATTTTGCATGTGTATGTAAATGCTTTGAAATAAATGTACATTTACAAATATTCAGTTGTTATATGTATGTACATACATAACATGTTCTTTTCATAAAACTCTAATTAATCAAATTTAGTCCTTTAAAGCCAATGCGGCACTATAAACACCAGCAAATATTTCATTTACGACTTGAGAATTTCATATAGTTGTAAGAATAAAACAAAAAAAGCATACAATTTTTATTTTTTTTCTCCGATTTAAATTCACGGGACAAAGCCCGGTCATTTGGAAGGCGTGCGTGGGGATATAGATCCAACACGTAGAGGCCCTATGGAGACGAAGTTTAATGTGATGTAGTACACCTGCTAGAACCCATTCACGGGTACATCGGTAGATACCCGTGAACCGGTCCCAACAGGCGTTGGGGCTATTGTGGGTGAAATGGATAGAGAACTGGGTCTATGGTGATGAGATTTGGGTGGGCAATAAAATTGGGCTATTGCATAGAGGTCCGGACACCTGCCATAACATTGTAATTTACAAGGTTATCGAGGCAGGCGGTGACTAGCCACTCACTTATAAGATGGGCCCCTGAAAGTGCCGTAGAAAAGACGGCCAGGAGCAACACCGGGTGAGCGGCTCAGGGGTGTCGAGAGGTGGTGCTGCGCTTTCTCCGAAGTTACTCGCGGCGTTATGCCCTTTAACACTTCCACCCCTGGAGCATATAGCTCTGACGACTCCTCTCTGGACGGCCAATGAAGGCAAGCCAGAGCTGAGAGTCCTGCGGTCCCCCTTAGGGTTCCACTCCGACCGACGAAGACACGCCGGAGACGGAGGCCCTGACCGACTCTCGGGAGCACTCGGGTCCGTGGGGTCGTTACTCCCCAACAGCTCGCCACAATATATCCTCTATATTTAAATAGTTTATTAAATAATTTAACGGTATGCTCTAATCTAAGTAATTCTAAGTTAAAAATTGTTTTGGAGGAATCTCTTTTCAAATGAGATTACTTTCTTTTTCTTATCTGGCTCAGGATCTCCATTCAGCGATCAAGTTGAATACGAATTGATTTATTTTTAATGCGTTTCTTAGCAGGCGAAAGATAATCTTTGCTATTTGATTATTGAACTGGCAAAATAGAACATTAAAACATAACTTTATTTAGTAATTATGCAACAAATAATTTTCTAGTGTTCAAAGAGATTAAAAATACAAAATCTAATATATAAAACTTAGATACCGTTAATCGGGGTGAGTAGGGACAAAACTGACATTCAAAGCTCGATAATATTTTATTTTTACATTTTATGCCAACTTAATTTTATTAATAAATGTTCCGGTCGTTGGTATTTAAGATTTTTTATGATTTTAGGTAGTACCATTTCATAACTTTAAAGATAATCACAGAAAAGTAAGACATCATACCTCACCCCGTAGTTGGGGTGATTTTGGAAAATTATTGGAATATTACTAACTAGACTACCTACTGAGGTCGCGGCGAGGCTAAATCTGTTTGCGGCATTCTGTATTTCACTACCTAGCAATTTAGTTAGCTAGCTATAAATGTTTGTATTTTATCATATAACTGCATTTAAATTAGTGGTCCCTGATTGGTGCGTGAGGCGGGATGCGCGGACTCTCGGAATGCAGTACTGCATACGCACCATTCCGTTTCCGCGCATAATATTACTACTGCGCAAATGTTATACTTACTGAAAGTATACCGACAAGTGAGGAAATCTGTGCGACATCAATAAGCGCACAAAGTTTAAAATACCGCGCATGCCGAATTACAAATCCCGGACCGTCAAGTCAGGAAGTCGCTTTACTGATATCGAACCGACTCCACCCATCCAATTGCGGAAGTGGCCTTACTGTGAAACTAAATGTGGACTACTAGTGTATGGTTAAGATTATTCAATACAACCATTTTTTTTTTTAAACTGTAATTGGGAAGGGAACTTGCATCTTTTTATTTTATTACGAAAATCAAAAGTATAATCCAGCATTAAACAACTGTAGCATTAAAACTTTCTTATGATTTATTTTTCTGATGTTATATGCATTTTAAATCTGCACGCGCCTCTATATTAAACGGGCTTATGCTATGACGTCACAACATGTATATTCTCGGCGCGTTTACTATGGAGTAAATAAAATAAAAATAACTTTATTTGTAAGGAACAAGACTTACTTCTACCTACACTGTAAAAACGTATGTAAATACATTTTTTTTTGTAATAATCCGAGTAATCTGTAAGTAAGTCATTATTTAGCAATTATCTCCACAAAATTTGCGTTTAAGTCTATATTTGTCGTACAAAATATCATTTCTTATTTAATCTTCTGTGTAACTGTTATGTTATTTTATCAAAAGAATAAAAAACATTTTTTCGTCATTTTAACGCGAGATAAAACGAATACAATAGTTTTTTTTTTTTTTTTGTTTTGTATGATATCTCTACGTATATCCACATCAATTGAGTGCAATTTCTTCAAAATTGAAGTCCCATGCAAGTTCCCCGTTGTCTTCAATTTCTTCAATAGACGGTAGAGTTGCGTTTTGAATGGACCAATTTGATGTCATTCGGCCAACTGAAATAATCTCAAGTAAGTATAGATATTATTTTACAGACCACGTAGACTACGTATCATACACGTATCGATTGCAAACATTAGATTGGTTAAAGTGACGTAGGCTCGTGCGTTATCAGAATTAAAAAATATATATATTTGTTGAATAACTTTATAAAATGACTGATGTAATGAAAACTGGCCAAGTCAAATCTAACCTACTTTAAGATCTCACATTTTTAAATAACAGCAAAGACATAGAGTTTAATACTTGTTCATATTGTTATTTTGTTTCTATAAACACATATTTGGATTTTGCATACAACTTGGCACTCATTTAGATCTCCGTTCTTTTTGCGGCGAAGCCCACAGCCAAGCATAATTTTTGTATTGAACTTGGCTCTCCTTTTTTACAATTATGTTTTTGGTGGGATTAAATTTATGGCAGCCGTCTTATAATCCAAACAAGAGCAACGACTTTTTAAAAATCCGTATTCTGAGCTTACGTCACCTTAACGCTTACAAATACTTCAGTAATCTTGAACTGATAAAAACTACACGGTTAATCTCACGTATTAAATGTCAATACGGGCGACATGTATCGAACTCTTAGGAAGGTCTACTTCAGAATGAGTAATTAAAAAAAAAAAAAAAAACTGTTTATTTCAGTAATTTAGATGTTACAAAAAATATGTCTACTAATTACTTAGCACAATCTCAATTTTTTAAGATTATTTGCTAAGCTTAGCTATTATCTATCAAATTTCTAAGTTTAATCTATATAAGTGTGGCGGTGTCGCTTGAATCACCCGATCTCCCGCCTAGTGACATTTAATACGTGAGTTTAACCGTGAAATTATCAGTATTATTTCAACATGCCTCACGAAAGTTTAAATTCGAATATTGAAAATATTAAGAAACTAGCTAGCGTGGAACCCTTTTATATCGTACCACCTAGGGGATGCCATTCGGGAAAAAGTATCCTATATCCTTCCCCGGGACTCAAACTATCTCTATACCAATTTTCATCGAAATCAGTTCAACGGCTTAACCCATTCACGGCCAATGACGACACACATGCGTCATGCTGCTACGGGCGCTTTTCGCTACATATGTAGTTTAAGCTGCTACGGACTACGGCGTAGCGCTACGAGCGTAGCGTGGCTTTGAATTGGTGAAGGTAACAGACAGACAGACAGAAAGATAGAATTACTTCTGCATTTATAATATTATAGTATGGATAATACTCAACTTAATTAACAAATTGTGACGCGTAAATCAAGTAGAGCAAAATGCCTTTGATAATAATTGCTCTCGTATTTGTGTTTCTAGGCGTATAAACGGCTTAATTTTATGCATTAACTGATTATCAGTCACTCAATCCCGCATCTTGTTTGAGGTAGCGCTGGCCGCTTTGATGCTAATTAATCATGTGTTATATCGCTTTAATTAATGCACATATAGGTCAGGCAACGAATGCTCAAAAAAAGGTAAAGAGGGAAATGCTTGGAACACAATTTTTGACTTCGTAACTTTGTTTGCACTAGTTAGGAAGTGAACATATTAAAAGTCCAGGCCCGTAGCAAATTTAATTAGCTTTTATTTTGTTTTTGTATTGAATAGTCATGTCGCTAGGATGCATAGTTTTCGAGATATAAGCGAAAAAGTGAAAAATGGGACCTTCAAATCCCCCCCATGTTTTGGTCATGGTCATTTTCTAACGACCTAGTCCAAAAAAAGTTACGAAGTCAAAAATTGTGTTCCAAGCATTTCCTTCTATACCTTTTCGTTGCCTGACGTAATAGTATACTAACTCAAAGTTGTTACTTTGAGTTAGTATACTATTACGTCAGGCAACGAAAAGGTATAGAAGGAAATGCTTGGAACACAATTTTTGACTTCGTAACTTTTTTTGGACTAGGTCGTTAGGAGATGACGATAAAAGCGGGAGCTGCGAGAATCGAGTCAACGTGGACGTTTACTCGATCGGTGAGGATAAGCTAGTTAACGCCAAGCGTTTCGTTATCGCCCTTTATGATGGAAAATCGTGGTCAGCGACGCGAGTGATGGGGCCGCCGAGGAAACGTGTGAATTATCGTTTACAATTCGGCGATTAAACGCGCGATTCTGAACTAAAGCCGATAAAATTTCGTAACGATTTATATTGTCATGTGCTTGCCATATATAGGAACAGAAAAATAATTTGAAACTGGTAATGATTTATTAGGGTTTATTTATAACATGAGTAGGCCTCGTATGCTGGTCATGTATGATTACAGCCGAACTTCATTTATTTAATTTTTTTGTCCTATAGAGGGGTAATCACGAAACGTTCCGAACGCGCGTTAGAACAATTTAACTGCCATTTTTCTATATAAAAAGTGACATTTAGATCCACCTGACGCGCGTACAATGCGTTACGTGATCGACCTCCAGGTCTGCTCATAAAAGTAATTGTACGAACTCGCTAATTCCATTTGAAATACGAGTAAGAGCAATGGAAATAATTAAGTTGCTAGGAACAGCGCTACATCATGAAGGTTTTAAAAAAATACCAAGATATTCCTAGTACTTTGCTAGTACGTAAAAATACCAAGGTGAGTATTTAAATGTACAGAAGAGTATTTGTGAGATATAATATGTAGGAGCAGTGTCGAATACATAACAAAAAGAGTAAGTACAAAAAGAAGATTATATTCTAATCGTCAAGAAATTGTGCCGTATTATTATGTTGTATATGTAATGTAAGTGTGTGTTATGTACCCCTGCAAAGAAATGCCGGTATTGTCGACACAAAATGGTGTGACCACGAGTCTGCCCTCAATTTTTGGACCTTATTGTTACAAAAAGGTGGATAAATTAATACATCTTATAGATAGTAGTTGACTAAACATAAGAATATATAAAGGACTGACTACTTATAAGAGAAAACGAAGTAATCCACACAGATGTAGTAAAATAAAACCGGCGACGGTATTTTAAACGTCGCGCCCCCTAATGGCTCGTCTCGGAATGTTATCCCAACGCTTAGCCTCACCACAACTCAGGCGTACCAGTGTAAGTAAGACCTCCATTTACTATCATGATATCATTTACTCCGGCGTTAAAATACACTAGGGGTGGGCGGATAGGGGGGAGTTTTGAATAGCCTAGCTGGAATGCAGATACCGAGAAACGCTCTCTTGGTAGCTCTATTAAGAACCCACACTATTGCCGGTGGATGCAGTTAGATGACATTGCGCTGTCTAATTAACTTACACTTCTAACTAAAATTTAAATAATTATACCGCGATGTAAAAAAAAAAAAAAAAAAAACCGTTTACAATAAGTAGGGTAAAAATAAAGCACTGCACATCCGTGCCGCCAACAGGTCGTAATTTCGTATGAACTCTGTAGGGACTTACGGCCTTTTGGCTGGGGCGGTAGTGTAGTGTTTCGGTGTACCGCGATAATATTATCTTTTTTATTTAAGTGAGCGAATCGCCAACAAACTGCTTTGCAGTTTGGCGAATCTTTAGGTTAAGTTACTAAATTTGTACTTTTTTGATTTCAAATAAAAATAATAATAATAAAATTAATTGTTCTAACGCGCGTTCGGAACGTTTCGTGATTACCCCTCTATAGGACATAAAAATTAAATAAATGAAGTTCGGCTGTAATCATACATGACCAGCATACGAGGCCTACTCATGTTATAAATAAACCCTAATAGATCATTACCAGTTTCAAATTATTTTTCTGTTCCTATATATGGCAAGCACATGACAATATAAATCGTTACGAAATTTTATCGGCTTTAGTTCAGAATCGCGCGTTTAATCGCCGAATTGTAAACGATAATTCACACGTTTCCTCGGCGGCCCCATCACTCGCGTCGCTGACCACGATTTTCCATCATAAAGGGCGATAACGAAACGCTTGGCGTTAACTAGCTTATCCTCACCGATCGAGTAAACGTCCACGTTGACTCGATTCTCGCAGCTCCCGCTTTTAATCCATACTAGCCATTTCCCTATTAATTTAATATTGATATTATAAATGCCAAAGTGTGTCTGGACTGTCTGTTAGGTACCACTTCACGCTTAAGCCGCGTAACCGATTTAGATGAAATTTGGTATAGAGGTGTTTTGAGTTTCGGGAAAGGACATAATAGTACATTATGATACAAGTGTGCTAAGTTGGTCATTACACTCGAGTCGGTTTTTAAGCCTGAGCCGAACGCGAAGGCTTAATGGAGACGAGAAGTGTAATGACCAATGCTCACGTGTTTCATACGACGTTTTTCAACACATTTGCGAGGAAAAAAATAAAAAATGAAAATGTTAAAAGATATGTAATGAAAAGG
Source organism: Epinotia brunnichana (assembly GCA_963854355.1). Lineage (NCBI taxonomy): Eukaryota > Metazoa > Arthropoda > Insecta > Lepidoptera > Tortricidae > Epinotia > Epinotia brunnichana. The sequence continues at coordinate 11,666,880 of OY977941.1, read as the reverse complement.
CACTAGTGCGATAATGTAATGTAAAAGGCACGGCATGGGTAATATTCTGCATTATCAGTGTAAATACGCTGTAATAAGACCTACTTTACGAGCAGGTGTGTTGAAAAATAATTTTTATTCCGGAAACCATTCCCTAAGGGGGTGAAATGGAGGGGTGAAAGTTTGTATGGAGCTACGATATAAAGGAGTTCCAAGCAGACGGAGTCGCGGGCAGAAGCTAGTTTAGTATATATGCCAACGATACCAGATCCCTGATTAAAACTACTAATGGCTGATGTGAATACGAGTTAAACCATCAGATTTAAAAACATCACTCGTTTTTATTTGCGGATTTTAAACTTACGCGTTTCGTTTCACGGTTTGCACAGTTAAAAAAAATTATGAGGATTTACGAATTGGAAATAAAAATGAGAAGCCCTGGTATAAAAATAAAATACGGATTTCTTATTTGCAGAAGGGTTGATTAGATATTTACTGATGTAGGAGATGAGTGTTATCTAATCCTGGTATCAAATTGAATTTGCAATGCGTATATTTTTGCATAAATTATTCTTGGGTTGAAAATGAAAACGTTATCACCTTGCTTCCCCGCCGTTACATTAGATAACTACCTACTAGAGAATGGTGCGAATATTCACAGGATGAGAGTAATTAATGAAAATCTACATTATATGGGTTACAATGTATTATTTTTTATTTAATGGTAATATATTAAATGTTATGTTTTGCTGTCATTGTGAAATGGGCAAGGGAGGTCTATTTTTTAAAACTAGGAGGTTAATATTTTATTGCTATTTCGATCCGAATCACTTTTAATCTGTGTTGCACTCTCGTTTCTACTAGTATGTGTGTTCTATGAGAGCGCGAAACATATTAAAAAATTATTAGGATATGTAAGAAATAAATCAAATATGTAATCAGCTTGCATGAACTACACTGTTAACAATATAAGAAGTGGTTTTGAAACATCCACATACATATTATAATTACGTAGTCTTAAACTATTCATCCATGAGATGAGGCCTGTGCCCAGAAGTGGGACTAATATGGAGCCTGGCTAATTAAACTATTCTTTAGTAAGTATATGGTGAATTTTTGATACCCAGGTATCATGTATCATATGTATGCAACGTGCATAAATAATAACAGCTGGTAACAATCTAAGAAGCGATTTGAAACATTGACATAAAGGTTATAATTACGTAGTCCTACTACTAAACTATTCAAAAGTGTATATTAAAATGTCGACTTCAATCAGTGTACAAAACGATACAACTACTTACTCATTAATTATATCATTATTAATCTTGAAATAATCTCGTCAATTCGTATTTCAAATTACATTCAGAATGGGCCAGATGCCTCGAATATTACAAAAGACGATGCAGCGAAGATTCTCTAATTGAGGTTAAGTTGCGTCCTGTTTTGATACCGCAGTATCTGTGTAGGCATTCACTGGACCAGAAGGAGCGACCAAATTGGGGAAGCACCCCAGTGTTTTCTTTTCCTATTTTTTTAAACGGTACAAAGCCTTGTACAAAGCATTAAAGTGTTGCTACATTACGTTTTTGGGGGGTTATTGAAGCAAAAACACTTCGCTTGTTGCACGATCCCCGCAGGGATATAGTCTAAGACCTGTATTGTGTTACTAACAATTAAACTAGTGGCTCTGAGATCTGTTAAACCCGCGAAACTGTCTTAAGGGGAGACGTTGGTTCGTGATCTTCTCTCCCTCTCACTGAGCATAAGCGTGAGCGAGATGGAAGTGCGTGTTTGGAAGCGCGGATATCATGTTTTTTAATTTTATTTTTTTGTGCGTTTTAATCAATAAAAAAGTAATAGCTGATTTCTCTCAAACATGACATTGCCGATTTTAAAACCAATTTTAATATGTTTAGCTGTTGTGCATAATTTGTTACGATTTTTTTTAGTGTAGTTTAGATCTATGTTTGTGATTTTTTTCTATCAAGCGAAAGTCAAAAATTTAGGATTCAAATAGCTGATTTTCCTCGAGAATGGCCTCAACATTGCGAATTAAATTTAAGACAGCCGTATTATAATCCAAACAAGAGCTACGATTTTTTAAAAATCCGTTTTCGGAGCTCACGTCGCTTTAATTTTTTATTTACAAATATTTGACGCGACAAAAAAAATATACTTAGTTACTGAACTTACTCACAACATTTCACGAGAATCGGTTTAGAAAATGCAACCAGTAGAAGAGAACAGTAGGACAAACGGACATATGAATGAATTTGGGCCCAAGCTGAAGCAAAGAACTTCGCTCCCCCGTTCAAGTATCGTCTCTTCTCACACACAATCAAATCTCGGTCAAGCAAGCAGATCTCAGTTTCCGAAGCATAGCTGAAGATGCAGCATAGATTAATGACAAGAGGAGAGAGAGCCTTCACTGGTAACAGTTAATACTCTATATAATGATGTGTAAGTTGCATAACCCCTATACAGGGCGTCCCACGCCTATGCCACTTGGAGGGAAAGTACCTTGAATATTGTAGATGGATAATTTTACTGAAAAAAGACATTATTTTAATTTATATATCAATTTAAACTGCATTCATAAGGATTATTTTTTGCTAAATAACATAGTGTCAGAAATAAAAGGAAGACCATGAATTTTAAAATTTGATGTGAAATTTTGTTCAGAAAAATGAAAAACTGACATTGCCGTAAGGACATGTTATACAACTGACATTATCAATTTAAAGTACCTATTACTAATGAATCAGTACTTACTTGAAAAGTACGCGTCATTTCGCTATTATACTTTACTTCTGCTGTATGCTGAATCTGCCGAAAGACGCTCAAATGATTTTGTCAATGGGACTAATTTTGAGCATTTGATAAATTAAATTGATTAATTATGAATTAAAAATGTTAAAATTCATGCTCTTCCTTTTATTTCTGACGCTATGTTATTTAGCAAAAAATAATCCTTATGCTGAAGCCTTTCGATCGGTATGATAAAGCTACAGGGTCATTTTTTTTCTCGTGTAGCGGCTTCGAATCCCGGTTCAACCATGTAATTATAAAAAAATCTATGAATGCAGTTTAAATTGTTCTTCAAATTAAAATAATGTCTTCTATTAGTAAAATCTTCCATCTACAATATTCAAGGTACTTTCCCTCCATGTGGCATAGGCGTGGGACGCCCTGTATAATACTTTTATTTACAGGAAAAGGTAGCTAGAAATAAACGAACATAATTATAAAATGAATGTAAACCATTGGCTTAAAGAATTTATCCCGCCGCGTTTCAATAAAAAAATGTAATGAGTATCTTATGTTTAAAAACGGTGTATATTTTCTTTAACTTGTAGTTTTTATTCTTTTTGTTACTTCAATTAAGTGTAGTCGTTAACAGAGAGACAACGCAACGCATTTGACTTACCAGCGCAAATTCATCCAAGTAAATAAAACTCTTACGGAGAGAAAATGCTCAGATACACATTAATTTTGCTGTTGCAATTTTTTTTTTAGTCTAGGTGATTCTTATTGAATGCAATTAGTGACACCCTTTTAATCTTATTCTTCGCAACAAATAAGATTAGAAAGAACAACGCTTTTAAATGAGGAAGAATGAAATTATGTTGTTTCTAAACTCCACGCCAGTTGAAAACGATAAAAATGAAAACAAATATGGCTGACTATCAATTGATCTCTCTGAATCTATGAAATTTTCAATTAGTAGTGATGGGACATGAACATGAGTGTTATTTTGTTATCGATTCGATTTAGACACAGGACAACAAATTTAATCGATAGTCAGCCATATTTGTTTACATTTATTTCGTTTTCAACTGGTGCTTACTTTACATAAAAACGTATCTTTGTCAGGCCCCGTAGCATGGATGGCCTTATCATGCGATAAGTGACAGGATAGAGCATCCTTCCCTGGCTGACACCGTTCGATATAATGAGACGACGCGCTTATCCTATCACTTATCGCGTGATAACGCCCATCCATGCTACGGGGCCAGGTCAAAATGAATAACACCAACAGAACATAGCAACGTCACATGGATATAAAGGGTTCGCGATACAAAGTGACTGGAAGTGCGTAAAACTGGAAGTGCTCCTTAAGTTCTTTTCTTATGTCTGTTTTCTATCAGAGTGTAACTCTTTGATAGAAAAGAAACTAAAAGAAGACGATGGAAAGCGTGTTCTGCTTGGCAAGTAAAATATATAATAAAATACCCTTGCATCTAAGACTGGCACCACTCAAGATATTTAAAAATAATTTATGTAAATTACTCATCGATAAATGTTATTATTCCTTGACAGACTTCTTTGCGGACAAATTTTAATTGAATTATTTTATTTCATTTATTTTTGCCTTATTTTGACATATGCATGATTAATATGATTATTTAATAATTTTGTTGAATGTATTTTAATTTTTTTTGTGTCATATGTTATGATTATGACTATTTGTATGCCTTATGGCGAAGACATAGTGAGACCTGTAAAATGTTCATAACACCTCTGTATTTACCTATGTTTTACGAATAAATGATTTGATTGATTGATTGATTGATTGGAATAGATGAGAGATGGAATATAAGTACTAAATACCTACTACTATTACGTGTAAACTTGCTTAATTGGGCGATAAACAGACGTGAGTTTAAACGTGTACTTATAAGTAATATTTTTCCACTGCATTGTTTGTTTTTATATGAATATCGTAGTCAGGTATATAATGAGTGGTCAGTCGCTCTACCCTCATAGTGTTTATTATTTTAGTTTCCATAGTGACACAGTCGTTACCACAGATGTATGAATATAAGGAGATAGGACACGCCGGCCGATTTGTATTGAGTACGCCTGTCGCAAGTACATTCACCCACACAAAGCCCAAGTTATTGACAAGACAAAGCACGCACACATCTAAAACACACACTTATATACCTACGCTCTTATTGGACAATACATACGCGCATCATATCAGGAATTTTGGGAAGAAACGTAATATTCTCTGCGATCAGCACGCGTGCACAGTATGGCAGAGTATGCCCATTGAGCTAACATCTGCGACGCAGCCGCCGGCGGCTTGTCCTCTCTCTAGTATTCTATGCTCTGAGGTCGTTACGCATGGAATAAAATTGGAAGAATGTTGTCTACCCAAATAATGAGAATGCATACTCTGTCAAATAATTGAACGAAATTTTACCTAACTAAATACCATGCTAATAAACGAATAAATAGGTGCTTGTATCATTTTAGATGCGTTTATTAGCGAAACGCCATTTGCCGCGATAGATACAAGCATCCTGGTAAATTTATTGAGCTACTCGTATTTACCCTTTTAATAGCATCTTTTTAAATTGAACCTATAGAATCTGCAATTACTTCAGAATAGCAATCTGCGATATTACATTACACAATATTACTCATCTGTGGCAGTTTATCGAAATAGGTAAATGATATATTTTAATCCTAATATTCCATGCTCAATTTGCAATAATACAAGCAAATTTTCTATTTTCAACCACTGTTGGTTACACTAAAAATCAAAACATTCAATTGAGCTGAAATATTGAGTCAAAACCGCGTAACCATCACGTAATTGTGACCAACAGTAACCCTGGAGTGACGTCGCAACATTTCAACAAAGTAGCATCCAGGGACCGTGTTTAATCTAAAAGCCGAAGCCACTGTAATGTTTTGTAGCTGGTTTTCGAAGTCCCACCCACGGGAGCGTCCGGGCTGTACGGCCCTTTAAAACTGAAACGGCTTATGCGACTATTGAACTGAAACTGAGATACGACCTTTTGGTTCGCGTCAGTGAACTATTATAGCTTAGTTGATAATTTCTTATTTGCTTTAAGCTGAGATGAAATTTGTTCTACGCTTCGCTAGCCTTTTATTCTACTTAAATGAAACGAAATAATTTGGGACATTTTCTGGAGATTGTTTTGCTTCACCACTAATAATAGTAATAGTTATTATAAATATGCGAACTAATGAGTTTCGGAAATATGATATTTTGGAAAAAGACATTATATTTATATTTTTATGCCACTGATTTCTAAGTAAACTCATTTTAATATTAACCCTTATCTTATCTTATCTTATCTAGGTGAGGGCCCTTTCGGATGCACTTCGACCCAGTGGGATCTTTTGTGCATTTGCCCTCTCCTTTATACCTGCTCCCAGGCTTGCTCCATCATTTCCACAAAGCGGATGATGCAGTTCGCCGGGAGCACCTTGAATTCCTTTGGTTGCGGGTAACCGTTACCAAAGTAGTTCATCCTTTGTCTGGCAAGGGCATGACATTCACACAATAAGTGTTCCATAGTCTCATCCTCCTCGCCACACATTCTACAGTCTAAACTATCAGATAGTCCCATCTTGGCCAAGAGATCCTTGACCCCGAAGTGACCTGTGAACACCCCAGATATAATTCTGAGTTGCTTCCTACTGGATTTCCAGAGTTTTCTGGTCCAGCCCGAGTATAACTATTTGGAAAAAAAAAACCAAACAGTTCGACTATCGAACTACCGGTAGGACTAGATGGAATAAAGGAGCGTAACACCCTTTAACTATTTGAGGTATTTGTGCGCACCGGTACGTGAAGGTGACATTTTTGTATTTCACATTATCTCATAAGTACATACAAAACAATACAAATTTTAATACTTTTTATTACACACACAAGCAACAATTTTATTTAGAATACCTCAAATAGTTAAAGGGCATCACGCTTCGCCTTCAACTCAATGTGTCTGGACACAGTGGAGACACTAGAAGGCCCATTTTATTTTCTAGTAATAAAACACAGTATATCATAAGTACATACAAAACAATATAAATTTTAATATTTTTTATTCCACAAAAATAAAAAAACAATTATATTTAGGTAGAAGTAGAATACAGGGGAGGCCGCTGGATACGGGTGGCGCAGGACTGGTCACATTGGCACTCCTCATTGGAGGTCTATGTCCAGCAGTGGACGTCTTTCGGCTGATATGATGATGATGATGATGAGACTACAGGCGGTCTTATCGCTAAAGAGCGATCTCTATCCCGTGGACTGGCTACAAATATTTCACAAAAGACGCTTGTAACTCAATTATTAGTAATTTCCTAAGTAGCGCCCCGTTCCGTTAGTAAGTCACATCGCTATACAAGGGTTTACGTTAGTAGGGTAACGTCAGTAGTTGAAACCTTCATCACGAAACAGTAGGGTGATGTAAGCCCGTAAGATTCTGACACGGGCACTAATTGGACCTCGCTTGAATAATCGCTCCGCTTAATTATCCCAACCTGATGTGATTACAGCTTTGAAGCTTAGTCGATTGGAAATAATTGAATACAGAGATGTTAATAATAGTAGGTACATCACGATACAATTGATACTTTTCAGAGCGTTTTTTACAAAGTATTATTTTTATGCAAGCTGAAGGCAGATTTTTTTTCTGGTTATCTTTACAGCGAATTCTTAGTAATAGGGTCCCGTTTTACTCTTTGAGTACGGAACCCTAAAAAGGTCCTCGAGGAATGCACGCTGGCGGCATTTCCTTGCTGATGCATTGCGCGAGAAAGCCGCCCGCTCTTCGGTTAACAGTTCAAATCCAGACGGTTCGCGATTTCCGCAAAAAACTTATGCGCACTGGGACCCCACGAACCGAGGGTCTCAACGTCAAAGGCTACAAAATTGTACTCTATGCATAATGAGGCCTCGTATTTAAGAGTTAGGGTCTAAATTACTGTGATTCTTTTTAATCTTTTTGATAAAAAAATTGTCAACTGTGCATAGCTATATGGATTAGGGTCCGACATGCTCATTTAATCGATGCCACTACAAAATCCATTAACTTAAGTTACAGTGTTTTGTTATGACACGGAAGCACGACTTAATAATCTAATACTTAACTCTTTTAATTATTATATATCTTGTAAAGGGAAGTTTCTATAGGTAATTTTTGGCATCTGCGCTTATAAATTGCAATCAAATCACATCTACCTATACTATCCTTTTAAGGGTTCCGTAGCTCAAAAGGAAAAAACGGAACCTTATATGATCACTTTGTTGTCCGTCTGTCTATCTGTCAAGACACTTTATCTCGAGAACGCGTGGTATCGAGTTGAAATGAAAACCATATACTCAGGTCTACAGGCCCTTGAAAATCAAACTTCTAAGTTAACGTAAAAAAAGATACGGCCGTTTGTGCCGCAAAAAACGTATATTTCGACACTCTCAAGGGAATCAACATTTATAAGGTACTTTCCGTTGACCTAGAACTATGAAATAATATCGTCGTATATTAATACAAGTAAAGGGAAGAATCTGAAAACTATACATTGGTTATTTTGTACAGAACCCTCGGTGGGCGAGTCCAACTTACGCTTGTCTGGTTTTTTTTATACCACGTCGATGGCAAAAGAAAAGAAAGAATTATAAAGAGTGTATATTCGCCAACAAACTGTTAATGCAGTTTGGCGAAGATTTAGATGAAGTTTATCGTAATTTTTGTTGAGTAAGAAATAAATAAAAAAAAAACAGGTTTTTACAATTCTACCTAAAAAAATATACCACATAATATCTGGTTCTAAAACAAGATTGCCGCCACTTATGTGTTTGAAATTCTGTGTTTATGATCTTTGAACCTCAAACTTACAGGAAACATTAGTGCCATACTGGTACAAATCGTTCAAAATACGCATAACTCTTACAACTTTAAAAAAATATTATACCATTTTGCCGCCACCAACAGGTATGGCATTATTAGATTTCTATTTATGATAATGCAAAGAACTGGCAAAAATACATATCGTTTATCACAAAAAAAAAGTTTGCGACTTTGCTGCGGTATGGAGGCCATTTGGAACCGTCGGAAAAGTATGGCATGGTGATTTTCGTGAATGGCTACTCGACGATGGTTAGCTGTGCAAAAATCAGCCTGGTACAAATGGATGAATTGGTTTATTTTAAATTACTGTGTTCTCGTTGGTATGGCGGGCTCTAAGTCACACCGGAGAAGTATGGCATTACGCTACCGCCTTCTTCTTTTATCATCGCCTATCGGAAAATACAAGAAATTTTGTGAAACAAATCGTTTGACTTTCGTAATTTAAACGACACGTTCGATTAACGCCCTCGCGTTTGTGCCGCCGGTACCAGCGCTATGACTATCATTACGTAATTAGACCCCTGAAGGGTTGCCATACCTGGTACAAATACTTTAAAAAATTATGTCAGTAGTACTCGTAGTAGCACACTATATCTTCTGGTGCAAAAATTAGCTAATCATTTTGTACAGAGCAAATTGCGAGATAATCCTATTACTGGATGTGGATAAAAATGAACTAGAAGGATTTGAGAAAAACTATTTTCTCGTCTAAAGCTAAAATAAGTGCAAAAACAGTGGAGAAAATGTAATCACGTTCACAGGGCAAATAGCACAGACGTCTCGAATTCTCGACTCATTCCATTCAAGGTTAGTACTTTCGTCCCACCCAGACGGCAACAAAAACCAAAGATTCGGCAGTTAGCTATCGTTAACCGTATTAATTCATATAACTATCTCTGGATATACGATTTTTGGTCTCTGTCCAACTTCGATATATCGATTAGCGTCACTTCAAGTGATGCAGTAGCTTTTTTCAAGTCCTGCGCCAATTCCGACGGTTGGTGAGCAGGAAGCGTTGATATTGATCACATTAAATAGTATTCGTTTGACTATTCTTCTAAATTAACAATTAAGTTGGTTTTATTTGTGTGCTTCTTAGGACAGTTCGTAATTAAGATACTATTTTGCCATAGTGGAATATTTTATATTAATAATCAATCGATTTGAAACAGTAGGTCGAAATTGTGGTAATAAAACTCTACTTGCTACCCTTTACATATAGACGCCCAAATATATTTTAGGAATACGTTTAAGTTTATAAAGTTTGATCTTTAATCACTTGGTTAAAAATAACCTGGTTCCTGTTCATGTAATTTCATGTCCGAATAATCAACAAGGTTTGGTGTCGATACACAATCAGTTTAGCGCCCGAGTGCTGAATACAAGGATTGGCTTAAACATTAATACCCTCAATTTAGCAATGTGGAAACAAACGTCTGTGAGAGGCCTTACACAATTGACTAACAGGTAACAACTTCTAGACCCATGTGACGTTTTACACACTATATCGACGTTCAAAAGATGAATTATATTTAGTGAAAAGGAGCCATAGGGCGGAAACCGGAACATTTGCTTAAGAAATTGTGGACTTTATCTGAAAATCTTCACTACTTTCTACGTTTGTAGCATTTTCAGCTGATTATCATGGTGACGTTATCACTGGTGGTTCACTGATTTTGATAATAATTTCATGGACTAAACACAAAATAGGATTTTTTATGTAGATATAATTCCAGTATTTCAGAGCTTATTACAGACTAGCTGTTGCCCGCGACTTCGTCCGCGTAGAACTTATACTTAGAAAATATAATGCAAACAAACTTCTACTTACCATCTTAAGGGATGATTTCCGAGGCAAAAACTATTCTATATCCTTCGAAGGGTCTCAAATTATCTCTATACCAAATTTCATCTAGGTACATGGATTTTATCCAAACTTTCACCCCCTATTTCATACCCTTAGGGAATGATTTTCGGGATAAAAACTATCTAATGTCATTCTTCGGGACTCAAACGACCGTTATACTAAATTTCATCTAAACGGGATTCATCCAAATTTTCACCCCCCATTTCACCCCCTTAGGGAGTGATTTCCGGAATTAAAACTATCCTATGTCCTTTCCCAGGACTCAAGCTATCTCTATACCAAATTGTATTAAAATGGGTTCCATTCGTTTTACCCCTAATTTCACCCCCTTAGGGGATGATTTCTGGGGTAAAAACTATCCCATGTCCTTTCCCAGGACTTAACCTATATCTACACCAAATTTCATCACAATAGATTACATCCAAATTTTCACCCCCCCCCTTTCATCCCCGTAGGGGATGATTTCCGGGATACAACCTATTATATGTCCTTCCCCGGGACTCAAACTATTTATATACCAAATTTCATCTAAATCGGTTCAGCGGTTTAGGCGTGAAGAGGTAACAGACAGACATACACACTTTCGCATTTATAATATTAATATGGAAATATGGATTATTAGTATGGATAGTATGGGTGTAGCTGTAGACTCACTTCAAAAGAAAGAAGAAACGAAAAACTCATTCAAATATCTCAAAAAATTACGAAGCTACAACCGTTTTAATGTCGCTTGTTAGAGTGAGAAAACGATCAGGGACCGTGACGTCACGATCCTCGAGCGTCATAGTAAAAATCGTTTCATTATAAAGGTGCGTTTTGCGGAAAAGTGACGCAACAAACCCCCTCTTAAAACTTTATACACTTATAACTTAGTGATTACCTATACGAGTATAGCCTCTTGCGTTGTTTTTTTTCGAGATAATACAACATTATGATTATTTTGTTTAGTGTCTACATCCCCATTTTCGATAAGATAAGATAAAATAAGATTTCTTTATTGTCAGAACTGTGTACATTTAGTTTTTTTTTTTTTTTTTTTAAGGTAAGTTAGGTTATTATTTTTCCAAGATAATTCAACGGACATGGTTTTCGGTATAATATACAAACTAAAATGACTAAAACTAACTTAATCTATACACAAAAATAAGTAAATCAAAAATAACTAAAATAAAAGTAGATGCTAGACACCCGCGTCCCCAAGGTCACGCATTGGGGGAAAAGACCCCAAAATGCTGGCGGCGTTTCCACGCTGCACAGCAATGCTGATTCTTAGGCCGAGAAACGCGCCAGCTCTGGGATCACATTTAGTTGTTTTGGGTAAAATAAAGTCCAACAGCTTGCCCATTTCGGACGTACAATATTAAACTTAAAGCTAGTTAAATATACTAAAACAATAACAACAATAGTATTTCCAAATAATTTTAACCATATTCACACATAAAATATTAATTTAGATCTATCCGACATCCGTATTTTCTTTTAAACCACGAACATCGGAATTCGAAAATATTCGGGTATCTCTATCTCTATCGCACTAACAAATGACAGGAATGCAGATATACGAACTTCGAGTTTCGGTTTTCGTGTTTGGCTGAATACGCAAAGAGCGCGCGCGCGTGCCATTAAAAAAAACCAAGTTTATATTGTTCGAATTTGTATTTACATTTGTAGAAATTACGCCTTAATTCGACATTTGCGCATATAAGTTCGCATATCAAAATCGATTAATTTTATATTTGCTTTTGGTACCTATGTGTCTCGTCAATGTATATCGTAGACGGGATTAAAATTATTAATAGGCGAAAGAAAGGCAAAGAAATTCCGCCATTTTGTCCGTAGTATTTCTTATTAGTCTGTGATTTTGACGTTTCTTTTAGCTGACAGATGTGGCGGCGATATACTTTAAGAATAATAAATGAAAAATTAAATGAAGTCGTATATTACGGAAAATAAATTAATTGTCGCAGTCGGATAAAAACTATCCTAAGTTGCAGCTGGAATAATAATGTACCTATATAAAATGTTTCATATTTTTCCGTCCATGGGATGCTGAGAACATTCGTACCACAGAAAGCTTAGTTTCAAACTGGCTGATTCTTTTTTTAATTTAGAGATTTATTATAAGTGGAGATTTCAATTTTGTTGTTGAGATAATTACGAAGTTACGAAGGGCGTTCGGCAATGTCCACGAATGTACCTATGATTTTTTTCATTATTTTGCTTGAAACATAGTAAAATTAATAAAAAGGAATTCGAGTTACACAGTATAATAAGAAGGTTACATTCAATTACTTAACATCAAGCAATTCATGAGCTTAGTAGGTAATCAATTGTTAAGTAACAAATTATTAACGAGTCGTTATTCCTGGGACAGGACATGCAGTTGTTGAATTTTGTTCATACATTTCATTTGATTCCTTTTCCAATACCATTCCATACACCCTGTATTGAATGGAGCAGTGCTCAATATCAAACATCTATAGCGTAAGCTCTCTCCGTCATTCATTAAACGCTCCGATACCACAAAAAATCCACGAATGATCCTACCATTCGAAAACGTACGATATATTCTAGAAAGCAAAACTAACTCGCAACTCCGTTCCCAATAGATACCACTAGATTTATGGCCGATGAATGCGCATGATAAAACGACAATTTGTCGTGCCTAGAAAGAAGAATGTGAGATTATATAAAGAATGTTAAGAAGACAAGCTCGTTGATTTCTATTGTAAAGGCCTCCCACACACCGGTCGCGGGCGCGGGTCGGGCGCGGGTCGGGCGTGGGCCCGCGCCCGACCCGCGCCCGCGACCGATTTGTGGAGGCCTTGAATATCTTTTTATCGCTCGGTGATGGCACGGCCTGTCTTAAGCCTCTCACACACTAGCGCGGCCTGGCCGTCGCGGTCAATAGTCACTTAAACTTGTCATTATTTTGCTTGCAAATTTACTATTGACCGCCACCGCAGGTCGCGCCAGTGTGATTCAGGCCTAAAGCCTCTCACAGGCAGGCGCGGCCTGCGGGGGCGGTCAATAGTAAATTTGATAATAACCTGTCAAATTTACTACTGACCGCCACCGCAGGTCGCGCCAGTGTGATTCAGGCCTAAAGCCTCTCACAGACTGGCGCGGCCTGCGGGGGTGGTCAATAGTAAATTTGATAATAACCTGTCAAGTTTACTATTGATTGCCACCGCAGGTCGCGCCAGTGTGATTCAGGCCTAAAGCCTCTCACAGACTGGCGCGGCCTGCGGGGGCGGTCAATAGTAAATTTGATAATAACCTGTCAAGTTTACTACTGACCGCCACCGCAGGCCGCGCTAGTAATGAATTGATATTAGGCAAGATGAATATTATGCCATGTATTATTATTTAAAATGTATGTTATAGTATCTAACTAAACGTTATATTAATATTATGTTATGAAAATATAGCTACTGTTGTTATATGGGCATTTTTAAAAATTCGTGCACCCAATTAGCGTGAGTTGTTAAATAAAAATTAACTCAGTGTCAGTTTTGTAACGAAAGTTAAGCATACAAATGATGTCAAACTGAACTTTTTTCGCATTTAAATAAGGTCTCTACCTATGCATATGATTTAATGCAAAGAAAAAAAGTAAATTTTTATACAAACTAAATACTTAATTGTCGTTACAAAACTGACACTGAGTTAATTTTTGTTTAACAAATTATGCTAATTGGGTGCACGAATTATTGAAAATGCCCATATCTAACGTTTATTAGTGAACGTTAGTAACATTAAATTATATCATGTGTTGTTATATACTATGTTATGGGATGCAACTATTTTGACCGCACCACATCCAAGATGGCGACATACCTCGAAATATTATCAATTATCATGTTCAATGTAGCAATCAATAAACTACTCACTTATTTCGGATTATTGATGATATGATGATCGATGGACTGATTCCGTTTTAGATAGGATACTACGCACGAATAAACGTGGTGCATATCATCTGCCAGATGAATGAACGATGTGAGAAGGTTTCTGTTGGCAGCGCTTTGCTGACCAAAGCCCAACTGAGTCCTTGTTGACACGCCAATGTATGTAACATGTAGTTTATAGGCAATACCCAGCAGTATCATGAAGAGGCATGGAAGACATGTGTAGACAATATTAATTATTTTAGTGAGTTTTGGCAAAAACCCCATCTAAATCCCGTGCCCCGGGAGGATTCCAAATAATTTTAACAGTGTATTCCTGAGGCCTTAAGGAGTAAAAAGGTCATATAAAGAAAGCTGTGTTCGGCTCACTTTTATTTTTATTTTCATACAGAACTGGTCAAGCAACACTATGTAATATATGTCAATAAATAAAAAAGTGAGCCGAACTCAACTTTCTTTATACGAATTATTTTGGTCCTTAGGGCCTACAAAACACCCGCTTAAGATTATTCGGAATCCTCACGAGGCACCGTATGTATGAAAATCCTGAAAAGAATTAACTACCTTGCTGCAAAGTAATCGAATAATTGCCCTGGTAAGTAAATAATCGAATACTTGCAATCTTTGTTATTTTTATCAACCTTTCCAGCGCGTATTATGTGTCAATACATCAAATGTCTATGCACGACTTCGCTCATCACTGCTACGTTTTTACATATCTACTTAATATTAGAGTTTCTTTTTTCTACGTGTTGTCATTGTCATCATTTTGTTAGTATTTATACATATAAATATGTCGCCGTATAATACATCTATCTGAGCCTACTTTTGTTTCCATAACATCTTTGATCATTTTGAAAAGACGAGACGTTAAGAATAACATCTAGATATATTGAAAACACGTATGATTTAGAGTTACCATGACTTGTATTCAATACAGCTATAATATTTCATGTGTATTTAAACCAAGTTCAGAGGCAAAAGTATCATGCTCAATACTGCTTGCGGAAAAGCGCCGTGTAAAACTGAAACGCGCTCCGACGTTCGACATCTTTATTATTTTCAGTGCGGCGCCGCCTGGAGCCTTCTGTGACATCCAACTGTATTCAACAAATAGTTTTCAATAGCTCAACGACATACTATAGTTTATACAAATACCAATAACTAATATTAATGTTATGATAGAATAATTTTTGTATAGAGTTTTATATAACATCACTTATGGCATGCCGTCAAAAAATTAAAACATTTTTAGGTGACGTGTCATACTTTTATGATATACAAGTAATATAATCTTGTTAGTGGCATAAACCTCTCAAAAAAAGATATGCGCGCGCGTTGATGTTTTTTAACAGTAGTCGCAGTTTGAAATAAAACAGTTTTTTTTGATTCAGCATTTTTACCTAAATTATTTTATTAAGCAGTTTCCTCTTCTTTGTAACAAGAACTAGGGCATGAAACATTTAATTAAGACAGTGAAGGTCGCAAATCAGACCTCGGCGCATCCAGTTACGCAATCGCCAAACTCGGTGCAACTCGCCCGAACCTTCACGTACCATACTTACGAGCGTGAATTTTCGCATTCTCAAACCTGCCGTTAACAATACGCGTCCCCTGTAAACAAAAAGTGAGAGAAAACTTACCTGAACACTTACATCCGAACTTGTAACCGGTGCCAAAGCAATAATGTCACTGAAATCAAATGTCCTTTTTACACAGAGTCCGTCGTAAACACGCACTTGAAACTGTGAAAGTTTATGATACGGCCTCGACGCGGCGTATGCGAAAGTTAGAGCGGGCGGGCGAGCGAGTGGAGGGGTTGCGCGCCGCCCGTGAAATGGCGGGCGATGGTGTCGCCGGGGCGCGGGGCGCGGGCGGGAGGGAGGCTGGGGACGGAGGGCGCGATACGTCGTACTTGTACTTGGTAATCTTGGTCTAACGCATGCGTTGTCGGGCATCTGCGCCCGGAGAGGGATGACGTCACGCGCGATCCGCCACACTGCCGCCCGGCGATCCTCGACGCGACCCAGACACTCGATTCACACGGTCCACGAAGCGGTCTACCCGAATCGTTACGCTTCGTGCCGTAAGACAGACGCGTTTATCCAGCGGCCGTATTCTAATTCACATATCGATTTCGTATTAAATAGGACGTAAAAGTCATAGCGATTTTAGTTTTGTAGGGTTATAAAGAGAAGGAATGGTAAGAGCACAATTCTTATTTTGATTAACCCATTCAGGGCCCATGACGACACATATGCGTCAGAGCGCTAGAGCGCTTTTCGCTACATACGAGGTATAAGCTGCTACGGACTACGGCGTAGCGCTACGAGATAAGCGTGGCCGTCAATGGGTTAAGCTCTCAGAGCATAGAATACTAGAGAGAAGACAAGCCGCCGGCGGCGGTGTCGCAGCTGTATGCTCAATGGGCATACACTGCCATACTGTGCACGCGTGCTGATCGCAGAGAATATTACGTTTTTTCCCAAAATGCCTGATATGATGCGCGTTTATTGTCAAATAAGCGTGTGTGTTTTAGATGTGTGCGTGCTTTGTCTTGTCAATTACTTGGGCGTTGTGTGGGTTAATGTACTTGCGACAGGCTCACTCTATACAAATCGGCCGCCATGTCCGATCTCCTTATATTCATTTATCTGTGGTTAAGCGCTAACATTTAAAATTATCACGATACACATTCGTCAGAGCGCTACGGTTCTTTTCGCTACATACAGACAGCTGCTACGGACTACGGCGTAGCGCTACGAGCGTAGCGAGGTGAAAATGGGTTAATTCAAAGTTTAGTATACTTGCTACCCTATTCGCCGTTATGCTACGCCGCAATGTCCTGATGATAGTTTCCCATCATCCGGACACCGATGTGTCGTGATTAGATCATGAAAAGATTTCATAAACTATTCCATTGTGAGTATTTTGTATTAAATTATCGTCATCTAGTACCCATCCATACCACATGCCTTACTGACATTACTATGAGGCTAGTTCGAATTGTATAAGAATGTCCCTTAATATTGTGTATTAAGCTCAGTTCTAACAATAATAAATAAGGACTACTTAGTCAATGGGCCTCATAAGAAGGCTCAAAGTCACCCAAAGGGCAATGGAGAGGGCTATGTTGGGAGTTTCTCTGCGTGATCGCATCAGAAATGAGGCTATCCGCAGCAGAACCAAGGTAACCGATAAAGCCCTCCGAATCGCTAAACTTAAGTGGCAGTGGGCGGGAAATATTGCACGTAGAACTGATGGCCGTTGGGGCGGAAAGGTTCTCGAGTGGACCACGTACCGGAAGGCGCGGCGTTGGTAGGCCTCCAACAAGGTGGACTGATGACCTGATAAAGGTCGCGGGAGTCCGCTGGATGCGGGTGGCGCAGGACCGGTCACTTTGGAACTCTTTGGGGGAGCCCTAATTCCAGCAGTGGACGTCTTTCGGCTGATGTGATGACTTAGTCAAAGGTTAGACATCAATATTGTATGGGCTAGTCTTACAACAAACTTAGTCTTTGGTTGAAACGATTCTTAGTAAGTGAATATTCTCAAAACAAGTGCATAGATGTGTTTTCATATGAGTATTTGACCACAGAACTATATCAAGGTAGAAGGAAAGAGCTCGTCGATTAGTAAGGGAACGGAGCGTGTAACATTTTGCGTAGGTACTTTGACGTCACGAGCGTAATTTAGTGACGGGAAACATAAGCCGCGCGACATCGATTCGTCAAAATCGATTAGCACGCGCCAGTTGCAATAACTTGTAGGTGTATTTTGTATCGATTCAAAATATGGATACGAACCGACAGAGGAAATGATAATTAGATTCAACAGAAGAAATGAAAAATAGTCTCAAAAGGTCTTTGTTTTTTTTTAAGTATACTGGGTGTTTTGTAGCTGGGTGAAAACCTTTAAGGGGGAGATACACTAGACCATGTAGAACATATATATCCAAAAATATATTTTTTTAGCGATTTTTAGATTTTTAAGGGAACTTTTACAATTTTAGTATGAAAAACCCAAAATTGGTCAATTAAATGCTAATAACTTCCAATCCAAACATAAATGTCCGTTTTTTTTATTATTTTAGTAGTCTAATGTGTCCTTGATCGTACGAAAGTAGTTTGAAGCACTATTAAATAAAAAATAAAATAAAATAAAAATCATTTATTTCAGACTCATAGAATCCATAAGTTTGTTAGTACATAAAATAATTTTAAAGCTAAATGTTAGTAGGCAAAACAGAAAAGAAAAGAAAAGTTTAATTTGTACGCTGAGAGGCACTGTGTCTTCCAGGGCAAAACTCAGAGTTATTTTACCCTCCCCGTTGTCGTGCGTCAAAAGCATTGACATTTATTAAAGAGGCTACACTACAACATCTTCCTTCTTATACAATTAGAACAATTAACAATTTCAGAAAGATATAAAAATATGTTAACTTACATTACATCTTCCTTAAATAAAACAAAAGAAACAAAAAGAAAATCTAAGTTACGTTACAAGCCAAGTTTATATTTAGTCAAAGCTGAATCTTTTTGGCGGACGAACTAGCCTTCCGCTCCTAGTGACGAGACCACTACCACCTGCCGCACCTGCGTTGCGTGACCCTTGCGGAGACCCAGGACTTGAAATTGGAGTGGAAAATACAGGTGTCACTTCCTCGTCTGTGTCTGGAAGAATAAAATCGAGATCGCTGTATCTGTTCGCGACTAGTGGCACTGTTGTGGAATGTAACGAAGGCGAAGACGCTTTTTTGTTACCTTTTAGAATCTGAACACGATTTCTCAGGTACGACCGGCCATTGTCCGTAGTGATCCAGTATGAGCGCTCTCCACGTGCGACGCCTGCTACCCTTGCGGGCACCCAGACGTTATTGTCTCGCATGCGAACCGGCTCATCGGGTGTGAGCTGCGGCAGCTTTTTGGCACTTCTATCGTAATATTCTTTAACTTTCAAAGTTTTTTCTGTACGAGTTTTTTGAACCATAGCAGGGTCAACTGATTCAGGTATTAGACTTTCATCAGTAGCAGGGAGCCTTGTTCTCAGTTTGCGACCCATCAGTAGTTGTGCTGGCGAATACTTCTCTCCTGAAATGGGGGTATTCCTAAAATTAAGCAGAGCTAATTGCCAATCAGTGTTGTCTTCTTGAGCCTTAATAAACAACCTCTTAACTGTCTGTACATTGCGCTCAACTAACCCATTAGAACGGGGATACATAGGTGAACTCGTCACGTGTTCAAAACCGTAGTATGCAGCAAACTGCTTAAACTCTTGCGAAGAGAATTGAGGTCCATTATACTACTTTCTGTGGTATTCCTAATCGACCAAAAAAGTTTTTAAGGTGCATAATTACAACACCGCTCGTCAAACTGTTTAACGACGCTACTTCAAAAAACTTCGAGTAGTAGTCTACGACAATTAGATAATGTTTTTATTGAAATTCGAAGAGATCAGCAGCGATTACTTCCCATGGCAAATTTGGTATGGGATATGGGCTCAGCGGTTCGCGTGTCTGCGCCGCGCGGTGTCGCTGGCAAGGCTCGCAGCGTTGTACGGCTTGTTCGATGTCGACTCCCATTCCAGGCCACCACACCAGCTCCTTAGCACGCCGCTTGCTTTTCTCGATTCCTAAATGCCCCTCATGGATTATTGAAATAATTTCCTTCCGTAACGAAGTAGGAATTACAACTTGGTGATTGCGAAATACTATGCCGTCGATCACGTGTATCTCATTTTGAATGGTCCAGTATGGCCCCGTAATATCTTGACTTTGGTTTTTATTTATAGGCCAGCCACTCAAATAGTACTCTTTTACACGCTGTAGGATCTCATCTTTATTTGTTTCTTCCCTAATTTTGGTAAGTTTATCCTTGGACACATTAAGACACTCTATTAAATTATTCACATGTATTGTGACATCTGCATGCACGTCATCGTCCGAACCCTGTTCTGAGGGGGCACGTGATAATGTGTCTGCCAAGTACATGAGTTTCCCAGGCATGTACTTTGTTTGAAACGCATACCTGTGCAACATCATAAGCATGCGCTGTAATCTCACCGGAGTGCTGTTCAGTGGTTTTTTAAATATAGATTCCAGTGGTTTATGGTCTGTCTCAACAATAACTTTCTTATGACCGTAAATGTATTGATGAAAACGCGTGCAACCGAACACAATCGCTAGAAGTTCTTTTTCTATCTGCGCCCACCGCGATTCAGCTGGTGTGAGTGTTCGAGCCGCGTAAGCCACAGGCTGCCCGTCTTGTAGTAAAACAGCACCAACTCCCCGTGAACTCGCATCCACCGACACAGTCACCTCCTCGTGTGGAGAATAGCATCGCAGCACTGGTGCGGAACAAATTCTTCTCTTCAACTCATCAAAAATCCGTTGATGTTCACCACACCATTTGAAATCACAATTATTTTCAACAAATCACGCAATGGTGCAACTATGTTTGAGTGATTAGGTATGAAACGGGATACATAGTTGATCACACCTAAAAATCTCTCCAGCTCTTTCCTATTTGTAGGGGCAGGCATATCATTTATTGCCTTCACTCGTTTTGGATCGGCACGCATCCCTTCAGCATTGAACAGATGACCAAGGTATTGTACTTCCTCAGTGTTAAAGACACACTTTGCTTTATTAAATTTAACACCATTGACCTTGGCTTTCTCAAACACCTGTAGTAATCTCGCATCATGTTCATTTTTAGTGCGACCGAACACTATCAAATCATCAATATAGACAGCAACTCCTTCTGTCTTGAAAATTTTTACCATTTCACTGTGAAAAATCTCTGGCGCGCAGTTTATTCCAAGAGGCATCCTGAGGAAGCGATACCTGCCAAAAGGAGACGCAAATGTGCAAAACTTGGAGCTAGCTTCATCGAGTTTTAACATCCAAAACCCTTTACAAGCATCAAGTTTCGAAAAGTACTTTGCACCACTCATTTCACTCGCGACTTCGTCGAGCGACGGCAATTGAAAGTGGCTCCTGCGTACAGCCTTATTTAGATGCAAAGGATCTAGGCAAATGCGCAACTTCTTGTCTGGTTTCTCCACAATAACTATAGGAGACACCCAATCCGTAGGGCCCTCCTCACGTTTAACAATGTTCAAACTTTCCATCTCATCTAATTCTTCCTTCAGACGAGGTTGTAAACACATCGGTACCCTCCTAGAAGCCGAAATCACAGGTGGTACGGTCTCATCAATAGATATTTTAATAACTGAAGGCAAGCAACCTATACCCACATAAACAGACTCGTCACTTTTTTGTAATTCATTAATTCGCGAGATAAGTTGCAATTCGGTGCATGCCTTCAGTCCCAATAAGTTGTTACACTCTATATCAAGAACAAACACCTTTTGCAATGAAATTATAGTTTTGTACTTGATATTTGCCATGAAGTATCCTACAACAGGCAAGTTGTTTCGACTGATTTCTTTAAGCACTGTATTTGTTTTACGTAATATACTAGTATCAAAACCTGCCTGTGTAAAGCACCTCAATGACATTACAGACGTCTCAGCACCGCTATCTAATTTAAACCTTATTGACACATTGTTGACTAATATTTCCTCTGACCAAAAGGTGCCAGTGTAGTCCAACGCGTTGACAATAATATTATGAAGAAAAAACTCACCATTGTCCTCTGTATAGTCCTCACCTTGTCTTTCATTAATCTCAACCTCTCTTATAAGCTTCTCACGACAGGTTTTAGCAAAATGTCCTACGCGCTCACACCTGAAACAGCGAACATTAAATGCTGGACATCTGTCATCGGCGGAGTGTCTTCCACCGCACTTGTCGCACTCGGCGCCATAACGTGGTGCTCGGCCTGAAGGAGCAGCACGAGCGAAGCCTCCACGGCCTGCGCGTCCTCGTGCTCCTGCACTACGCGACCTCATCCCGGCGCCGTAGCCACTACCGCCAGGCGCACCACGCCCGCGCGCTAGTTCCTCTAACGCAACTGGTGCGGTGTGATCAAATTTCATACTCCGACACGTTGCCGCTTGCACGCTGGCTCGCTCCGCCGCGCGACAGTAGGTCACAGCCTGCTCCAGGTCTAGTGATGACTTCGAAAGTAATCGTTCACGCATATGTCCGTCTTTTAGACCTCTTATTATCTGAGTTAAGATTAAGCTATCTTTCAACTGACCAAACTCGCAACTTTTGCTTTTAATTTTCAAGTCGCTAAGGAACTTATCAAAAGAATCGTCTTGATAATTTTCAAAAAACGTATGACGTTCATAGTTCACGTTTTTTTTCGGGTCAAAACGCTCTGAAAATGCTTTTACTAACTTGTCATAGTCATCCGTTTTAACACTGAGTTCAAATTCCTCTAAAGTTTCTCGACCGAATTTTCCGATGACGTGTAGGAATAATGCGCACTTTTCCTTCGACGTAGCCGTATCTCTGCCCGAAGCGATAAGAAAAAAATCAAAAGCGGATTTCCATTCTTTCCAGTTGACCGCCATGTTCCCGTAGTCTTGCAATGGACCGGGTTGCTGTATTGCAGCATAAACACTATTACTATTTTGCGCTTGCATTTTTTTAGTATCATCTACTTGATCCGGCATTTTTATATTAAATTCACTCAATTTTAATTAATTATATTTTGAATAACATTTTTTCACACCTGACACCATGTCGTGCGTCAAAAGCATTGACATTTATTAAAGAGGCTACACTACAACACCCGTCACAATGCCAACCCAGTGCCCTAACATAGGGCAATCCCAACGTCCTTCCAATATATACTATTGTGTCCAAAAAAGGTTTAAGCAAAGCATTTAAACTTAACATAAAAAATAAAAATAAAATCTTACTTTTGATGTCATTTAAAAAAATTAATAAAATAATATAAATTTTGGATGAATATGCTCTACATTACAAAACGAAATTGAATACGTCGAAGACTTCATTTACCTTGGACAAATGGTTTCTTTCAATAATACCCAGGACAAGGAGGTAGAACATAGGATAAGCAAAGCCTGGAAAAAATACTGGGCATTGAAATTTATATTGAAGAGTGATCTTTCCCTTAAAATAAAAAAAACTACCTTTAACACTGCCATTTTACCATCATTAACATACGGCGCACAAACATGGAGCCTAACTAAGAAACAGATTCATAAGCTCACGGTATCTCAAAGGGCAATGGAAAGATCAATGTTGAAAATTACACGAAAAGATAGAGTAACCAACACCAGTATTAGAAATAAAACAGGCGTGGAAGACGTTATTCATACAGTTAAAAAAGCGAAATGGGCATGGGCAGGACACGTGTGCAGAATGTCAAGTGACAGGTGGGCAAAAATAGTCACAGAGTGGCAGCCAAGAGATAAGACCAGAGGAAAAGGAAGACCTAAACTTAGATGGAGAGACGATTTGAAGAGTTTTGACAAATATTGGTGGAGATCAGCTCAAGATAGAAAATTATGGGAAAGGTTGGGGGAGGCCTTTTGCGCGCAAAGCGCCATGCACACGTACTAAGTAATTACGCAAAAATAATAAAAGAAGTAAAAACATCGGATAAAAAAGGAAATGTGCTAAATTAATGTGTAAACTTATGTGTGTTTATAAAAATTACTTTGTTTAATGATTTGAATGATTGTACTCTATATGCATGAATAAAGGCTATTATTATTATTATTATTATGCTCTACATGGTCTAGTGTATCTCCCTCTTAAAGGTTTGCACCCAGCTACAAAACACCCTGTATAAGGAAAGCGTTCGTCGAGGACTTTGAGTAAGTATGTCCACTCCTTAAGCATCCTGAACCAATTTCTGAAGGGATTGTTTATGTCCCTGCTTCACAAATATTCTTATCAATTATTATAAACAAATGAAGTCATAGAGGTGTCTTAACAAGAACAAACATTGTCAATAGTGCAACTTCAAAACCCGTTATTAGAGTCTAAAACATCTCGAACTTCACCAAAATACTTACTGAAACGAAAACATGTTTACCCAACACCACGAGCCTTAGCAAACATCTCAAGCAGAATTTCTAGAAAATATACTCACTCTTTGCACTTCGCTGTCTCTTGGCCGGAGCGATTTGAAAATACGACTGCCATTTACGTTTATTGCAGTTATACTCATATTTATCATGTGGCTCTTTTATAGCCTAATAAGCCTTTATAGCTTAGAGGAACCGAAAGTACTTGTAACGATTTGAACCAGCGGTGAGTTGGCTTGCTTTTTATGTTTTTGTATTCTGAACTTAAATTAACCCCTATCTGAAAGCTGAAGCTCCTGAGAAGCTTCTAGTCTTCTGAAAATTGAATCCTACCTGAAGGAAAAGCTATTGAATAAAATTAAACAGATAGTAAGCGAGAAAATAAATCATTTATTTACCATAGAAATATCAAATTAATTTTGTTTGTTTTGAAGCTAAAGAACCTTTGACTAATTAATCCAGTAAAATCAAGACTCGATTGTACTAGATATCCACTTTGTTCCTATAAATACTAACTCGTACCAAAGCGAATAGAAAAACCGAGTTAGTTCCGGCCGATCCTACTAGAAAGGTTGGGTTTTATTCTAGTCTAGGTAAATCTATCCTACAGCTACAGAATCTCTCGTTATTTATGTTAAAGTAATCGAGCTTGAGTACTTTAACAGACCAAATCATCTCCTAGGATATTGCCGGACGGAAAGAGATTCGGTCAAATAAAAAACCGTCCGACTCCAGGCCTACAATGCCGTAATCTAACCTAGAATTTATTATCTCTGGAACCTAACCTCGAAGACCTATTTAGACCTAAGCTATACGTGATTCGCGCTGGTGGAGTGGCTTGGCGTGTGATTTCGTCTAGTGATGAGGCCCCGCGTTGTGTGAGTAGAACCAGGCCCTTTTCGAGAAGTATGAAGTTTGTATTTCTATAAAGGGAAACAGTTACACGTTAATTGAAGTTGTACATTAACCCCATTTTAGTAGAACCTATAACTTAAGTAAGACAATTATACCAGGTTCCTTAGAATTAATTTACAATTCTGTAGTTTCATTAAGTGATGCACAACTATGGAGGCTAAAGTGGGCATAAATTCCTTGTTATACTAAGTTGTAGGTGTGGTATAGATGTGGTAGGTGACGCCCTTTAAACAGACTCGCAATACAATAGTGGTCAACTTGTGTTGGCCATGATGGGGTCTCTATTGATGATGATGCGATGACATAATAATGAAAATAATCGTGAAGAAGTCAAGATATTGATGATGATGCGATGATATAATAACGAAAATAATCGTATGTCAAGATATTGATGATGATGCGATGATATAACGAAAATAATCGTATGTCAAGATATTGATGATGATGCGATGATATAACGAAAATAATCGTATGTCAAGATATTGATGATGATGCGATGATATAACGAAAATAATCGTATGTCAAGATATTGATGATGATGCGATGATAGTCTATTGAAATAGAATATTAGTACATGTTTTACTTCCAGGTACATGAATGACGCAATGTCTAGTATAATATCGATTCTCCCTAACGATGAATCTTAGAGTTGTTAGCGAACTGTAGCGCTCGCCTCTCGCTCGCTCGCGGCTGCTCGTACTCGCTAGTAATCCCACCTCATCTGTTGATTCCGCCTACCCTATCGTTATTTCTATCAAATCTAATACCAATTAGTACTGACTTTTCCTAAGCTATTTATAATACAATTCACCCCCAAAATATCTCAATGGATGTAACACAATGTCTTAGCAACCAATCTCACTCAATCAACTCAAAGGCACTTTATAGTCGGAACAATGTTAAATATACGACAATGCACAGTTGAACTGACGAATGATAATTAATTACCAACCCACCGCAATACTTTTGTTGAGATCCCGATAATAACGACCCCACCTAAGAAGATACCTACTTAATTATTGACTAACGTCAATAACGAAAATAAGCGAAAGTGTTGGATTCCCTTGTAAAATCAACATAGCTAGCTTCACGGTAAGAAGCTTCAGTTAAAGCAAAACGACGGCTTAGCCAGCGAAACTCTTCAGTTTGCAAGACTGAAAGGTCTCACCAACCTTACCTTCGTTGACACATCCATGACGGAGGCCTAAGCGCGATCATCATCTCTACTGACTAAGAAACCCCTTAACGGGCGAATTCTCGTATTGGTCAGGGTCGTCAATGTGCTCTTTGGATATGGTTGTCCACAACGCTAAGCTCTCGGCCACAGGTGTACATAACTAATTTACTACGCTAGATTCATTCATTCAAGGAATTCCACACAATATATCTATAAGTACATCTGATTACTTCATAAACCAACACAACCGTAACCCTTGTTAAGAGGGTTGTTAGAACTAAGACAGCAGCTCGACCAGTGAGGTCCCTCAATTTGCAAGATTGAAGACTCTCAGCCACTCACTCTGTCTACACATCTATGACTGGCGCTCTAGTGCGGGCACATCTCTGCTGACTAAGAAGCCCCTTTCGGGAGAATTCTCGTGTGGCCAGGGTCGTCAATGTGCCCTGTGGATATGGTTGTCTCGACACCGAGCACACAGCCACGAGTGTATATAACTACTTTATTCAGTTGCGTTAATCTAGTAAAGTAACCACCCATCAGCACCTATACTAACCACCGGATATTAATATGAACTTGTGGTAATATTTGTCGCTTATCCGCATCTTAACAATCTATCCTCATAGTGTAACGCGTACCACGGACCGAGTCAATTGCTATAGCTAGGTTGTCGTATAATAATTGATCACTTTATCTCGTGGGGGCGCACGGAACCCAATCATATCGCAGTGACAAATCAACTAGTAATATATATGTAGAACAAAACAACATTCCTGTAATATCGTCAGTTATTTAACCAATGACCTAGATCCGTTCATAACCTATACATAAACCGCTCGTACTTTATCTAGCATATTCCCCAAACTATATACAGTAGAACTAGATTTCGATACACAAATTCAAGTATGATAACGTTGAAATGGTTAGATAATAGCCCAAAAACAAATTAATAAGTTTCAGAATCATTCAATACAGTGATTATAAAGGTCACTCACCAGATTTTAATTTCTTAATAGTGGGACACGTACCCAACGCCTCTCTGGTTCCCAGGGCTCCTGCCCTTCTGATCTCCCTCGACGCTCGTAACAAGCCAGCTCCTCCGCCATAAATAAATTACAACATAATATTAGCACATATTTTAATAAAGATTTCCCTCATTTGTACCTACAACTAACCACTAGATACTGGTATACAATTAGGAATTATTTACCATTGGACCGTTCCTTAGCGAACATTCATGTACTATAAATAGTCGTGTTCACTTCACTTCATGGGAGTATACGGAATTCTAATATGATGATGTCTTAAGCGCATTTATTAGGTGATAAACCTATTAGACCGCCACATATTCAAAATACACACGTGATCATATAAGATCATATCAGTTCACGAGCAGAAAGATATTGCCTAAATATTAATCACTCAATTCAAGACAATGTGCGCACAAGATAATTACTCCCTAAGAAATTCCAGAATTCACTATGATTAGTCACACTTTAAAATAAAATATTCAATCTCACCAGACGATCGCAAAGGCATTTGCGACCTTACCAAACTCTAATTCCTCTCAGCAACAGCCGTAATGCAGCCCAGCGGTGACCAGCCTTGTTCCGCCTCGAAGTAGTACGCGCCCAGAGGTCAGCCTAGCCTGGCCGCCTTTGCCTTCTGCCGCGTGATCTCGCTTCAACGTCCCATAGAAAAGTGAAACGCTCCTCGGCCCGCCGGGGTATTTATAGCCAATACTAACACGATCACGCCACTAATCCGACTCCTCATCTGAAAATATACCTTAACTAAAGGGTATAAGGCCCGTTTTCCAGGGAGCGTTCCTCGCCCCACAGTGCCGATCGATAAGCACTTTTCTCGACTTCGCGGGTAGAATGTCTCTGCAGCTCGCGCGTCCGTCCACGCGTTTTCTTGCTGGCCAGCGATCCATTCCTGCAATTAACCTAAGTAGTCTAATTTATGAATCCATAAATCTAGATCTAGCACACATTAAATGATACACTAATCCAACAATACTGAATTAGTATGCTGAAGTATGTTTTAAACCAATTATTTTGGACGAAACGCGAGTTTTCTACACTTTTCATTGTAGTCTTGATTTTAGCCTAGAATAGCATCTAACGCAATTTATATCTAACTTATTTACATACATAATTAACAGGATGATAACGAATGAAAGCTTCAATCCCTTCATATTTGGACCTGAAACCCACAACGCTAACATCTATCAATTTAAAAGAGTAATTCCGCCCTTAGATACTATTGAGTCTGAGAGCGAAGCTCTCGGATCGTCTCATTCTGCCCCATGATTATGCACAGCGAGAAATCTACGATATTGAGCGAAGCATTATCACAATCTAAAACATACTTAAGCAATAAACAAGGAATTGCGACCTATAAATGGTGAATTTTAAAATAACTTTGAGTAGATAATTCCGTTAACCTACTGTCTTTATACCAAATTTAAATATAATATTACTCTAACTGAAGGCTAGATTTGTTAGCTGTGTCTATTTACATAACTCTCCCAATTAATTCTGACCAATAATCTATGATTATAATTTGCAAAAAATGCCAACCCCATAACTCGGGAAGTTTCAATTCGTTGATATATCGATCTCTCCAACAAGTGTATTTTAGATGTGTGAATGTTTAACCACTACGTTTGCTTGGTGATGGACGTTGAAGAATAGCCCCTGTATCACCTTGTGCCTCCAGTCACCTTCTGGCTTCCGTCAGCACAAGTTTAGCCACATATCTCGGCTGATGACACACATACCCATCCCTACGGTACCACCTTGAGTCCACAGATGCCCCCTGGCCACCACAAACTCAAGTTTAGCCACATATCTCGGCTGGCAATACAAACCCCTATACTGCATCACCTTGCACCTCCAGTTGCCTTCTGGCTTCCGTCAGTACAAGTTAGGCCACATATCTCGGCCGATGACACAATATAATTATCTTCTAGCTTCACCTTGAGCCCACAGATGCCCCCTGGCCACTACAAACTCAAGTTAGACCACATATCTCGGTCGGCGCCGCTAGAAAACTTCCCCAGAATACTCCCATTCGCACAAAGTACTAGGTTGTGAGCCCAATAGATCCTAATGACCACGATGTTGCACTAACACCCCGAACCCTCAGATACCTTCTGGCTACCAAGGATCCAGGTTCAACCACATATCTCGGTCTATGTTATTACAATAACTCCCCATGCGAACAGCAGAACACTGAGTACAAAGATAACCACCAAGCAAACCCAGTGGAGAATGTTTCTACTTGACTAGGATATCCGACTTCAGACTGTATTCCACACTAGAGGCAAACTGTTCATAAACTACTGGGTTAATTTTGCATTAATCCCTTCAATGTCCTGACAGCACCATCAAACCATTAACGATAGTGATAATACTGACAAAACATCAAACAAACTTTAACTTTAATCGTCGTTCGCGATGATACTCTATCTCTATACCGAACGTGACCCAGTCGCACACAGTAACATTCATCAACCCCGTGGGGTCTCTAGGAAGTGCCTTGACATCCTATAGAGAATCCGACTACATGCGTCCAAGCCCCACCCAGCTTTACTGTAGAAATGTCGTAACTACTATAAAATACGTTTGCATTACTCAAATACAAAATGCAACACTTCACCATCGTGTAAGAATAACAGCCTTACTAAATTTAATTTCAACAAACCATGTTCATTGAACCCTTGCAAGATTGTAATCTTGACATTGCAAATTAATTAACATATAATAGGAAATTCCTGATAAATTCCCAGTAATGGAAGTTAAAATATTATTACTTTAGTTTCAGAATGAATGTTCGTTGACAAATCATCCCGAAGAATATGGTGTCGGAAGTATCCTTGCCACGAAGAGATGTGTAGGACGAAGATAAGACTAGCTTAGCCTTTCAGCTTAGCTTCTGTAGAGTATAGTGTCGCCACAGTTAGTCACACAAGGACCTTGTCATTTTATGACTTTAACCTAACCAAACTATAACTGCGGAAACACCGGTGTAAAATGGTTTGGAGAGATCAATCAGTACCAACAAACCTAGGTTGCACTGCGAACTCCGACCAGTCGGTAAAAGCCCATTGTTATCATACAATCACACTTTCAGCACTACCTCTCACGTGGACTCATACATCTCTTAACTCAACGAACACACACATATACCCTCCCAACCTAATTAATCCCCTTGCCCTAAACACGACTTAGACCAACTAAACGGAATCCGACAGTACAACCACATTAATGATATATAATGTTCTTCCCAAGTTATATGCTATGAGAATTTACATTTACTTTATAAGACGAGAAAATTATGATATGAAGAGTAGAACAAAGTGATAATATAATATTACTACTTTACTTATTTTGCAAAACAAAATTTTACTGCTTTAATTGATCCGCACAGCCCTATTCGCACACAGCCAACTAACCTGCCCTTCATATGTTTGAAGATTATAAAAGACAGCAAGTCAAACTTAATTAACCCCTCCTAGAGTAACCCGTAAATATCTAAATTTTAAGCCATATCCCTTTTACCATTTACCTATCAGTCATTAATTAAATAACTGCCCCCCATTCTCACAACTAAAATAATTTTATAGTTGGATCTCAAATTTTCGCAATACATAATTCATAAGTTTAAAATTAGTTTTACCAATACCATATATTATGCAAACGTAAGATTCGCCGGTTACTAAATGAAGATTACACCCACGCCCTTAAGACTCACATAAATTTAACGCCTGATGTCAATATTGTATTGACAAACGCATCATACATCTTAAGATATACCTGTAATAAATGGATTATTTCATGTAAATATTTAACGTTGTTTATGCACTACCTAGCGCATAACATGTGGACATAATATATAACCATATTTCATACTTGATATAACTTTAAGCCGGAATAATTATAACTACGTAAGGTCCTAACCACTAGACGATCACGGCCTTCATCTCCTTTCCTTTATTATGAACTCCATCCCTGTTGTCATAAGATCCCTGTAAGTCTCAATAATTAGTATCCAATCGGTGCTTGAAATTCCGCTCCCGCAACTGCAACTGCCTTCACGCCGTCATAACATCGTCGCCTTTACTCCCCATCGGTATGGTAATTCAAAATATACAATTACAAGCTAATCGAATACGATAGCCGCGACCTCTTCTTCTCCAAAGCCAACCCTGCCCTCTTGAACTCCAAATTTAGCCACAAAATTTGAAATCTGCATCCGTGCGTTACTCGAAAATGATACTCGCGCCGATTTTTTCTTTCAAAAATTTTATCAGCCATCCTGGATTCCAAACTTATCTTAAATCTAGAACCTGCATTCCCGTATAACTTGAAAATGATACCCGTCAGGAATCCCTTAAAACCAAGATGAGCCGCGATCTAAAATTTCAACTTAAGTATCTAAAATTTGACACGCACGACAACAGGTTATCTGATTCCCCCTTTATACCTATGAGACGTCAATCCGCCGTATACCTACTTTCTCCGAAAGGAAGGGATGACAAGAACAAAATTAAAATTTCCCGCCAACTCAAAAAAAATAAATAAATTTATACCATCTAATACTTAATTTATCAGTCATTCCTGTCCCGTTATCCCGTAACTTATTTTACGTCGTCCTAAAAGTCCACGTACAATATCTCTAGACACCGCAATTCTTAACAACTAAATATTGGGATATAACCGCTAGTACTCTTTGGGGGAGTCCTGTCTAACAGTAGCTGTCTACCGGCTGATATGATGACGATGGTAACGATGACTCAGCGCTGCGGGTATAGATCTACTTTCGCTAGTGGTGAAAGGTGAGGTGAGGTGAGGTGCTTCCCTAGTACGCCCAGAATAACAGCCCAGCTGATAGCGAGACAATCCCGCGGTCGTTGCACCAATTTTGATATTCGCCAATGCAGATTGATTCGACTCAAATCGATTTATTGCTTACAGTCAGTATAACCTGGTCTCTAACCTCTCAATATCAATATAAGACCAGGGGTCAGTGCTAATTTTGCCACCTCCAACGCGGCGATCTCGAATCTACCTAAATAGATACCGGTATAACCTATCGTGAAATACATATTGGACAATTTATTGACTTAGAAATATTTCTGACGACAAATATTACGCATTAAAAATACCTAAATTCCCATACTACAACCAACCATTTTGTTAATATTTTATAACAAGTACCTAATTTGTTGTTGAACAACCTATATAGGCCTTTAATTAACGTCCAACCTGATTTAAAGAAGTAAAATACAACCCATCTAAGAGCCCTCCCCTTTTTGAAAGTCGGTTAACCTTAACGACGCACGACCTCCCGTGAGCGCACACTATTGATACGCCTTACGATCTCGACTACATAATATCTTATTTACAAACTTACAAGTTGCCTATTCTATTCTAGTTTTAAGCACGGAATCAAGCATAAAGTACTAAATTTCCCCCCTTTTTTTTTTTTTAAATATCTAGTGTGAAACGAACAACGCGAAGTACTTACGGTTCCATTCGCGCGATTTGAACCAGCGGTGAGTTGATCGCGTAACTATTCTTAACACAGACTATAACTTTACTTATTCTACTTTTTATTATTTATTTTTTTGATATTAATCGTCTAAGATGTTAACTAAAATTGTGGTAGTACCCTTGCAAAGCTATCATACCGAATGGATTAAAGACAACCGACTACGCTAACCCTCCCGCGATACAAGCGATAATGGCCCTACAAACGATAATGTACACCCAACATAATGCGCGACTCAATTTCAATGGGATGTCTACAAATTTTGGTATGAATACAAACACTTACTAGGATTCCTCATTTGGATATAATGTAGTATCAGAGTATTTTATAATCACAATGCTAACCCCAATTACAAAAGGCCCCTTATAAATCGACGCGAATTCTGACATTGGTAGGACCTGTTAATCACATTTATAGTTTAATAACTTTAAGCGCAGGGAAATTAATCATTAGATTTATCAACTAGACACAACGTACTGGCAAGGTCTATCTAATAAAAGGTCCTAGTTTAATGTTAGTAGGCAAGGAAAATCCGTCTAAGTAAATATGAACTCTCTTGTCAAAAAAAATTTAACATAATTCCCAATACCTCACTTGCCTGATACACAGTTTATAAATGTAAGATGCTCTTGTAACGCGTAAATGATTTGACTCGAAACCGAATTAACCCCTTCATTCCGCCACCGTATTCCACATGACAAAACCCCATTAGAATTAAATTACCACCTCTAAGTAAGCTCAGGCTTTATGTATTCACAACTCCTAATTTTTCCTAAACCGTAACAACCGTTTAAACACACCACTTGGCCGTACATTAAAGCCTCACCACAGATCTTAACCCAAATCAGCAAATGTCAAATTCCCGCGGCCTGGCTAGACAAATTTTGTAAACAACATTCGTCGTAATTAATCAAATAATTTAATAACAATAATAACTAGTGTCTAGATTGCTATTATTTGAAGGAATAAATTGCTCCAGTTACGTCTGACTTGTATAGTGCAACAACGAGTGTTTTGCCTCCTATTTCAGCCTATTCCAACGTGTCATTACTCGTGTTTAGAGTCAATATTGTGTATTATTATTTAAAGTTAGTTTTAAAGTGAAGTTAGTGAAACAATGAATACTGTGCTACCAGGAACTCGACTAGTGTGTGTCTAGTCAACCGACCGTAAGTAATTCCTTCTTCTAAAATCTCCCCATTTTAATCCATAAGGCCTATTTTAATCCAGCACTGAATTAAATAAAGGTACTAAACTCTTTTGAACGGTTACGAAAGAACGGAAAGCAACCGCGATCTTACTCATGTGACAGTTAATCCATCGGCCGACTACTTATTTCTTACATGAATGAGAGAAATATCACTTGCGTTTGTCGCTAGCATCAAAATATCCCCGCCACGGGTCAAATTAATTTTCCTACGTGACCAATATCTGACCTATTTTGCGCTAGTTTTGTAACCGAACTTGGAAATATGCCCTAATACGAATATCGTTTATAAACAACCATACGTTCTGTTCAATAAACCTACGCGAGTGCCTCGATGATAATTTTATGCATCCGTAAAATTATACCGCAGACCCTTAAATAATACCTAATTACAACCTCTTACATTAACTGATAAGTCATTTTTGTCATAGATACTTCATGGAAAAAAAAATAGACGGACCCTATGTCGTAGACAAATACACAATTTGATGAATACCTAAATCGCATAATGTTAAAACTATAAACGCCTAAATATATAAGTATCCCCAATTACCCTTAACTTGCTCCAAACATTGTAAAATTCGTTCAATTTAATAACCAAAGGTTTAAAAGGTAGTAGCCCACAATATTGTTAGTAAAGCAAAAATAAAAAAACACAAAAAGATTTTTCCGTACCGGGGATCGAACCCGGACGCTCGCGATTCATAGCCCGCCGGACAAACCGCCCGTCCAGTGCGTCGTTAAGATAACTTGCGAAATTAACGACCTATTTCGAAATTCACTATGACTAGAGAGGTGGAACAGTTAGTTTACATACTCCAGTATCACATAATATGGTAACCAATTAAAGTGCCATGCGATATATACGACTCCTGCCTTAAAGTACATAATAATAATAACACGTGCACAACTTGGTATTACTAATATAATTTCTCCGAATTGCCCTGTTACCATATAATGTAAACATGGCGAATATCTTTCGTAACCTGACGTGAACCGGTACATATATGGTATTTGTCTGACAAGCTCTAATCTTTCGGTATCAGACTGGGACAACTATCCATCTTATACTTGACAAATTCTGAAACCATTGTTTAAAATACGTAAGTAATAAATTTTACTATCAACGTAACTATCAATGAATTGATCCGTACTATATTTACTTACTATACCTACCTACATTTAAATTGCATTCAACCCTATTGATAGAACCCATGACTTTAACACTACCTTATTAATAATTAAGTGCGTTGCGGTTAATCAATTTCATGCCCTACACACATTGTCTTACGATTCTAAGCCTTCTGCCCCCCTTTCTTAGAGCTGAATCTCCCGTGAGATTCGGAAATCCCTATCAGCGAAGTCTTTCGCCTCAGAACCTGAGTATCAAAGTTATTCGCTAACTAATAATGTCGTACCGTAGATCACGCGTGCTTGGTTTTGCATATATATATGAAAACCTAACTTGACTGGAATTATAATTAATTATTTAAATTATTCTGAAACTTCACAAACCCCGCTCTATAATTATGACTCATGAAGTAACTAAACCAGACAGACGGATTTCGGAATATCCTTATTCAATGAATTCGTTTTATTTCATTCGCTTGCCAACACGTGTTACCTTTTTTATTTTATTTTTTTATTTATTTTATTTATTTATTTCAGTACAGCAACTATTTTTACAGGTTGACCTAATAC
Source organism: Epinotia brunnichana (assembly GCA_963854355.1). Lineage (NCBI taxonomy): Eukaryota > Metazoa > Arthropoda > Insecta > Lepidoptera > Tortricidae > Epinotia > Epinotia brunnichana. The sequence continues at coordinate 11,630,915 of OY977941.1, read as the reverse complement.
AATAGCGCCTTAATCTTATATCTATATATATATCTATTATTACTTACTTACTTATTTTCTAATTCGAACGTTCGTAAGTACGTTAGCGTTAATTAAGCTACTGATTACAATGAAATTCGCTATACCTACAGTGTGTGATGGGTCTAAAACTTTATTTCGCTAAGTTTTGTAAGGCGCAATCTATCTATTATCTTTTTCATTACATTGTACCCACGTAAACCCGCGTGACGCTTAAAGGTACTTAACATACCTATTAGAGTTGACCAATATAAAATATGTAGGTTCTAATTAGTTCTTATATTTAGCTTGCAACCTCCACACAAAGCTAATTTTGTCGCATACTAATTCCTATATATTTAATTCGCCGATATCAATTCCGGCCCGTGAGAAAAACCACCTCAAAAGTTAAGCAACTATATTATTACCTAGTTATTAGAAATAATTTACACTATGCCATTATCATAAAGTTACTATCAATATTAACGCATCTAACTGGGTACATTATTTTCCGTGTCAAAATATTTTACGTGCGACGCGCTTTATTTAAGACCGACCTTAATGCATTACATAAATATTTATCCTATGATCCTAAAACTGTTCACCCATTCCACCAAATTATAAGCGAACGCGACATATAGTTAATTAATATTACTCCTTTATCATCAAATTAAACAACAATTTCCCGCCAAAAATCTTTATGATTACTGGCGCCGCGACGTCGCTAGATTCCAAAATGGCTGCTCGAACCTAAGTTCGATGTTTAAAATTGTTTTTAGTTTGCGCGCGGGCTTCAACGAGCCGAATTCTCGCATATTTAGGCCTATTATTTAATCAGTTTAAAGTGTTTTACTGTGGTTTAGTGTGTATTCAAACATAAATCAATGTAGTGATAATTGAACTGGTGCACATTATAAAGTGAATGTGATAGAGTGGCCGCGTATTTATGTGGAAATGTGTGAGTCCTACCATGTCAGGAATGTACCTCTATGGAGCTAGGCAGGTATTTAGGTGCCCTTTACTTGTTGCTTATCTTCAAACCTGTCACTATTTTAACCCTGCCAAAGTGGTTTTATGTACCTACGTAATTAAAAATTGAAATCTCACGCGTACATACAACCGGTTCACTGACTCACGATGACAACCATTTAAATACCTACACACAGCTTACCTTTTGACCTTAATGACCTAACAACAAAGTCCATTATAGTGTACCTTTGATCTTAGGTATTTGAATTTCTAGCCGGAACTAATCCGATTCGAATGCGCATTTTCTTGTAACAGATAACCGCTCCAGTTTCCTATCATTTTAACTGGTTAATGAATATAACTCGCGCGAATTACCTACTTATCTATTCTTACAATTACTTTCTTTACAAAGACGATTACGTAGAAAATATCCGCAAGGTTATAGGTACTTAAGATTTCGGACAATACTTAGTAGCGATCGATTTAACGTAAACGCCGAGAATTGGATTCAATTTGACTAGGTCAACTAACTAGGTATAAACGCATCTAAATGTACCTACTTTTCTCCCATAGCTTACGAAAGTTACCTATAACTCTAACCCCTATTATGTGATGAGTTCTTAAGTATGTTCCTAAGTCCTTGGTACTATAATCATCCACCGGTACTTTCCTAACCACTATTTAACGAATAATTGCCCAACCGCGGGACAGATGTCAATGACCTCAACACTATTCTTGCGAACTTAAATGCAACAATTGAATATGAAGGATGAAATAATCGTAGCTAAATACATAAGATGCTAATTTAACAAAATACTATCTTGAGGTTATCTAGATCCGTTTTATTTTATTTTTATTTTATTTTGGAATAAAAGCATTATACCTAAACTTTATTATAACTACTACCGCAACCGCCTGATGTATATGGAACCTACTTAATTGTGCTATGGCATTGGCAGATTGTAAGGCCATTCCGCATAACATTCCTGCCCCCCTTTTATACAAATTACGCGTAGGCACTACTTTGACACGACTGTCCGATGAAAAGAGTGTTTAGGTACTGTTACGTTTTTACTTAATTCTTAGATTAGACTCACTTCCTGACTTCCGTTCGGGCTAAAATTTCGCACAGATGTATAAATCGCATGACAAATTAAAGTTATGATGACAAGGAACTAATCTGATGCTGGGGTTGGAAGATGGGCCTAGGAACTTCGTGATACAATGACACAAACCCATCGAGTTTGGGCTCGTTAGAATCGTCTCAATGAGCAGTTGGTAAACATATGTAGAAAAGTACAGTCGGGAATAAAAATGTGTACCCCCAAATGAATTTCTGTCAAAATAATATTAGCCCTTCGTCTACAACAAAATTATTTCTATGCATATTTTTCATAGTTTAGTGTGATATAACTTATTGATTAGTAATTCACCTACGTACCGCGCGTGAAAATCCCTTTGAAATTAAATACAAGAAAGAAAGTCCTGAAAATAATACACAACACAATTCACGTACGTATCGCGCGTGAAAATCTCTTTGAAATAAAATAAAAGAAAGAAAGTCCTGAAAATAATACACAACACAACATTAAAAAAATACAAACTCCATCTCTCTATCTACTCCACGGCAACAAAATGTGGGTTATTTGTATAACCCACACACAGAAAAATCTGTAAATAAATTTAATTAGCCCTTTCACCAAGCGAATCACGTAATAAAAAAATATTTTTCCTTTTATTATAATTTTTTTTTTTATATATATTTTTTTTTTAATTGAAAATACTCTATTCTGTAGTAACCCGGGATACTTAAAAGTGAATTTAAACCTTATTTTCATCCTGATCACGGCCTCACCAAAATGTAACGATTTGAACCAGCGGTGAGTTGGCTTGCTTTTTATGTTTTTGTATTCTGAACTTAAATTAACCCCTATCTGAAAGCTGAAGCTCCTGAGAAGCTTCTAGTCTTCTGAAAATTGAATCCTACCTGAAGGAAAAGCTATTGAATAAAATTAAACAGATAGTAAGCGAGAAAATAAATCATTTATTTACCATAGAAATATCAAATTAATTTTGTTTGTTTTGAAGCTAAAGAACCTTTGACTAATTAATCCAGTAAAATCAAGACTCGATTGTACTAGATATCCACTTTGTTCCTATAAATACTAACTCGTACCAAAGCGAATAGAAAAACCGAGTTAGTTCCGGCCGATCCTACTAGAAAGGTTGGGTTTTATTCTAGTCTAGGTAAATCTATCCTACAGCTACAGAATCTCTCGTTATTTATGTTAAAGTAATCGAGCTTGAGTACTTTAACAGACCAAATCATCTCCTAGGATATTGCCGGACGGAAAGAGATTCGGTCAAATAAAAAACCGTCCGACTCCAGGCCTACAATGCCGTAATCTAACCTAGAATTTATTATCTCTGGAACCTAACCTCGAAGACCTATTTAGACCTAAGCTATACGTGATTCGCGCTGGTGGAGTGGCTTGGCGTGTGATTTCGTCTAGTGATGAGGCCCCGCGTTGTGTGAGTAGAACCAGGCCCTTTTCGAGAAGTATGAAGTTTGTATTTCTATAAAGGGAAACAGTTACACGTTAATTGAAGTTGTACATTAACCCCATTTTAGTAGAACCTATAACTTAAGTAAGACAATTATACCAGGTTCCTTAGAATTAATTTACAATTCTGTAGTTTCATTAAGTGATGCACAACTATGGAGGCTAAAGTGGGCATAAATTCCTTGTTATACTAAGTTGTAGGTGTGGTATAGATGTGGTAGGTGACGCCCTTTAAACAGACTCGCAATACAATAGTGGTCAACTTGTGTTGGCCATGATGGGGTCTCTATTGATGATGATGCGATGACATAATAATGAAAATAATCGTGAAGAAGTCAAGATATTGATGATGATGCGATGATATAATAACGAAAATAATCGTATGTCAAGATATTGATGATGATGCGATGATATAACGAAAATAATCGTATGTCAAGATATTGATGATGATGCGATGATATAACGAAAATAATCGTATGTCAAGATATTGATGATGATGCGATGATATAACGAAAATAATCGTATGTCAAGATATTGATGATGATGCGATGATAGTCTATTGAAATAGAATATTAGTACATGTTTTACTTCCAGGTACATGAATGACGCAATGTCTAGTATAATATCGATTCTCCCTAACGATGAATCTTAGAGTTGTTAGCGAACTGTAGCGCTCGCCTCTCGCTCGCTCGCGGCTGCTCGTACTCGCTAGTAATCCCACCTCATCTGTTGATTCCGCCTACCCTATCGTTATTTCTATCAAATCTAATACCAATTAGTACTGACTTTTCCTAAGCTATTTATAATACAATTCACCCCCAAAATATCTCAATGGATGTAACACAATGTCTTAGCAACCAATCTCACTCAATCAACTCAAAGGCACTTTATAGTCGGAACAATGTTAAATATACGACAATGCACAGTTGAACTGACGAATGATAATTAATTACCAACCCACCGCAATACTTTTGTTGAGATCCCGATAATAACGACCCCACCTAAGAAGATACCTACTTAATTATTGACTAACGTCAATAACGAAAATAAGCGAAAGTGTTGGATTCCCTTGTAAAATCAACATAGCTAGCTTCACGGTAAGAAGCTTCAGTTAAAGCAAAACGACGGCTTAGCCAGCGAAACTCTTCAGTTTGCAAGACTGAAAGGTCTCACCAACCTTACCTTCGTTGACACATCCATGACGGAGGCCTAAGCGCGATCATCATCTCTACTGACTAAGAAACCCCTTAACGGGCGAATTCTCGTATTGGTCAGGGTCGTCAATGTGCTCTTTGGATATGGTTGTCCACAACGCTAAGCTCTCGGCCACAGGTGTACATAACTAATTTACTACGCTAGATTCATTCATTCAAGGAATTCCACACAATATATCTATAAGTACATCTGATTACTTCATAAACCAACACAACCGTAACCCTTGTTAAGAGGGTTGTTAGAACTAAGACAGCAGCTCGACCAGTGAGGTCCCTCAATTTGCAAGATTGAAGACTCTCAGCCACTCACTCTGTCTACACATCTATGACTGGCGCTCTAGTGCGGGCACATCTCTGCTGACTAAGAAGCCCCTTTCGGGAGAATTCTCGTGTGGCCAGGGTCGTCAATGTGCCCTGTGGATATGGTTGTCTCGACACCGAGCACACAGCCACGAGTGTATATAACTACTTTATTCAGTTGCGTTAATCTAGTAAAGTAACCACCCATCAGCACCTATACTAACCACCGGATATTAATATGAACTTGTGGTAATATTTGTCGCTTATCCGCATCTTAACAATCTATCCTCATAGTGTAACGCGTACCACGGACCGAGTCAATTGCTATAGCTAGGTTGTCGTATAATAATTGATCACTTTATCTCGTGGGGGCGCACGGAACCCAATCATATCGCAGTGACAAATCAACTAGTAATATATATGTAGAACAAAACAACATTCCTGTAATATCGTCAGTTATTTAACCAATGACCTAGATCCGTTCATAACCTATACATAAACCGCTCGTACTTTATCTAGCATATTCCCCAAACTATATACAGTAGAACTAGATTTCGATACACAAATTCAAGTATGATAACGTTGAAATGGTTAGATAATAGCCCAAAAACAAATTAATAAGTTTCAGAATCATTCAATACAGTGATTATAAAGGTCACTCACCAGATTTTAATTTCTTAATAGTGGGACACGTACCCAACGCCTCTCTGGTTCCCAGGGCTCCTGCCCTTCTGATCTCCCTCGACGCTCGTAACAAGCCAGCTCCTCCGCCATAAATAAATTACAACATAATATTAGCACATATTTTAATAAAGATTTCCCTCATTTGTACCTACAACTAACCACTAGATACTGGTATACAATTAGGAATTATTTACCATTGGACCGTTCCTTAGCGAACATTCATGTACTATAAATAGTCGTGTTCACTTCACTTCATGGGAGTATACGGAATTCTAATATGATGATGTCTTAAGCGCATTTATTAGGTGATAAACCTATTAGACCGCCACATATTCAAAATACACACGTGATCATATAAGATCATATCAGTTCACGAGCAGAAAGATATTGCCTAAATATTAATCACTCAATTCAAGACAATGTGCGCACAAGATAATTACTCCCTAAGAAATTCCAGAATTCACTATGATTAGTCACACTTTAAAATAAAATATTCAATCTCACCAGACGATCGCAAAGGCATTTGCGACCTTACCAAACTCTAATTCCTCTCAGCAACAGCCGTAATGCAGCCCAGCGGTGACCAGCCTTGTTCCGCCTCGAAGTAGTACGCGCCCAGAGGTCAGCCTAGCCTGGCCGCCTTTGCCTTCTGCCGCGTGATCTCGCTTCAACGTCCCATAGAAAAGTGAAACGCTCCTCGGCCCGCCGGGGTATTTATAGCCAATACTAACACGATCACGCCACTAATCCGACTCCTCATCTGAAAATATACCTTAACTAAAGGGTATAAGGCCCGTTTTCCAGGGAGCGTTCCTCGCCCCACAGTGCCGATCGATAAGCACTTTTCTCGACTTCGCGGGTAGAATGTCTCTGCAGCTCGCGCGTCCGTCCACGCGTTTTCTTGCTGGCCAGCGATCCATTCCTGCAATTAACCTAAGTAGTCTAATTTATGAATCCATAAATCTAGATCTAGCACACATTAAATGATACACTAATCCAACAATACTGAATTAGTATGCTGAAGTATGTTTTAAACCAATTATTTTGGACGAAACGCGAGTTTTCTACACTTTTCATTGTAGTCTTGATTTTAGCCTAGAATAGCATCTAACGCAATTTATATCTAACTTATTTACATACATAATTAACAGGATGATAACGAATGAAAGCTTCAATCCCTTCATATTTGGACCTGAAACCCACAACGCTAACATCTATCAATTTAAAAGAGTAATTCCGCCCTTAGATACTATTGAGTCTGAGAGCGAAGCTCTCGGATCGTCTCATACTTTAGCCTGAGAAGGTGAAAACTAGAGCGAGTTAAGATTTGAAGATGAAATTGTGATGCTTAACTTTGAAGTTTTATCCGGGTATTTATAAAAAAACCGGCCAAGTGCGAGTCAGAGAAGAAACGACTAAACATATACTACTGGACTGCAAGGAGGTAGAAGTATACAGAATGAAGCACCTAGGTTCTCCAAACACACTACGGGACGCAGTCAGTAACACCAAGGCACTCACCAACTTTTTAGACGAGGGGTGGTTAGAGTAGCGCCACACCGCCGTTTCACGCAAAATAGGCACAATGGATGTCGACTTGCGGAAAACGCCCAGTATAACTAACTAACTAACTACTAAATGCGTTCGGTACGTATCGAATAGAAGCGTAAAACCACCGCGGAGGAAGTTTCGACCAAAGTTATCGAAAGAAAATATCAATTCCCCACTCTTTTCGATATCGAAATAATCAAACAGTATCAAAGCCGCAGTACGTGCTGGTGAACAAAAACAGTGAAAGAAAACAAAGAGCTAGTACGTAATGGGAACTATATAGCGGAGGGTCAAAGGGTGGAATGTGCCCTATCATGCTTCCACACAATGACGTTTAGTTGCGGAGAAGTAAAGGTTCTTCAGCCCTTCCTTGTAAAAATCACATAGCTGTTCTGGCACGGGCGGGAAGACAGCGCTCTTTTTTGGAATTACAAGTTAAGATGACCGCCCAACCTCAAGGAAGGATACCGTCCATCGTTATACAAAATTCAATCTCGGTTTTCCACAGTTTTAAGGGGGTTCGATTGCCATACAAAGCGTTATTTGACATTCGCAGGCTAACGGCGTGATATTTTAAGAAACTAATGTATCAGACTTTTATCAATTGGCTTCCCATTTGCGCCAAATTCCCCCTTTCCTAGAATAAACTTGTATAAACTAGATTAATTTGAGAAAACTAGTTTTCCCAAAATATCACGTGACAAACCAATTTCTCAAATTAATCTAGTTTATACAAGTTTATTCTAGGAAAGGTGGAATTTGGCGCAAATGGGAAGCCAATTTATGAATGTTTGTTACATAAGTTTCTTAAAATATCACGCCGTTGGCCTGCGAATGTCAAATAACGTTTTGTATGGCAATCGAACCACCTTAAGGTGATTTTTTTAACTTTTTTCATGACACTCAGATGTGTTGCGTTAAATGGTCTGCATTGAAGTTTTCAAATTGTGTGTGTGATGTTTCGACAGCAGCACCAACATTTATGTGAATTTATCTCAAACTGTCAACACAACGAAAATCAATAAATGGGTAACCATCGCACTGGTCTTTCGTCGGGAATGCGGTGAGCGGTGGACGCCTTGCTTCTTAAATGGAGCTTCTGACGCAAATTGCATTATTGACGACTGACCAAACCACCGTAGAATGTCGCTTTATAAGCAAAATAAAACTACCTTGACAAGTGGCAAAATCATCACATTGACTACATGCTGCAGTGTACCTAAACTAAGACATACTCATAAGACATATTTAAGATCTATAAATTGACATGTAAAACTACGTTTTATATAGGAATAAATGAAATGAAATGAAATAAAATTGTAGATGGTAGCCATTTTTTTTTTAAAGAAGAAGAAGAAGCATCGCACTGTAAAAGCTACTCAAAACCATCCATAGGCGAGTATCTGCTTTCCATATGTGTGTCTCCATGCCATGGTTGTTTGCCACCGTTGTAGTATTAAAATAATACTTAAGACGGGTTATTCAAGGACGGTCTAGAACGCAAAACTACTGGTGTAATAATAATATTTTGCCTATATCGCTTTTAGTCTACATTGTGAACGGTCTAGAACGCCGCATGCCTACAACATTTTCGTCGTTTTATCTTGACGTTATTTCTGTGCTGTTTGGCCTTCGGCCATTAGAAGAGACCTAACGAATCTAACCTAGCTATGAGTGGTGATTTTGCGTTCTAGACCGTTCGCCATGTATACTAAAAGCTATATAGGCAAAATATTGCACTAGTCATTTTGCGTTCTAGACCATCCGCGAAAAACCGCTTAGGACTAGAACTCGGTTTTAGAAATCAATTAACCATCATGTACCTGTGTAGTATTTATTGTTCTATTATAACCAAGGAACACAAGCCTTATTTCTTGTATTTTCCATACACCTTGAGCTTCAGTGGTTCAATTTTTGTAAGGACTCTGATATTTGGGAGGGAGGGGCATTAGATCCAAATACGCCAGTAATTCCCAACACATCATGAAAATTTGACGCCACATGCCTATCAATTCAATTCATTTATTTACTCAGATTACAAAGATCCATTATTTGTTAGTAGTATCCTTAAAAAGACTATGTTAGTACATACACTATAAATATAAATAAACAAAAACTAAAAAATTAAGCTTTGCACAGCTCACTTCACTGAGTACGGCGCATGTAGCCGACTACAATGAAGCAAGTAGGGACAGTCCAATCTGTCCCCTATCATCCTTAAGATGTTGTTGGGGCTGGCGCGCACCCGACGCACCAGGGATGCAGCCTATCGCGAAGGATGGAGTGTGTAAATGGTGAAAACGAACATCCGGATATTGCGGAGAGGAAGGCAGCAATACCATTACAGTCAGTGTACTTAGAAACGTGTTATTTGATACTATTGTGCAGTTAAGTGAATTCTTATTTACAGTTGGTTGTTTGCGGTTGCTGTAAAATCGGTTTTCAGTTTAAATGATTTGTGAGATAGAGAATACTCTTTATATCGCCTAGTTTAACAGTTTGTGACTTTTACAACACAAGTATGTTTTAGTAGTCTTTTATTATTAGGTAGTAATAGATTTTTGCACAAGGGGCTTAATTTAAAAACGCTCTACTAACTTTTTGAGAATCATTAGAATCATGTACACTCTCGTTTTTGTTAACACGTAGCTAAGAGTTACAAAGTGAATTTAATCAATGCGATTGGTATCTAATCTTAAAAAAAACGCTTTTTTACTAATGTAAACAAGGTTTTGTGACAATCTAAATTGAAATCAATCATCTATCTCTTTTTTCCATAATTCTTACTGCTCCAGATGCGAAGTCACGCCTTAATTTTTTTATTTTTCATTTTTTTTGATAAAAACAACATGAAATTAAATTATGCAGCAGCATTTTTACAAAATATAGTCAAGAGCGAATGAGACGGGTAAACTTTGTTCTAAATACTTTACCATATTAACCGCCTATTCTTTACCTTGTTGGCCGCATTAATTGTTTATTAACTATTCTACATAATAACTACATGAATTTCTCAGTGATTGGGAACAGTAAATACAAAACAATCGTTCACAATGTTTGTCCACGCTCCAACGCGAGCCACGTCCAAACACTATTAATTTACTCGACTCGATCAACTACTCGTGTCCGTCAATATCTCGAATTACTGCATTATTACACACAGCCACCGCACTTGAATACACTGAGGGCCCGGGAAACCTGGCAGACGTTAGGTAATGGCGTATTTTTCACCATATTTGGAGACTAGATATTATGTTATCTAGGGGTCATACAGATAGAGTAAAACAAAAGTTGACTTTCCTGTGGTCAATAGTTAAGGGCTTTCGTGCATATAAAATAGGTTTTGATTGCATTAAATCATGTAAAAGGAGACAGACGCCTTTTATGCGGATTAAGTTCCTATCCTATCCTACCAAAAATGAGGCTGTATATGGGCATTTTCAACAATTCGTGCACCCAATTAGCATAATTTGTTAAACAAAAATTAACTCAGTGTCAGTTTTGTAACGACAATTAAGTATTTAGTTTGTATAAAAAATTACTTTTTCTTTTCAATATATAAATCATATGCATATAGACCTTATTTAAATGCGAAAAAAGTTCAGTTTGACATCATTTGTATGCTTAACTTTCGTTTCAAAACTGACACTGAGTTAATTTTTATTTAACAACTCACGCTAATTGGGTGCACGAATTCTGCCCATATACCGCCAGTCAGTAGAGGTTCAAAGCAGGGGGGTACGTTGCAAAAGGTGGTGTAGAAGATTTTACACTTTTATATCGTGTATACCGACAAAACTGAGCATATATCAAAAATGGTTACACGAGTTATTTCGGGACAACTTTTGGCAGCTACAAATCTAGATATTATCCCTGATATTTGCTCGGTTTTGTCGGTATACACGATATCAAAATATGTAATCTTCAACAGCAACTTTTGCAACAAAGAATTACTTTACGGACTGGCGTAATAGCCAAATTATTTATGTCATCATCAACCTCCTAGCGTTATTCCCGGTTGTGCCCTAAAGGAGCCCGGGGTCCGCTTTGACGCCTAATCCCAAGATTTGGCTTAGGCACTAGTTTTACGAAAGCGACTGCCACCCGACTTTCCAACCTAGAGGGAAAACTAGACCTGATTGGGATTAGACCGGTTTCCTCACGATGATTTCCTTCACCGAAAAGCTAACGGTAAATATTCCGTTCATAAGTTCCGAAAAACTCATTAGTACGAGCCAGAATTCGAACCTACCACCGCCGCTTGACAGCCGCATGCCTTAACCACTAGGGTACCGTAGCTCATATAGCCCAGTTATGTAAAATAAAAATTACATAATAGCCTTTAACTTTGGCAATGTCCACAGAAGAGACTTGAACCAAAATCTGTGTATGATGATTGATGTCCCACAAACTTTGCTCGAATCCCACTGCCGGCAACCATAAATATGTAGCATATTAACGATTATAATAAGGTGATAATATGTCAATCGCCTCTCTAGATCGATTAAATGACATATTTGCAGAAAATGGCGGTACAACAATGACTATCAGTAAATAAGCTGGCTTCCACGAACGGGTCTCTTCATTTTGTCCTTTATATACGCATGCAAGGCGTAAATTTTTGATTATGATGTGAGTAATAGAGGTATACCTACTCTGCGTAGTAAATACTGATACAGAATATCTAACTGAAAAAATATCTAAAAGTTTATTTAAGGTTGTGTTCATACAAAGTGAAAATAGGATGATTATAGGAAATATACTTAAATATAATATCCTTTTATAATATGTCCTTAAAATTTTGCATTTATTTTGCACGGATTCACGAGCTCTTCAAACTTACCAAATTTTGTCCGATTCTGACGAAAAATATAAGTCAACAAAACAACGATAGAAAAACCAGCCCAAATACTCCATCTTTTAAGAGAATGATACCATTAACACCAAAAATTAACTACATATATGTATAAATATTTTTTTTTCTTAAGTGGACCTTAGGCGGATACAAATCTTTTACAAGCTTTCTATTAACTTGCAATGTATGTATGTACCTAACATACAATGTAAGTATGTGGTACCTTTGTATGTAACTAGGTTTGTTCGGGTGGAATCTTGCAACTCAATTTTGAAGCAGATATAAATTTTGAATAAAAATTCAATATTATGGTATGTACCATTGAGCTGATCTGATGATGGAGACTGGGAGTTCAGTACTTAACCGACGTTACCCCTTTGAGTTTGGGCTCCATAGAATCGTCTCAATTAGAAGTTGATGACGCTATACAGAAAGGTACAGTCGGCAATAAAAACATGTACCAAAAATGTTTTTTTATACGGAAACTTATTTAAAGCCTCAATTGGGTAAGGATAAGTTAATTGCAATTTTTAAAAGTATAAATTATTGTAGTCCTGTTACCTCCCTCGAAAAATTTGCCCCCTTGCTAGGCAAACTTTTCAATCCAAGATGCACGATTAAGTCGTTTCCAACATGTTTTTAAAAATATTACCATTCATGTATCTGTTTTTAAAATCAACCTGATAGAGACATCATCATTGTCAGGGATCGTTTAATTGGATAGATAAATGCCTAAAGTATGCATATTCCCGGAAAATGTTATGCAAGCATGAAATCGACATCTTAAAAATCTTTTTTTTATTTTACAGAAATACTTTTTAATTAGTTCAAGTTCGGATCATGGTTTTATATATTTAGCGTAAAACTTTACATTGATAGAATTTACTAATAATACTTCGCGTTACTTGAATAAATTGCAGGTAAATTAAATAGATCTACACATGTTAATAGTTATTTGCATATACTTATCTAGTTAGTCTAGTTAAACACGCGTTGTTTTAGTAATTATGTAGTTAATTTATGAGTCCCAGAAATTTGATTAATAAAATTGAATTGAGTCCGCCTCCATACAACTCAACATCAAATCATCAACGCCGCCGCTAAAGTGTAGGTATTTATCTATACGATTATCCGATCCCTGATCATCATCCTATAAACGTCCAACGGGGAATGGGAGGAAAAATAATAGACAATCGTCAGAACGCTGGCCCAATGCGGGTTGGGGACATGACGTACGAAAACCGGTCAAGTACGAGTCTGACTCGCGCACCGAGGGTTCCGTACAAACTTTCATACACGATACCCGTCATGTCAGGACCCTATTAATTGTTGAACAATCTTAAATAGCTCATAGTAGAAGTTACCGTTGTAAAGCGCCTTCTTCATTTTGGTACTAACAACTTACAACCTAGTATGTTTGTTTATCAGTAATAGCTTTTTATCACGCGTACCGATTTCGATTATTAATTTTTTATTTGAAAGAAGGGACTATAACGATAATCGGATAGGAATTTGAGGACATAAAATTTCATACAAAAGTAAGTAAATTACAAATTTAATTAAGAAATTATTTTTGATAAATAGGACAGACGGACAGAGTCGCACACCATAAGGGTTCCTTTTTTACCTTTTTGGTACGGAACCCTAAAAAGGCAAAAACGATATCATAGGAATATTCCATTCTATCAACCCTGAACAAACGCCGTTACGTAGCAGTTTTGGGTAATTTGTGCTAAGACTGCATGTCATCATAACAATAACAGAGCAAATAAGAATTATTATCTCGAAGTCAATATATCTAGTTGCCATGTCGTGACATAGAGGAAATCGAAAGCACCCTATATTTTCTGATCTTTTATATTCGATATTCTCAAAACGTTGTCAAAGTGTACAAAGCCGCAGGGCGACGTTCTCAGTGTTTTGTTTGTAAGTGTAGGTATTACTTCATTGTACTTAAAACATGACAAAAAGAAGACAAACAAAAAAATATTTTACTAAGGCGAGCTTAACCCTTTAAGAGATCGCTTCCAGCTAACCTTAGCGTTTTAATACGGGCTTGTGCATAATCATTTTTAGGGTTCCGTATTCAAAGGTTAAAACGGGACCCTAAAAGACTACGACGAGACGGGAGACTAACGCTGTCCGTCCGTCTGTATGTCTGTCTGTCTCTCCGTCTGTCACCAGGCTGTATCTCATGAACCGTGATAGTAAGACAGTTGAAGTTTGCACAGGTAATGTATTTTTGTTGCCGCTATAACAACAAATACTAAAAACCAGAATAAAATAAATATTTAAGGGGGCTCCCATACAACAAACGTGATATTTTAGCCGTTTTATAGATAATGGTACGGAACCCTTCGTGCGCGAGTCCGACTCGCACTTGGCTGGTTTTTATAGATCGTTTAATGCACGAAGTCACGCCCCACTCCTTCTCGTTCCGTACTAAGCTAGTTGTAAACGGGTCACTATCAAATTGACCTTATCGTTAAATGACCATTTCAGCTAGATGACATAAAATTTAAATACACAGTCAGCATATAATCCATTCAGCTGCGACGACATGAAAGTAGAATACTCAGTCAGCAAAAATACAGTTTAGCTGGATGGCTAAGAATTAGAATGAATTAGTAGCCAAACGTCCGAAAATATAAATAGTACATATGATTACAATATCTAATGAGCCGAAAGAGAATTTAATTAATTGACATAAACACAGAACGAGTTAATAGCAAAACGTCATGAAATGTAAATAGTCTATAAATTAGAATTCCCAATTCGTCGAAAGTAAAATTATTTGATTGACATGAACACAGAACGAGTTAGTAGCAAAACGTCTCGAAATTTAATGTGTCGTAATTTATACATATGTAACAGTTTAAGCTAGGCTTATAATATAAGTTATAATATTAATATGGATATTCTGACATTTGTATTTGTTAGTAACGCATACCCCCTAAAAACATTGGTTTATCCCATCACACTTTAAAATCTTAGATAGTGCGACAAGGTTTTAATTCTTAAGTGTCATATTATACTTATAATACTTAACATTTGAAATCCAGACGTTTTGCTTATGGGTCGCTTGGCGTTTATTCCATTTAGCAATAAAAACATTACACAATCCAGACTTTTTGCTTCTTGACTGTTTAGCGTTCATGTCTGTTTAGTAATTAAGACGTTCTAAGATACAAACGCGTTGCTACCGGACCATATAGCATTTGTATCTATTAAGAACAAACGACATTCGAAGATAAAGATGTTTTGCTGCTAGATCATTTTAAATTGTTACGTTCTAAAATCCAGACGTTTTGCCAAAGAGTCATTTAGCATTCATGTCTATGTAGTTACAAAGACATAACACATTCCAGACATTTCAGCTATATATATTGTCCTTTAGCGATAAGGTAAATTTGATAGTGACCCGTTGTAAACACATACTTATAGTTATCTTGGTATCGTTACATTTAACGTAAATAATTGAATATACAAGCTAGCGATGACATCACCGCCATGTCACCAAATTACCACCATATGGTTGAAAAATAAAGACTCGGATTGCAAGGTTTTAAGGCCGTGGTAAAGTCGACCGAAAAATCAACCTAAGTGACAACGACAAGCCAAAAGGGACAACGACTTATAAAATTATTTAGGTCTGGGTAAAATTATTCATGTTTGGAGAAGGTTTTACAGTGTCTTATTTTTTTACGTGATAACGTCTTATACATTGATGAACGCCGGCTGGATGCACGAAAAAGTGTGACTCATTGTCCCGTTCTGAACGCCGGCGGTTGCGCGTACGAAATATCAACGCACACGCCAAACCGCTGCTCTGGTTCTAGAGATTCCAAATATGGCACGTAGGTTCCTTATAAGGTCTTAGGGGTGCACTAAGAAAGGATTGGGATTAAAAAGAAAGGATTTTTTTTGGCAGCACAATGTTTTCTCATGACGTCATCACGTAAAATTATCGTCCGTAAACCGTCTTTATAGAAAACCATTTTTTTTATAATAAATCAGATAAACATGCTAGCACGTAGCAGTAGACATATTGTGCGTGAGCGCTTAGAACAGGCTTCGGGTGAAATCGTTTATTTTGGAATAAGTACATATTATATACATATTATTATATTGTCTCTTTTGTAACTGCTTTTTTTGTGTGAGGTGTGCAATAACAGTAAATTACTTACACAAACAAAGAATGAAACAAAGAATGTTTGTGATCGCAATTATTTGACGCCCTAGCCGAAGGCAAGGGCGATAAATATGAGATCTGAGGCTTTCTTTATCATCGCCCGTGGTGAGTTCACACTTTCACGTCACTCCCTGGCCAGGAATTGGGATTTTTCGCAAGCGTAGCGTGCGGTAATTGCTGCTTTATGGCCAGGTGTGACGTTAAGTAGTGTAAGTATTGTTGGCTGTAGGTATTTTTTGTTAAGTGGCTGAACCGTTCACCCGGTAAGTAAGTGGTTTATTCCCAATGTGGGTCCACAGGAGAATGAAATTGTTTTTCTTTGAGCTCGATTTCTTAATCTTTAGTCTGTTCAATTACTCTTTTTTTTAATTTTTCATACAGACTAATGATTATTAATATAATATTTTCGGTTTTATAAACTTTTTTGGCTTTTTCATAAATATTCTAGGACTCAAAGAGATTAAGACGTTGTACAGTTACCAAACAAAAGATTGAAAGAGAAACGAAGAAACGCAAATATTATTTACTTTTCGTTTCGTATTTTCCTTATTATTCCAGGATTCGTAGAAATTGTACGCGTACAAATTGACATTTCTTTTCTACTTTGACCTTTTGGGTTCCATTTTAATTCGAGACAAAATTCAACATTTTGTTTCTTATTTGTACAGTCAGCTGCAAAAGTAGCTCTACGGATCAGGCGCTAAAAATGATCTACACTGGCTTTTATTCCTTTATTATTATACAGACGGGTGTAAATAGATCAGTTTGACCTCATCTCACGCGTAGCTACTTCGGCTGCTGACTGTATTAAAATAACATTTGATTGAATAGTATTTATTAAAAAAGACATAATTTTTTTTTTTAGTAAGTAGTTATTTGAACCTTCGATTATTTACGCGGCCAAAAGGGGTCACTTTATAACCCTAAGCTGAGAGTAGTCACCCGCTAAGCTTTATTGAAAATATTGTAGCCATCACATTCCAGTATCAATGTGTACTTAGTATGTTTTGAGTACATTTTATATGTAATTGGAATAACAAGAATTCATGGCCACATATTACAATTAAATTTGTACAATAGTTATTTCATACTACTAGAATCTACAAATCATAAACATTTGAAAATCTCTCTCTACACTAATAATAATTTTCTTACATTTATTCCGTTTTACATTCTGAGTCGGGAATCTAATCCCCAACCTATTTTTTTTCTCGAAAGCATCAAAGCTGTTAAAAACCTAAGTTTACACGTCTTTGTTTATTTTCGGATGCGGTCTAAATACAGAATTGTGCTTATGTATACTAATCTAAACTACTGACTATTATAATTATTATAAATAGGAAAAGTGTGTGAGACTGTAGCTTTGTAAAATGTAAGTTGGTATCTATAATGTGTAATATTTGGAACCGCTTATCGGATTACCAAATTTTTTTCAACTGCGTGTAAAATGGACTTTCTGGATGGTTTTAAGCACAGATGTATGAATATTAATACGTTTAAGTTTGTTATTGTACTCTGTCTTATGTGAATAAAGATAAAAATTGTGTATTTGACAATAAATAAGTCAAAAAAATATAAATAGTATTCTATGCTCTGAGGTTTTAAGCTATATTGCCAGCGTTCTTTGCAATACGCGGTCGAAGCCACGCGGGCTAGAATACGAAGCTAGCTAAAAATTGATTATACACATTTTACCCCAGCAGACGCTGTAACGCAACGAGTCGAGTTTGAAGAAACCGTGGAAACGTGTTTTTATCTATCTTGTTTATGTAATAAAAGCACCACGCTACCAACTCCGGGAATTCAATAAGCACACTTGATCGATCACGGCTTGGACGAGCTCACTCCTCACTGAAAGAGTTCCGATATTCTGACTGCATAATGTATCGTGAATGTTTACAAGTTGGCCGAATAGACCAATCAACGAGGCAGTTCCAATGGTGAAATAGCTGCCTTTAAACTCCGGTATTATAATGGCGTTTTCAATCAGACAAAGCATTCGTCCTTTTGCATTGTACTTTTTAGAGAGGGACGAATACTACGAATGTAGCGATATGTATTTAAACATAATTTTGGATTATTTTCTACTGTAATTAGGCAAGTCACATTATGCACTCTACCAGTTGAAGAAATGTACAGATTTAAAAGCTGCAACTACTGTTTACTATGCCTATGCGCATTCTTGGCTGTCTTATGGTACTATTTTATGGGGAAATAGCACTAACGTAGAATCATTGTTCAGGCTACAAAAAAAGTGTATAAGAATACTGGCGAATATAAATAACAGGGAGAGTTG
Source organism: Epinotia brunnichana (assembly GCA_963854355.1). Taxonomy (NCBI): domain Eukaryota; kingdom Metazoa; phylum Arthropoda; class Insecta; order Lepidoptera; family Tortricidae; genus Epinotia; species Epinotia brunnichana. Next base: position 11,612,293 of record OY977941.1, on the reverse strand, counting down.
CCGCCCTTATTTCAAAAAAATTAAAATATTAACTTTAACTTCACTGTACATTTTTGAAATATGTAAATTTGTTAAGAAACAAAAACACTTATTTGAACGTACAAGAGATAACTGTCTTAGAAATCAAAACTTGAGGAAAAGAAACAAATTAGTTAGCACCTTTACAAATTTGAAAATAGTTAAATTCCGGTACTTACCATATGGCAGTGACAGTTTATAACAAAATACCTTTAGAGCTTAAAAATATAGAGAAAGAATCATTATATTACAAGAAACTAATGAATTTTCTGGTTGAAAACTCGTTTTACAATATGAAGGAGTATCTAAGTTATAAGGTTTAATATTGCTAGTGTGATTAGTTTTTAAGTCCTAGATAGAGTAAGTACTTTATAATATTGCTGTGCCCTAAGGTTTATGCTGGAACATGTAATTATTTATAAAATCTTGTAAAACCCATAAATGCAATAAATGAATATGAATATGATTATCTATCTATACATATAATAAAGCTGAAGAGGGTCGAAAGTCTGTACATGGAAGATATTCGAAAAAAAATTGGCTAGGGATACTAAGAATCGATAACAGAACACGTTCCAACAGTTTTTAGAATTTTTGTCTGTTTGTCTGTTTATCTGTTTGTCTGTTTGTCTGTTTATCTGTTTATCTGTTTGTCTGTTTATGTGACCGCGCATCACGTGAAAACGGCTGAATCGATTAAGATGAAATTTGGTATAGAGATAGTTTGAGTCCTGGGGAAGGACTTAGGGTAGTTTTTATCCTGGAAATCAACCCCTAAGGGGATGAAATGGGAGGTGGAAATTTGTATGGAGCTACTTAAACCGCTGCACCGATTTGGATTAAGTTTGGTATATGATTAGTTTGAGTCCCGGAGAAGGTTTAAGGGTAGGTTTCATCCCGAAAATCTTCCCTTTAGGGGGTAAAATGGGGGGGTGAAAAATTGGATGAAACCCATTTTGATGAAATTTGGTTTAGAGGTAGTTTAAGTTCTGGGGAAGGACATTGGATAGTTTTTATTCCGGAAATCTTTCCCTGAGGGGGTGAAATGGGGGATGACATTTTGGATGGACTCCGTGTAGATCAAATTTGGTATAGACATAGTTTGACTCCCGGAGAATGACAATGGATAGTTTGAATCCCGAAAATCATCCTCCAAGGGGATGAAACAGGGATGTAAATGTGAATAAATCCCATTTAGTTAAAATTTGGTATAGAGATAGAAGGAGTCCCAGGGAAGGACAATGCATAGTTTTTATCCTAAATTATCTCCTGAGAGGGTGAAATGAGGGGTGAAAATTTGGATAGAACCGATTTAGATGAAATTTGGTATGGAGATAGTTCAGAGTCCTGAGGAAGGACTTAAAATAATTTTTAGTCCAGAAATCATCTCCTAAGGGGGTGAAATGGGGTATGAAAAATTGGATGGAACCCATTTACGGTATAGTGAGTTGGAGTCTTTGGGAAGGACATAGGATAGTTGACTCCTGAAAATCATCCCATATGGGGGTGTAATTGGGGGTGAAAATTTGTTTGTGACCCATTTAGATGAAATTTGGTTGAACGATAGTTTGAGTCCCGGAGTATGACAACGGATAGTTTTAATCCCGAAAATCATCCCCTCAGGGATAAAATAGGGAGTGAAAATTTGGATAAAACCCATTTAGATGAAATTTTGTAAATAGATAGAAGGAGTCCTAGGGAAGGACAATGCATAGTTTTTATCCCAAAAAATCATTTCCTGAGGTGGTGAAATGAGGGTTGAAGATTTGGATGAAATTTGGTATAGAGAGAGGTAGAGTCCTAGGAAAGAACATAGAATAATTTTTATTCCGGAACACATAAAAGGAGGAAATCATCCCCTAAGGGGGTGAGAAATGGTGGATGAACATTTGGATTGAACTCATTTATGGTATAGCGATAGTTAAGGAAGGACATAGGATAGTTTTATCCCGAAAATCATCCCCTAAGGGGGTGTGATTGGGGGTGGAACTTTGTTTTGATAAAATTTGGTTGAAAAATAGTTTGAGTCCTGGAAAAGGACATATAATAGTTTCTATTCCAGAAATTATCCCCTAAGGGGGTGAAATGGGAGTGAAAATTTGGATGTAGCCCATTTAGATGAAATTCGGTATAGAGATAGTTTGAGTCCTGGAGAATGACAACGAATAGATTCTATCCCGAAAATCATCCTCTAAGGAGGTGAAATAGGGGGTGAAAATTTGGATGGAACCCATTTACGGTATAGCGGTAGAGGGGAGTCCTGGGGAATAGGAACATTACATAAGTAAATATATGTATGTGACGTTCCAAGGGTAAAGGTACCTTATGGCGGCCTTAGTTTTGAAGATGTTTTCTAAAACGAGGTAAAAAAGACGTTTTATTATGGCTATTTTGAAAACTATTAGATGTAACATTTTGTTGAAGTATTTTTATTTTTAATATAAAATGTTTAAATTACAAGTCAGTTAATTTAATCCTACGGTTTAGTAGAAAAGGTCCTTACGGCCGTGTGATATGAAAATATGCAAAATAATACTGAAAAAAGCCTACATGCATTCATACAATCCATACTAATATTACAAATGCGAAAGTAACTCTGTCTGTCTGTTACCTTTTCATGCTTAAACCGCTGAACCGATTGAAATGAAATTCCGAGTTCCACGCTGACGAAGTCGCGGGCAAAAGCTAGTAAGTATTAAGTAGGTCCATTAGCTTAGTCACCCAATACACATCTTCAAGTATCTAAAGGCCTCCACATACCGGTTGCGTGCGCGGGCCCGCCGCGGGCCCGCGCACGCGACCGGTGTGTGGAGGCCTTAATCACTATTACGCATGAATAGCGCAAAAATATCAACGGTTTTAATGATTTTGTCGAAGATTAATCATAATTTTTTGCCCTACCTCTAGGGACGCAGCTATATGTATAAGAAGTTTACAATATTGTATTATTAGTTTTTGCTTGCTTCGATCATTAAATGCCTAATTATTACTTTCCAAAATGCTTTTCGTTGAAATAATAGGTATGTCTACTAACGCAGGCATTGTCTGATTCATCATAACTTTTATCAAAATTAGAACTCCCCATTGGCACACAAACCTCGATTTTGCCTAAAATGGGTATTATATGTAAAACTTAACTTAAATTATGTCTTAATCAAGAAATAAAAAATAAATAACTAAAAACAAGCATTAGTGTCTCATACTAAGTTTTAATTTAGTCGGTGGAAGACATGCATACGGCTTAATACCTAAACCTGATAGTAATTAAGGGTTACAAGCCCGTTACCAACCCTTTATTGATTTGAGGGTTCGTTGTGTTTACAGTTAGAGGCAATTGATGATCCCTCAATCTCAACAGATCCCATACTCGGGAGCTCTAATCCTCCGAATACGACACCAACTAACATTGAAATTTGAATCAACTAATGTAAGAAATGGAGTTGAATTTCGTTTGTTTCAATAAAGGACCAAAACAAAACAAATGCAACTCTATTCCAACTCAGAATGGTTTCAATTCCTTTAAGAGAATAACTCCTTCCAGTAGGCCCATGGGCCTTACGAGGATATGTACCGTTGTCGCTGCCGCTCGCTTGTGGCCGGGCCGCTATGCTTCCGAGTGAATATTCAACATTTATACGGCATTTTATTTTGTCAATATCATGTCAGCAAATATTGACAAAATAAATGATGATCGGAAATAACTTGTCTAAAAAACGTACCGAGACATGAATTTGAGGCACAAGACGTTTGCTAGCCGGATTATACAGGCACATAAAAACCGACATGCCTAAGTTACTAACTATGATGCTGACTGTACGGTCAACCAATTTGATTCCTAGTCCTAGGCCATCATAGAACCTTGCCGTTGTAAATGCTATGTCAATACGAGTTACTAGGATTATTGCGTCGCTATGTAGCAGTTAAAATGACAGGGTTCTACGGTGGCCTAGGAATCAAATTGGTTGACTGTACACCCTTTCGTGTAGATGTCTAGCCAGGCGTGTGAGCAGCACACACTTTTGATATGGGATTACTGGATGAGCCCTACGAAGGTTAATATAGGTATAAGCCTTATCCCACCAAAAACATAAACGTAAATAAAAACCGGCCAAGTGCGAGTCGGACTCGCGCACGAAGGGTTCCGTACCATTATCTATAAAAAAACATTTTTTTTCTGTGTTTTTAGTATTTATTGTTATAGCGGCAACAGAAATATATCATCTGTGAAAATTTCAGCTGGAACTATCACGGTATCAGTGAGATACAGCCTGGTGACAGACAGACGGATGGACGGACGGACGGACAGCGGAGTCTTAGTAATAGGGTCCCGTTTTACTCTTTGAGTACGGAAACCTAAAAAGAAGAGCCAGGGCGAAAGAAATAGAGTTTAATACTTGTTCATAATGTTATTTTGTTCCTATAAATACATATTTGGATTTTGCATAGAACTTGGCACTCATTTAGATCTCCATTCTTTTTGCGGCTTAGCCCACAGCCAAGCATAATACTGAACTTGGTTCCCCTTTTTTACATTTATGTTTTTGGTGGTATATCATTTCTTATTGTAAAGAAAACTAGGCAGGTATTGAGATTTAATGTTTTTTCTTGCGTTTCCGCTGCATGGTTTTGAACTTTGTATAATTATGTGGTGCCGCGCGCCGCCGACGACACACCGTTTGGCCGGCTGTTTAGCGCGTATTACAAGTTTTTTTGTATGGGGACACCACTTATTTTTTGACTTTACTTTATTTTTATATTTCTGTTTTATAGCAAATATATTGGGATAGTTTCGATTATCTGCTTGTAACGGTTCCAACGCTACAAGGTTTTTTTTTTGTATGGGGATCCCCCTATTTTTAACTTTTTTTATTTTCTTGGTTTTTTTTCCTACGCTTACACACAATTACCGAGCTGGAATCCAAATTTCTTCCTACTAGGTCATATGGAAGTAGGTTAGATTTAGGTACTATTATGTCAGTCAGTCAGTGCTAAAATTTACGACTTTTTGACCTTCATATCTTTATAACCGTTTGAGCTAGCTTCATGAACTTTGGGCTTATAGATGTGAATGATCTAGGAAGCTGATTCAGGAAGATGTAATCGCATTTAGATTAAGAATCCTTACTAGCTAAAAAGAACCTAGGAAGCTGATTCAGGAAGGTGTAATCTTCCTGAATCAGCTTCCTAGGATCTTTTCGTTATTTATTTTACGTTTATGTAATAAAAGCATAATTACTAGATACCTTGAGCGCCATCTATACTGGATGTTCTCAGTAACTGGTGAAGTAAGGTAGTGCAAAGTAAAAGGTCGAACGTAGAAGCTTTCGCCCGTCTGCAGAGATGGCGCTGTAAGCCAAACATTTATTTAAGCCTGTATAACATAGAGTCTTGCCTCGGGAAATACAATAAAAATACTGTAGTGTTATTCCACCATTCAGTAATTAACTAACAAATTGAGCTTTGGGGCACGCGTGGTTACTTGAGAATATGAAAAGTTGAGGATATTTTTAGATAGAGCGCTATCCAGCATACTCAGCTGTTTATAATCGTGAGTGTCATTCTCATAATACCCATACTACTGACACTATCCAGATAGTTAGATCCTGGTGAAAACGGGTGTATCAAGTTTCCACGCCTGTGCTGAATTTCCTCATTTAGCTGTTCTTAAAATAGGTAGGTACCTACCTACTACACAATCTGAAAGTGAGAAAAGTAGGAAGCACACCGCCTCCTCTTTAGACTTTCAGAAGGGATACCTTAACAAAGATGATTTGGATGAATATATATGTACATACAGTGTCTATCTGACGCTCTTACTTGGCTCGGGACCCTGAATGTGGACTTATAATTATTATTGCATGAAACGTTTATGTATACACACGCCATACGATTAAATAAATACAGTATCTAACAGAACGAAAGGCAAAGCTGATACCTGGTTGATGGTAAAGTGGAGTATGTTGTAACAGCATACTTTTTCAATCTCAACATGACTTTAGGTCCTCTTATTTGCAGTCGGTTAAAGATTCATGTAACATCCTGTAGAACCTGTAAGACGTCAGTTTATTAACGTAAACAAACTAATCAAAACCAATCCACATATCAGATTACTGCAATTTCAACTATGACCGCACTACCACATGCTTAAAATTACAGTATGAAACACTAACCACTCTCTGTAATAATCATTTAAGGACTATTTATGTTATTATTACATTATTTATTACAGGAATTTCGCATCACATTGTAGTTCACTCTGACCACTCTGACATTTTAGATTTGTCACCGTGTCATTGTTATTTTGAAAGAGGTCAGGTTAAATCACTTAATTAGACTTATTTCTTCAATTTTAAACTTCAAGTCAAGGTTTGACGTTCGTGTGTCAGACAAAATCTAGATAGAAATTTAAGTTACAAATACTGAAAATGCCTTTAAACTTTTCTGCGGAGAAACTTGTGGATATTATGATCCTTGTTTACGGAGAGTGTAGAAGTAACGGAAATGCCGCTCTTCGTCTGTACGCGGAGAGGTTTTCCGCACGAAGGCAACCCCAACAACGCCCGTGTGATCGTCAATGCGATTATCCGTCTACAAAATAATAACCCGCCGGTGTCGATTAACCGAAGAGGGCCTCATTGACCTCACGTGAGAGAGGAAGAGCGGGTATTGGACCATTTTCAGAACCAACCGGATTCTAGTACGAGACGTGCATACAAATTTTCCAGTAGTGTGGCTTTATACCTAAAAATAACATGTAAACTATAATTTATACGCGTACGAAGTCGCGGTCAGCAGTTAGTGTGTAATAAAGCTACACTAAGCTACGTTTCGTTGTGTATATGTTATGTACTATTTCTGGTGAGTAAAAACGAATATTTGTATTGTATTGTATTGTAAATCTTTTTCAGCTGCAATCTGGTAAGGCACATTACTGGCTTTAACCACAGAATAAGTAATAGTACTACGTACTTTAGCTTTTGAATAAGTGATTAAATTATATTAATTTTTTTCGTAGTAATACGATTCGTGGTTACACCATTATTATCGTACGAGTACAGTCATACAAATGAGACAATTCACGGCGTGATAATGCCGAAGGTTCAGACGCCCATTTTCCCTGAGAACAACAAAATAGACCTACCTTTAGAAACACATTATTATTCTAGGTCAATTTCGGCTCTCAGACCAATTTCTGTATGTTGTACCTATTTAATAAGATAATTGTATGTCTTAATTTGCCGAATAACAGTACCTATAGTATTTTAGTTTAGAATGAAGTTTCGTGTGCGGATTGTATGATTTAGTATTTGTTTTGTCGAATATTCACATAATTCCTTGTGTCCCCTATTTTTTCCATCGTTGACAAAAAGCATCTATTAGAATCTTGTATTTAATTGCACAGAATCACAAGCGTTATAGATACTTAGACGTGGAGCCACTTCGTCACTTTACAAAAAAAAGGTCTTTCAATTCAACATACTTACCTACCAACTTTTATCCAAATTTGACGAAAACTAATATACAACAGAAGAAAAATCTGCCCAAATAACGCATTTCGTAACAACGTCATTGAATGAGATGTATAGAATTGATTAAACTGAAATACATCAGAATATAAAGTCGAATTGCGAGATTTGGCTACTGAGCTTAGACCTGATGCTGACTGATCTACTTGACTGATTGACTTGATATCATGTGGCCCCTAAATGGGGCAGAGGACGTGCTACGAGTATGAGTAGAATACTTAGGTAATGATTGCAAGAACGCCTCCATGTTGTGTTTTGGCGGGCCACGTTTCCTCTTCCCTTGTGGTTTCCATACAGGGCTTGCCTTGCGGGTGTGGTCTACTGATCGACAAACTCGTCTCGAACTCCAGACGAGATTAAAAGGCTTGTTAAAAACGGTCTGGTAAAAAATTAATTTAATTATTTGTTACACAATGCAGACCCATAGGACTTTTCGTTTACGTGTCGCAAGGTAAATGCTACAGCGGCTACGTCAAAGGTTTCATCGAGAGCATCCTTGATCATGCCTAAATTAAATTGTAAAATAGGTTAACTGTAAGTGTTCATCGATTACGTACGTATTTAAAGTAATAATTCAATATTTTATGGCTGAGACCTCGATTATGCGTGGATTAACTGGTTCATTATCCTTGCTCAATTAAAAATCGGTTAAGTAAATGTAATATGCGGCTTCTGTTATCCGGCTGTTATTGTTTGGCGGGTGTTGTGTTGTCTGTGTGAATGTGTGTGTGTGTGTGTGTGTGTGTGTGTGTGTGTGTGTGTGTGTGTGTGTGTGTGTGTGTGTGTCTGATATAGGTAGTATAATTAAGAATTAAGAATTTTTATTCATTCACACATAGGTTAACAGTATGACACCGAATCACTTATGTGGTACCTACAAAATACATAACATAACTATAGATATTTAACCCTTCGTCTGTGTTTGGTCAGGATCCTGATCTCATTTTACTGTCAACTTTTTGCATTTTTTTTGCGAACAATTTTATTTGGTCTATACGGTGCAACCGAGGCTTGAACTCAGGTTTTTTTTACCTACCACATACGAAGGGTTAAAAACACTTTATGCGAAATTCAAAACAAACGGTAACGATATAACACGATAAACAAAAACTAAAATAAACTCATAAACAACTTCAACAAGAAATATGTCCAAGTTTAAATCTTAACACTATTATGCGATAAGAATGCTAATACTTTTCTACAGAACACACCAATACTGTCAGCAAATATGTCTATACCGTCAGCTTCCTGTATTATATGGTTAAAAGCTGTGCGCGCTCTGGCAGTAGGAGCGTACACACCGCGCCTCGTGCGCTCGCCGTTTACAGCGAACAGCAGCCGCGGGCGCCGCGCCGCCACCGCGCCGCCCGCGCCGCCCGCCGCACCGACCGCCGGCCCACTTGCTCGCGGCACCTGCAGGCCCATGCGTTCCAACACGGACGCGTTGTCTACTCTATTATTTGGCAGCTGGTAATAGTGCACTATATGTATAATTTTTCTCCGAGTCTCAAGCGTGTGAAGGCCAGTCATTCCCGAAACAAACAGGGACGGGTACATGAAGGGATAGTATCCGTATCGTCGCTTGTAGATATGCCTGGCGAATTTCTTCTGGATTTTCTCCAACATTGTGCTGTATTTAATCTCATGCGGATCCCACACTACTGCACCGAATTCAAGTCTACTGCGGATATACGCATTGTATAGCATGATTGCGACTTTGGGAGTTGAAAATTGGGAAGCTATCCTCATTATGAATCCCAGCGTTTTGGATACCTTTTTGCAGGTCTTCGTAATATGTTGTCTGAAGTCGAGTTGGGTGTCCAGAATAAGCCCTAAGTCTCTTATTTCGTCGGTCCGTTGCAGTGGATTGCCGCGAAGGTTGTACTCAGTAGCGATTGGTGAGCGGAGTCTAACAAAAGTTACATATTCACATTTCGAGGCGTTAAAGTGCAGTCTATTGTTATCACTCCATTCAGCAATAGCGTCTATGTCATTCTGTAGACGTACTCGGTCATTGTCGTCCCTAACACGGTGGAAAACTTTTATATCATCTGGGAACATTAAACATTTAGCCGTGCTGACGGCGCTCGGCAGATCATTAATCATGATTAAAAACTGGGTAGGCCCTAGCGTGCTGCCTTGACTTACACCAGAACGAGTGTAGTATGTTTGAGACTCGAATCCAGTAAGTTTGACATATTGCTTTCGATCTTGTAGGTAACTGGCAAAGAATTTTAAGAGCCTAGGTATAAATCCTGTATCTGCGAATTTGCGCAGGAGGATATCGTTATCTACAAGATTGAAAGCTTTGCGAAAGTCAAAGTAAGCTGCATCTACCTGCACTCGAGCATCCAAAGCTTCAGCTATGTAATCGACCAAGACTACATGATTCGTCGTTGTTGACCGACCTCGACGAAAACCATGCTGAGAGTCATCCATTTTATCTGTGATCTGCTGAGAGATAAGATGGTCCACTATGGATTCGAATAATTTGCCGAACACCGACAGTACTGCAATAGGCCTATACCCTGTCACGTCGGATCCTTCGCTACTCTTTAGTACAGGGGTTACTCTGGATAACTTCCAGCACGACGGATATATGGCACATTGCAGGGAAAGATTGTATATATAAAGAAGTGGTGTTTCTAAGACAGATATACAATCCCTTGCCAAAAATGGAGGTATACCATCCGGTCCAGCCGAAGAGCGCGGCTTGAGTCGCTTGGCGGCACGCCGCAGGTCTGTGACGCTGACATGCAATATTGTCAGAACTGCGAGTAGACCTGAATTATGGACGTTACTCATTTTTTACTGCGTAGGTACTATACTTCGATTTTTTTAGCATTAGAAATTCGATAAACAAAGAAGCAGGTGTCGTAAACCTGTTTCTTCAGAAGTTAATAATAAAATATTAAATTATTGTGTATTTTTCTTTGTTACATCAATGATTTCACATTTCCTATCACTTAGGTTTGTAAATATTATATATATATTATTACTAACTATTCCTAACCTAACCTACCCTTTCACTACACTGAATTGGGATAGATCCATCGGCGGTGAACCGCACTATCAACGAAAGATAATAACTTTAACGGAAAACAATGAAACTTAAAAACTCAAAACAACGAGATTCTGGGATAATGACAAAGTATCGCACTTGCATTCGCATGGCATACGAGATGAGAGTGACGTTTAAAAACAAACATGAACAATGTACTTAATGGCGGACATTTTATCCGAACGATTGCAAATGTCAAAACGCTAAACTCTTATTGATGTGGGACACGATCTCTTCAATTTAGTCGCAATTTATAGGTTTAAAACGTTCCGTTTGTTTGAAACCTCTGCTTCTCTGGGTTTTTTATCATGCAATTTTTTTGCGATATATTAAAAATAACACAAATAAAATATTAATGCTGTATTATTAAATAATCCTTTTAAGTAAATGCAAATAACACTTTTTGCTATCGTATAATAATAATGCCAAATGCTTTAAAAAATGTTTTCATAGTTTTCCACTTATTCCGCCGCATTTAAGTACGGCAGGTATCGTAAAACGTGTTCTATAAAAAACCTTACACTTACTTCTGTAAAGGTCTTTCTAATGCTAAAAAAATCGAAGTATACGTAATTAATGTAGTAACTTGAAACGAGTTAATATCTAGAACTGTAATGGCGGATATTTTTGCGCGTTTTGTCGTGTTAGATATTAATACGGGTGACTGTACAGTAAGCATTATAAACATGTAACTATACACTTGTCGACCTTATCTCTAAACAATATTTGCTTTCATTGAATTGATTCCAAAACCCATATCGACAAAAAAGTCAATGTAATCTATCTATACATATAATAAAGCTAAAGACGGTCGAAAGTCTGTACATGGAAGATATTCGAAAAAAAAATGGCTAGGGATACTTAAAATCGATAACAGAACACGTTCCAACAGTTTTTAGAATTTTTGTCTGTTTGTCTGTTTATGTGACCGCGCATCAAGTGAAAACGGCTGAATCGATTGAGATGAAATTTGGTATAAAGATAGTTTGAGTCCTGGGGAAGGACTTAGGGTAGTTTTAATCCTATAAATCAACCCCTAAGGGGATGAAATGGGGGGTGGAAGTTTGTATAAAGCTACTTAAACCGCTGCACCGATTTGGATGAAATTTGGTATATAATTAGGAGTCCCAAAAAAGGTCAAAGGATAGTATTTATCCCGAAAATCATCATTTTAAGGGGTAAAATAGAGGGGTGAAAATTTGGATGTAATCCATTTAGATAAAATTTGGTTTAGAGGTAGTTTAAGTTCTGGGGAAGGACATTGGATAGTTTTTATTTTGAAAATCTTCTCCTAAGGGTGAAATGGGGGGTGAAATTTAGGATGGACTCCGTTTAGACCAAATTTGGTATCTATAGATCTATATCTATAGATATAGTTTGAGTCCCGGATAATGACAATGGATAGTTTGAATCCCGAAAATCATCCTCCAAGGGGATGAAATAGGGATAAAAATGTGGATAAATCCCATTTAGTTAAAATTTGGTATAGAGATAAAAGGAGTCCCAGGGAAGGACAATGCATAGTTTTCATCCTGAAAAATCATTTCCTGAGGAGGTGAAATGAGGGATGAAAATTTGGATAGAACCGATTTAGATGAAATTTGGTATGGAGAGAGGTCACAGTCTAAGGAAAGAACATAGAATATTTTTTATTCATATTCATTCATATTCATTTATTTGCTGCAACCATGGTATTTACAGGATGTTCTTAAAATTAATCAGTACAGACATGGACCCTACTAGGGTGTAGCAACATGTTTAAATACTAAACTAACCTAAACATACATATATTTAAAAAAAATCAACATATTGTTATATTTATATAAAATCTGCACATTAGATAACAACATACCTACTAGATTGCATTTGCACCATCTATTAAATTGTAAAAAATATTGGCCCATGAACTCCTGTAGCAAGTATGGGCATTCAGTTAGGAGGTAAGTTTTAAGTTTATCAACAAAAGTGTTATATGTTACTTCGTTTCTTATAAGCTGCGGGATTTTATTGTAGATTCTAATAGACATTGCGTAAGGGCCTTTACTGAACATTGTTAGTTTGGCGGGAACTGCTTGAATTATTTTATTGCGATGACGTAAGTTGTGTGCATGAGAGTTGAAGTTTTCCGGTTTGGGATACAGACTAGGATATTTATGGACAAAGAGATGTGAGGGTAAGAATTTTTAATCTACAGAAGTGTGGTCTGCAACTATCTTCATTTCTTATGTTGCTGAGAACTCTTACGCATCTTTTCTGCAATAAAAATAGATCTTTGGCATTTGCACTACTGTCCCACAACATTATTCCATATTCCGGAACACATGAAAGGAGGAAATAAGGGAAACACATAAGGGGGTGAGGAATGGTGGATAAAAATTTGGATTGAACCCATTTACGGTATAGCGATAGTTAAGGAAGGACATAGGATAGCTTTATCCCGAAAATCATCCCCTAAGGGGGTGTAATTGGGGGTGGAAATTTGTTTGTGACACATTTTTATAAAATTTGGTTGAAAGATAGTATGAGTCCTGGAAAAGGACATAATATGATAGTTTCTATTCCGGAAATCATCCCCTAAGGGGGTGAAATGGGGGTGAAAATTTGGATGCAGCCCATTTAGATGAAATTTGGTAAAGGGATAGTTTGAGTCCTGGAGCATTCTCCAAGGAAGTGAAATAGGGGGTGAAAAATTGGATGGAACCCATTTACGGTATAGCGGTAGTTGGGAGTCCTGGGGAATAGGAACATTACATAGGTAAATATATGTATGTGACGTTCCGAGGGTTAAGGTACCTTATGGCGGTAGTTTCGAAGATGTTTTCTAAAACGAGGTAAATAAGACGTTTTATTATGGCTATTTTGAAAACAATTAGATGTAACATTTTGTTGACGTATCTTTATTTTTGATATAAAATATTTAAATTACAAGTCAGTTAATGTAGTCCTACGGTTTAGTAGAAAAGATCCTTACGGCCGTGTGATATGAAAATATGCAAAATAATACTGAAAAAAGCCTACATGCATCTATTATGGTGAGGCGGGGATGGGGGGCCGGAAATCAACCCCTAAGGGGATGAAATGGGGGGTAGAAATTTGTATTGAGCTACTTAAACCGCTGCACCGATTTGTATGAAATTTGGTATATAAATATTTTGAGTCCCGGGGAAGGTCAAAGGATAGGTTTTATCCCGGAAATCTACCTTTTAGGGGGTAAAATGGGGGCGTGAAAACTTGGATGTAACCAATTTTGATAAAATTTGGTTTAGAGGTAGTGTTAGTTCTGGGAAACGACATTGGATAGTTTCTTCCCCTAAGGGGGTGAAATGGGGGGTGAAATTTTGGATAGATTCCGTTTAGATCAAATTTGGTATAGATATAGTTTTAGTCCTGGAGAATGACAATGGATAGTTTGAATCCCGAAAATCATCCCCCAAGGGGATGAAATAGGGATAAAAATATGGATAAATCCAATTTAGTTAAAATTTGGTAAAGAGATAGAATGAGTCCCAGGAAAGGACATGCATAGTATTTATACTGAAAAATCATCTCCTGAGGGGGTGAAATGAGGGGTGAAAATTTGGATAGAACCCATTTAGATGAAATTTGGTGTCGAGATAGTTAAGAGTCCTGGGGAAGGACATAAAATATTTTTTAGTCCAGAAATCATCTCCTAAGGGGGTAAAATGGGGTATGAAAATTTGGATAGAACCCATTTACGGTATAGCGAGTTGGAGTCTTGGGGAAGGACATAGGATAGGCTTATCCCAAAAATCATCCTCTAGGGGTAATTGGGGTGAAAATTTGTTTGTGACCCATTTTGATGAAATTTGGATAATAGTTTGAGTGCTGGTAAAGGACATAATTATGATAGTTTTAAATTCCCGAAATCATCCCCTAATGGCGTGAAATTGGGATGAAATTTCATATAAAGATAGTTTGAGTCCCGGAGTATGACAACGGATAGTTATAATCTAGAAAATCATCCCCTCAGGGATGAAATAGGGGGTGAACATTTGGATGAAACCCATTTAGATGAAATTTGGTAAAGAGATAGAAGGAGTCCCAGGGAAGGACAATGCATAGTTTTTATCCCGAAAAATAATTTCCTGATGTGGTGAAATAAGGGTTGAAGATTTGGATGGAACCCATTTAGATGAAATTTGGTATAGAGAGAGGTAGAGTCGTAGGAAAGGACAAAGAATATTTTTTGAGTGAGAAATGGTGGAGTTGAAAATTTGGATTGAACCCATTTACGGTATAGCGATAGTTGGAGTCCTAGGGAAGGACACAGGATAGTTTTATCCCGAAAATCCTCCCCTAAGGGGTGAACATTTACATTTGAGTGACCCATTTAGATGAAATTTGGTTTACAGATAGTTTGAGTTCCGTAAAAGGACATATGATAGTTTTTACGCCGGAAATCATCTCTCACGGGGGTGAAATGGGAGTTGAATATTTGTATGGAGCTACTATACAACCCATTGAGATAAAAAAAATTATAGAGGTAGTTAGTAGGCGCGGCGTTGGTAGGCCCCCCACAAGGTGGACTGATGACCTGGTAAAGGTCGCGGGAGTCCGCTGGATGCGGGTGGCGCAGGATTGGTCACTTTTGAACTCTTTGGGGGAGGCCTATGTCCAGCAGTGGACGTTTTCGGCTGATATGATGATGATGATAATGATGATAAAAATAGTTTGAGTCTCGGGGAAGGGCATATATTCTATGTCCTTTTATATCGGAAATCTACCCCTAAAAGGGAAATGGAGGGTGAAAGTTTGTATCGAGCTACGATATAAACGAGTTCTACGTGGACGAAGTCGCGGGTAAAAGCTAGTTTATAATAATCTTCTAACAAAATTTTAAGAAATGCGATCTGTAGTCAAAATAATCTTTGTCCGCGCAAAAATATAGAACTAGGTACGTTCCCTTCGCTCGCTTTTTCAATTAGGTATGATAAAAGTGACAATAATGTATAATGTTAATTTGTTTCGATGAAATCAAAACACATTATCCTGTTATATTGCGTTCAGTGGAATCTGGTGCATAACCATCGTAAATAGATTTATTTATAACTTCGTTGTTTTGCATAATGCATTGATTATCCATGTTTTACTACGTAGTGCTTAAATACAATATCAATAGTTGAGGATGCCAAGTGTGTACTGACTTAACGTTTTGTAAATAGGTAGACGGTAACTTGAACAATATTTATGATAGGTCGTAGGTCGGTGATTCTTTGCGAGATTAAACAGCTATATTATAAGTATAACCCTGGTTACATTAACTGTTCAATTATCTCGTCGAAAAGGCATCGGAACGCCCCTCGTGGTCGTTGCGGTTTTATGAAGTATTATAATTATAATATACGTGAATTGTTTTCATTCACGCGTTCCGCCTTGCGAAACATAGCCACGTTATGTGTGGAAGGGTCTGATAGGTATTCAATATTGAGAAAGAAATACCTTACCGATGTTTTCGCAACATCATCACATCAGCCGAAAGACGTCCAGTGCTGGACATAGGCCTCCCCCAAAGAGTGCCACAATGGGCGGTCCTGCGCCACCCGCATCCAGCGGACTCCCGCGACCTTTACCAGGTCATCAGTCCACCTTGTGGGGGGGGGCTACCCACGCTGCGCCTTCCGATACGTGGCCGCCACTCGAGAACCTTTCCGCCCCAACGGCCATCGGTTCTACGTGCAATGTCTGCTTATTGTTTATTTCTTTAACACAATAAAATTAACTACGTGCAAATTGCACATTATATGTTGTAGCTTATTTATAAATGACCCTAACAAGAACGGCATCAAGTTTTACTGTTATTTGGTGTACGAAAGACCTTTTTCACTAGTAGTTAATAATTAGAGTAAGACGTAATTTTCCGCGACCTTGGTTAACAGATTCTATATCTCGTTGTATCGGTATACATGTACCTACCGTCGACAACACCTACTGACCATTTTAAACCTTATTGCTACGAAATAAGGTATATAAGTGATTACTCCAGCCCAGCGCGTCTTCGTTTGTATGTAATCTGGTTATATTCCAGCTCGGGTTACAGCCAAACCGCAATCTCGCACCCAATTCAATTAAAATCTTATTGCTTAACACATTCCTTCATTACATACATAATAATACATATATAATGGATAGCCAATAGACATTATTGGGTTTAATACACAGTCACGTATATATTGCTGTACAATGTATTATTTTATCTATCCAAATATCATAAACCCTCCATGATGCGTTCAAGAACCGCACATTATGACCACCATAAAAATAAACTGTTTTGTTAGAACAAATTTCTTATCTGTGGAAATGTTATTATTACTAAATAATAACATCGATTTCGATGATATTATTTCATTCAAATTTCGAACGTCTCTGAAAAACAAAGAAATTTGATTTAACCTCTATTCTAATATCAGTCGAGATGACGTAGTTCGAAATGAATTGTCAAATTTGCATACAAATTTGACAAATGTCGCACGTAAGTAAGATATCGAACGATATGACACTTGGATCCGACTCTAGTTTGTCTCTGAATTAAAAAAAAACTATGACAGCTGCCAGAAAACGACGCCGCGATGCCGGTCATAATATGCGGCTCCTGAATGCATCATGGAGGCTTATGATATGTGGATAGATAAAATAGTGTATGTAACTGTACATAATTAGGCATTAAAACACTCGTGTGATGTTATTATGAAACGAGCCGAAGGCGAAACCCACACTCGTGTTTAATGCCCTTCATTATGTACAGTCACATAAACTACTATACTATATGGGCGATTCTAGTACTACAGGCTGAGTTTTTTTTTATGGTACGACGCCGACGTTAGCAAACAAGCATACGGTCTGTCTGATATTAAACACGTACCGCAGCCTAGCCAGTAGCAACACGGCATGAACGCGAAACTGTCCAATGGCGTTACTTATAGCAATGACACTAAACGAGTTATTCCTTTATGCTCATGTTACAATAAATGACACAAATCCGATTACGCCAAAATAAGTGTTTAGGACTAATGGAACAAAATGAATTAAGTCTTTACTCAAAAATATAACTGTACGAATGTCTTTAGGTTCGTGACTAATTTCGACTTGAGACTACTTATGCCGTTGCAGTCGTCTTGAGTGATGGATAAAGTGACTTATACCATAAAGCACACCCTTCTTATACCCTTCGGGTCATCGAAAAAACTAGGTTAGGAGACAGCTAGAGATATGTCCTTTTGGTATGTTGTGTAGTTTGACGAGCTGAATCCAATGGTGCAGCAAAAACCAAAGGGAATAACTCTTGTTACGCCGTTATTCACTAGAGGCACTGATATTTCAAAACGATAATTAACCTTCATCAACTTAAAAAATATGATATCATCCAAAGCATGTAATAAAGCTCTATCTTTGTTTTCTTATACTGCACTTCATTTGCATATAAAAAAGGCGTAAATGCCGTTATTTTCTGAAAACTATACATCCATTTTTCACCGAAGGTATATTGGCCAATGACAAACCACTCTATTAAATCTTTTCTAATGGTGATAGTTTAAAATACTCGAACCTTGAAGACCCGCACCTTTTTATCGTCATGTCAGAAACACTTAGTGGAAAAACTTGTTAACATAACATCCAGTTCGATGAAACTATTATACCTAAATTATTATAAAGAGATCAATCGTCGAATCCGACTCGGCTGGGCAGCGTTCGGGAAACTACGGCACATTTTTTCGTCCAATATTCCGCAGTGTCTCAAGACGAGAGTCTTTGACCAATGTGTGTTGCCAGTGATGACATATGGCACTGAAACGTGGTAGCTTACAATGGGCCTCATAAGAAGGCTCAAAGTCACCCAAAGGATAATGGAGAGGGCTATGTTGGGAGTTTCTCTGCGTGATCGCATCAGAAATGAGGCTGTCCGCAGCAGAACCAAGGTAACCGATATAGCCCTCCGAATCGCTAAACTGAAGTGGCAGTGGGCGGGGCACATTGCACGTAGAACTGATGGCCGTTGGGGCGGAGAGGTTCTCGAGTGGCGACCACGTACCGGAAGGCGCGGCGTTGTTAGGCCTCCCACAAGATGGACTGATGACCTGGTAAAGGTCGCGGGAGTCCGCTGGATGCGGGTGGCGCAGGACCGGTCACTTTGGAACTCTTTGGGAGAGGCCTATGTCCAGGCAGTGGACGTCTTGCTGATATGATGATGATTTTACCTTTATAACTCGTAAATGATGTGATGCATAGATATATAAAGTAAAGATAGGCCCAACCCGCACGAGTAATTCGTCCAATGCGGTGGCCCTAAACTAGCAATGGTGGGCCACCGATCCTTAATCTGTGGCAGGACGCCGTACCGTTCAGCTGTCAGAGTGTGTCAGAGCCGACTGTCTCAAAATGCCCATTTGTTCCGTATAAGGGTGCAAAAATTATGATACAAAAGTAAAAACAATACATGGGATATCTTATCATCGGTAAGTATCGTCAGTTTCTATTTTATCGCTTAGTAACACATTTTCAAAAGAATTATTTCGTTACCTAGCGACATTACGTTTTGTTAGTTTGCAACGGCTAGTCAATCAAAAGTAACCTTGTAAAGGCGTCATTTTTATACTGGTGTAGGAACCATTGTCTATGGACATTGTTTGATAATATATAGCTATACATTTGATTGTTATTTGAAAGAAAGTCGTTTGAACTGTATTTATTTGAACACTTACTTTAATAATATTTTCAACTTTAACGAGTCGATTCGTCGTTCATTGTTTGACGAAGAGACACATAATGTCATGTTATTTGGCTCTTATTCTATCATTTGCCACATTGTAAAGTAATACGAATAAATATTTGTGTCGTAATTATTGTGAGTCTTTGTGGCCTAAGTCACTAAATTGCACCCGAGATATCATTTGGAGAAAGTAGTGTTTATGTGTATTAAAATCTTACATTTGTTACGGAAAAAACCTCTACCGCATCCCTGACAAAATTTCGTGACAAACCGTTCAGTAGTTGAGCCGTAAAAGTAAATAGATAATTATACAAACTAACTTTCACATTTATAATTACTTATTTATTACATAGATACCACTATCTCTATGTGATGTTTACATCAACCACTGCCAGCCACTTCATTAATATTGAGAAAAGTCCCCCTTACAAGGTTACTCCGGCCACCCGAACGTGTGATACGCAGTCCGTACAACAGATCGCGCTACTCATTTTTAATAAGGACAGATGTCAAGCGAATTGTTCGGACGGGCGTATCTTTACGTTATAAATCTATGATGTGATGTCATTGATTATAAATCCTTTTTGCCCGACTACGGCAGAGCCGAAAGGAAGGGATGTGATTTTAGCAGTCTATGTTTGTATTTACGTGTGTTCCACCGTAGCGTTTAAGATACTGAATCGATTTTGATGCATTAGATGTCAATCGATTCAAAATTTTGCTCCGGGTGGACATAGGCTTCATTACGTTTGAATAAAAAAAAATGATTTTGTGTTTAGTTCGTTTTCCGTAGTCGCGCGATTCAGTTTTTGAACTTATTCCACTAACTAAAAGAGCTTTTACGATTCATCCAAACAAAGTTGCTATGATTACTACCTATAACTAAAGTGATATATCAATATATCTATCTATCTATATTTATATTAAGCGACGCCAATTTTTGTACATGCCATCAGATCTAAAGTTAAGGTTCGATTTTGACAAATTCTATGTCATTCGATTCTCTTCGTTTTTTTTATAGAAAAAGTACAAAAATGTTAGTTCAAAAAAACTACTGTGCGCTGACCACGTGACTGGCTGCGTGACGTCACGTGACGTAACTCCTGTTTTGACTTGAGATGACAATGTAAAATAGATGAACAAGAATTGGACTCAAACCTGTAGTAAGTTCTTTAGCATAAGAAATTAGAAATGCTGAGTCGGCCACATATTGATAGAACACTAAGAAAGAAAATTAGGAAAATAGAAAACGAACGATCTTTTTACAATGTTTAGTTGTTTACAAAAACTGGCAGAGATATTGTGCCAACTGTGGATTTATTTTTTTACTGACATGGAGATGTCAATATTATATGCCATTTTTTACTTCAAAAAAGTTTTTATACAAACTTATTTTCCCATATTCTAAATGTTGGGAGAAGAATGAGGTTTCAACCCCTTAATTTTCGTAATAGATGGCTTTGTTAACCTTACTTATCATAGTTATCATAATGCCATAAGCGCTCATAGCCTTCTTTCCATTCAAGATTTAGAAAACGAAACTCGATTATTGAAATTTCTTCTCGGATGCCGGGGGATTGGCGACTTTGTTGACCTGACTTGAATGCCATCCAAATTATTTCAGGTTCAAATAATTATATTTCGATTACAGGTACGTGTAAATAGTAATTTGTCAAACCGATATGACTTAAAAAATAGCAGAATATATAAACCAGTACATATAGCAGTGTAGCTATTTAGCGGTATAAATAGTCAAATGCAACCATAACCGGTAAAATATTATTTTAAACCATTAACGGTCCCCGATACATTATTCGTTGATCTGTGCCGATACTAATATAAACAGGTGTAATGTCTGTGAAATTATAAGTTTGTATGTTGGGGGTAATCTCAGAATTCTAAAAACCTATCTTCAATGGGTTATATGTAGAGTGGACAGACGAAATTATGTGGTATATTTCATCCCGGCCTGTCGCTCCGCATAGGTTCTTTGTAATACGTGGCGGTGCCTGCGCGGCTCCTATTCCTTAATTATAACGAGAATGTCACTCCGATTGATTAATTGACCAGTTGATGTGTCCAATCCATATGACAAACCAATTTTAGCATGCAATGCTCGACTCGAATAACCCAAATGTATTCCGAAGTAAGGCAAAACATATTAGTTTCAAACTGATCATGAAAATGTTTAAATAATATTTTATATATTTTTTAAGAGTTTAAAAGAGACACTTCAACAAATGTCGCCTTCTCATCAATTCAAACGATCTTATTCGAGTCTATTTAGCAAAGGAATGCATGACCTCTGACAGGGGCGTGGCACATGGCAGACAATTTCTTACGCATGCATTAAATATGCTCTTCAGTATCGCCAACTCACTAGCAAACGATGCAGTGCATGCTATTAAGCATTATAATATGTTAATCAATCTAATTTTTTTCATCATATAGATATATTAATCTACTACCCTACCTACCTCTACCTACATGTCATTGTTTTGTTTCTCATTGTAACTGTTCGTTTGTGCGAGGTGTGCAATAAAAAGTTTTTGTATTGTATTGTAATCTAATCATAGTAGATATTAAAAAAAACCGGCCAAGTGCGAGTCGGACTCGCGCACGAAGGGTTCCATACCATTATCTATAAAAAAACTATTTTATTCTGTGTTTTTAGAATTTGTTGTTATAGCGGCAACAGAAATACATCATCTGTGAAAATTTCAGCTGGAACTATCACGGTATCAGTGAGATATAGCCTGGTTACAGACAGACGGACAGCGGAGTCTTAGTAATAGGGTCCCGTTTTACTCTTTAAATACGGAACCCTAAAAAAATGAGTTGGTATTTTCTCTCTCTCTCGCTCTTTCTCAACCCTGCACGGCTATCACAAGACGGCCGCGACATACTCTCGAGCTCTCTCGCACTATCCGTCTCTTTCTAAGTGGTCTAATAAAAGAGAGACGCATAGTGCGAGAGAGCTCGAGAGTATGTCGCGGCCGTCTTGTGATAGCCGTGCAGAATAGTGGGTGAGAAAACCCATTTTTTTCGAATTCTAAAGAAAAAAGTAAAAGGTAAATTTATTTTTGAAAACGCCCTTTTCTATTCTGTTCAAGGTTAAGAAATCAGGGAACCCATATAAAAAGTCCTGCTATGTGGATTCCATTCAACACAGAACAAATTAATTACAAACCGTAAGTAGCTTTAACTAATAATATTCAATAACTTAACGTCGTCAAACTAATATGTCTAATACATTACTTTCAATGACTAATGAATAGCTTAGCAAATACATAGATTAATGTTTTGACTTTCCTAACGCCCGGAGCGTGATATGGCACTGAACACTCGTGGAATAAGTGATTGGATCTTTTATATTGTTGTCACTGACAACTAAACCGAAGCTAATTATATTACGTCGCTTGCGCAAGGTTTCGGCAGATGCCGCTTACAATCGACTAATTAACATTCTGTAATGAAAATCACGACTTTTTCTTACATTAGTTTTATTCAAACGCAGTGCACCGATAAGGTTCCCGAGTTGCGAGGTTTCTGTGAACTGCTTCTAAAATGAGTCAGTTAAGGACTTTGTAGTATTAAGGTATATTATACGGTAGGGTATTTCATACCCTTCATTTTGATACGGCAAAGCCAAAACTACGTACTTATGTCAGAATCGCTATAAACTAAAAAATAAAATCATGTCACATTGTGTAAACTTTCAGGAAAAAACGGGGGAACGTTTTTTCAGCTCAAAGGTATTGTTCAATATGCCTATTGACAAAATGACCACAACAGCAAGACTATTTGACCAGACCGCTTCAGGAAATTTCTGAGATTAGTAATAAGTGCAAATTATATTTATCCAGGTCAATTGCGTACTGACTGTTAAGTCATAGTAACGTTTTTCACATCTATTTCTCTTTTCGCAAGTAGAAATGTAATATACATCCAAATTGTATTCATGCCAATCAAAAGTAGCTCTTTAAATTTATACAAGTTAGCGGATACTGGGCTGCAAAAGAAGGTATAACAGTTTTAGTTATCGTCACGTTACTGAGTGTTATTATACCTTCTTTTGCAGCCCAGTATCCGCTTAGTATATCATAACAAACGAGGTGTGACTAAATATTATTTTCAATATAGAATTAGCGTACTTTAAAAACAGTTGAATTACATGCTAGCATTCTACAGCCTCCGGGCTCTAAAGTTGTTAATTAACTTAATGTATCACGTTGACATTCAACCTGCAACCTACACCGCTGCCACGATTTGATCTCTGAACTGTGATAAGTGATAGGTGAAATAAATCGATCTATATAACCTAATCGATACATATTGACTGATTCGACTGGGTATGCGTGCGAGGCCGCGGAACACACGATCGTGGACTCACTACTCTATCACTTGATATTTGATAGACAATCACACTGATGCAAACCCTTGAGTTGAGGTTGCGACACGAATTCCAACCTAAAGCCAAATTAGCCTTTAGGCATAACTGACAACACTAATGTATACGCCTAAAAGCCATTAATATTACTGAAATAAATTTGATTATTTACAACAATGAAACCATGCCGAATATTAGCTACTATAATGAACGGACTAGACGCTGAGAACGAACATTAAGTTAGTCTTTTAATAACGTCCTCATTACAAAATCTAATAATTGCCTTATAGAAACTAACTGCAGTGATGTTTAATTTTTCTCCGGGATTGTAAGGCTGGTAAATACATTAATCATGAATACGTTTTAAAGGAAATAGCGAAACTGATTTGATAAAGATTTTAAATGTAACATTCCTGTATAATTGCCGGCCTGGTACCGGTGTTCGCCATGCCCCGCATCCGTGCACTTTGCCAGGAAATATGGCAACACTCACCTAAAATATCAATCAACCATGACCATACTTTGCATGGTAATAATTTTCTTTAATCTTGCACAAATAGGTATTCTAGGGTACACCGCAGAAACATATTTGCCGTGGAACTGCGTGACATCAGTTTTTCTCTTTCGCGTGTATGCGAAACGGTGGAGTCGACGGTACGGCGGGAGGTCTCATAACCTGCCTAGAGCCAGAAGTCTCGCAAGTAAAAGTAACTTTTAACAATACCTTGGCGGCGCCAGCTGGTGTGCGTCAGTTTCGCTATCCGCCGCCGCGCGGTGCTACGTATTGCGCTTTACATTATTCCTCGACGAAATTGTCGTGTCGTTTAATAACTTTTTGTCGCTCGTTGGCTATTTCAACGTGTATTGTGTGTATCAATTTTCGTGTTTTTCCGACGTCAAAGTTGGTTGGATTTAACCGTTTTATTTAAAAGTTGTTGTGTACCGGCAATATTGGATGTTATTTGGACTTAAATGTGAGTATTTAGCATAGACCTAACTACAAGGAAGTGGTGGCCTAATAACTATTGATTAATTTTCGAATCCTGAATCAACTGGCTTTAGATAGTAGTTACATCTAAATGCCTTAATTCTATGTGTTTACAATTTTGCATAATTCAATGCAAACTTTCAAAATCTATCCTGTTTACCTAGTTATGTATATAAAATTAGTTATGTATCTTATATTAGAAAAATTAATCACTTTCTTAGGTGCCTATATTTTAATATTTGTAAACAACAACTTGAAGCTTTACCAAAACTGCTAACCGCCAAACTTTTGCCCCATAGCTTCTCGATACCAATTGTTTATCAGGCTTTATACGTAAGTACCCCTGTTACCAGTGTTACCCCATGTATATTTATAGGCTGTGATGAAAGTGGCGGCTGGTCGGTCACCCGGCTACTCGGTGAGCGAGTGATTAAGAACTCGCATTCGGACTGGTTTGTGTTTTGTGGACACGTGTTGTCTTGCGGGCTTTATGTAGGCTAATTCTAGTTGGCAGGATTTAAAGCAAATAATGTCATGCTCATTGTTGCATCAAAATAATGTTATGTTAGGAACCTTAATGCAGTCACTTGGTTAGCTGTAGCTAAAACTTGAATTTAAATTAGAGTGATTCATACTGGGTTGATACTGTGATAGGCACAATGCCACCAAAATATTATTTGCTTAACTCCCCCTATTAAATATTCCGTTTTAAACTTTGAAATCGGAATACTGTTCAAATTACCCCCTGTAGAGTAGCCTGCCTTCGTAAGGAAAATACAAATGCAACTGCAATATGAACAAATTATATTTATAAAGACAATTATGTGATGAAAAGGCGTAAGAAAGATCTGCATTTGTCTCTAAAGCTGTCGACACAACAAACCCTCAATTAAATAATGGGTCAGCAGCGCGCTTGTGACTCTTCAAGAGTCGAAAGCGTCCATAAACTATGGTGTATGTTACATAACAGGCAGGCCGTATACTCACTCGTTTGCAACCTTCATGCTATTAAATAACAAGAGGTGCCTTCGCCAAAGCATGTGATCCTAATGGAATTTAAGATGTTCACCTTTAAGTCGTTACAATACTTGTGTTATTAATCTAGATGATCTTCTTCAGATCTATAAATATCTTGATTATCTACATAAGTTGATACACCATCGCCAATTGTGGCTGATATTTGATATAAATCATAATGGCAAGCAATTAAAACAGCTAGAAAATGGATTAAATAGTCGTTACGTTACGCATAAATTAATATCTTAACGTCTTAGTTGAAGAAAATGTCACAACTTCATGTTTTCTGCATTGGTAGTAGACACACATTAACATAACTATGAAAAAAACAAGATATTAGATTCTTGATGAAGGTAACAGCAAAATGATATCTATTGCATTTTTTTCATATGAACACATTTTTTACACGACTCTGCATTAAAGATCGGATTGTAAGATTATAGTAGGTATATCATTTCATGTTCATTCATAGAACTGTTCATCAGTTCGGTACCATTACTACTAGGTATACTAGGTAGGTTATTTATGAAATGGTACTAAGTATTTATACTAGGTAGGTAGGTAGTTAGTTAAGTTATACTAGGTAGGTTATTTATGTAATGGTTACTATTCATCGACATCTTGGTGCCCGGCTAGCAGCGCAATTGCGAACCTATTTCAGCGTCTATTGGTTTAATTAGGAGGCAAAATTAAGGCATTATGTCATTTGAATTCGTTTTAGCTTCTACATTTACCAGTGACTTGGCGTCCATAGAACTTAATCGATTACGATCGTCATGCTTATGTTATGACCACTGAATACCATATTCGTCTGCTATTCAATTTGCTACGCGAAAGTTAGAGGAAGGCAAAAATGAACATGATATGGACCAAATCGAGGAAAAAGTAAGTTTCGTGTTGTATCATGCTATCAAAGAAAAAACTCAATAAGTTTCTGACAAAAAATTCATTTTTGGTACAAGCTTTTATTGCCGACTGTACTTTTCTGTACACCGTCATCAGCTACTCATTGAGAAAATTCCTTCTGTCTCCATCATCAGATCAGCTCTATGGTACCATAATATTGAATTGTCATCCATACCTTTACCTAAAATTTCAGCTCAATCGGTTAAAGATATCTGCTTCAAAATTGAGTTGCAAGATTCCACCCGAACAAACATAGTTAGGTACAGTCGGCCAAAAATGTGGTCTACCACCCTACGGTCGAGGTTCATTTGAACGTCTTGAAACAACAAGGTCAATTTCCACTTGCAATAATATTATGACAGTAACCGTAGCGACAATCAGATCTGACAGAAACTTTTGTCAAAACTGGTAGACCACTTTCTTGGCCGACCGTACATACGAGTACACTGCAAGTTAATAGAAAGCTTGTAAAAAATAAATACCTAAGTACATGGAGATTGCTCCACCGATATGAGTTTAGTTTTAATAATGATGATTGCCCACGGATATTAACTGCCACTGACATCAACAACTGACAGTATAACTGTATAAAATTGTATTCCCAGCTCTATGCATACATACCTACTCAGCAATCAACATGCCTAGCGCGCCTTTGGGACTTAACTATTGAAGATCGAAAGTAACTCCCTAACACCCGTCGCATATTTTGCTCACGAAATACGAATAGGTATTTTATTCGACTTTCCCTATCTGATTTCCAATACATTTGACTCGAAGTTTGTTGACGAAACCGATTTGCCACTACTTAGTTTATTTGTCTTGTTTTCGCTAGCATAAGTTTAGTGTACGAGTACTTTAGTGAAAAAAAAAAAGATTTTAGCATTGATCTGAATGATCTGACTACTTGTTGTTATCAAATTATTCCATATATTATCTGTCACTACTGTTGACTGTCAAATCTGACGTGTTCTCAATCACAATCCAACAGAGATCTGCGAGGATTTGTTTTCATATATTTGGCACTTTGAAAGAAAGAAAGAAAGAAAACATTTATTCATGGACAAAACAATGGTTTTGCATGCTTGACAGCTAGTGTCAAATAAATGAAAATAAAGCTTCGCAAATCTTTGGTGGATTTTTATCCCAATACTTTTATATTATAGGCTTATATTCGCATTTTCCACGGTCCTCCTTAATTAACAATACAATCCATTCGTACCGATTAATTGATTGATTCGCATTTAAAACACCGGAATTGTCTGAGGGTTAAATTAAATGACACGGAAAACAAAATTGATAATGTAACATTGTAATTATCATGCCATCGTGTCTGCAACTCGTAAGTTAATAATTTAATTGTGCAATAATAACTCTATTGGGTTATCTAAAAACAAATACCCTTTTTTATTTTTTTGTTTAACACTATATTTTATACGGCATAATTGCTTCGATTGCCGATTCGTGCTGAGGAACAATAACACGTTACTAAGTAGGAATATACTATATACAAATGTTAAAGTTAATTTGCTAGCTAAATACAACGTTGCACAAGATTGAAGTAAGTGCAGAACTACCAGTTACTTTGCCAAAGTTAAAAAAAAATAGAGATAGTTTTACAAATAATCTAAAATACTTTGAAACATTTGTTTGTAAGTTAACAATATGCGTAAAAGATTGTACATAATGACTGCACCTAGAGGTGTCGTTCCCGGCAAAGTTTGCGAATATTTGCCATAATGATTGACATTAATAGAAAGGTTGCTAGAGCGCGTATAATTTATAATACTATGTTCACTTCAATACATACTTGTTATGCTGACTTAACAATGAATATTGAATTTGTACGATACTTGTATAACGACTCTGTTCCACTAATGTTAACGTTGAAAACAGTTTAACTGTTATATCAGTTGCATGACCATTTGCATGCGAGTCACAGCGCGCAAGTCGCACATCATTTTGATTTCAAGCTCAATGCAGCATTCCTCGTGGTTTGCTGAAGCGTTCTTTATGCGAGTAACCGCATCATAATTGTATGTGTCATATTATGTTACTAATATTGATATCTCATGAGGACTCTATGATATGCTATTTTGAGCCTTTTAGAGATCTTAGAAAAGCGTCAAATTGTATTCAAAAGTTGCAAATGATGTGCAAACGTAGTTTATAAATATTGTCAATTAATTTCGTATGTAGATAATTGTGTCATTTAGGTAGATAAAATACGAAGTAATTCATAGTATAGTAAAAAAAGGTAGATCCTGTATTTGAAAAGCATTAGCATAGGTATATGTTTCATCCTAAGTCCTATACTTAGTCAATCCCTGACACTTTCATTTTACTTGAATTTGGTTATCTTTCAAGTATGAGCAACAAGTCAGGTGATTTAAATATCGAGCAAGGTTAAATCAGCGTCACCCTTGGTACTGTTCAATCGTATTTTGCCGAAATGCAACTAATTAACATACAGAGTTCCTTGAAAGGACGATAAAGACTTAATCCGATACTAAAATTTTGATTTATATCGATAAAACGCGAGCGCGACCTTCGACAGGTGGCGTAACTAGCGTGATCAGTGCTCACGCGCCGCTCCGGCGACCACTTTCCAACGACCCAAGACGCAGAAAGCCTAAAAATACTCTTTCAAAATACCCCCAAGTACGTCAACTAACCTTGATTATTGATTTCAAGAGTGATCAAATCGATTAGCCGAATAAAGGAATTCCCAAGTCATAATCGTGGAAAACGACGTTTTTTAGACGGTTTGCTAACTGTGGAGTAATTCTGGTGAAGCGGAACGGACGTGAGCAAAATAAAAGGATCTAAAGCCGGCAATCGATACACACTATAGTTCACTTCTTTATATAATCACTTAACATTCATAAAATGCTGTGGGAATAGGGTTAATATGTGCTTGAAATTTGTCAGTCTTTGAAATACCTAACTTAAATTCAAAATTGTTGACCTTTTCCAATGAAAACTATCGGAACAAATTAGGAAGAAGCCAACTTAGTTACATAATATATGCAACACAAGTGTCAATTCAACAATGTAAAAAACCAAGATTAGTCCATACAGTTCTGACGTTTAACCTCTGCTAAGTTCTTATTATCTGGTCAGGTCCATCATAAGTTAGGTATAAGTTATATTGATTGAGTAAGTAAAATGCCAGCGCATAATTCGCAAGTCATTGTAAATACAGGATAATGTATCCAATAATGTCAAAGAACTCCATGCAGTATGCAAAACCAACTCGCGCGTATCATCCGACCGCATTCCAATCGAGGTATTTTTTCCTCATCGGTACAATTTGGTACAGTTATCATGTTCGCAAAGTTTCCCGTCTCGTCTCGTAATACAGGTGTTTCAACAGTCGTTTAGCATGCAGTCGGCATTTGGGTATCATCCGGCAGCTGGCATTTGGGTTTTACTATGACTTTGACTCACGGCGGCCTTCGGTTGCTTTAATCATACGCTCTCTTGTAAAGACGCAGGTTGCGGGTTAGGTAAACTTGTGAAGGAATGGTGCATATACCAAAGCTTGTTACTGACACTGTTATGTGAGTATAATTCTCGCGCCTGTCGTCTAATAAATATGACGAAAGTATGACATGGAAATGATTCTGAGATATCTTTTGTGTCTAAAAGTAAGGAGTTTTCCCAGACATGTCCATACTGAGCCATTTGACTTTTTGAAATTGCTCCCGTCAACGATCATGCATTTATTTATTTAAGTCGATCAAAACAAAGAGGCATGGTTGTACCATCCTTTTCTCGAAGCCATTCAGGCCATTTTCAACATCCAGTAATTTTGTGCTGGCTAAAGCCAGAACCCTGAATTTTCAGTAACATATAGGGCATAATATGACTGACATAATATATTCTAAATAACATTCAATTTGAACTTTTAGTTTAAGAACCTGTCAAAGTCCTTAGTTTTGTCACTGGCATATACACTGACTCACTTATGATCATCGTAATTCTTAGCTACTTCTAGCAGACCGACAAACTCCAAATTTTAAAATAATGAGTTTTTAGCCTACCCATTCATAAAAAAAATAAAAATATTGCAGTTTCCGTCACAATTCTGAGATATTTAATCTGCATAAGTAAGCTTTGTAATCCTATACAAATACATGCGATTACTTTTGCAGTTGTTTCCCGCAAAACTATACAAACGTTATTTGCGGTAGGTAAAATAACATTTCCATACAAAGTCGATAACACAATAACCTGGAAAAATAAATGAGATCCCATAAAACATTCCATGTAAAAAATAGGCCAAGTCTCGGAACTCTTCCACAGTAAAAAGTGGTCAGATATTTCGTAGAGCCAAGTCAGGCATTCTTATTAATCTTTATTTGCTTGCTAAATAAAATTTTGTGACTTGGCAATCACACTGTAAGCAAAAAATAGTAAAATCCCATGTTGCAGAATTTTATTTAGCAGGCAAATAAAGATTAATAAGAATGCCTGACTTGGCTCTACGAAATATCTGACCACTTTTTACTGTGGAAGAGTTCCGAGACTTGGCCTATTTTTACATGGAATGTTTTTATGAGATCCATTACACGGGAACAAATATTCGTGCTCATCACACAAATAAATGCCCTTACCGTGATCTGCCCCGTAGCATGGATGGCGTTATCACGCGATAAGTGATAGGATAAGCGCGTCGTCTCGTTCTATCGAACGGTGTCAGCCAGGGACGGATGCTCTATCCTGTCACTTATCGCGTGATTCATGCTACGGGGCCTGAACCCAGGACCTCTAGCTTCGTAGGCAGAGTCACTACCAACTAGGCTAAACCGACCGTCAAATCTTTGAATAAATAATTTACTTTAAGAACAAAGTTTAAACTGACTTCAATTCAGTAGTTCGCCTTTCCAATTTACTATATGAACTGCTCTCCGAGAGCAAATCAGATTTCAGATTAATTTATTCACAATATAAGATTACATTATAAATTACATGTCAAATGTGTTGATTATTACAGAAAAAAACCCAAGTCGCTATATTTATTCTGTGGGCTGATAATATTTGAGGAGTTCCGTCGATTTCTCAAGGATCTCAGCATTACTTCATTAGTTGCTACTTCAATGGAATCATGTCAGAATCTTTGACGTACTTTACATCTGTGAGGAGTTCCATAAGTCATCTGTGGTCTTCATCATCAGTTCCACTTCACCAAAATTGCGATTTCCGAGGGTAAATACACGAGTTATAACATCATAATTAAGAATTTATTGTGTAGGTACAGCATCAGTGGACATTGTCGCAAAACACTGTAGGTACATTATGTATTTTTTGGATTTTTATTATTCAAATATCTACTTTCCTTGTGTAAGCAAACTCTGAACTGTTACAACCGGAGTTGAAACAGTTACCACGCCACATCGGTGTACATGTGATCGTCCTTGACCGTTGGCATCGATGCTTAGAAATGTCATGCACCGGTCCGTCATCTTCACGGCATTTCCAGCAAATGCCATGGCTGAATGAAAGCTTGGAGCTATGTGTGTATTGGCCTAGATTGAAGGAGTTAATAACAATATTCGCCTTACATTGTCATTAAGCACTGGCCAAAACAACTGATTTGAAAGCCATCGAACATATCCATATTATGATCCCAGGTCTGGCTCGTACCTGGTCCAGCATATTTCATTAGCAGTGCAGCGGGGTAATGCCGCTATCATATTGGGCACACTCGCGCCAGGCTTGCCGTCTCGGGGATCTGTTAGATGCCCCAACTTAAGAGGGTTCACTTTGACAAAGCTTTTTGCTGATATATTATTTGTATGCTATTAATGCCTGTGGCTGATCATTTGCTTGTTTGGGTTTTTTGACGAAGTGTGTTGCGGATGCTTATATACTGTGTTTTAGACGGAGCCTGCGATATGATATTGATGACAAGGCAATACCTATGTTCTTGTATTGGAAATGGCATAGCCTGGTGCCTACGGCGACAAAAACACATTTAGGTGTTATGGCGTGCGCTGTCAAAGCCATCTTCATTGTTTTCAACTAAGTTTCATATTCACACTCTTATGCAAAAAATATTTGGCGTATAGGTGTCACTTTTGTACGTGAAGAATGACGTCCAAAGGGTTACCTATTATTAAAGTCATAGGTAATTTACAATCTAACTATTAGCCAAGAATAAAACAAAAATAAATTTAAAAGAGCCCTGTTGAAACACTATCTCGACAGTATTTAAATACTTAAATACCTAATATCTTATATCTAGTTACCTGTCCACTTTATACAACATCATTTAAAGCTGTTCTTACTTCTTCAGACTTTCCTAATTATATAGACTGATTAGAACTTTACCACTTTATATATACTCATTATCATTAAGACTACCTCAAATTATATAGACTCATGGACCGTCAAACTGTGCAAACAGTTTTGTGAGACGACGTTGTATTTAGTTTGTTATTGCTTTACTGAATAAATAAATAATAAATAACAAATCTAATTTAGAAATACGAGTATTTACGATGTATTACGTACGCAGCCTTCAAGCTCTAATTATTTTAGTTTCTAATAGAAAATTCGAACAAAAAATCATTCAAGTACACTGTATGCCTTTAGTAATTAATTCTACTAAGTTTTTCACACACATATCTATTAGGTAAACGGTGAGTTAATATTTTTTAATTATTTTTTGTAATATATATAAATGTAAGGTAATGTGTTGATAGTACGTAACTATTAGCCTTTGAATAATCCCACCTTTTGGTTCCATAATCAAAACACCTCAGTATTACGAATTTATCGTATTGGCTGTCATATTTGCACCCAACCACCCGTCTGCAAAAAATATAAAAAGAACAGGTAAAAATCATTTAAGTCAAACGGATAGGTTAGACCGACCAACTAGGCAATAATAAGAACTTAATCTGAGAATAATCGGTAAAATTGTATAGAATAATCGTGCAATAAACTCTATTCTTGTTTTGGGAAATTGGCACTTAGTGTACCTTTCTGAGGTGACTACTTCTACCCAAGCTAAACAAAATCAAACAATAACCCCTTTGATGATTCAAAAACCAACCGCTGTTAGCTAAAATATTATGATTTTGTTCCTTTCTCACAAAATCAAAAGTCGAAGCGACAAATTGAGACAAATGTATCCCTCGTGTCCTTGTTCCTCGTGTCGTATCTTCAATTAACAGATTTCCATACAATTTTACCCTCTTAGGAGATAAATAAAAAAAAATGTCCTTTGAAATAAATGTGTTCCAAATGTCATGCTCCTACCTTCAGTGATTTAGGGTGGGTTGCACCAGACCTTATTTTTAACAGACTTCAAAAAGGAGGAGGTTATATGTGCCACTGTACGTTTTTTGTTTTTTTTTTTATGTATTTTCGCCGATTTCAACCTGAATTGGGGGGCGATTTCCAAATTTCTTTTTTTATTTGAAAGAGTATACTTCCTAGGTGGTCCCATTGTCACCAAATCAAAATCTGATAATGGGATCCCAGGGAAATTGAGGGCAACCCTCAAATTTTATAGGCACGCATGTAGGGATTTTGGTATTTTCTATTAGAATTCGTGTATTTACCTTCGGAAATCGCAATTTTGGTGAAGTGGAACTGATGCTGAAGACCACAGATGACTTATGGAACTCTTCAAAGAAGTAAAGTTCGTCATAGATTCTGACATGATTCCGTTGAAGTAGCAACTCATGAAGTGGTAATTCTTAGATCCTTTAGGAATCGACGGAACTCCTCAAATCAGCCCACAGATAGCGACATGGGTTTTTTCTGTAATAATCAACGCATTTACTCTCGGAAAGCAGTGCATGTGGTAAATTGGAAAGGAAACGTGGAAATGTTCATGTACCTATGTGGCTTGGCGAAGTACTGAATTGATGTCGGTTTCAACTTTGTTTTTAAAGTAAATTATATCGTAAGCGGTGTTCGTTAAAATAAGCATGTATAAAAAGTTTGTCAAGTTGCTAAGAAATAACAGCTACCGGCGCCATATTTGACGTTTATTGGTCTGTAATCGTAAGTTGGCGCAAACCGCCCTAAAAAAAAGTAAATTGAAAGATTGGAGTCATCATCATCATTTCCTTGCCCTTATCCCATTTACTTGGGGTCGGCGCAGCATGTCTTTTTCTTCCATACTTCTCTGTCAGCCGTCATATCATCATTCACTTCTTTTCTCTTCATATCGTCTCTCACACAGTCCATCCACCTTTTTCTTGGCCTACCTCGTCTTTTACATCCATCCACATTCATACCTAATACTCTTTTGGTCACATGACTTTCATCCCTCCTTCCTTTAAATTGAAAGATTGGAGTACTCTAGGATAATGATGAAGCCTCATTGAACTATTTCGCCGAAGGTCACCGGGTCAGTCTTCCGTGCGAAGCGATGCGCTGACGCAAGCCGCTGAGGCAACGGCAGTTACGTGGCGTATGTACGTGCGCATCACGACCCATTTTACTACTCGTGATCCTGGCGAGTAAACACATAAACGTAGTACGTTATAGTTATAGGTCATTCAGAAACCAAAACACACACTCTCTAATATGTTTCATTTTATTGCATGTTTTAGTTTAAATTACTTATATAAAATTGTAATATGCGTTTTATATATATGAATATAAATAGATTTTACTTTTTGTTTAGTTACATATAATTAACATCAAGGCGCCACTGAAAATCAGCACTGCGAAATAAGTATCACCATTTCGTAGCACAAAGCTGAGTGGCAGCCATTTTAGCATTTAATCATTATGTCTGTAATTTTTTGTCTTTTATCCTACAAAGTGCTAAATAAACATATTTTCTTTCTTTCTTCTTCAAAAAAACACAAGTCGTTTTCCCCTGATCAATTGTTAAAGGCTCGCGAGCATTAAATGTGTTTTTCGCATAAAATTAAACGTAGGTTTACAAAAAGGATCCAACCCTGAGGACGAAATATTATACATTTTAATTTTCTGGCTAAAACAGAAGCCATATGTTTCAACCGCAATATCTAGTGGGTTGGATCCTTTTTGCAAAACTACGCCCAGTAATGCGGATTAAGAGTCCAACCAAAAATTAGGCTTCATATCCCTTAGCTTGGGCAATGTCCACGGGAAAACGAACCTAAATCCCAGTATGACCCTTAATGGTTTTCTAATCTGCTACCTATTTGTTGTGGTAAGGTAAGGTCGCCACAGCTACAGAATCATGGTGTTGAGTTGAACAGGGATAAGTCAACGCAGTGGAATCTTCTGATAATCTAAAAGAAACGATACGAGCAAGTGACTTAAAGAAAGAAAAAAATAAATACTTATCTATCGATGAACCCGTATCGATAGAGACGCATGTGAATCGTCTCGTTTCAAGCGCTCCCTTTTTTGTTAATGCACAGCCAAGTGTGTAAACGCCACGCACTCTTAATAAGACGAGCTATTAGGGTGACAATCCCCTAAAGATGTGCAAAGATGTGTTTTCATATATTTGACAGCAAGGTGTCACTGTATATGAACACACAGCTTTTGAAATGACCAAATCTACATCGTAATGTAAAACTTACGTTATAAGTGTTATAATAACATTTTTTTTATACAACGACGGTGGCAAACAAGCTTACGGCCTGCCTGATGTTAAGCTGGTACCCGTAGCCTATGGACATTTGTGACACCAGAAGAATCATAAGCGTAACATAACTAAGAACCTAGAATTACTAAGTATACTTTTCACATAATCTAGACAACAATAGCCCGACTTGCATCGTTAACACAGTTTTACAAATAAAACATAATATCCGAGTTTCCGACACACATTGAGACACCGGAATGTAAATCAAAACTCATAAGTAGGCAGCATGATTACGACAGAAACAAATCAAGCGGTACTTTCCTTTACCTGACTAGTTTATAGGCAATAGCTGAGTGAGGCAGACCCAGTAGGAACAGTGCCAGACTCGTGAGCGAGTTGGGCAAGTAACATACTGGTGGTCAATCACTTTACAAGTACGTATTTTGAAGCTTCGAATACAAGTCTTGTGGACTTAGAAGTAGTCCTTTATATGTCAGCTTAAGATGACTGTGAAGTTACGAGATAATCCGTGTTTTTGTTAAACGAAAAATACGTTTTATAAGTTATAAATAGTTTACTGTCCGTACTTAAAACACAAGTAAAAACTTTTAATTTTTAACCAAACCTTATGCACGTTATCGAGTTTTCATAGTCCATTACACGAAGGCATGCATTTTCAAAATGGAGGCTATCAATACTTTTGAGGGGTGTAAAAGCTCCATGGTTTGCGATCTTATATTTTTTTGTATTAACGACATAAACACTTCGGTGAAGGGAAAACATCGTGAGGAAACCTGCATATATCTGCGAAGAAATTCAAAGGTTTTTGTGAAGTCCCCAAACCGCACTGGGCCAGCCTGTGCCCAGCAGCGTGACGTATACCTATAGGCTGATTAATTATTATTATCAAATACTAAAGATAAATATAATCACCACTGCATTCCAGTCGGATGCATTCATTATTTTGTAGATAATCAACCTTCTGAGTTATTGACATAGAATCCAAGGTGATTTTGGAATCTATTCGGAATCCGTGGACGGCGTGGACTAAACAAGGAAGTGTTAAGTACAATAGGTACATACGGTATTTTAATATCTTATCGTCATATTGACAAGAGCGAAAAAGAGAAGTACCTAGATATTTACCTATTTCTGATTTTCAAAGTGTTCAGTCGCTAGATTTTGTTGTTTGTTTTTTTTTCATCAACTCAAATATTTATATCAAAACTTGAAGATCCTCCTGCTTGAATTATTTCGAAATCATTCGTTTTGGTATTTAGGTGCAAGTCGTTTGTGCAGGCCCAATGAAGTATTAAATTATAATCGCAATCGATCAGTGAACGTTAACAAACCTGATTTATTTTCATTCGGAATCAGCGATGCACGCGAAAAATTCAAATAAATAAAATAGAAAATAAGACGTTATGTTTGCCTCGGCGCTGTTTGCAAATAAAGCGAAACTTTTTATTGATCACTGACAAGGTGAAATGGACCTCATGTCATTGATATAGCTTTTCGACTGCAATGTGAGGTGCAGTCAGATTACGAAGTCACCGTTCAAGTATTTACATAGAAAGGGTCGTTGAACTGCCTCATCTGTCGCTTCGTGAGAGGTAGTGATTGCTTATCATTAGTTATTATTTATAGAAATAAGTACTGCGACCCTGTTTTGTTTGTTATTGTATTGTGTAATAAATAAACTGGCATCTATTTATAAGTTTGATTAATTTAGAAGATGCAAGAGGTTAATAGTTGGCGGTTTCCGTTCAACACGTCTCAGCTCAGATTGGTATTTATATTGGAAAATATTCTTTCCAAAGAGAAGAAAACGTTCAATCTGTGCATTCACTTACTCTGTCTTATCCTGCATGGTAACGGGTGTCCCAAAATTTACACAAGATTTGAATTGGCCTCCTTTTGTACGGAAACGTACTAGCCACTAAAAACATAAAACAATTTCACAGCTGACAAAACTAAAAGTCAAAGGTCAAAGGTCTACGCCAATAAGCCCACAACCAACCCACAACCACTAACGCATTAAAGAAGGTAACGCTGCATTCACGAAATTCAAGTTGCCCGATGTGCTATTTCATACATAACCCTAGGTGTATTTTAATTAAAAATATATTATAAATAAATTATTCAATCAAATCTTGCGTAAATTTTGGGACAATCTTTAATACCTACGCAAAATCCAAAAAATATATATTCCTAGATAGTCTAAATTTAAACGTTCATGTATTTTTTTTTTATTAGTTAAACAGTCGGGCTACGACTGTATTTTTACCCGACTGCCGAAGGAGAGGTTATGTTTTTCGAGCGTATGTATGTATGTAATTATGTATGTATGTATGTAAGTATATATGTATGTGGGTACGTCTTATTCTTTGACACGCCCTGCAGCCTAAACCGTTTGACGGATTTCGACATGTGAGGTGTCGTTGCATTCCTCTTAATCGTGGGAGTGACATAGGCTATAATATTTCCAAAAAAGCATTTGGGTTTTTCGAAAAATGTTTTGATTTCACTTGTTCAGCCTAGGTTTAGCCTGCAACACACTGGCGTGGCCTGCGGTGGCGGGCCATAGTAAATTTGACAACTAATGACAAGTTATCTATTGACCGCCGCGGCCAGGCCGTGCCAGTCTGTGAGAGGCCTTAAGCGTAAGAGGCGTTCAATTGTATTTCTACAATTATTGAAAGGAGTGTTTATATTAACTATAAACAAACTGTTTTCTCAAAAATAATGTAACTCCGACTGGAGGTCGTATCATGCAAGTAGTGACTGTTCCTCAAAATTGGTAATTTTTTAGGTGCTACAATGCCATAGCCAATTGGCTTAAGAGATTCAATTTAAAACTACATAAAGGTAGGTAATACTGATATACGCTACGCTAGGTACGGACAGCTAATGAAAATGTAGCGCACTTTAATTCTTTGTGATAGCAAAGATTATTAATAATCTTTGGTGATAGTGAACGTCATGCTTAACGCTCGAAGAAATTAACTCAAACCAAGTTCAAGGTCGCGGGAGTCCGCTGGATGCGGGATCATCATCATATCAGCCGAAAGACGTCCACTGCTGGACATAGGCCTCCCCCAAAGAGTGCCAAAATGACCGGTCCTGCGCCACCCGCATCCAGCGGACTCCCGCGACCTTTACCAGGTCATCAGTCCACCTTGTGGGGGGCATATCCACGCCGCGCCTTCCGGTACGTGGTCGCCAATCGAGAACCTTTCCGCCACAGCGGCCATCGGTACTACGTGCAATGTGCCCCGCCCACTGCCACTTAAGTTTAGCGATTCGGAGGGCTATATCGGTTACCTTGGTTCTGCTGCGGATAACCTCATTTCTGATGCAATCACGCAGAGAAACTCCCAACATAGCCCAGGCCCCGTAGCATGGATGGCGTTATCACGCGATAAGTGACAGGATAGGCGCGTCGTCTCGTTCTATCGAACGGTGTCAGCCAGGGACGGATAGTCTATCTTGTCACGCTACGGGGCCTGATGAAGTTCAAATTTTAATAATATGGCAGGGTTCTAAGTAGTTTCAACATTTTCAGTCCATTACGCGTACAGCGCGTTCTCTACCGGAGCGCGGCGCAGCGTCGTTTGTAGATAAACCTAAAACGTAGCATCATCTTATAGTTGCATACTGTAATAGATATTGTACAAATAATAATAAAACAACCGGCCAAGTGCGAGTCGGACTCGCGCACGAAGGGTTCCGTACTATAAAAAACTATTTTATTCTGTGTTTTTAGTATTTGTTGTTATAGCGGCAACAGAAACACATTAACTGTGAAAATTTCAGCTGGAACTATCACGGTATCAGTGAGATACAGCCTGGTGACAGACAGACGGACGGACGGACGGACGGACGGACAGCGATGTCTTAGTAATAGGGTCCCGTTTTACTATTTGAGTACGGAACCCTAAAAGACAATACAGTGAACCCCATGTGCTCATATTACGGTAAAGAGTAAAGCAAATAATATCATACAATTACTAGCTATGGCCGCGAGCAATCTGCTTGAAAAATAGGTTAAACCGGCAAACTGCTACTTATTGTTCGCTCTTTGTAATACTGGTGCAATCCTTTAAGATTACTATAGGCTGATAATTGTAAAGGAATCCAGAGAGGTAAAGAAACTATTAAAATATAAGAAGCGATTGTTTTAAAACAATAGGTAAGGGTAAAGTGATTTTAGCGGTGAACTTTACACGTATATCTAGAAATATGAACATCTTTTAGGACTTATACCAAGGGTATAAAGTTCAAAGTTGCATATAAATTTTTACAACAAACCGTACTATCGTGAATATTAAATTTGAGCGAGCGTAAAATGTTTTGAACATTATATTTTTACGATTATTAGCAACGTTGCAAAATTAACATATCTTTAGTAGTGAAAGAGAGTTTGATGTTAAGATATTTATTAACATGTGAAGCGGGATTTGCAAATAAATAATCAGTAGGTGGACTGATGACCTGGTAAGGGTCGCGGGAGTCCGCTGGATGCGGGTGGCGCAGGACCGGTCATTTTGGCACTCTTTGCGGAGGCTTATGTCCAGCAGAGGACTTCTTCGGCTGATGATGATGCTGATGAGGGTGAATGTCCACAATAGTTGTGCAAAGTTGTGTTTAGCTGTCAAGCACGCGTGGTGTCAAATATATATGAAAACACTTCCTCTCACATCTCTGGTGGACATTCCTTACGAGGATGCATTGCAAGATTATTAACAAAATAGAAAAATTAAGTGAAAATATAGTGTTAATCGGTACAAACTTCTCTAGAAATGCTACCTACTGAACAAGCATGCGAAACACAAGCACTGCCAGGGACCCGCCCAGCGGACGCCTACGCCGTAGCCGTTTTCCGCTACTTAGCGGGAAGCGACTACGAGATAGGCGCCTGCAAGGCGGGTTCCTGGTAGTGTAAGTGTTAAATTTCCAATACGATTGTGAAGAACCAATCCAGCCCAAGTGCGAGTCGGGCGTGAACCACGCATTTTAATTTAGGCTAAGGTACGTTGTATGAAGGCTTCCGGATTACGTATTTCTACCTTTTTAAAATATACTTGATTATTTGATTTGTAAAGTAATGCAAATTTAACGTGCTCTTCAATGTAAGGTTAAGACACGAATTCAAATATTAAGTACCTACTTAGGCGATGTTTAGTATATGTATATCATTTATATATTCAAATTAGTTTGATTCCATAAGTAATGAAAATGTGCAATTTACCACGTCATTAACCATTCATCGCATTATGAAAAAATTAGTTAATATTTAAATTGATTTTTGCTGATTATTTTATCCAAACGATTATATTGATATAATTTATATCTAAAACAAACCTCCTCAGACTCATCTGTCCGCAAACGCTCGTGTTTAAGAAGCATGTCGAGCGATAGACGCGAGTGACAAGTTTCATTATATTCTAATAAAACAAATCTATCATTTGTACCTTATCCTTAAACCTAGGCACAAAGTATTCAATACTGCCTAGTTGGAGCTTAAAAACTTATTGAACAAGCGAGAGAAGCGAACCAAGTTCTTCGTTTCAGCTTGGTCAAAAATTATTTCGTATGTTTGGGTGTCCCATTGTCAACTAATTTTCGTGAATTTTTGTGAGCAGGTTCAATAATTATATAGAAAGCTTTGTCGATTCAGTTTTTCGAAATAAATAATAATTATAAAGAAGCAGGCCCGCGAGTTCTACAGCCGAGCCACTAGTTTACATAATGACAGTTTGATTTAC
Organism: Epinotia brunnichana; assembly: GCA_963854355.1. NCBI lineage: Eukaryota > Metazoa > Arthropoda > Insecta > Lepidoptera > Tortricidae > Epinotia > Epinotia brunnichana. The sequence goes on along the minus strand of OY977941.1, from coordinate 11,570,347 downwards.
AAAACAATTTTTTTTTTATGTTTGACGACCAAAAATGTTTATTGTACTCAATGATCCTGTTCCACAGATATCCTTTAAAGTTAAATTAAACTTTGTGTACCTACGGAACAGAACACACGTGGCGTTTCAGCACCTTAAGCCTTACGGTTAAAACAGGTTACAGCAACTAGATCCTGTTCCACAGATATCCTTTAAGATAAATGAAACTTTGTGTACGGCACAGAACACACGAGCCGTTTCAGCACCTTACGCCTTACGGGTAAAACAGGTTACAGCAACTAGATCCTGTTCCACAGATATCCTTTATGATAAATGAAACTTTGTGTACGGCACAGAACACACGAGCCGTTTCAGCACCTTACGCCTTAGGTACGGGTAAAACAGGTTACAGCAACTAGATCCTGTTTCACAGATATCCTTTAAGATAAATGAAACTTTGTGTACGGCACAGAACACACGCGGCGTTTCAGCACCTTACGCCTTACGGGTAAAACAGGTTACAGCAACTAGATCCTGTTCCACATATATCCTTTAAGATAAATGAAATTTTGTGTACGGCACAGAACACACGATCCGTTTCAGCACCTTACGCCTTACGGGTAAAACAGGTTACAGCAACTACATCCTGTTCCACAGATATCCTTTAAGATAAATGAAACTTTGTGTACGGCACAGAACACACGAGGCGTTTCAGCACCTTACGCCTTACGGGTAAAACAGGTTACAGCAACTAGATCCTGTTCAACAGATATCCTTTAAAGATAAATGAAACTTTGTGTACCTACGGCACAGAACACACGAGGCGTTTCAGCACCTTACGCCTTACGGGTAAAACAGGTTACAGCAACTAGATCCTGTGCCACAGATATCCTTTAAAGAAAAATGAAACTTTGTGTACGGCACAGAACACACGAGGCGTTTCAGCACCTTACGCCTTACGGGTAAAACAGGTTACAGCAACTAAATCCTGTTCCACAGATATCCTTTAAAGATAAATGAAACTTTGTGTACGGCACAGAACACACGAGGCGTTTCAGCACCTTACGCCTTATGGGTAAAACAGGTTACAGCAACTAGATCCTGTTCCACAGATATCCTTTAAAGATAAGTGAAACTTTGTGTACCTACGGAACAGAACACACGAGGCGTTTCAGCACCTTACGCCTTACGGGTAAAACAGGTTACAGCAACTTGTCGTGTCTCAAATTAGTTTAATGTCACGCTCCTGCTTCACTATTTTGGCGTAATTCACAGATGACTTGCTATTACTGTACGTGATGGCATGTTTAAATCGGAAATCAACGCAAACTTGGTCTTCATAATAAGTTAATAACGTCAATTATTGCCCACACAAGCATGTCGATAGAGTTATTCAACTCAATGCAATTTACTTGTATCCAATTGTATCGTGACCAAATGCTTCCGCTTGGAAAAAAGGTAAAAATACAGCGACAAACCGTATTAAAAAAGTCGTGACTTGTGCCAGTGAAATCTCCGGCAGCTAAAGCAATCGGACCTGTTTTAGTCGACCACGCAACTAAAGCTGACGGTTAAGTGTATGTAATTGACGTATCAGTATCATAAGTATTCTCATAAGTATTTAACTAGGTTTGCCAAGGTTTTGTACTGGTTTATATAGCTCATACTAACTGAGGATTAAGTAGGTCATAATGAGAATGCAGCTTGTACCGGTAAGATTTTAAAACTATGAATAATTCCTTTTTTATTAGGTGACTTTGAAAGTGTATTTTGCCAACTGACTTTGCGATGGGTCGTTCAAGCCACGTGGAAGCGTCACACTCTTTATAATCGCGTAATACACTCACAAGCAAAGAAATGGGACACTTGCATAGTAATCATTTGTACAAACTCGCCTACCCTGTACCACCTGTACCTGGTGTATTGAGCCACCAATTGAAAGATATTGAATTAGCAAGTGACTTTCTTTTCCTAACAGAACGATTCCCTGTCGAGTCATGTGTAAATCGCTGGCAAATGTAATTATGACTCCGCCATCATTTAATTCCAAGTGACAAGCGCAGTTTCGCTATTTTGCGCCTAAAGCACCGAAAGAGAAAGATTAGTGTTCCTTGCCGTGCAGATGTTGTGAAAACTTTGTAATAAAAGGGTTAGTGTTTAGAACAATAACTGTGACGTGCCTTGTGAACGCTCGGTGCTGCGACGGACCACGGAATGCGGTGTTTTGAAAGTGGCACGTGCAAGGTCAAAGGTGCAACTAGCATTGCTGTCGCAGGCCGCATATCCGCGTCTAATGCATTTACTGGTTGTACAACTCAATTTGATATGTCGTATGTCTTAACTAGGTAACTCAGTAAGGCCGGATTCGACCAAACTTGGATAAGAATTTACTCTGAGGTTAAACGTCAAAATTGTATTGTCTAACATAGGAACAAAAACTATTTCTGTTTGTTGGAATTGATACTAAGGTCGGATTTGACCAAACAGGAAGATGGGTCCTTCTTCTGGGGTAACTTGAAGTAAATTCTTGCGACAAATAAGACCTAATTCAACTAGCTACGAAAGTAAGAAAATTTAGTCAGGTTTAAATCGACGGCAATTAAATCGCCTCGAATTCTTTTTCTTTTTTGCATCTCGTTAAAATTACTGCTGAGATCTTACGAAATTGTAAGTGGCAGACAAGATCAAACACGGACTTTATTAATTAAACATACCGTACGCACGATGAATGCTCCAGATAACAATGTGTCTATCATTTTTATTGATGGGCTAAATCATGTCGCCTGCACATTAATTGAAGTGTTGTCATGAGTGAATTTTTAAGTTTATCTAGGCGGCCACCGCTTGTGAGCGTGGACAATCGTGGTCTGCAAATGTCACTGGTTGTAATGGAGCTAATGTAGAAAGTTAAAGATCGGACGAGTGAAGATCGACGGCGAGATCGTGACCGAACTGATGACTACGACTTGTCACCTGGACGTTCGCACAATTAACCTCATACGCAATGACGACGCAATCGTGGCATCGTGACGTCGATTATTGGCACTTGAAACAAATGCTATGAAGGATCCTATCCTGTCAGCAAAACATTAAATTCGTTGACGCAGCGTTTACGCTGCCCTTACATCATCTGAAGCATTGTTAATTTAACTGCGTTAAATGTAAATAATTTAAATGCTTTCGACGCGGCTCAATCTACTTCAGCGTAAGCGTAAAAATCATGACACGTAAAACCTATCCTGGACTCGGCGGGGGCACTGTCGGGCCCCCATTTCACAGCTTTAGCGTATTCGTGTGATGAGCATGAGTATTTCGTCGGGTGACAAGCAAAAGTCACTACCAAAACTGTCACTGCTCTTCAAAACCTCGTATCTCAGTACGTAGTCGATATCGAGATACGACCTTTGATTTAAGTAGGTATTTGTTACTTAGTGAGTTTTGCTTGTCACCCGACGATTTGTTTATGAGTTTTGGATGTTTTCTATGTATTTCCGTATTTATATTTATTAAGTATATCGTCTTCTAGTACCTACCCATAACACAAGACTTATTAAACTTTTTGAAACAGTGTGTTGTTAATCCTAAACTTAGAAGGTTCCATTTTTTCAACAATGTTTTTGAATTGCTTCTACTATTTGAACGTGGCTTGGCGATTTTCTTCTATTTGCCAAGTTTTAGGGTGAAGCTTGAATTTCCTTAGGTTTAGATATACTTATCAAACACATCAAAATTGCACTATATACTAATTTTTTTTACTGTTATTTAACCTGTTGTTTTTTGTTTCTTTTTCAATTATTTATTGTTTTATCCGCTGTGTAGTTATCAGATTTTAATTTTAAGCATATTATTATTGTAAATATTTATGAGCACGGTAATTTGTTAGCCTGCGATCGACCGATCCCCCGGGCCCAGTCTTATTGTCACATGTTAGTTTGTTAGTTTTAATTGATTTTTTATTTTATTTCATTTATTTTCATTCTTAGTAATTTTTCGTGTGACAATAAATACTTTTTCTTTATTCTTTCTTTCTTTCTTATCATAATTAGGTGAGATTAGAATTATATATTTTTTTTAATTCTAAAGAAAAACGATACACGAGCAATTTCTTATACAGGGTGGAAAGTTAAAACGGGGCAGCTACTAGATCCCTTGCCGCTACGCAAAAATGGCATTAGGATTTAATTCCTAATTTTTTAAGTTATGACAATTCACAGATTTTTGAAAAAAGTACTGTCAGCGAGAAAATCATCAATTTGGTCGATTTTTTTTAATGCCATTCGATCCTATTCCTATTAAGGATCAAAATACTCTTGGAGACCGACTAAGGTTTGACTACTAGAACGCCTAGAAATCAAAGAAAACTTTTTCCAGTCAGTTAGTATGGGAATCCCAAAGTGCAAGTAGTCCTTTAGTTAGACGACCATCAAATTGTATGGAGACGGAGATAACTTCATTTAGATTAGAAAAGAGAAAAGGAATGAATTCCTTTGTTCTCTGTTGTCTGTCAACCCAGAACAAAATTTTATTAATTCTCCTTCTTGGTAGTAATGATACCAACACAACCTTTATTAAGTAAAATATTTTAAAAAGTAGGGTGTTCTTTATATTCTAGCTTCTGCCGGCGACTCCGTCCGACTTCTTAATGTCGTACCTCTATACAATTTTCCGCCCCCCATTAAACCCCCTTAGGGGATTATTTCCGGGACTAAAACTATCCTATGTCCTTCCCCGGGACTCAAACTATCTTTATACCCAATTTCATCTAAATCGGTCCAGCGGTTGATGAAGAGGTAACAATGGTAACATACAGACAGACAGACACACTTTCACATTTATAATATTACTTAGTATGGAAGGATTATATTTATGCTTCTATCTTGTCCATATACTTATTCACACCAACTATTTAATCTCATTATAATAAGTATACTTATTTTCTTTTTCAAATTTTTAAGCTTATGAACCTGTTGCAACGGACAAAAATCACATTTCATAAAAACCAACGCGTAACCGCGCAGATCACACCGTGTTTGCACTACGTCGCAACACTCTTTGCACAACGTGTCAAATCTACAAATCAGTGTGTGCATTAGAGAAAAGTTTACCAGTCACACGTTGAGTCATTCCTGTGAACATACGGTGATTACCTTTTAATAATTATTTATTAACCGACATCAAACATGAGAACGTTCTCAATTCGTCGGTTTTTTATTTTTATAACTGATGTTTAAAAGAAAGTTTCACGAATAATAAAGGCTCCAAATTATATGCAAGCAATACTAAAGTTCACTAAGTGTGGCTCACTAAGAGTTCTTCTTCATTTAGTAAAAAGACGATCGCAGTGCGGTGCGTTTAAATGCCAGCAGTATTCCCACGGTCATAATGTATTGTGTGTCTGGTTCAATAAACAATTAAACATGTCACTTATCTTATCAAGTTATCACCCAAGTCGCAAACGCACTGAGGTCGTGTTTTGATATTCTTCAGAATCCTCAATAGTTATTTCATACATAACTAAAGATTTATTTTAACTTCAGACGTAAAATTAATAATGTGACAAAAAAGAGGTACAAACCATTTCCACAACGCAGGCTTCGTCAATACATCAAAACAGCAAATATCTGCAACACGCTTCTTCAGAATTGACATAACATGTTGTCTAGATGTTAGAATAATCGCATTTTGGATGATTCGCATTATTGATTACGGCTGTATTGTTCATGACATTTTGTAGCTAATTAGGCAGGTAAAAAGGTATCAAATTATGTCTAGTGCTCAAATATTGCAATAAAAGTTTTTTTGTTTTTGCCTTTTTATATGCATCTTAATCCATGCCATTGCCTATAATGTTTCTTCAAGTGAAGTTACTCAGTCATTACGAAATTTACGCGGTACCTAGGCACTTAAGCCATTCTACACCGACTGTACTTAGGCACTCACGATAGTTACTCTATCTGATGAAATGTAGACACGACATTGAGGAATATGAGGAAGGCCTTGCTAGCGTTCTCTGGTATGCATAACTTTACTTTGATCTAGCTAGAGCTTGTCCACAATCAGAGCTTTCTATCACGCGTGTGGGTAAGGAAGTTTGTGCCACTAGTGTCAACACTGTCAACTGTGTGCCACATTGTCACGATGTCAATTGTCAAATAGAACTTTAATATAAAAAAAATGTACTCCAGTCGCTTCGATTCTATACGTTGGTTATGCTATTCCAGCTCAGACTCGATTGAATAATACTGGAATTAGGAGTGTACCTAAAATTAAACGGTAAAATGATATACACTTAAGTTGAGATAATTTACTTTGAAAACAAAGTTTTAACCGACGAAAAATCAATCATCCCCTATTTTCGTACCCTTAGGGTTGGTTTTTTTTTTCCAAATTTATATGGGACCAATTTCAAGTTATATCCTTTCCAATAAAAAAAGAATTATCAAAATCGAACTACTCTGTAAAAAGTTATGCGTGGTCATACATAAAAAATAAAAAAATATACGCGTCGAATTGAGCACCTCCTCCGTTTTTTTCGTCGGTTGATAAACTCGGTTCCTATTTCGGTATCGAATTTAAACTTAATGCAATAAATCACTTAAGTAATCAAAACGCAAACCATTTTTGTGTGCTTATAACTATTGAAAAGTTCCGACGATTTATTTTGGATCCTGCCATCAGATCATAGTCAAGAACGACGAACTCGAGATTATTTCAAGTGCTTTCAACTGTCAAAATTTAAATCTGACCGCAACATCTAATGAAGTTTTCAAATAACAACATAAAAACTGTCCGTGTGAGAACCTCCTCTTTTATTGAAAGACAATCAAAGAAGGAATTGACTGGTCTAATACAGACACTAGTACACGACACATCCAAAATCCATTACTACTTACGCATCATTATTTACTTTTGAAATGCGGAACAAAACCCAGTGGGGAAGTTCAATCTGGTTCTTCAAGGTAATAAGACAATTGCTATCAGTAATGCTTGAATGTAATCATTTCATGAACCACAATTCGCTCCACTAATGGAAGTAATATCAAAATCGTGTTAAGGTACAACATGTTTAGGATAATTGAATTCTTTTGTTTTGCACTTCATATAAGGATTGAAATACATTTAAAAAGCGGCCAAGTGCGAGTCGGACTCGCACATGAAGGGTTCCGTTAAATAAATTGCTTTTTACGATTTATGACGTATTAAAAAAAACAACTTACTAGATTCAAACCAATTTTCGTTGGAAGTTTGCATGGTAATGTACATCATATATTTTTTTCAGTTTTATCATTATCTTATTTTAGAAGTTACAGGGGGGGGGGACACATTTTACCACTTTGGAAGTGTCTCTCGCGCAAACTATTCAGTTTACAAAAAAATTATGTTAGAAACCTCAATATAATTTTTGAAGACCTATCCATAGATACCACCCCACACATACATGGGTTTGATGAAAAAAAAATTTTTGAGTTTCAGTTCTAAGTATGGGAGAACTTAATGCGGTTTACAGAAAACATCTACTTACCAAGTTTCAACAGTATAGCTTTTATAGTTTCGGAAAAAAGTGGCTGTGACATACGGACGGACAGACAGACAGACAGACAGACGGACAGACATGACGAATCTATAAGGGTTCCGTTTTTTGCCATTTGGCTACGGAACCCTAAAATGTCATGTCACTGTCACTGTATAAACTTATTATGATATTTCTAGCTCCACAAGTACGTTTTAAAGATTAGGGAATCCCCAGGCTTAATACGAATGAGAAATATCATTGATAAATCAATACATGAAACGTTTAATTGACTTGTACATTGAGGAAGTGCAATTGGGGATTGTGTGACTTAAATCAGCTGGGATATATAATTTCACTGACAATTTACATTGAGAAAATTTAAAAGCAATCATCTTGCATGGTGTAAAAAAGTGTACCGTTTACTTATTTTCAATATTTGGAAAATGCATGTATTTCCTACATCGAATTATAAAATAGTACCTTTTTATGATTTGAGACTGATAAAGAATAAAAAATAAGAACACTTTTTTTACAATAGGTACTTACGAGTAAGCACAACTAAACATACCGATTTATGTACCTATAAACTATTAATACCTATATATTATGTAATTATAACCTATGCATTTTTGAGAGTACTAGGTATACTTATACAAATGTCTTAGATTAATAGTATTTGCCGGTACTCGGCCTTGAGCTAACAAGGGAACGGAACAATCGGAGGTTTCACGAACACATATTCTACTTAAAAACCCATTAACCGTTTACTCGGCTTCGCTTATTACCTTAATTAACCACAACAACCGAAAGCAATGCAATGCCAATGTCAACTGACGTCACATTATTGCTATGGCGAAACTGAATTAGGAAATAATAACGAATAACGTTTCTTCATTTAGTTGTAGAGATATTTTGGTGATTGATTTCGAGGTATCGTGTCCCGTTAATTAGGTAAAGATATAAGTAGTTAATGTTTATTTTGTTTTGGATTGCTGATGTTACACCGTACCGTATTTTTTGTAATTTAATAATTTTGTGGTAATTATGTGTTAAGCAAACGATGCATGCAGTCACCAAATTCAAGTCACCAAAAATTCTAATAATTATATATTCCGCGAGTACAAGGACTCTTTCATATTCCTGATCTACTAACGGTTAGGAAAGTTTTTTGGCAGATACAAAAATATCTGCAAAACATCTTTAGTCGAGATCGTAGCAAAAATCTGGAATCACTACGTATATATAGTAAATAATATTGTAATATCATCAACTTGGTCGTAGTAATTAACGTTATCTGGAAGAAATGAATAGAAAAAATATTATTTTCTCACGCTAAGATCATCCTTTTCTACTATATCGCGATAAAAGTTTCTGCATACACACTTTGTTTCACAAATCACTTTAATTTCACTCATCATTCTCATCAAGCAATAGTAATGTACGAACAATACAATAGCTACTTATTGTCTAACGCAATTATGTCGAATTAGATGATTACTTAATTGTATTTACGACGTTGCAAATAGCTCATTAAACTTGACAACTACAATGTTGCATATTTCGCATTTGGTTACTTTAATCACTTAAGGTTTATCTATGGTTTATCTGCCCCGCTGTGCTAAAATTAGATTTAGCAACACTCTTGTTAAACTATTTAAACCTGAGGGTCAATGTGAGATGTGAACTTCGCGTTCCAATCTGATTTTGATTTGTTTCGCGTCCTCGCTTCCACTCACGTGCGCAACGTGTCAGGTCGAAAGCGCGAATAATTTTGAAATGAAATGGGCACACAAAACGAACTTCACATAGAAATTCCAATCAAAATCGAAATGAGATGTTTATCAGCAAACAAATTTCATTATCGTCATTTGTTTTATTCAATAAAATTAACAATAGGCACGCTTTGGCACGTCGCTTTGGAACACGATTGTCTATTGACATGTTGGCTACAGTGAGATTATTTCTTATGAGCGTGGTTAGTGAACAATTATTGCATTGTGATTGGTTATTATTTTGGCAAGCGAGGTTGCTCGTGCACCGCTCGACCCCGCGTGTGCCTTGAGACGTGGTTTTTGCGTACAATAGCCTGGTCACCCAGAAAACGGCACGCTTTCGTTTGACTAGCGGATCCGGGTAATTAGAACAAGAGGATATAATGTATCGGTAGATTGATAAATGATAAAACATCTAAGTATTTTGCCTTTCACCTGTCATCAAGAATGAGTTCTGCGCATCTTACATTTTGATCAGCGACACAATTATGACGAGCGGTCTCTCTCGTATTGCGTTGATCCTGACCAATCAAATATGGGCTCTCTTTGGCCCATTTCACAAAACTGCAAGTTATAATTTTCATGTCAAAACAGACAACATCAGTCCAGTAGTTATAATGTAAGCGCCTTAAGGTTGCAAATTTAGACGTGTGTGAAAATTGTTACTTGTAGCGTTAGTGAAAGTTTCCACTGGTGTGTTGAAATATTATTATCGAGCTGTCATTTTTAAAAAGAAATTAAAATATATCTTTATGGTTCACTTTCGCATTAATGCATTGATAGGTTAAAAACCCTACAATCAACCTCCCATATAACCCCTTACAAGGAATTCGTTGAAATAGTATTAACACTTTATTGTCGGTCATCACGATACCATGTCCGTACGAGTAATGTTTTTTCAAATGAGTATTTGCAATGTGAACAACATTTTCTGGAATTGATCAAAAATAAGCATCATGAATTTGTATGTAATAAAGTACTGATATCAGCCAAAGTTAAAATATTTCAACTACAATTTAATACCTAAAGCATAACTTAACCCCATTTTCGTCCATCGCCAACATCGCGTATTCACAACCATTAAAGTCTTATTAACTTAAAAGCCTCACAAAGTAGCTTGATGTAAATTTCAATGCTAAATAACAGATTAGCTTAAATGGTTCTCATAATGCCATTGATCAGCGCTAGGGCAAATAGTGAGGTATTTACATCATCGGGCTTCGCGCAACCGGTCCGGTGACATTTGACGTCCTTTGAGGACTTTAATTAATTCTGAGATATTATGACATTTTCGCGAAAACCTAATTTGTGTAGTTAGTAATTATTTAGATCCATAGACATAACTATGTTGGATAAAATTTCTTATTTATATAAGCTGTAGCCAGGCTTTAGCGTTGAAATAACAGTTGCGGTGGCTGAATGAGACAACGTAGAGATATCTGAGTTATTCTGTTCTTGAACATGATTGTGGTGTCAGAGCGCTCCTAGCCAGTTGGCTTAGGTAAGGCTTAGATTAGGCGCTAACTGCAATTTCCTTGGGCATGGACACGCGCTTTGCGTGGATCACGCACAGGCAGAGGCGGCTACTCCGTGATTTCGTCACGCCGCTACAAGTAGCTGCTACTATTCAACTGAAGAGTACCTAATAGATACTCGTAAGTAATGTAAATGTAAGTAATTTTAAGGGATATATTGTATTGTATTTTATGTATAGGTAGCCATAAGAATGCAACGCCCTAGCAGGGTTCATGTTTGATACTTTGAATGCAAATATGTATTAGAAATTAAGACCTTTGTAAACAACATGATGCAATAAATAACTTGAACTTGAACTTGAACTAGGTATAAGCAGGCCCCGGCCGGTATGTTAGCCCTGCTACGGCACGCACGCGTTCTATCGCAGCGCGTTCCATGCGATAGAAAGGGATGGCCACGCTTAGGCTCGTTAGGAATACCTAAACAGGGGATTTGTTACCAGAGATCCTTCTGTACGTAGTACCATTATTTATTATGTGGCACAGATTGACGCCCTTGAAATCCCAGATAAGCCTCGCTGGTAGAGAGTCTTGACGCGCGGGATGTAAGCTCTTGAAGTACAGACAGAGTGATTAAATATATTGATATTGATTTATCTCATAATATTACATTACATTATATTATAAACTACATTAATGTCAATCCATAAGAATTAATACTATGATCGTCAAGGTTACTATTGTTAATAATTAATAATTTAAAATACAAAAAACACCGCACTAAGTCCTCAGCCTTATCTAAGTGACTTTGCACTATAGTACGGGAAGTAGTGGCGGTACAAATTTTGGTATCGGATGAATTCACTTGGCACAGATGTAATACGTAATGATGATGATGATTCGTAAAGCTAAGCTAATTTAGCCCGGTAGCCATCCGCCACCCCCTGGAGGGTAGGCAGGGGGGGCATTCAAAGTTACACGCCACCGCGCTTCAGAAAAAAAAATCATATCAGCTTCTATTTACGTAACACCTCAAGTGTGGTATCATTTTCTGATAAATCAGGTATGAGGAATTAATTTTTGAGACATTCAATGTATAGTTTGTTAGAAAAAAAGAAAAATATTGAGGAATATATCACAATCAGTTTACAAGACTTTCTGACTTTGCGGCAAAACTGGAAAAGATACACGAAAGTTATGTACAACACAAATGATATCTAGCATTTTAGCTTAACATTTCAGTTTTTTATTTTTAGATAAGAGCAAAATTGGAATAATTGTGCTCAAAAAACCAACAACGCAAAGCGAGTTTTCTCTACAAGATTAATTTTATCGAAATTACAATTTTCCAGATACCAGCACGAACTTTTAGTATATTAATAAACATATTATGTGCACCGCAAAACCGCCGAGAGACAGTCTCTAAAGTGCCTAGTTCATCAGTATAGACATAATCTTCATTGCCGCGGAGGCTTTTTGAAAAGTTGGAATTTCACCTGAACCATGTAATATATAAAAACGCGTGTTATATCATATAAAAGCCTAACAAATATGCTATAATTCTCGTCAAAATTTAGATTCCATATATCCTTAAATTTAAGAGATATTTGCAAAATAGTAGAGAAGAAAAGTGAAAAGCCCCCCCGCTCCCACTGTTTGAAATGTCTAAATTTAACCCAAACTATGTATTGTCTGAATGCAGTGTGATATCATATGAAAGCTAATAAAATATGCTATAACTCGTTCTAACATTATAATCGAATATTTTGATAAGTTTCAGAGCAATTTCAATTCCAGAAAATCGAATGTTAGCAGGTTTTTTCACATTTCTTTTCTACAATTATGCAAATACCTCTTAAATTTATGTATATATGGAATCACAATGGTGCCAAGAATTATAGCATATTTGTTTAGCTTTTACATGATATATTACACATTTATATATATTACATGGTTCAGGTATTATACCCACTTTTCAAAAAGCCTCTGCGGCAATGAAGATTATTTCTTTACTGATGACCTAGACACTTTAGAGACTGTCTCTCTGCAGTTTTGCGGTGCACATAACATGTTTAACAACATACTAAAAGTTTGTGCTGGTTTCTGCAAAATGGTAATTTCGATAAAAATAATCTTTTAGGGAAAACTCGCTTTGCGTTGTTGGTTTTTAGAGCACAATTTTTCCAATTTTACTCCTGTCTAAAAAAAAAACTGAAATGTTAAGCTAAAATGCTAGATATCATTTGTGTTGTATATTACTTTCATGTATCTTTTCTAGTTTTGACGCAAAGTCGGAAAGTCCTTAGGTTTTTGCAAACTGCTTTTGATATGTTCGTCAATATTTTCCTTTTTTCTATGAAACATTGAATATCTCAAAAATGAATTACTCATGCCCGATTTATCAGAAAATGACACCACACTCGAGGTGTTACGTAAATAGAAGCTGATATGATTTTTTTACTGAAGCGCGGCGGCGTGTAACTTTGAATGTCCCCCCCCCCCTGCCTACCCTCCAGGGGGTGACGGATGGCTACCGGGCTAAATTAGGCTAGCTTTACGTATATGACCTCTGTGCCAAGTGAATTCATCCGATACCAAAATTTGCACCTCCCATACATTGGGTACTACTAAACTTGATGATGATCTACTCCCTTACAAGAAAAGCGCTCCTATACAGTAACCACACAGGTTACGGAAATTAAGTTTTTTGACGATATATTTCACCCAGTGGATCCGTCGAATTGTTGAATGCAAACCAACCACATGCCCGAGCTAAATCTGGCAGACACTACAGACAGGCTTTATGTTTATAAATGACCGCAGATAGAATTGAATTTTATGAATTGAATATTATGTAATCAAAGTTATGTTTTTTATGAAACAACCTTAGGCTATGTCAAGATTGATATAATTTATTACAGTAAAACCTGGTTAGGTGCAAACCACTCGCAATCGCAATATATTCCATAGTTTAAAACAAATGACACAATGATACAATCTGAAGATCCTCACGATAGGCGGTGATAGAGCTCATTAATTTAACAGATTGACATTTATTGGCACAGCTGAGTGTAATGCACGTGACCTATTGCGCGAGCGCAACCTTTCAAAAAGGATTGCATATTTATTGATGATTTTAGGAATTAAATGATCCAAGCTGACTGTCCGCTCATTATTCTGTGATGTTACCTGTCAATTGCCATCGATGTTTGAATGAGTTGCTTTGCAAAAGGATACCATAATGCCAATCTTTGTATTCTAATCTTGACGGGGATTAGCCGGTGCCAGTCTGACCTCTATTAAAAAGAGATTCATCTTGCCGTCAACACTGGCTTACTTTCAATGTGGGTTTTAAGCGCATTATTGTGACCCACTGTAATGTTGTCGTGATGATTTTTTACTTCTTTAAAGTGCTGATTGATTCCTCGATTTGATGTGAAAGTTGGTAGTTACTTAAATTATTTTTGCTTCAAGAACTCGTTTTCAATTGCTTAAGGTACATAGTTGCGATTGAATTATTATCGAACGAGCGAGGGAAACGAATGAAATTCTATGCTTCAGCTTGGGCCGAAAATCGTTTGTACTTATGTCCGGTGTTTGTCCCCCCGCTATCCGGCAGTTCTCCTAAACTGTCCTTTTCTTACTTTTTTAAATTTCTTAAAAATTGACCTCGTTTTCTGAAATATTCCACCCAAGTTCCTAGCGCTCCCCATTTTTATGGCAGATGGTCGTGCGGCTGTAGCCATGCTATGCGAACTTAGAACTTAATGCAAATCCAGTTGCTTATTGAAAACAGTGCCACCTTCTTGATAGGTGGCGAACTCTCTGAAGCTCTAGCGATTGCTAGGCTAGGCTATCAAGGTATTTCAAAATTCGCCGTATTGTCATAAGACATCAGTAGCCTAGGGGTACAGACGGGGCGGTATTTGGATTCGATGAGCCGGGGTTCAAACCTTACGACCGACGCACTTTTTGTATGTTTTGTACATTCAAAGAAAAGTTTTTCAATTTAATATCGCTTGATATTGTAGACTAATTGGGGCAAACTGGTTGACTTGCCCGCGACCAATCGTTTAAATAAGTATGAAATCGAATTTTTCTACGGTTATTTTATGCATGATTATCTCGTTGGGATCATCATTAACACAATTATGTCACTAAGTCAGTGAGAAATTCGCAGATTTAAGATATTTTAAAGGTGTTTATGCAGTGATGATGAGGACGAAAAACCTCTTATTTATTATCAATGTATATGTTCGCTAGTTTCGCTACTAAACATAAATATGTAACCACTTTTATTTAGATAAAAAAAAACATAAAATACATTCATTGAATGTCCTATATATAGTATGGCGCTGTACGATTATGTCAACGCTTCCAGCATCGAATATTTAAGCTACATTACATTATTTTTATTGCCTGGCGCAAAAAGACGAAGTAATGGGTGTTTTATGTTTGGTCTGTCTGTGCCTGTGTATCTGTCTGTCTGTGTGTATGTATGTGGCATCGTAGCTCCTAAACGAATAGACCTATTTGAATGCGGTTTTTTTTATCTGAAAGCTGACGTGATCGAGATGGTCTTTTCTTAGCCACGCTTAAACAAAATCGGTTCAACCGGTCCTCAGATATTGAATTTTGAAATGAAACTTATCGAGAGATTTTCAAGTTTTCTAAGTTGTTAATTATAATTCATTGTTTTCTTCACACACAGACACAAATATTTCCTTCGCTAGTGTACAAAGGGGTCTTACTACTATACATATAGAAGTAAGACCCCTAAGATATCTATAACCGCTAGATCAAGCCTCAATTTTCTTTAGATTAGATTAGATCAATTTATTTCACGATAAAACAATAATTAATAACGACAATTTATTTTACAAATAATTATCTAATTTTTCCAGGACATGGGCGGCTAAGATTAGCGGGGGCGCTCGGTGCTATGAGGTGGCGGCCGGCCACGATGCGGGTGTTATGCGGGATCTAGCCACGCAGCCTTACCAGCGCATACTACAAGGATTGAGGTCAGTGCACTAAATTCTACGACATTACACGTACTCCAGGCAAAATACGGTTTTGAAAAACATTAATTTATAATAGCGTTTTTTTTCTTTATATCATTTTAAAACATTATTCTAAGATGCTTTATTCAAGAATCCAACAAACTTTCCATCCGGAAGTATTTAAATAGATTTAAATAAATCGTGAATTGTTTTTTTTTTAATTATTTATTTTGAATATTATAGAGCAAATGTAAATGAACCAAAATAAAGATAAAACCATTTGTTAATTAATATTTTTCTGACTTTTCAAAAGCTAGTTAAGTTATCATTTTTTTGATGTCCGAAATTTTGTTGGATTTTGTCGCTAGGTAACTATTTAATTGATAATATATCCATTACAACGAAAAAATCTGCTATTATAAATTATTTCCAAATTTGACATTTTTTCCATACAAGTTGGCAGTTCATTGCCTGGACTAACGCTCATTCAGTCAGTTCAGGCCATTATTCTAATTTGTCTGTCTCTGTCATTCACAATGGTTACACGATCATTCTCTCATCATTCTGACTGATGGACTGAACTGACGCCAGAATTAGCGTGTAACCGATGTCTAACCGATGTCTTAGTCCAAAGTCGATTATAGGAAAAGTTATGAAAGCTGCATGAATTTAATCAAGGAAACAAATGATCTATTATTGTGATCACTCTCAAGCCTGTCGGTCGTACAAACCTACGGTCTACGTCAAATACGTGTTTACACTTTTGTATTGGATCTTATTCCTACGCAATAAGGAATAAAAGTGTTTACAAATATTTGGCGTCAGTAGCACCAGCAGTTAATTGAATCCATCAACCGATCTTTCATCAATTTAGCTATACTCATCGAATTTAGGAAAAATCCACAAGCGTTAGGCATTTACGATTGATTTACTTTCACAATAGAAAGGGAATCAAATTTAATTCAACCTCCTCCTAGCGTTATTCCCGGTTGTGCCCTAAAGGAATCCGGAGTCCGCTTTGACACCTAAACCCAAGATTTGGCATAGGCACTAGTTTTTTTGGAATCGAGTACCATCTGACCCAGAGGGAAAACTAGACCTCATTGGGATTAGACTGGTTTCCTCACGATGTTTCCCTTCACCGAAAAGCCACTGTTAAATATCAAATGATATTTCGTAGATAAGTTTTTTGAAAGAACCTAATGGTACGAGCCGGGGTTCGAACCCACGACCTCCAGATTGAAAGTCGCGTGTCTTACCGCTCAGCTACAGTGGCTCCATAAAAATAAATTATGAGAGTTCAATCTCGCTGGAACAAAATAAGTAGGTACTTACCTATCATCTTGCAATTGCAAGATGAGGATAAAAAAAACCGGTGAAGTGCGAGTCAGACTCGCGCACCGAGGGTTCCGGACCGCCCCGAACAAAAGAATACATTTTCAGTGATGTAATTAAACATTTACGGTTTTCGCAATTTTTCCTTAACTGTGCTATAAGACGTTGCTTCGTACCAAATTTCAAGATTCACGGGAAGTACCCTGTAGGTTTTGATTCCCTTGCGAGTTTCGAAAATTTGCGTTATAAACGGCTGTATTGTTTGTTCGGCTGTATCATTGGCGTAGAAGTTTGATTTTTTCTCAGCTCCAAGGGACAGCAGACTATTTGATATAAATTTCAGCTTAATACCTCCACGCATTCCTGAGAAAAAGGGTCTTGACAGACGGACGGACGGACAACAAAGTGAAAGTCCGTACCTCGAAAGGAAAAAACGGAACCCATAAGGGTTCCTATAAAGGAATAAGGGTTCCGTTTTTTCCTTTCGAGGTACGGAACCCTAAAAAGTATTAGGTATTTGGAATGCGGGTTCGTCTTGTCATGTATTGACATACATTGGTAAAATAAAGCAGTGTTTGCTCTTACAATTGACAAACCAGCGCGAGTTACGAGACAACATTGTAAACAAAATCACAATTCTTTTTCGTCTAAACAAACGTTGCGAAAACCTTACTTCAGTCGGTTTAATGAGACGACATGTTACATGGTCTCGCGTTGACTTGGTTTTCCCGTTAAGGCGCTGTATGCAGCTGCGCATCGAAAAAGTGCCTTTTCCAAACCGATTATTAGTATACTTGTACTATTGCTAGAGATCCAAATTTTTGATATGTATATCTTCAGTTCATTGGCTATGTTCGTATTTCGTAAAATCACGATTGCTTACAAAAACCTCGATAGATTTTGCCTTTCAAAACAGTCCTTTTTTACCACCAAACTCGAAATATCTCAAAAGTTATTTGGAATATTACAATGAAATTTGTTGTGATAGGTAGCTTTTTGGTAGATCTATCTACCGGCTTCTTAGAATTTCAATATGTTTGATAATTCAATACATTTGGTCATTTGTCTGAAAAACCGGGTGTCCGCGTCATGCATGCGCGGTGGCGAGTACAATTTAGTACGCCCGTGGCCACTGCCGACGACGGACCTGTGAATGTTTACCTGGCACGCAAATACGCCTTTTTGCAGCAATTATTTCGAGTTATCAAGGTAAATAAAAATATATAAAGGAATAGGAAACGCTAATACATGCTGGAGAACACATTCGAAATGATAGAATAACAAATATAAGGTATGCGATATTTACTACATTAAAGCGTTTCTACATCCGCACCTAAAACGTATTAATAGGTAGCTGGAGCATATTGACAAGATGTCAATAAAATTCTTCAGTTATCCTGAATACGTATTTAGAACTGTTAGGTAGTAAGTAGTCGGGTGTAAATCGGATTCGGACACGAGCACATGGTTGGGGGGGTAATGGTACCAATTATGGACTGTACGAATAATAGATTTATTTATTCATACAGAAATATATCAAAAGCATTTAGGGCTATTGCGCCGGATAGCGACTACCTAGACTAAAGTCCTAAACGAGTTGGTGAACTGAAGTATATTTACTTGCTGTTTAGTAGATTCTATTAAAAACGAGTGCGGAAAAAGACCCTGCCACTCCACCAGCAGCAGGCCACGGCCCTTCCTCATCTTCGTTATAGACATACATGCATACATACGCTACGGCACATCTTTTCGTCCAATATTCCGCAGTGTCTCAAGACGAGAGTCTTTGACCAGTGTGTGTTGCCAGTGATGACATATGGAACGGAAACGTGGTCGCTTACTATAGGCCTCATAAGAAGGCTAAAAGTCACTCAAAGGGCGATGGAGATGGCTATGCTGGGAGTTTCTCTGTGCGATCGCATCAGAAATGAGGCTATCCGCAGCAGAACCACGGTAACCGATATAGCCCTCCGAATCGCTAAACTCAGTGGGTGGGGTACATTGCACGTAGAACCGATGGCCGTTGGGGCGGAAAGGTTCTCGAGTGGCAACCACGTACCGGAAGGCGCGGCGTGGTTAGGCCCCCCACAAGGTGGACTAATGACCTGGTAAAGGTCGCGGGAGTCCGCTGGATGCTACGGCTATTGTGGCACTCTTTGGGGGAGGCCTATGTCCAGCAGTGGACGTCTTTCGGCTGATATGATGATACATACGCTCGAAAAACATAAACTTCCTTCTGAGGCAGTCGGGTACAAAGTACTACAGGGTGTTCCCCTATACAGCTGCAAAACTTTGCCAGCTGTTTGTGCACATGATACCCATCACAAAACACTAAACTATGCCGTTTCACATCTCGCACTCACTCTGCCACCGCTGTTTCTCCAAATAACAACCAAGAAAGCCTCCCCCGCCACGCCCCTTTAAAAATAAGCCCACTAAAGCAAATAAATGTGACGTTATCTAAGTGAAAATACCTTTTGTCGGTATGAAGTTATTGATATGACTCACTCACTCACTCACTCATCAACGCACAGCCGAAACTACTAAGACTAGAGAGTTGAAATTTACACCAGAACTACCTTTTACAACGTAGGCAACGCTAAGAAGGATTTTTGGAAATTCCACCCCTAAAGGGGGTAAATAGGGGTGCAAAGTTTGTATGGGGGAAACTTTATTTTTAGAGCTAGAGACTTAAATTTTTGCCTAAAGATTACTTATTAGAATACAAATTAAGTACTTTCAATTCAATTAAATTTATTTTGTTAAACATAGGTCACAACTTTTACAAGTATTGTTGGTATACAAAATATAAGACTTCTGTGCATTACCCACAATGTAGGTTTACAAAATATTTCAGCCAGCTAATATATTTATAAAAGTAAAAAAATAAATGTCAATACAGTGATTGGTGTTAAATACTTCAAATACATGTCAAAAACTCTCAAAAAATACTATAACCAAAGAATATTATAACTAAGGAATGTCTTGAATGGAATCATGTTATGTCGTAGGGTCGTTTAAGTAATATTTAATGGTATAATAACACTTTTCAATCAAATATTGATCTATTGATTGAAATGATTGATCCAATAATGTCATGGAAAGATCACATAGATACATTATACAGTAAGTTAGCAAGAGGGATCTATGCTCTAAGACAG
Organism: Epinotia brunnichana; assembly: GCA_963854355.1. Taxonomy (NCBI): domain Eukaryota; kingdom Metazoa; phylum Arthropoda; class Insecta; order Lepidoptera; family Tortricidae; genus Epinotia; species Epinotia brunnichana. The sequence continues at coordinate 11,550,109 of OY977941.1, read as the reverse complement.
TTAAGACCACTTGTGTCAGAAAGTTGCTTAAAAGAGCTGTATTATGCGTACATATACTCTCAACTTTCATACGGGATAATGCTTTGGGGCAACAGTACGGATTATGAGCGCATCCTAAAGATCCAGAAACGTGCAATTAGAGTACTTCCCTATGCAAAGGACAGATACACGTGTCGCGAACATTTAAGAAAACTTAGTATCTTAACATCAGTTTCAACTTATATATTGGAAGTTTTGATGTATGTTAAACGTTATCCAAATGAATTTCAAAGGAGAGGTGAAAATAGTTCGAGATCAATGAGAAATGCGAATAACTTAAAAAGAAGCGGGTTGTGTCCGAGATACAACCGTTAATTAAGTTTAAGTGGATACTTATTTGTTGGTTGTCCCCGTAAATATATATCTGCATTAATTCACTAAAATCTGTATAAGCACAGATAAATCGGTATATATAGCAACATTGACTGACGTAGCTCGTTTGACTCGCGAGGCATTGAAAATGGCGGTCATTTCAGCATAGTTTTCATGCCCGTCACATAAACTAAATAACATTTTGTGATTAACAACTAATAGCAAATAAAGAAGGATTAAAACATGTAACAAACAATTATTTGAAATCAGATTAGGCTTCTCTACAAAAAGTTAATCCGGAAGTTACGTGATACATTTTGAACTGTACCCCCATACAAGAACGCGAGCAAAGAAGTATCCACTTCAAAACAACCTCGCCCAGACTTAGAATAGGCACAAAACTTCCGAAGTTAATAGGACAAATACTTTTTAACCGGCTACCTTCAAACCTTAAAACCATAACGAACGACAACTCTTTTCGCTTCCATGTAAAACAACTATTGCTTGAAAAAACACTGTATAGTTTACAAGAATTTCTTTCAAATGACTAAATAACAAGATCTTAAAAGCTTGACGTTAATTTTTGTATTATGTTTTCTTTCTCTATTTTATGTAATAGCATTATGCTATGAGTATAAGTATTATTAAACTATTTACAAATAATAACAATTCTGTACACAACTGTACACATCCATTGTATTTTATTGTAACTGACAAGTTATAATTTTAACACATTTTTATCTGTATATTCATTGTACTATGATTTCAATTGTAAAATTATGATAATAAACAAATCTGAATCTGAAGTCAATTGTCTTTTAAATTTATTAATATCCAGTGTTTAATTCGGTCTGGAATTTTATTGAAAATGTTTGGTGCCATTCCCAAGATTCCGCCTCTGATTAGCGCTGTGTTGTTGCTACCCTGCAAAGTTTTCAATTTTTGTTTGTATTGTTTACGTGTCGGAAATCTGCGGCCTTCTGAAACGTTACTGAACATGCTTGGATTGGTCTTGACAAAAATACCTACTTCTAGGATATACAGTTCTTCTAGTTTGTATGGAGAGCAAGACATTTTTAAAGTAAGGGATTTGTAACTTCGGTTTTTTAATTATTAATCACTTAAGAAGGTTAAAAGGGGGTTCGAATTATGTATAGAGAGCAAGATATTTTTAAAGTTAGAAATTTGTAACTTCGGTTTCAGACTATTTACTATGAGAGTTCAAAGAGGGTTCTAAGTTTGTATAGAGAGCAAGACATTTTGAAATAAAGAGAGATTTGTTTCTTCGGTTTTAGACTGTTTACTTAAAGACTAGGTACAGTCAGCGTCATATAGTTAGTAGCAGCCAAAGTAGCCAAATATATCGTAACACATCCTTACACCTATAGTAACAAAGACGTGTTGCGATATATTTGGTTACCTAGGCTGCTACTAACTATCTGATGCTGACTGTACAAAACTAATTTCAATGTTTTTTTTTATTAAACAAACATTTAAATTTCTTAAACAAACATTTAGACGATAACATGTTATACGTGGACGAAGTCGCGGGCAACAGCTAGTTTATATATATATATTTATTTAAGCTTTATTTATTCCATATTGTTTGTGTTAGTACATATTTACTAAATCTAAAAGATTTATGCCATTTTTTCTTTCTTATATGGACCCCATTCGGGTAAAAGCCATATATCGCCAGATATTAGGAGAAAAGAAGGGCACTGGAAGCAACAAACTGGTCAGGGCCAAAAGGCAAAAGAAGGAAAGGTAGACGACGAAGACGTTGGACCAATGACATAACTGAGGTCGCCGGACCTAGCTGGATGCAGTTGGCTAAAGACCGAAAAAAATGGCATGAGATCGAGGAGGCTTTTACCTAAATTTACATTTGCTTTAAAAAATTCAATATAAATCAAACAAAAAAAGACAATTAAAGCTTAATTTATATTTATATAATTACTTCCGGTTGGAAAATTTGTTGGATTCTTGTGTAAAGCATCTTAGAATAACGATTAAAAATGAAATATACAAAAAAACGCTATTATAAATTAATGATTTTCGAAACCGTATTTTGCCTGGAGTATAGAGCCAAGTATAAGTCCAATCTTGTTGGCTTGTTGAGAGTATCAAGGTCCATCGCGGTGTGGCCGCTGGTCGAGGTAGCATGGTAGGCAGCACGCGCCGCGCGAGCGCAGTGACATAACACTTTTAGGTATTTAAGAGACAAATTGAATTTGTTATTTTTATATGATGTTTGGTCAAATTACATTTTTTTATAGACATAGTCATGTACTGAAGAACTTGCTGGTCTTAAAATAACCACCCTGTATAATAAAATGCTCTTCTGACTAACAGTGGTCTAATTATCCAGTTTTTGATCAGTCAGTCATACTTATGTAACAAAGGTAATAATTATGGAAATAATACTCCTTGCATTTCATTAAATTGTCAAAAGGGCCTCTACGTATTGGCGCCGTTGGTACTTTGTAGGTACCTAGCCCCACGCATGCCTCCCAAAGGTCCGGGACATCATTGTCCCGTGAGCGGGAGAGACATACATGGTAATAATATAATTTGCCAGGAGATAAATAGATGAACATAGCTATTTGTTTATTATTTTTGATGGTTTCTTAAGCGGGTGTTAACCGGCGCTATAACTTTACCTAGAAGTAATCGATTTTATTTCGGTTTAAAAAACCTGTAATATATTAGTACAATCCATAATTGGTGACGTTCACCCTTAGGAAGTGAAGATGTACTATTATTTTATCAGTTCTACGTATTTGGAAAACGGAAGCACCCACATAGGAACTGGGAAAACGATAGGTGGATTGATGATGAAGAAATCTGTACTAACATATCTTTGGAAAGTAAGTGTCCATAATTGATGTCATCATACTACGATGTACTTAAGAACTGTAACTACCTATTATTCCTTATTTTCTTTAAAAAAATAGATTTAAATAAATAAATAAACAATAAATATTTGGGGACAATTTTACACAAATCAACCAAGATTTGAAAAATAAAACAATTATTCAAGAAGACAAACATTTGATCGTATGATCCGCAAAAACGAGCCGAATACGGATGCCAACAGAATAAGGCCGTTAGCGGGGTGCGCGGGACGCGCGTCTCCCGCTCCGTCTGCCTCACCTCCGCAAATACCTAAATATCGTCTAATAAGAGCGCCTTAACAATTTACCGAAACCGAACTCCTGCGGAGATTAGTATTGTACCTTGCTAATTATGAACTTGTTCTACAATGTATTTTAATACATAGTTATCTAGGAGCTACATTGTGTATGCGAGTACAAATATTTTTGTCAAATTGCAGTGATAACGAATTTCTGATGATAGAAAAACTTTGATTGTGTGTTTCTTTGATTCAGTCAAGTGCAAAAATAAAAGTATCCATTTAATCCTCTCATAAATAGGTACGTATCGAAACCTTAATCCGCTGATATAAGAGCAATGGAACATATTTATAAGTAAGTTATATGCGCCCGTTTTAATTTAATTTCATTGTGATAAATGAATAAAGAAGTAGATTAAGATATACACTCGTGATCAATGAATACGGGTCGGTAAAATACTGTCATATTTCCTAAAATAGTGCAGGGTTGTACAGTTTTTTTTAATCCTGTCATAGTACATTGTTTAACAAGGGGCGTATGAGGAATATTGCAAACGAGAGTCTATCAGGAGCCCGACGCCGTAAGGCGGAGGGCGGTTGATGACTCGAGTTTGCAATATTCTTACGCCCGTGTTATACACAATGTTTTTCATCACATTTGCGAGGAAATAAATAACCAAAAAAGACAGAAAACCTATGTTTTATACAAGCGCATCAATCAAATGTTGACGAGATTGACAACTTCACTTTCAGATCAGTGCGAGTGGAGGGCGTAGCTTCAATATTTCAACCAATCACAGATCCTGCTTGATTATATTTCCAACCAATCACAGAGCAGAATTCTTGACGCTAGCGGCCGTCAAGATTTGTTTAACCAATCAGATCACACACACACAAGCTCATTACTTCCCATGGGCCATTATTTCCCTCGGGAACAATTTAGGCCATTGTCTTTCTGTATACAGGCAAGGAATAACACCATTTATGAGCAAGTGTGATGAAAAGATCTTTATTTAGTTATACATGTAAACTGCAAAAATAACGGTAACAAAAGAAAGTTACCAGGTATAAATCGGACTCGTAAAAAAAAAACCCATGAAAAAAAACAACGTTACCGGAGCGAGATATAGCAAAAATCGTAATTTTTGGACGTTGATATTTTTATAATAGGATCCCGGTAATTGCTAATACAAAGATTGAATTGGGTATTAAAAAGAATACTATAATACTAAGTTAATAACTAGTGTAAAATATAAAAAAAAAACCTATTGCGGTTATTTTATTTAGGGTCAGCCGTATTCATTGACCGCGAGTGTATTTGCCAAAAACCAAACTCGGAGATTGTAGAGGACAAAATTGACGTCCACTTAAACAGTGTATTGAAGATGTACAATGCTGTACTCACATACATACATACACCGATAAACAAAAGTAATAGCATTGTTCTTTAATTTTCTGAAATTCCCGATACAAATCTAATTAAAACTGAATAGTTCCTGCAGCTTTTAGAGTTTCCGTGAGGAAACCTAGTCGTGCTCCCAATATCGAGAGAAACTCGACGCCAGTGTGCCAAGGCCACCGAGCAAATTGATATTACATCGAGCTCCTACACACCCGTCACGTTGTTCAAGTCTTCACCAATTATCGGCTATTATAAAGACGACCTGTTTGCACATACATACATTCAGGTAGGTGGAATGACCTTTCAACATACGTGTGACAACGGTTCAATTAACTTTTTTCACAAAAAGCATTCTTTGTTAACAATGACCTGACACTGCTTTCCCAAACCAATATCTCGATCGTAGCAGTTTTCGCCAGTTATACCTATATTTTGGGTAACCTATCGCAATCACTAAATTCCATTTCCCAACTGAATCGTTTGTACGAATTTTCATTTCGGCAAAAATCCAATTATCTCGAAAACCCAAAAGATTTAATTAGGGTTCCGTACCAAAAAGGTAAAAAAGGAACCTTTATGGTACGAGTCTGTCCGTCTGTCCGTCTGTCCGTCTGTCCGTCTGTCCGTCTGTCCGTCTGTCCGTCCGTCCGTCCGTCCGTCCGTCTGTCACAACGTTAAATATCTCAGGAACTAAATACTTAAGCTATCAATTCGAAATTTGGAAAAACTGTTAATATATATTCTGTGTATATGACGAATATGATTGGGGTTAAAAAATCAAAGTTTAGTAAATATATCAAGTGGGGTATCATACTCGTATGAACGGGCTTGAGTTGCACTTTCTAAACCCTTTTTATATTTTTTCTACGGTGTTTAAATTTTGATTTATTAAGGAAAATGTAGTAAAAAATACCCCCCCCCCCCCCCCCTTATCTCCGAAGTTTAACAAGCGAAAATTCTGAAATAATTACATATGATTAAGAGTAACATAAATAATACAGGAAAAATAAAACGATATCTCTATAGCTAGATCTAGCGTATTTTTTTTTATTTATCAAAAACGATTTCTTAATTAAATTTGTAATTTACTTACTTTTGTACGTAATTTTAAGTCTTCAAATTCCTATTAGAATATCTTTAAAGTCCCTTCTTTCAAATAAAAAATAAATAATCGAAATAAACAAACATACTAGCTTGTAAGTTGTTAGTACCAAAATGCAGATGGCGCTGTGCAACGGTAACCTCTACTATGAGCTGTTTAAGATTGTTCAAGAAATAATGGGGTCCTGACATGACGGGTATGGTACTATATGTACGGAACCCTCGGTGCGCGAGGCAGACTCGTACTTGACCGGTTTTTTTTTACACACACATTCATACCTAGTTTAACACTTACATTGTTTTAGGTACCTATGCAAAAAAATTGTAAATGCAGTAAAGTTGTGTGATTCCCAAGTTGCAGAATTTTATTTAGCAAGCAAATAAAGATTAATAAGAATGCCTGATGTGATGAATGGCTCTACGAAATATCTCACCACTTTTTACTGTGAAAGAGTTTCGAGACTTGGCCTATTTTTTATATGGAATGTTTTTATGGGATATATTTTGACGCGCAGTAGACTTGTCTTTCGCAGACGATGGCAACTGGTTCTCCCAAGCAGGAGAAGATTGGGTAAGGACAAGTCGTAGTATTCCCGAGTCGAAGAGTTTTCTCTTTGTACAGTCGCCATTTAGGTACACTTTAGGTGTTCAAAAATATCGGCACATGCACCCTAATGCCTTGAAAATAGAGGTGTGTTCCGATGTTTGTGACGTGCTTGTTTGCTCCGATGTATGTGATGGCGACTGTACCGATGAGTTCTTTCTTTGCCAGCTGCCTTTGAATAAAATCGTGGCTTAAGCCCTTTGGTAATGCGTGACACGGAGTTAAACCATCGCTTACGATATCTTGTGACGTCTTTATTTGTGCGATTCGAATGAATGCCCTGCGATATTTTGTAGAAACACTGATTAGCAAGTCTACGATGACTACACCCACGTTTAATAATACCGTAAATCTTCCAATTATAGCCCCGGTCACACAAGTATTGCCTTAACTAACACGTATTAACATTATTTACTCTTTAAGGTGTGTAAAATTGAGACATATGCAGTTTATTCATACACATTTTTTTACTGAATTATTATACTTTCAAAATTCAAGACCTTTTGGGCTTCATTGAAATGCAACTGTCGTTGCAATAGTTAAGTTTAGTTGTCAAGTAATTGCATGTCGGTTTACAATGACCCCGCCCACTTAGTTTACTTGACCTACAGACTTAGCACGAACGAACTACTTCGTGTGCGGAATTCAATGTTTGAAGAAAATGTACGATAGTCGAAAGTTTTTACAATGAATCAGGTCATAATCAAATTATAGTAGGTAACCTATATTATAGTATTAACGTAGTTTAAAGTTGACTGTCGAAATGTAACTCGAGCTGAGGTTTTTTTCGCCATTGTTAAATGTAGACATAAGCAGCGTGAAATATAATCGCTATAGGTACAGCTCGTTGGTCGAAAGTTCCACATCCTGGCTTGGCAAATTTGAGACTTGTGTGACCAGTGGCGGGGCGGCGCCCATACAAGCCGATTCCCTATAGTTGTACATACATATACTCTAAACTATTTCCGGCCTCCGTAGCCCAGCAGACTCTGCCTACGAAGCGGAGGTCCCGGGTTCGAATCCCGGTCAGGGCATTTATTTGTGTATTTATCACGAATATTTGTTCCGGAGTTATGGATGTTATATATGTATATAAGTATCTATATGTATGTATCTATTATATATATCATCGCCTAGTACCCACAACACAAGCCTTACTGAGCTTACCGTGGGCCTAGGTTGATTTGTGTAAGATTGTCCCGTAATATTTATTTATTTATTTAGTTCCGGGTTGCCCATTATATATTTACTCACCACAGCATGCGGCAGTCATTCCCGAAATTATAATTTTTAATAGTTAAAACAGAGGTTGAGTGATAGTTACATCGATTTATTTGATAATATACGTCCAAAACATTTTAGCAACATTCTCCAGATTTTACTGACTAAATTGCCAGACTGAAAACAGTATCCAGGTTCCTAGTGGCCGTACTTGTCGAAATATCGTTGCGTTAAACATACGAGTAGCACTTCCTTCTTCCCGTTCGCTCTGTGAGTATTACTTAAGCCAATATCAAACAAGCTACAATATCAAAATAGTTACCTACATAGCATACAAACATTATACTCCTACCGATCGGTAAGTGAAGTTTTCACTCGCACTTTTTTACCCGCCACTAATTCGCAAGTCAACGAGCCGTGCGTTCTAATATCAGTTTGCTAACGTTGCTAATGCCGCGATAAGAGCCCAGTGTAATAGAGTGTAATGCCGTCCGTCATGTCGGCAATTAATTCAAGTCAAGTCATTGCACGAGCAGTCACTGGCCTGGTTTGTAACTTGCAACCCTGCTACCGGGCGCCATTGTACTTTGTACGATCGAACTCTGAAGACAGTGTTTAGCATGGTCATGCGAATATGAATGTAAAATGGAAAGCAAACTCATAAAGAATCAATAATCAATACCAACCATATAGCACAACTCAAGAAAGAATAAACCTGACTAGTTTAATTTAATTAAGTATAGAATTAAAGTGACAAAAGGTGAGTTGCTATATTTACATCCGTCCGTGTCATTTTACCGTCTCCAAAGTTTACGTTCTAACTCATAATTCTAAATAAAAAACAACCTTATTATCTAGACAATAAAGTTAAAATTTGTCTGACACCAGCGAAGAGAAGAGGTTATGAAGTTAACAATTGATATGACTTGACCTCTCACATGTCGCGCACTTTGTTGCGTGAACGAATATCCACTACGTCTATTTGGTGATTATCACATCGTCGTTATATTTAATTGGATAACGTCAATAATGACTATAATGAGTTTATGTAAGATAAATATGTATTGAAGCTGGAATAGATACCCACTCTACATAAGTACTTACGTATAACGTCGTCTAATCCCATCATACTTTGTTATTTAAAATCCAGTTTTTTAATACTTAATCTGTGTTATTGGTTTATTTTGAATAAACGTCTTAGAGTAACTTTAATCCATGCATATAAAACGCCCAAGTAAATAAGCTTTGTTTAAAAATGCCGAATTTCCTTCCACTGTGATGTTTAACACGTACACAAAAAAGCAATTACCATGCTTACAAATAATTAAGAAAAAATGTCACCTCAAACCCATGTGTCGAAAGAACCGCTTTAATATTTAAGGCTTCTTAACGATAGTACTGCAGCACCAGCATTAATTGCCTACCTACTCAATTTAATCAATATTTCGCAAGAGATTATTCCTTGGATTGTTTCGAGCAGATTAAGTCTTATTGAGATGCAATACTCTCCCGCAAGAAGGCAGGGAGATGGAAGGGAATTTATTTCGGCTCTGCATGGATTCTTGTATTAGTTGGCAGGTTATATCGCAACAAATCTGTTGCCGCTAAACAGGGGAAAAATAGGGAAATGTGCAACTACGGCGATGCAGTCTGGTCTCAATTACTGACGACGTCGCTAAGTAGTAAAGATAGAGTTCATTCTAGGATGTGACACTTAATTTGTGAAATTTACAATCTAACTAATAATACAAAAAAAATCCAATAAATTCCCTTCCATCTCCCTGCCTTCCTGCGGCAGAGTATTGCATCTCAATAAGACTAAATCTGGGACAAGCCTTATGCGCCGACGCAGGGGCACATTTCCCTTGTCTTCCTGCCTACTGGCGGACAAGTTCAGCATTTCAACAAAACTAAAATGCCTTGAAATAACCCAAGGAACAGCATGCGGCGTCTTCTACAACAACATTGTAAGGTTTGGCACGCGGTAGTATAAAATTAGAGTAAGTTCCAATAAACTTAGAAGCTTCGACTAAAAAACATACAATCTTTTTTTAGGAAATTTAATTAGAGACACACTTTAATTTAACCTCCTCCTGATACCTTATTTCGTACCTACAAAAACGGTTGCGAATAATTAACAAAAAATGTCACATCAAACTGTGTCGAAAGAACCACTTTATAAGGCGTCTAATGATAACTCCATAGCACTGGCATTAATTGCTATACCGATAATCATTAATCAAAGTTGCGCACGAGTTGATTTTAGCGAAATTCGTGGTCACATTAAAATGGTATTGCGACGCGGGGTCACGGAGTTGGCATCTTAAGCGTTGATACCCCGTTTATGCGATCGCGTTTTATATCATTAATGTTTGTAGTAGTCTTATATTATTTTATTAGTGCTTGCAATTTTTTAAGCAAAGTGCAGTCTGCACTCAACCTGAAGGGCACGTTTAGCAGGGGAGGGGTATGTTTACCGTGGCCAGGACAATCTGTACAATAGATGTTAAAATCCGACCTTGCCTCATTAGGCTCCTGAAGCTAGTATACAAATAAAAACCGAAACAGGCTGAAAAAGACAGGCAGCAGTATTACCCCACCAATAATATAAAATAAAAATAAAAAAAAATAAAATAAAATATCTTTATTTCAGATCTTTAGTCGATCCATATGATGTTAGTAACAGTGGAGACTTATGAACTACGTTAGTGACAATAATGACAATAAATTAATGATACTTAAATGACAAATGACTTAACGCGCCGGCTTTGCACGGGTTTATATGCATGAATTATACATATAAACCTTCCTCTTGAATCACTCTATCCATTAAAACCCGCGTCAAAATCCGTTGCGTAGTTTTAAAGATCTAAGCATACATAGGGACAGACAGACAGCGGGAAGCGACTTTGTGTTATACTATGTAGTGAGGAATAACTGGTTCAGGTTTATTTGGCCCTCCCGATAGCCACCTGAACCCAGTATCTTGAGAGTGGACAGTCGAGGCGCTCCGCCAACACCCTCAGAAGACCATTGCTGCTGCCTCTCAGCCGTCTCAGTAGCGACGCTACTCGTTTTCGCCTGATGGCATAGATATCGTCGGTGCGCGCCTCGGCGAACATACCCGAGGCGCTGCAATGCCTTGGCAGCCTCAATAGCATTCTGAGTATGTTGTTATACTGCACCCGAATAGCGGAAAAAGCTCTCTGCGTAAAACTAACCCACAGACTGCACGTGTAAAACGTCTGACAGTAAGCTTTAAAAAGCGTCAACTTAACTTGCTTGTTACAACGTGCAAATCTGCGGGCAAGCATATTGCCACTTACCGCCATTGCCCTCCTCTCCCTCTCAAGATCCATGTCATCCTTCATATCCTCGGTGAGCATATGCCCCAGGTATTTAAACTCACTTACCACTCTAAGGGGGACGCCGCCCAGCATGATTGTAGGTACTGATGTTGGGTTATATTTCCGTGCCTTAAAAATGATAAGCTCACTTTTGGTTGCGTTGTACCTAAGACCATGCCGCGCGGCGTAATCCTCGCATATCCTGATAAGCCTACGTATAGAGCCCACTGATGGACCCAGCAGCACCATGTCGTCCGCGTAACTTATATTATTGAAAGGTGTCCCCCAAATATGGCATCCGACACGTGCGCTGCTGAGCCCCTCAATCAGCTCGTTAACATAAAGATTAAACAGGATAGGCGACGATAGGCCCCCCTGTCTAACACCACATTGGAGCCTATACTCATCCGAGTATTCCCCAGCCCATCTCACCTGATTGACCTGGTTGTTATACCAGTATTTTAACAAGGCTGTACACTCGGGTGGTAGCCCCGTTTTAGCTACTTTCTCCCACAATACATCGTATACAACCAGGTCAAAGGCTTTGGACAAATCCAGGAAACACCCATATATGGGTGTATTCCTGTCTTTGTAATACCTGACAGGATAAAACCATACTTTTTTTATGAGTAAGAGATTTATATATAACCCGGACTTCACGCACACATGCTCACGCGCAAGGTGTGAAGCCAATGATTGACAGGTGGCAAGAGTGGGCGCCGGCGCGGCCTTGAGTGTGCGATTGTACTGCTACCGGAACTTGAGCTACCGGCCTTACTTATACTAATCGTACTTTTGTGCTTATATGTACGTGTACACGTGGTGCGGAGGTTTTTAGTGAAAACTATATTGGACATTTAAAGGTGGACTTGTGTTTTTTCCATGTATCCGTATATGATATGAATTAACTTGTAAGGAATGTGTTTTCAAGTTTTACAACTTTATTTACATTACATAGTCAATTATACCTACTCGTTTGCAAATACATAGCAACCATATCTGGCTTAAGTATGACCTTGCATATTCCCCTAGTGTTAGGTAATGAATTACATGTAAGTATGTGTGTTTTATGCAATTATATGTAAATGTTAATGATTTGAGATTTAAATCAATTGTATCCTGAATCGCTTTTGTTAATTATAATCTAATATTAGGGCATTAAATCCGCATTTTTATCACTCTGGCGCTGTTTCATTTTACTAAATACTTTTTGTGACTGGTGAAATTCAATTGCGTTTATTTTGGTTGCCGAGGTCACTTTCGCATTTACATCTTTAGGTAGTAACTATGTACATACCTACTTATATTGAAAATATGCGTGTAGCTAATGTTAAATCCAACATGTATTGTCCCGGAAATATTTTAAGGCACCGTGTTACGCTAAGGTACTTATGTGCATAATATACTATTGTTCAAAATTTTAATAGGTGGTACATTTCATCAGCATCATCACGAATTACTGGTAGCTAGCTAGTGATGCGCGAGAGTGGTCGAAATGTCAAGGCCGTTTGATACGGACCGCGCGTGAACGGTAAGCGTATGTTATCGCTAGAGTTCGTCTTTAGATAATACAGGGTCTATTTTGGGTTCATCTCTTTCACATTTCAATATATTCGTACCCGAGAGATCGAGTTTGGCGAAACGAGTTTTCGCGGAAGATTGATGTTTCACGCGGTCGTTTTTCCACGTTAGCTCAGCGCGGTGCGATAGCTGAAGTCAGCCATTTCTCTATCACACAAAGACGGTTAATATTCCAAATTCAAACTTATTAAGTTAACTGCCAATCTCTGTTTCGGAAGGAGTTCTGTAAAATTGTATATTCTACTTTTACAATACCTTTTTTAACAATTTTAACAAATGCCCATATCAATTTGTTAACTTCACACATCGGTGCATGTTTATTTGTGCTATTAAAACGGACAATTATCTTCAGTGGTGAGTTACATTATGCCTGTTGCATTGTTATCGGAAACGCAAAAACGCTGAAATGCTCGCCCAACCTACTCGTAACTCAATATAAGGAAAAAATATGTTTTTTGCGGGATACAAAATTGCCGTTACGAAGAAAGTAAAAGTTCCCTTGCATAAGTCCTAGCGTTTATTGGAGCAAGTGCTGATTTATTGCTCTAGTTCCAGACATGGCACAGCAGTCGTGTCTTAGTAGTTACAGTAGACTAATAGACCAATCAAAGAGGTCGACCCGGACAATAAATCAGTCAAAATTGTATAGCAATACGGGTCAAAAATATTAAATAAACTAACTGTTTGATATATTATTTGTCAAATAATAAATTTAATCTGTAGGTAGGTATATAGTGTGTGTGTATACTAACCTAAATGTTAATTGATGATAGTTTTAAGTTAGGTTAGGATTTTTTTATTTTCTTGATAAATTATGTAATACTAACAGGTTAAAATGACACTATTTGACACTACTAATGACGTCGTGTCGCTAAATAATAAGAGACAGAGAAGGGTTGAATACAATCAGCAGGTCGATCACGTAACGTATTGTACGCGCGTCAGGTAGATCTACATAAATGTCACTTTTTATCAAAATCAAAATCAAAATCAATTATTTATTCTGCAAATAGGCCACAAGGGCACTTTTACATGTCAAATGGTGTTCTACAATATAATATTAATAATCTTACACAATAATCATTTTAAAATTGCAGATTTTAACTAATTAGTACCTAAATGGTTACAAACTAAATGTCACTGAATGAAAACTAGAACAATCCAAAATTGTAAAATATTATCAAATACATTTGATATAAGGTCTGTATCAGAATTAACAATAAGTTTATGATATAATTTAGTACCCCAGAGATGTATAATGTCTCTGAGCATCCAAATACAATTAATAATTATTCTAATGTTCTTGTAGAGATGTATACTGTCCCTAAGCGTTAAAACAGAAAAAAAAGGATCATTAATGTAATATTGTCAGAGATGTACAGGGTCAATAACAATAAAACGTGTCAAGAACAGAATGATGTCTCTCGTCAAAATAATGATAATAACACTAGTATTTAGGTAGTTACTATGCCCTTGCAAGCATGAACAGACCGGACTCCACAAACAGCACCCGATCACGAGTATGACGCATATCTCAGCCATCGCCTCCCTCAACCATATGTTAGGGAAGGTGGCGACCCGATCAACGACGCCACCGTAAGCAAAGCCCTTTAAGTTTATATGGAAAAATGTCAGTTAAAGTCCTAACGCGCGTTCGAAACGTTACGTGATTACCCCTCAGATGTCACTAACATAAGAAGGTATAGTTATTAATTTGTTACTGCTACATTGCGTGCCTATTTAATTTGTATGAGATGTTTTTTTTTTCTTAAGATCAGATTGTGTTCCTTACGGTTTATTAGTAGGTACTACTGCAGAGGCCGGGAAAAATAGGGATTGCCTGCCAAGTAGATATGGATGGAAGAGCGTAGCGAGGCTGGATAGGGATACGAGGCTGGCAATTCCTTTTCACGCCGATGTATGTTTAGTGCTTTTCTCAAACATGAAATAAAAAAAAAACTCCAAGTTTTTTTAATGGCTGGACGCCACTATGTTGGGTCACTGAATTGATACTGAAACAAAAGATGGTCACTTTGCAGGACTCGGCCTCCAATTTTGTATATTCCATTACGGATCTGTCGGATCTCTCGTTTCGCCGCAACCGAAACGTGCTATTTCAAAACCTATTGCAAAGAACACAACGTCAGTATTTCATTACATGTTTTAGAAAAAAAAAGATGCGGATTGTGTCGGAGATACAACCGTTAATTAAGTTTAAGTGGATACTTCTTTCTTCGTGTCCTAAATTGTATCCCATGGATTTGCGATTGATAGCAATCTAAAGGGAAAATCTACTTAGATAAGCATTTTCAATGAATTGTTAAATTCAAAGTGTTTTGATTATTTAAAGGAATCTGCTATTATGTTGTAGGTACCCGTGAAATATATATCTGAATTAATTCACTTAAAGCTGTATAAGTACAGATAAATTGGTATATATGGCAACATTGACTGGCGTAGCTCATTTGACTCGCAATACCTACATTGAAAATGGCGGTCGTTTCAGCATTATTTTCATGTCCGCCATATAAACTAAATAACATCACCATAACACTAATGGCAAATAAAGAAGGATTAAAACATGTAACAAACAATTATTGGAAATCAGATTAGGCGTCTCTACAAAACGTTATTCCGGAGTCACGTGATACATTTTGAACTGTACCCCTATACAAGAACGCGAGCAAAGAAGTATCCACTTCAAAAAATGTGTTCATTATGTTCTGAATACACTCAAGTGAAACATATGTGATTTTGGCTATTGAACTTATCAACCTCATTCATTATGGAACTAATAGTGTCTGACGCTACTTAAATAATTAGTTACGGCCTTCTAAAAATTGCCACATGGTCGGGTCATCATTATAGCCTTAGACTCGTAGACCGTAGACCATTGAAGTAGAGTTATATCACGTCAATAATAATTTTCTATGGAATGTAAATAAAACACCTCCTCCTTCCATGTTGTGGATGCAAATTTATTGCTCTACTTAATACATAGTTTAACATTTACGTGGCATAGCCATACCAGTACACAAATGCGAAGTATGAATATGTAATCAGATTGACTGACCGCAGAATTAGAATATCTAATCGGCAGGATGTTACACAAAGCTGGTCTCGCATTCAAAACCAACAACTCGCTTTAGCATAAGTAGTTAAGTCTGACCTCCTATTACTCCTAAGTTATTACGAACCCCTGTGTCAACATATACTAGGGGTGAATGATGAGATGACACAGATAGTGAATAGCATAGTTGGAGGTCGAAAGTCGAATGAAAATAGTGGGAATTAAAGATCAACTGGTCACGATCGAAACCCGTCCGCGAATTTAATACATTACCATGTCACCTAAGTCGCGCCTATGAATGTCGTTTGTCGTTGATTAAACAACAGAATAAACATAATTACTTTTGTTCACGTTAAATACCTGTCTTAAAAGCTACTTCTTTATTTCCACTTCTTTGATGTTAACATTATTATTACGCGGTAGATAACAATGTTACAAATTCAGTACCTACTAAACTCCTATAATGTTTACTCCTATATCTTTGTCAGGCAAGTTCCTGATTGTGCTACACAGAAAACTGTAAATAATTTACGAATGTGAAATATTTAATTTATATATATTATTTGTTACAAGTTATATCCAAAGTGATAAACACTTGTATATGTATAGTCACCGGCATTAATATATGATGGAACAAAGGCCGCAAAAATATCTGACACATCTCTATTCCTATAGAGCCATTAGAGCGTGTCAGACATTTTTGCGGCCTTTGATCCATCATATACATATTGATGCCGGTGACTGTACCCATAAAAACGAAGGTTATATATAGGAGACTACTTGAGCGAAATTCTATTTGTTTCTGTAACAGCTCGTGACATTACTGTTCTGGAGACCATTCTTTTTTTTTTGACGGTGTGGAAATGCACTTACGCATCCCCCCAGCCGGGAAACTATAATGGGGGGTATGTGGGACTCACACCCTCCAGCCATCTCTATTTGAAGAGAAGGGGGAGGGAGTCTACCCACTAAAACCACTCCGGCGTTTCCGTCCCTGCCGTTAATGGGAGCGCCATGGGATCGCGAACATGTCACCACGACGCCCCCCAGCGGTCCTGGCTTGTGCCAGGTCACCCACGCCAAAGGAGAGGGTGGTCAGGAACGCTTGACCATCCCCCCAGACGTGTAAGGCCGTGCTATGAGGGTCCCCAGCCCTCTGGCCCTACTGGGGCAGGACGCGGCCCGCGGCAGCAAACCGCGCGCGTCTTCTACTCCTGCGCCTGCGCCGGAATGGGAGCGCATCCGCACTGACTTCGCGCTCCCTCTCCGCGGCCTCCTTTTGCGAGATGACTGTCTCACAAAAGGAAGCCACCGCCTCCCAGGATCTCTCTCCGCACAGCATGGCATATCACAATATTAACTAAATGTCGGCTTTAACTGTCTATTCTATGACATAACATAATTAGAATGACAAAGTTGGTGTTTGTATTTATAATATCCTCATGTCACTATAACACGCCGATATCGCTCCTATGGTATTTCATGTAAACAAGACCTAATTACGAGACAGTTTTGCCACAAACATATGAAAATAATGCTTAATATTTACGTGTTTCCAAACAACAGTCCGTTCACAACATACTTGACCCACAAACTACACTCAACCCATATATTATAGTCCTCGCCAACACACAATGTCTTCTCGACAAAGGCATCTAGCGCCTAGTGAATACAAATTTTGATACAGTTTTACGTAATTGACATAGTATGTTAACTGGCGAGTAAAAGCGGGTTACGTAACCACCGAGTCAGAAGCCGCTGCCATGCCAGTAGAAGTGCATCCTGTTTTTTTTAATTTCACCGTTATGGTTTCGCTTGTAGTCATGCAATTGTGTGCATACAAGGAGCATTGGGTGCATTTAAGAGGACGTAGTACAGGAAATCATTGTATAGGAGATTGTATCCAATTAATGTTAACGCGAAAGTTTAAACGGATGTTTAGATTTTTCTTTTTTGCGCAAAAACTATCTTGGACCTTGATAAACTTTCCAGAAGGTAATGGGTAATGACTAATGATGTAATGATGTTTATTCGTCGGAATAATAATTGGACGCGTATGAACTCGCGGGTTATATTATAGTAGTCGTATTACTGTCTGTTAAGTGTCTTTCTTCAGGATTCCTTTTAGAAGTAACATTGTGTGTTTTGGTCATTGCGATGTTTCCAAAATAAGGTAAAAAAGTAAGGGCTCATAACACAAGTAGGTCAAAAAAAATTGCAATTAAAGTTAGTATTTAAAAAAAAAGGGGCTTGGCCACGTTTCTGCGGTGCGGCGCGGCGCTGCAGAAACCCGCGCTTATTACCGAGAAACCACAGCAGCAGACAATACATGTGGCCGAGCCCTAAGACGTGGTAGACACATAACACAGCTCACTTTCCACCCATCATACATTTCAACCATGCATACAATTTAATTCATGCGATTACCCTATTAGAAATAATTATGTAAGGCCTGCACACACCGGTCGCGGTTGCGGGTCGGGCGCAGGCCCGCGCAAGTTTTTTTTATTTTTTTGTATTTAAGCAAGTTGCAAAAGATTGAAACTACACTTCAAACACACATCGAACGCGGTCCGAACGCGGGCCCGCCGCGGGCACGTAGCGCGCCGCACCGCCACCGCTCTCTGTGCGTTTCGACCTTTATTACAACACTTACAACTCGGGCAGTGCGGCCGCGGGTCGGGCGCGGCGCGGATCGGGCGCGGCGCGGATCGGTCGCGGCGCGGGTCGGGCGCGGCGCGGGTGGGAAGCGAAGCGGTTCAAGCGCGGTGCTTAGTTATTATTTATTTATTTTATTTACCCAAAACAAGGATTTCACAGAATAGTTTATGTACAATTAAAAATTTCGCCAAACTGCATAACAGCTGAGCTTTTATTCAAAATTTTCCGAAAAATATGTGTACTTTTAACTATTTGTGAAGTTTAAGCTTTATAAATTTATGAGGTTATCGAACTATAGCTCTGCAACTCTCTTTTTCGTTGTGTAGTCTCTATGGAAAGTAATTTATAGTAAACCTAGGCACGAAATCGCGTGGACTTACGTACTTAATTATCATTCCGAAATCCACTTTTTCCCTGACCAACTTTCTCAAATGTTATTGACTATTTCGTCTACACCTCTAAAAATAGTTTGTATCAATTCAGGTTTTCAACATATGTATTCCAGTTATTTTCTGTGAAAATTGGATTTGATCATTCTATGTTAATTTTCATGTATAAATTGTAAATATTGTAAGTGTGGCTATTTCTGACACCTGTTGTGAATGCGCAATCTCACCAGGCCCCGTAGCATGGATGGCGTGGCGTTATCACGCGATAAGTGATAGGATAAGCGCGTCGTCTCGTTCTATCGAACGGTGTCAGCCAGGGACGGATGCTCTATCCTGTCATTTGTCACGTGATAAGGCCATCCATGCTACGGGGCCTGGACTCGAGAACAGCTTTTATAATAAAGCAGTGTGCAATATTATAGTTCTCATTTAGTTCAACCTTTTCCAAAAATAATTGTATTTTGAACTAACTGTAAACTTTAAACCTTAATAATTTTTGATTTTAATCGAACGCCCATATTATTTTATTTATAGGTATACAATTTGAAATCCAACTTTCACAGAAAGTAACTCGTTAGTAGCGCAGGCCCGCGTTGCTACCGCGCTGGACACGCCCGCCCGTGGTGTGAATATACCGCTTTAACCGCGCCCAACCCGCGCTGCGCCCGACCCGCGCCGCGCACGACCCGCGTTCGGTGTGTGGAGGCCTTGGACACGCAAAAATTAAGAATTCAGCCGCCCGTAACCTTCGCGGAGACTGAACTTGTTCATCCTATAATAGTAAAAATAAAGTTATATTACCTACATATAAAACGGAAAGCAATAAGAACGTGCATGCAGCATTTTCAAAAATCGTGTTTGTTAAAACGTTCATTCCTACAATGACCAGAAAAGCGGTCGGTGTCTGCAGTGCACTGCCCCGCTATTCTGTAACTGGTTTTAACCTTACCTCACCGTTCACCCACAAATATATCTTGACGCCGCGATTTGTAGTAACTAAGCGTAATCAGAGTTCTAGTTTCGTTAAGAGTGACGAGGTTAGGCGCATTAGCGCGTCCAACAGCCCTGGCTGCTATCCGTCGTAATTTTTCTTTATGCATGATTCCCAACTCTATACCTAACGCTTGATTGGTGATGGATCGATAGAAATGGAATCTTCCTAACCTTGATATTCGAAGAATATGCCTCCGTGCTGCTCTCTTGGGAACTAGGTTATACATGAAAAATAGATCAAAATATACATGTAGTGCTGAAGTATAATAGGCGCATAATAGGTATTACTTTTAAATGTTTTTGCAGCATTCCGCATATTTAGCAGACACCAAGGTAACGTGAATAAGTCGAATGAACATTTAAGTATTTAGGTTTTATAATCGCGCTAAGTGGTCGCGACCCCCACTTGGTAGCCGAAGTTTCTTTTGGAGGTCGCTCGGCCGTTGACGCTGTAATGCTACTTTTGCTATTTTCATACTTATTAAATTAACTTAATGATGAATTTTTTGAGGAAGAATTAAATGTTCGTTGATAAGTTTAAACCTGCTTTTTCATTAATTTTATTTCCAATTAATTTTATTGAATAATTAATACTTAAATGAAAGTTTATTTTTGAGTTAATTTCTTCATTGGTTGGAGTACAGTTTTGATAGCAAGATAATATGGGTATGCGAATTAAACGCTTGTCTCGTAATGTGATTTAGAATATTCTGTACGAGAAAGTTCATTAATTACATGTCACAATGCCACGAGCGATGTTGCTAATTATATGTATGTGTTTGACCTAATTTTAGTTGGACAGTTGACGAAAACACGTAAGTAAATTATTTTCAAATGATGATAACTCTCTTTTAGGTATGACGATCTAGAACAGGTGAAATTTGGTACACAGAATTCTTAAACTTTGAAAAATGACAATTTGTATTTTAAGGCGCCGTAAGTTCAGCGAAATTAAGCGAACAGAGTTTTTGAAACAATATAATGCGTCTGTTTATAATAATATGGTTTAAATTAACCAGTAGCCAAATTGCTTCAAGTTTGCCTATAAAATTTGAAGAGTTCCCTCGATTTCTCCAGGACCCCATTATTAGAACTGGATTTTGGTGACAACGGGACCACTCTGGAAGTAATCCTTTCGAACAAAGAAAAAAATTTTCAAATCGGTTCATCAATTACCGAGACATACACACATAAAAAAATAAAAAATACAGACGAATTGAGAACCTCCTCCTTTTTAAAAGTCGGTTAAAAATACGAATACGCTTTTCTGCAGGGAGATCAGTGATTCGAAACATGATTAAGCAATTTTCGCTCGATAGAAAAAAATCACAAACATAGGTCCAAAATACACTTAAAACATTCGTAACAAATTATGCAAAAAAGCTAAACATATTAAAATTGGTTCTAAAAATCGTTTTGTTTAAAAATGTTTGAGGGAACTTAGTGATTACCTACCATTTTATTTATTTAAACGCACAATAGTACATTACTTACCTAGGGCGGTTAAACAAAGAATGTCTCAGATCGCATGTATTTGACGCACGAGCCGAAGGCAAGGGCGATAAATATGCGCTCTGAGGCTTTCTTTATTACCGCCCGTGGTAAGTACAAAATTTTACGTCTCTATCTGGCCAGGAAGCGTGCGGTAATTCCTACTTTATGGCCAGGTATGACGTAAAAAAATTAAATTAAAAACATGATATCCGCGCTTCCGAACACGCACTTCCATCTCGCTCACGCTTATGCTCAGTGAGAGGGAGAGAAGACCGTGAACCTACGGCGCCTTAATCTCGCCGCAATAGATCACCCCACATTGAACAAATATTAGAATCGAATAGAATACACATTTATTCATGACAACAACATATACATGCAGCACATAGATCAACATACAAAAACAACAACATTGCCACGGAACGGTTCCATCTCAGCGTTGTGCTGGCCTAGTGGCCAGCGCTGGTTTTCCGATGGAACCATCCGGTGACCTAACCGGTGTAACAGTCACCGGCATCAATATATGATGGCTCAAAGGCCGCAAAAATATCTGACACGCTCTAACGGCTCTAGGAATAGAGTTGTATCAGATATTTTTGCGGCCATTGTTCCATCATATACTAATGCCGGTGACTGTCGGTATTAAACCTAAGTGCATCCCAAGATATAACACTTTAAACTCTCGCGCTTTGTACACATATTTAAATACTGTTTAATCCGGGCCTAACGCGATATTTATTTACCTTTATTTCTGACGTTTCGACATCCCAAGATATTTTTCACAATTTCAAGAAATACCTATATCGACAATAAAATCTATACTCGTACAGCTAAAATCAATTATCATTATGACACGTTCACTTCTCAACAATAGGCATGCGTAAATCTCATCACAGCCTACACAAATTATCGTAATCTACCAATCTGCGTATAGATGCGGCCTTGGGCTCAGAAGACAGGTGCCCTTGGCTGCAAAATTATATGCAGTTGATGCATAAGTTAGTAGGACGTCGGCACCCACTATGCGTGTGCTGGGTGAATCATTGATTCTCTATCCGGCGATTTAAGCTTTATGATGTTTTGTTATGACAATTTTGCAATTTTTTAGCATTGTATTGGAGTTAAGTATATATAGAGTGTATGTATGTATATGTTTTTATTCATGATTGAATAAGTTATCTCAAAAATCTTACGTTCAACAACGTACTTAAGCGTTTAAAGTAAGAGCGCACGTAAGGACATTTATCAAAATTAATAAAAACAATTAAGGTACATGCTTTTATTACCGACTGTATTTTTCTGTATAATGTCATCAATTACTTATTGAGGTGATTCTACCGAGCCCAAACTCAACGGGGTTACGTCGGTTAAGTACTTAATTCCCGTAGCCACAGGAGTCACCATCCTTCCCATTGAATTGTCATCCAAACTACTTATTACTTATTCTGTGTCCAAACTATACCTTTACCCGACATTTCAGCTCAATCGTTTGAAGATAACTGCACATACGTATATAGCGAGTTAATAGAAAGCTTGTAAAAAAACATTAATCAAAAGAATAAAGGAATAAGTTTATACAATACTAAATTAAAAATTTGATAAAGCGACAGAAAAATAAAATAGTACTTAAAACTAAAACTTAACAAACTTACAAAAAGCTCCCCCACGTTCCCCAGAAGCAAAGGTGCCCATCGCGTATGAGGCATTACCGCGTCGAATCGTGATGGACAACCTTTGCTTCAGGAATGACCCGGAGCGAGGGTCAAGACTAATTAATCAAAATAAGTGGAGACTACATAGGTAAATAATTTATTTTTCGTCTGGGCGGGATGCAACAACCATACTCTATCTACTAGCTGGTACCTAATCTTTAAATATGAATGCAGCTGCAATCCTATAGAAAATTTTCAAACTTTCCATAGATTTACATTTTAACGGACGTAACTTACAATTACCGACGGTTTGAAACAACCCGCCCTTAATCTTCATAAACTCATTCTCTGGTTTACGTAACACTCGCAGCTGTTGAGCGAGCATTATCAATATGGGTGATCTGAAATCGTAGGCGACGACAATTAGCGGTATTGTTATACTGCAGACGACTGGCAAAAACTTGTACTTATTGTTGTAAAGAAATTGTTACCGATGTACTTTCTCTATTGTTGACGCAAGACTTGTCACTGTAACCCCGCCCCTATAGTCTGCACTATATCCACAGCAGCATGAACGAGTCAAGAGGACCACCAATTTCTTTTTCAAATAAAATGTCTGCAGTAACGGCCCAGCCAGCACAATACCTAGACGTTTTATACTCATGTTTTACGTGACGTTTCAGTACATTTTCGCCGTAAAACTTACTTTTTAGGGTTCCGCACTCAAAGAGACCCTATTACTCACCAGGCTGTATCTTAACAACAGTAATAGTTTGACAGCTGAAATTGTCACAGATGATGTATCTCTGTTGCCGCTATCAACAAATACTAAAAACCAGAATAAATAAATATTTTTTATATATATTTTTTCTTTTACAGGCTAACACAAATCGGCTTAGTCCCAAACAAGAAAACATCCGTGACTCACGAGCAAATATTTGTGCTCATCACACAAATAAATGCCCTTAAGCTTAAGCAGGGTCACTACCAACTAGGCTACAGGGGGCTCCCACACAACAAACGTGATTTTTTTGCCGTTTTTATAGATAATGGTACGGAACCCTTCCGACTCGCACTTGGCCGGTTTTTTAATTATATTTTTATAAAATTTAATAAAATGTCCTCAAAAACCGCTTTATTTCAAAAAAAGTATACTCGGAATGGCGCCAAAAATCTATAACAAAATTCCGAACGATATTGTTAGTATAGAAAGTATGGTCGAGTTTAAGAAGAAGTTATTTAACATTTTGCTACTTAGAAAAAGCGTACTACAAAATAAGTGACTTTTTGTCAGACTGTAATTAATGGAGCCTCCCTATTAATTACTCACAAATTTGTATGCCAAATGGCCCAGCATTAGTGATACAAAAATTAAATTATAAGACCCTCATGTACCGTCATGCACCCATGTTGAACAAATAAACGATTTGTATTTGTATCTGCTTTATACATTACCGCCATCGAAGTATACGGAGCTGTTTCATGAAGTACATTAACGGTAAGCGGAGGCATAAGTATCATAATAAATTAAAGGTTCTGAGACCACTCTATAATATCGTCACCAGTTACAGCAGTCTCTCTCTAGCTGTCAACATAGCGAATCCTCAAATAAATAAAGGGTCGGCAACACGCTTTTGGCTCTGCAGTCGCAAGCGCCCATGGGCCACCATCGGGCGGCCTATGCTTGTCTTGGTACAAAAACTGACATTTTATTTTAAATCCAATCGCCGTAGATTGAAAGTTTCTATTGTTTTATTTGTTCATGATTCACAGTAACGAACACGGTATGGAAAATCTGGTTCTGTGGGTTACGTCTGGTTCTATGGTATTAGACAATGCTGTGAAATGTATCATTATCCGTTCAGAGTGAGTCCGTAATTTTGCAGTTCATCATTGTTTAGCCGTCAAACTGAATTGATGGACATGAGACGCATTACACTGTCTTGGTACGAGTACTTATTAAATAGACCTATACTTATACTCTAGGAAATATAATAGTGGTTGCTCCGCATTCACGTAATAATAGACCAATCAAATTAGCTTACCCTGGACATAATTCGTAAACTCGTTGTTTTTATTATTTTATTGGATTTTACTATTCAGTATGAAATATTAATAACATATATTAAGTAAAAAATCCGCGATCGTAACCGTATTTAAAAAAAACACGAGTTAACGTACACTACCTAACTTTTTCCGAAAAGGAAAAAAGGTAACCAAATACCTTGTTAGTATAACTTTGAGGTACATTCAAAGGCGATCACCTAATAGCAAAATTAAACTGAAATCAAATTCGCATATACGTTTTTTTTCACAGTTTTCCTCTGATCTCATTATCTAGACAAACCAAAATGGTAACTATGATGTTTTTATCTGTTTAAGCTATATTGCGTCTTTTTAGACATTTAAGACAAAAATTAAACATTTATTTTTAACGTTTTAATAATAATGTATTTCTCAGTAGTTATAAATAGTAACTATGAAATTTTTGTTTACTAATAGCTTTTTGTGTACGATAATCATGTTTTCATCAAAATTAACCACGTTAATTTCACGCTTAAGAAATTGAAAATTAAATTGAAAATACTCGCGACCTTGTCGTGGAGCCAGATGCAAGCGGTGGGTGCGAGGGGCGCCAGCGGGCGAGCGCACGACGAACACGTCATAACGAGTTTATTTCAATTACGTGTTTTGCACCGACCGCGCCGTGTACAAATAAAACAAATATAATGGAATATCCTAATTGTAGGATTTTTAGCTCTTATGAAAAATTCACAGTTTGTCCCTTACGCCCTTTGAAAACCCTGGTCCAAAGGGCGTAAGGGACGATTGATTTCCTTTTATTATCGTAAACATAAGCAAACTCTTATGAACACACTGTTAAGTAAATGAAAGAGATGATGGCATGATCGTGGTAAGCTTTAAAAAACTGGTTAAGTGCGAGTCAGACTCGCGCACCGAGGGTTCTGGACCATCCCGTACAATAGAAAAAAATCCACATAAAATTTTCAGTGATGTAATTAAATTTACGGTTTTCGGGATTTTTCTTTATTTGTGCTATAAGACGTTGCTTCGTACCAAATTTCAAGATTCAGAGTTCACGGAAAGTACCCTGTAGGTTTTGATTCCCTTGCGAGTTTCGAAAATTTGCGGCTTAAACGGCTGTATCTTTTGATTTCGTTGGCTTAGAAGTTTGTTTTTTTCACAGCTCCAAGGGACAGTAGACTTGAGTATTTGGTATAAATTTCAGCTGGATACCCTTCCACGCGTTCCTGAGAAACAGGGTCTTGACAGACGGATGGACGGACGGTCGGACAACAAAGTGATCCTATAAGGGTTCCGTTTTTTTCCTTTCGAGGTACGGAACCCTAATAAGTGAAAGCTAAGAATTATTCGATTTATGAAATTACAAATTACTACTTATTTAATATTTAAAGCAAGAGTATTTTGGCGTAACAGACACATTTGTGTAAAAGTTCACAATGCAAAATGGCGTATCGTACAATGAACTGAGAGTTACGACAAAATGTATCAGAGACATTTCTTCTATACCAACCGATAGAGAAAAAAAAACTGAGTATGACTGCATTTCAACTCATTTTCGATATTTTGTCCCATACGCCCTTTGAAACTACGGTAGTCGATATGCTACCACCCAGAGATGGGCAAAATTTATTCGAATACGATTAACGAATAAGAATAAATAGGATTATTCGCGACTGACGAATAAATGTTTCAAATAATTATTCGCCAATATTTATTCGCGAATAACTTAATCATTCACATAATCCTTCGTAATGCTTTTCGGGAATAATATCTTGAACGAATATTGTAGGAATGCTTTTTAATGGAATATATCCCAAGAACGTAATATTTTCCTACAGACAGAACAGTGATACCTAGTTTCAAAATTTCTTAGAAAGAGGTGACCGCTTCATCAAGGGTGAAACGGATATTAAGTGTAATTATTTCACCCGTTTTATTTTTTATATTTCGGCTTTACCACGGGTGACAAAAAACCGGTCAAGTCCGAGTCAGACTCACGCATCGAGGGTTCCGGACCACCCCGTACAATAGAAGCAAGTCCACTATAAACTGACACTCACTAAGTATGTATTCACATACTTAGTACGTGTCAGTGTATACTGGACATTACATTTTCAGTGTGTAACAAAAAAATTACGGTTTTCGCAAGGCGTTGCTTCTTACTAAATTTCAAGTTTCTGAGTTCACGGGAAGTACCCTGTAGGTTTTGATTCCCTTGCGGGTTTAGAATACTTACGGAAATTTGTGGCATAAACGGCTGTATCTTTTGATTGCGTTGGCTTGGAAGTTTGATTTTTTTACTGCTTCAAGAAACAGTAAACTTGAGTATTTGATATAAATTTCAGGTTGATATCTCCACACGTTACTGAGAAAAAGGGTATTGACAGACGGACAACAAAGTGATCCTATAAGGGTTCCGTTTTTTCCTTTCGGTGTACGGAACCCTAAATACACACAGATATAATATAACATGATTAAGTACATACAATGTACAATTAAAGGTATATAATTGAACAATCTTACATGCGTATTCGCCTCTAATAACATAACATTGATGCAATTACACACAGTGGCTGTCCATATATTACGTCATTTCAAAACAGGGGGGGGGCTATTAGATGACGGTAGTCATTTTATCCAGCGGATGCGGGTGGCGCAGAACCGGCCATTGTGGCACTCTTTGGGGGAGGCCTATGTCCAGCAGTGGACGTCTTTCGGCTGATATGATGATGATGAGTCATTTTATGAGGCGGGGAGAGTCCATTTAAGGAATAAACAGGATAATGATAGGGGGGTCAAGAATTGACAAAAAAAAACTGGCCAAGTGCGGTTTGTTGTATGGGGGCTCCCAACCTGGGACAACCAAACCCTGTAGCCTAGTTGGTAGTGACTCTGCCTACGTAGCTGGAGGTCCCGGGTTCGAATCCCGGTAAGGGCATTTATTTGTTTGATGAGCACAAATATTTGTTCCTGAGTCATGGATGTTTTTTATGTATGTATAAAAGTATTTATTACGTGGGTAGGCCCCACAAGGTGGACTGATGACCTGGTAAAGCTCGTGGGAGTCCGCTGGATGCAGGTGGTGCAAGACCGGCCATTGTGGCACTCTTTGGGGGAGGCCTATGTCCAACAGTGGACGTCTTACGGCTGATATGATTAAGTAATTATTTATTTATCTATGTTCGGGCCGATCGTCTGCCCGCCCCTTAAACGCCTCTCGTGTACGCCCTTTTAGTCTGTGGTTTTGAAGGTGACACTTGGCTGTCACTTTTTTGCTTGTCATAAATTTTCACTGTGAACACGTTCGTGTGGAAAACGTGGTTCTTTGGTAATATCGCTCGCTTTGTAGGCACACGGGTGTCCGAGTGTTTTGTTTGTGTATTGGTAGACAGTACTTGGATACTCGCGTTTGGTGGCCTGAAGGCCCGAGTCGTTTTGGTGGAAACAGTGACATTTGGTGATATGTGCTTATTGGACCGCGTATTGACGGCCCGGCTGACCGTGGTAAGACACGGCGCTTCCCTTGGCCCCGGAGACCAGCTTGGGAGACTTGATTTAACTTGACTTTGACTGGACCTTGACGGAAGCTCCACAGAATTGACAAATATCGTGTCGCCGGGAATCCATTAAGTTAATCATATTTTGACACTTTTGATAGCCATTACTGGCAAGAATTAGACCCACGGATAGTGAGGCGCGCTCAGTTCCTAGCATTAGGCGAGGACTGAACAATCTATATAAGATGTTTATCATCGTCTAGTACCCATAGTACAAACTCTGCTTAGTTTGGGACTAGATCGATTTGATCGATCTTACGATTGTAAAAGAAAAAAACAAGTTATAAAAATTATTATTCCGTTTTTAAGTATTTTTTGTTATAACGGCAATAGAAATACATCACCTGTTAACATTACATTCGTGTATGGTACGTGTTGTAAGTAACGAGCAACCGCATCCTTAAATATTATTCGTCGATTGTTTGAGGATTTATTCGAATGAAATGAGAATAAATCGTTCGTCATTCGAAAGTGTAGACGAATAAATTATTCGCGAATAAATAAGTTACGAATAAATGTTTATTCGAATAATTATTTGAATAAAGAATTATTCGAATAACGCCCCTTTCTGCACCCACTTAAGTAATACTTTTTTTTTAAATAATTGTGTACAGATAACTGAGCGCTTATAAATAGGTAATCGAGATTCCACGACAATTATGTCTCATGCTGAACAATTTAGTTATTATCGATCTAATGAACACAATATTTCAATAAATCTCCAGCCTAGCCGAACCGTGGTGCACGCCAGATTCGTGTTTATAAATGTTTGACAATCATTGGACCTACCCATAATAAATGAAGGCTGAAACCCATTGACAGCGGTGGCGAAGCGTCGCGGCGCAGCGTGGAGGTGGGGCTGTAATGTTCGAACTTCGATCTAATACGAAAAGGTTCGCACAGAATACTGGCCGGGAAAAAAGCGTGCGGATCCTTTCATATTAGCTCGAACATTACAAGTATTGCCTCCGCGCCGCCCCGCGCCGCTTCGCCACCGCTGTCAGTGCGTTTCGGCCTTGAATGCCTGCGACTCGCGACAGCCCGGTCGGGAGTTGAGGAATGACAAAGCAATGACGGCCTTATTCTGCAAGAGATAACGTTCATATTAAAACACAAGTATTAAAAATATTTGAATTAATTAATAACCGTGAATATTTTTTGTTTTATTTGTTTCTTATAGTACTAATAATATGTTGACAGCATAAATCAAACACTTTACAAGTAGTTATGTATTTTGGTTTTCCAAAAACGACCAATATTTGTCATTTTAGAAATCCGCAAGGAGCATCTGTTTAATTTTTAATAATTTATCAACACACATAATATACTATTCAGAATAAATTGTTAAATTGCAGTTATCTATAATTCCTGGTAAGAAAAGCCAGAAAATGTGTAACTTACTGAACTTTCTTTATTAATGATAGTCCCGGTTGATTAATTAGTTTAATTTTGATTTCTTTAACTGGAATGCAAGCGTCATGTCATAATGTCAGCACTTTTACAAAGTTACATATTATGCTGAACCTATGAGAACAGAATTTATTAAAAATTTAGATTTTTGGTTTTTTTACAATGACGCGGAACCCTAAAATGTTTAATTCTTTTTATTTTAACTATAACTAACAATACTTTACATCATAGAAAAAGAAAATTACAGTTATCGAATTATGTCCGGGTTTAGCTAATTTGATTGGTCTATA
The DNA here is from genome assembly GCA_963854355.1 of Epinotia brunnichana. Lineage (NCBI taxonomy): Eukaryota > Metazoa > Arthropoda > Insecta > Lepidoptera > Tortricidae > Epinotia > Epinotia brunnichana. The sequence goes on along the minus strand of OY977941.1, from coordinate 11,519,804 downwards.
ATACAGACTAGCATTTTCGAGATCCTTACATTTGGCTCGGTCTAGGTTTACTAGATATCCATCTATTCCGTCCGTTTCATTCTTGTCTCCAACAATGTACTATGTATTTCTACTACTTTTTTCTACTCGTCGACTTTAATCTTTGAATTAAGATTTCGTACACGAAACTAAGATCACATACTTTTTAATCCTGGAGCTCTACCAGCTGGTGACGGAGCTCGTATTGTTTCATAAGATAACCGCCAGCAGTCATCTTATGAATCCAGGAGCTGTATAAGATAACTGTGAAGACATCAACGCGCAAAATTACTAAGCTACTGCGCTTCATTTCAGCAGGGCGATTTTCAATAGATACCAAGTTTGTTTAATAAATTATTATTTCCGTTGACTCGTAGAAAAAGTATTGTATACAATATTTATATAATTAGCTTTTTAAGTCTCGTACCTTAATTAGGCCACTCAGCAAGCTTCGTGGCCTAAACGTGGTACTCGACTTAAAAAGCATCCATTATATGGGCATTTTCAATAATTCGTTGCACCCAATTAGCATAATTTGTTAAACAAAAATTAACTCAGTGTCAGTTTTGTAACGACAATTAAGTATTTAGTTTGTATAAAAATTTACTTTTTCTTTTCAATATATAAATCATATGCATATAGACCTTATTTAAATGCGAAAAAAGTTCAGTTTGACATCATTTGTATGCTTAACTTTCGTTACAAAACTGACACTGAGTTAATTTTTATTTAACAACTCACGCTAATTGGGTGCACGAATTTTTTAAAATGCCCATATAACGATTGCATAAACTACTATTACTGAACTGTAAACTAGTCAGCAGTTCCTAAGATTTTGTTTTAACAAGCTTTTATTTAATTTCACCTGTCCCGTTGTCAGTAATCAAATCTTGCAAGTTAAATTTGACCCATTTCCCGGTTTCCGATTGAGCTGAAATTTTGCATGCATATGTATATCGCACGAAAATGTAATATTATGATGACATAGAGCTGATCTGATGCTGGAGCTGGTGGCCATAGGAACTCTGCAATAAAACGACACAACCCCATCGAGTTTGGGCTCGTTAGAATCGTCTCAATGAGTAGTTGATGATGGTATACAGAAGAGTACAGTAGGCAATAAAAGCTTGTACCAAAAATTCTACTTTTGACAGAAACTTGTTTTTACATTGCAATAGAATTGGTAAATAGTATAACTTTTAGAGCTAAACCACTGTAATAGGGACCTTAATGTCGTTGGCGCTTATGCCATTGTTTCGTCGTTAATCGTGGCATTTTGTATAAACGCATTCGTTAATAATAGCATAAGCACTAACGAAAATACGGTAACCTTTTCCCTGAGAATCACACATATTAATTCTGCCTTGATTTTTCATCTTAGACTTTTCCTTTAATAGGACAAACCCAATAAAGCGGTCATCTCTACCGTTATTATTAGCTTATATAAATACAATTTTATGACGAGATAGTAAACTAGATCATTAGTTAAATACACACACAGTTCGATACGCAACTGCCACTTGCATAAATATTATTGATTAAAGGAAAACAATATGAACTAAGGAAGTTACTTATTGATATTTTTTGTTATAAAAGGTAACTTTCACTCACGCCAATTTTGTGAAAATTAAAATCCTGATCACTCTTACATTGTAAAAAAATACGACTTGCCGATTGGTTGGGTACCCGCTGCGAGTGCAGTTAGCCGCATAAGTAGCTACCCATACCAAGTGCTCAAATTTATCTGCACACGTCTGTGTTAAAATGCAATAAGTATATAATGTAGAGCTACTTCTGCTGTAAGTCAGCACTTACGACTTGCCAGTTGGCCAGAAACGGAAGCAAAACTCGCTTCTAGTGGAAGAGCATAATCTGTACAGATTATTATGAGACAGATTTTGAGACTACGCTATTTTCTAAAAACCAGAATGAATGAATGAATGAATGAATGAATGAATGTATTTATTTGTAAAACATAGGTACATGTATAGATCTTAAAATTAAAGCATAAAGCGAACCACTATGTTTTGCCGGTTGGCATACAAATATTTTATAATGGTTTTTTTTTTTCATGCAATTTTAATAACAAAATCAAAAAATAGAAATTACAGCGCAAAATAATTATACAATGGAATAATGTCAAAATAAACTTAAATATAATTATAATATTTATGTCAAATTGGAAGTAATACAATTTTTGCAATATTAAAGTCAATTATAAATCAATGTCATTTAGACAATGACAGTAGATAACACGTTAGAAATAATATTTACTCATCAATGTTTTACGCATTCATTACATACTTTATATTATTCACACGCTCACGCCGGGTTTGTCAACTCAAGCTCAACCTATTTATTGCACACATTAAGGGATTTGCCACACTGGATGCGTTCTGCGGTCTGCGGTCCGGTCATCATCATCATCATCATCATATCAGCCGAAAGACGTCCACTGCTGGACATAGACCTCCCCTTTACCAGGTCATCAGTTCACCTTGCGGTCCGGTCACCTAAACACATTTGTTTAGGTGACCGGACCGCAGACCGCAGAACGCATCGAGTGTTGCAAATCCTTATATACGAGTAAGTACTCAATCTAGGTAGCAGGTACGTACTACCTGCGAATCTGTCAACAAAACTTCCCGTGTAAATTAAATCAACAATTCTCACATCTCACTTGGGAAAAAAGTCGTCTTGAACTGAAATTACCGTGATAATCAAAACATAAAAGCATTGAATAACTGTTCCATGTGAAACCCGACCTTTTAAGAGCCCTCTTATTAAAATACATACTTGACCTAACACAGGTGTTCTCGTACCTACTCATCTAGCTGTATTATTATGTAGGTAATAAAGTAAAAGGGAATCATGTTACTTCGCGCCTTGCACTGTATTTTACATACTAGGTACAATTCATGAATAATTGTTCAATTCATTTAAGTTATTACACCAATCTTATAAACTAGTATAATTTTATTTAGATTGCAAACATTTGGAAAGAATGTTATATTATGCACTCTTTGGAACTAATTTTAGCTTTAAACTTGAAGCAGTAGATTTTGAGTCAGACTTGAACGTAAACCGCTAACATCCGTGGTAGTAACTCGGAAGGTAAATACATGGTGGTAAACAAAAAAGAAGTAAAAGGTCATGGGAACCGCATCCAACAGCCGTCGCGGCGGAATGACAAAATAACTTTTAATTGCTACGTTCAATTACTAACATTATAATAACTTTGTAAACGTGACCGCACACAGAGCTACAGCAAATGTAAGTGTTACATAAAGTAACTACCGCATCTATATCGTAATATTACGTAGGTAGAGAGTTGAGACAATTTCTGAGATTAGCTTAGTAAATTTAACGTTACGCCGCATTAAAATAGCATCTGGCGGATTGTCATAACTGGAATAAATGTATTTTACAAAATTATAGAGCGAGGCTGAAATGGACTGCGAAATTTCACTTCAAAGGCTGATTTTGTGCTTGAAACGGTTACTTAGTTTATAGCATGGATGATAGGCATTCGGTCAGTACTTGTAGCTTAAAATGAAACTGATTTTTTAACTGTCCGGATCAAAATACAGCAAATCAGGTTTGGGTTATAGTGTTATCAAACAAATCTGGAATTCACGGTAGTTGACAATTAATTTTATTAATAAAAATAAATTATTCTTACATTATTGCATTAGCAATAAACGGAACACGAAAATACTCAAAATCATGCTCAATTTATTTATAATATTTTAACGATTATTAAATAAATAAAGATCTAAAGCGGACGCTGCTTGACCATAGAAAATCCAGACATCACTTTGCTATTTCTCCACTAACTTCAAACTAGCAATAAAAAGTTACTGTTTTCAGAATCAAATCAATATCAGAATCAAACATGTTGACTATCAGTCAACGTCCCTCCTGACATAGCCTCAAGTTCCCACAAACCAGAAACTGTTTGTACTGTAGGTACATATTTAGATACCTTGAGGTCAAATGTCTGCATAGGTAACGCGGTCCTCTGCTAAATGTTATGTAACGTTGGCAAACGCATGGGAACTTTTCTGTCGAAATTGCTACCATCTAAATGCCAGCTGCGGTACGTAAACTAGCCGCGGACTCACTCGACAAGTATATGTTTACGACTGTTTCATATATTTTTTCCCACAAGATATTAATACTAATTAAAATATGAGGGACGTGCTTCCGCGGAATGTCTTATTATTGCCACAATATTCGTATAAAGTGAACAATAGTACCTACTCCCAAAAATATCCAAAAGTATATTTAATTTCATAATTTTACAAACAAACTAGGTATTTCACGCTGCCAAGAAACCACTATACTTAGTGGCGTCTGTACACAACATAAAAGTGCAATATACGGCGTTTGATGATTAAGCAGTGTCCTTTGGCAGAGTGAATCCCCTGAACCCCCAGACTGTTTTTGACCCCCAGATTGCCTAAACACAAGCTGCTGTAAAATTAGCACCTCGTATTGATAAGGGACCCCCCCCCCCCCCATCTTCCTGCATCAAAAATCAAGATGGCTGAGTCGCAAGGACCAACTCTGCAAAAGGAAATCTCTTAATCACAAATCGCCGTATAATGAAGCCAACACCAGCAACTACCTATCTTGCCCAGTACGTCTAGCACAACTTGCTGCTAAGTCGTGTCGCGCGCGACTCAGCGACTCAGTCGTATGGTGCAAATTAGAAAGAGGCGGGTGGATTCTCTCGACTCGCGTCGCGCTTTTGTGTCAGTTGTGCTAGCCCCGCTGATGATGTTTCCGACACGACGCGAGACGCGAAATTCTACCATATTTTTTCTAATTTGCACAGTGTGAATGAGAAAAGAGTCCCTGAGTTGCACACGACCCGACTTGAAACCGAGTTGTGCTTGCCCCAAAGGAGACATTTTTTGTGAATGAATGGCGGCTACGGCACCGAGCGTTTACGAAATCATAAAGTCACCTATGTCATGTCAATCTAACCACTTGATCAGTAGGATACGTCCTCTCAGAAATCACTGTCCCGGACGATTGTGACTAAGGCTCATTATGATATAATTCTATCCGGCTCATTCGTCATCTCAGCCGAACAAACAATAAGACCTATGAGAGACACAGGAAGCGTCTTGGAATGCGGGGGGCGGGAACTGGCACGAGCCAGAGGCGTATGGTTCACTTCTACTTTATACAACTTCCTTGCAAATATATTTATTAAATAGTAAGTGGCACTGGCGGTAAATAGGAAATGGTTTGACGAGCGAAAAGCGAGGACGATGAACATGTCATGGGATAAACTGTGGGTGTAAATATTATTACATTTATTACGCCACTTGTCCAGGAAATTCAGTCAGAGAAACCTTTTGTTTCATAGAATTATCAACCCACACGAAATCTTTTGGTTTAGAGAATAATGATCCAAGAAAGGCAGTGGCACAGCCACTAAGAAACGTATTCCCCTGAACCACTCGGTTCGCAGATAAGTATATCTAAAAATCGCTGTCGCTCATAACCAGCGCTGGACAAATTGACGAATACCCACGCGACGTCTGTACTGTCTGACCTTCACCTCGCATTCCAGTCCAGTCATCCAGGATGCCCACTATTCGCTACTTCCGTCGAGGGTAACGACCTCTTCACTCGGCTCATTGCGATAAGTGACACAAAGCTTCTTTACATTAAGACATCATTAATACCTACACTTTTTAGGAACTGATATCCTTAATTAAATTTTAGTACGTTTACATCGTGTCACCGGAAGGCTGTGAATCTGCTTGTTTTACCCCATTAACTTGGTTGTCGAAATGTCGACGCGGCATGACTTTTCTACCAGACCTCTCTGTCGCATATCGTCTCAGCCACTCATCCTTCTTATCTTTCACATTATTCAGACACCTTTTCCTTTGCATATTTTTTTCTATCATGTTGCATTCATTACAAACAAAAGATTTATTCTTATGTTGATGAAATTGATATTTTGCCGTCCTTGTAATCTTCGCGTTTCTATCTGTATCATGTTTGTCAGAAGTGCCCTTGAAGTAGGAACATGCGAGTGCAAATTAGTCCTTTTGTATTACGAAATATTTATCTTGATTGCACTGGCCCAATTTCAAAATGGCTCAATAACCAAAAACGTTACAGTCATGATTTAATTTGACCAAAATACCACCTGACTTCCATAAAAGAATAACAATTGAATGAACTAAGACAGCGTGGGCTGAAGTTGTTATTGATAAGCATATTACAATCATCTCGTGAATCAAGCTGGAATTATGTCCGTAACCGATTGTTAAACGATCCTAATATGGCTGAGATAATATACACCGCACGTGTTGTCATAGGTCACAATTATTAGCTTAATTGTCTTCGAGTAGGCGTTATTCAGTTCTGAAGTAGGCGGTATAGTCTGCGAAAATCATACCTTTAACTACGTTCTTCCACTCAACTTCAGCATTGCTCACGGCTACGGTGTGCTACTATAATGGCCAAGCATGATATCGCGTAAATCTCAAGCATAAGCATGTCATATCCAAGATCTGTACAATAATCTGACACATTATGACACATTTGGCAATGCCATAAAGATAAAACCTCAAACTGATTAACCGCTTGTTACCATTGTATAATTGTTTGCAAAATGTGAATTTTTCGTCACGAATTCAAATTATATTGTGATATCGATATGACATTTCGATTTACATTTATCATATCTAAGGGAAAGTATCTGTGTGAAATTGGAGCGATTTCGTGAGTGTCCCTCCTGACAGGGCGTGATCAGACACCCGGACAGACGAGAGTGTTTAATAATACAGATGGTTGGTCAGGCGTGCGGGAGTTACGTAACATTTATTGAAACGCCACCTTAATCTCATTTCATGTAAGCAGCGATTCTTTGAATGTAGAGCGCCGGCCGTTTTATAATAGGCATCGGATCTAATGGGTGTTTCTATTGTTCTTTTTTTACCTACACGTCACATCATTTAATGTGTGTGATGACTGATGAGGATTGGAAATCAAATGGAATGCATATAGATTAGAGAAATTACCAAGAAATAATAGTACATTGTGCCACAAACACGGTAAGAGTTGTTTTACTACGGTAAGAGTCTATTAGAAGCCCGACGCCAAAGTCGAAGGGCTTTGATGGCTTGATTTTGTAAAATTCTAACCGTACGCGTACGTGTCGTCGCACACAATGTGTTTTACATTGCACTTGCTCTGAAAGTGCGCCTTTATGTATGGTTTTACATAAACACGGGAATTCGTCTATGCACGGCGGTCCTGGGTGGGGACAGCCCGTGCGGGAATGGATTTCAGGCCAATATTCCCACACACGTGCGAGAATGAGATTTCATGACAAATAAAATTTCACCTTTTATGTGTATTTTTAGGGTTCCGTAGCCAAATGGCAAAAAACGGAACCCTTATAGATTCGTCATGTCCGTCCGTCTGTCTGTCTGTCCGTTCGTATGTCACAGCCACTTTTTTCCGAAACTATAAGAGCTATACTGTTGAAACTTAGTCAGTAGATGTATTCTGTGAACCGCATTAAGATTTTCACACAAAAATCGAAAAAAAACATAAAGTTTTAGGGGTCCCCATACTCAGAACTGAAACTCAAAAAAAATGTTTTCATCAAACCCATACGGGTATCTATGGATAGGTCTTCAAAAATGATATTGAGGTTTTTAACATCATTTTTTTCTAAACTGAATAGTTTGCCCCCCCCCCCCCCCCCTGTAACTTCTAAAATAAGAGAATGATAAAACAAAAAAATATATATGATGTACATTACCATGTAAACTTCCACCGAAAATTGGTTTGAACGAGATCTAATAAGTAGTTTTTTTTAATACGTCATAAATCGTAAACCGCAATTTATTTCACGGAACCCTTCATGTGCGAGTCAGACTCGCACTTGGCCGCTTTTTTATTTCCTTGGATGATGCATGGTAAAATGTTGTATGATACACGTGCGGATAGGAAATTCCCAACTCGTGTCGATCAAAAATACTCGCTGACGGTCGTGTTTTTGGTCATCGCCACTCGTTGGGAACTACCTACATTCCGCACTTGTATCATAAATTTGACGACCGCTTTAGCCTAGTTGGTAGTGACCCTGCCTACGAAGCAAGAGGTCCTGGGTTCGAATCCCGGTAAGGGCATTTATTTATGTGATGAGCTCGAATATTTGTTCCTGAGTCATGGATTTTTTCTATGTATTTAAGTATTTATTTCACTATATAAGTATCCATATCGTCGTCTAGTACCCATAGTACAAGCTTTGCTTAGTTTGGGACTAGGTTTATTTGTGTAAGATTGTAAAAAAAAAAAAAAAAAAATAACTATTATTGTTTTTATAGTAATCGCAATAAAAACTACAAAATTTCAGTAGTCCATTTTGTTGAATTTGACGTGAGCCGCGTAAGGCAAAGACCCTTCGGCATACAGCCACGTTTTAAAATCACAGATAAAAATATTTTACACGTACATATACAGGTTGGTTGGCAGATGGATGGACATACATATACTTGGAATAGATGGGGCCATATGCAACGTGGTTGTGCACAAAAAAAATCACTTGGACCCAAAGATTTTTTAAAGTATTTTTTTTTTCTAATACTCCGTTTTCAAGATTTAAAAGTTTTTTTTTTTTTAATCTTTTAATAATTCTGTTACTTACATGTTTTATTGGTGTTTTTATAACTGACGTATGAGTGACAGATACAATACACATTCACGGCCACGCTAATCTCGTAGCGCTACGCCGTAGTCCGTAGCAGGTTAAACCTCGTATGTAGCGAAAAGCGCTCGTAGCACTCTGACCACAGATGTATGAATATAAGGAGATCGGACATGGCGGCCGATTTGTATAGAGTGAGCCTGTCGCAAGTATATTAACGCACACAACGCCCAAGTAATTGACAAGACAAAGCACGCACACATCTAAAACACACACACTTGTATACCTACACGCTTATTTGACAATAAACGCGCATCATATCAGGCATTTTGGGAAAAAACGTAATATTCTCTGCGATCAGCACGCGTGCACAGTATGGCAGTGTATGCCCATTGAGCATACAGCTGCGACACGGCCGCCGGCGACTTGTCCTTTGTCCTCTCTCTAGTATTCTATGCTCTGAGACTCTGACGCATATGTGTCGTCATAGGCACTGAATGGGTTAAGAAAAAACTCATTATGTCCATGGGCGTAATAAGCAATTGTAGCTCTGTGTGCCTGCGCGGTATGAAGCCCTTTATGAGCGAGTGTGGTGTAAATATATTATTAACGTACATCGGTTGTATGTATACTATATTTACTACTCCTTAACCTTTTTATAGTTTTTATCCAAATTGAGGACAATTTTATCCGATTATGCTTGAAAGGTGTATTTAATTTGTGACGCACGAAATATTTTTCAATAGGGGATATATTAATTTATCACGGCTACGGCTCTGGCAGAGACCAATAAAGATCCGATAAGAGCGAACATCGGGTTCATCTCTAACACGATGGTAAGGGTAACATTATAGGCAACGTAATAAAGGTTAGCTTGATCAATAATGGAAAATGTTACAACATGATAACTAGCGATATTCAATAGCATAATTTTTTAAAAGTGCTTCTCCAATATTGTTAGACCAGCACGATAATTGAGCTGTATAAATAATTAATAGGTAAACCAGATAATAAGTTCATAGAAATAACATCACAATTACGACTTAAAATCACCTTAAACAATGATTTGTTAGCGGCCCGGTAACACAGTAACCGCCATGTGACTCGCCATACTGATGACATAACGGCAGCGCCGGCCCACATGCACCGTTACCTCAACACTGGTGTTCACAACGGTTGTTCCTCTACCTCGCCATAGACAGACCAGTTTAGGCCTCTCCTTTTATTACGCAGCTGTTACGAATGTCGGGGTCAAGTTAGACTAGGCACGACTCGTAGTAGAGAAAAAATATTTGTTAATGATAGGCCAGCAGCTGTCCTGGCGCAAATGGTCGCACATCACTATGAAGCTTGTATGAAGATACGACATTTTGAACGGAGATACGGTTTAGTAAGGTATGTGTAAAATACGTCTTCGTGCCACGTTAAGTGAGCTATAAAGCTATAATAAATATGATTTACAATCCGTCGGTCGATGCATGTTTTGGATAAGAAAGTAAGTAGCAATTATCAAACATGTTAAGTGCTTTTGTGTGTTTAAAGAATACTTAAATGTTATTTTTTGATACGCTTTCACGACCTTGATGAAGGAAACCCATTATATTTGTCATTTACGAACTGTCAAAAACACAGGTTTAAAGACGTATTAATATAATAGTTTTTTAATTCGTTTATTAAGTAGTACTTTATTGTTTCATTAATGTAGGTACAAATTAGTTGTAATAATTAATAGTATTAATTTAAGCCCTCTCATGTTTGCAGTGCCCTTGCAGGGCGTCACATGTATACCTTTACGTTTTTTTCACCATCTGCAACCTGTAATGTGACACGCAATAAACATATCTATTTCTATTTCAGGTAGTATATATACCTACAACAATTTCCCCAAGTTACAGAATTTTAGGGTAGTTGCCAGAATTTCGGTCGGACTTAGTATTGTAAGGACATCGCAAACATCTAAGTACTTTAACCAGCTAATTTTGTGATGGTGACCCAGTGGTGTGACCCATTTAATTGAATTAGCTGTAAACTGCTGTAATTTAATGCTTACCATAATCTAGTAGTGCTAGCCAGACAATACAGGTTCTATAAGATGAAAGCGGTTTCCACCACGTACAAGCCGTTTGATTTTACTTACTTGAAAATATTTTCTCATAATTTCTATTTTCTCTTTTATCGGGGCCCTTTTTTGCTTGTCCTTGGTTGGCTCTATATTTTGAATGTTCGATATCTAGCGCGAGAGAATTATACCTAACTACTATAACTCGACTAAATATATCTTAGACTTTATAAATAAATATCTGAATCTCTATATCTGGGTCATGCATAGCAAAATTTAGGCTATAAAGCCTAAAGGACCATGGGCAAAATGGACCAAAAACCAACAGAGCTGAGAGTTAGGTCATTAAAAAGGTCTGCTTTACTTTAAAGTAGATACTTTATTTTGTTCTATGGGCATAAAGTTGAATTCTATTGCAGAACTGGAGATATTAATATTTCAGTATGAATATGAGTGATAGAATACACCTAATTGACAACATTTCATTTTTCTGACTCCTTAATTTTGTTTAGGCATTTAATAGTATTTGAAAAGTTAGTAGACACGTATTTTTTATTTTCATTTAATTTTAAGTTAAACCCCCTAAATTTGGTAGTTTTAAACTACCACGTTCTGAAAGGGCCTAAGTACGTTTATAGGATGAATAAAATTAGCACTGTGGTCTATTTATTGAATTAAAAAGTAAAAAGTATGCTGCTGTATCTGTGACAGGAACATTTGACATTTTGAGTTTTGACGGTGCCTTGCTGACGGTTTTCGTTTAAAATAGAATCTTGCAAATCATTAATCGCAAATAAACGTGTTTTGGAGAGTAACGAGATAACGAAAATGTATCGTCAAAATCCATTGATTTCGTGTTTTGTGCTAAGTTGCAGGCACACGGCACTGATGTCGCTTGAAATCCAATGTTCCGAAAGGTTTACTATACATATGTGAAGATAACCCAAACTGATAATAGCATTTTAGATCATTAATCTTCAAACTCGTTGGCTGAAAAACATTGAACTGTTTAATCATCATCATATCAGCCGAAAGACGTCCACTGCTGGACATATTGAACTGTTTAATACAATAAAATTGTAAATATTCTTTTAAGCGTTGTTTAATTTTTCCAGGCCCTAGATGACAATAAATGTGTTTTATTTTATAAGTATTTATATCTACCTAGTCACGTCAAGTCCACTTTGTTCCGACTTTTGCCTCCTGCTTGCTCTGGACCAGCCTTTATTTTAATCATAATATATTATATGTAACTAGCAAGTACTAGAGGCCCTAGCACACTAGGTTTTATCATCACGTTTTACGGCGAAAATGTACTGAAACGTCACGTAAAACGTGACACAAAACCTAGTGTGCGAGGGCCTTAGATCAAGGTATAAACAGTAAAAGTTAATCCTTTCGACGCATTTCACAACAAGCAAAGATGACAAAAACGGCGCCGTGGGCACGATAACCCGCAACACCTTTAGGCGTTCTTGCCGTTAAAAAGGTTAATAGCGTAAAATAATAATGCATGTATTACACCTGATGCTGGACAGCGTTTTATTTTACAGTATTTAATTGTATTACAATATCACCCACAGTATTGTTGCACTACTAGATATTTTGTCAAAAATAAGCAGGTCTTCCAACACATCTCTGACTTCCAGTGATAATTTCTGCTCTGCATACCCTTTGAGTGCTTCAGTGAGTTAATATATCTTGAGCTAAGACAAATTTATCTTTTAAAACAGCCTCAGACAACTTAAGCCAAGTCCAATAACACCGTATTGATGTGACTGGTGAGTTAGCTTCCACACATAAACTGCATTAACATTATTTTATCCACCGTTGGCAGATTGCAAGAATTAGCTATAACGTAGCCATCGGTGACTTACATTATTAATTATGTTCAAAGTTTTATCAAAATGCTTTAATATTACCGTCACTGACTTAACTTGACAAGAATTAGTCAAATAACTGTCACACTGTCAATGTCACACCCAAAGAGAATATAACCACTACACCAATAGTTGTTTATTACAGGGCACATTAAACAAAGCCATGGAATGTCCGCATTCAGCCTTTAAATGGCTTTTTCAAAGTAATTTCCACTTTTCTCAAGAACTAGCGAAGATAAAAATCTGTAATTTTTTTTAATTACCGAGCTATCCCAAATCTCTCAATGGTTTTTAGTTTGAGCCGCTATGAAAAAATGAAATGTTGTTAATTCTGCATTTAATCATCTCGCAGGTCATCTAAGCGACTTAATTATTTTTATTCTGTTATAAATAAAAACTTAAAAAGTGAAAAAAATTACAAAAATTGACATACCTAACATAACATAACAACAACAACTTGATGTAAATAAAAGGACATGCCTCTCAGCTCTGTTGGTTTTTAGTCCACGTTCCATACAAAGTTGCCCGATGCATGATCCTTTTAGTTGGACTCTTAAAATAAGCGGCGTCTCCTCTTATATGATTTCATGCAAACAAAAAATTTTTTATATGCACGGAAGCTCTGAACTATTGACCAGAGGAAAGACGACTTTTGTTTTACTCAATCAGTGTGACCCAGCTCCGCCCGCGTATTACAGCAAGTAAGCAAAGCCGCGACACAGTCTTTGACAACTACATGTCCCGAGATACACGTATGCAGCTCGGGCTCACGCTATACGCCCCTCGCCCCTCACACCCCGCACGATTTCCCTGTCTAGACGGCTTCGTCGAATGACTCTATTTGTTTATAAACCAATACACTCATAAGTCTGTGGCCGCGGGATGAAATGAGGTCCATTTCAGATACTGGTGAAAGATTTTTGAAATCGGGTAACTAGTTCCGGAGATTATACCCTACATTAAAACTTATAAAGCCCCAAACTTACATACTTTACCTCTTTATACCTAATACTAGCTGCCCGCGCGAATTCGCCGACGTATAGCAAAGAATACAGGCAAACCCGAGGGATAAAATATAGCCTATGACCATCCGAAAAGTCCATTTTACACACAGGTGCAAGATTTTTCGTAATTGTTCCAGTGGTTCTAGAGATAAACTTGCAAAGCTACAATATCACAGACTCAAAGAATAGAAAAGAAAGAAAGCAAGAAAGAAAATAAGTTTATTTCGCAGATACAAAATGTAGAGTAGAGTATAGATTATTAGATAAGTAAAGGACACTAATAAGAATTTTGCACTAGATCACGCCTTATGTCATTATAATAAGATTAACCAATTATTTCTTTTGTTGCATGGCGCGCGTCGATTAGGAAATTCTCGGATTATTGATCCGTCAATCAATAACTAACCGGATACTTAACAAACGGGTCTATCTAAGATTGATGAATTACGCAAGCTGTTTGCACTATATAATAATGTTTTAATCACCTTCAATACATCAGCCCTCACAAAGAACCATTACCATTATTCTGATTGTAAAGTCGTTAGTTTCGGTCCTACTTGTCAATTTGCAGCAACTCTATACTTATGCGTTATGTAATTTAGGCATACTTCTAATTGATAACCTTCGTACACATTTAAAGCATACGTAATATCGATTTTGACTGTTGCTTGTCCGCTACCTAATGATTACGTGTCATAAAGTAATTAATAAATCTAATTGGAATTAGTACAACGTACTTACGCAAACAGAAGTGGATATTGACAACATTGACAAAACAAATCGTTGATTGCGACATTTAGATCTAAAACGTTAAATAAAGTGGTCCGTAATGGAGAAAATATTGTAATCATTTTCCTAAACGAAAATACTTGTTTCTGAAATGACGGAAAAGGTTAATTCCGTCAGAGATCGTATCAGTTATCAAGTTTTTGTAACTGCCATTAAGTTTCGAAAATTAAGAATTAAATATCTTACAAGACCAACTTTCAACCCAAATGGCGTAATAACGAGTAATAACAACCATAAACTAATACTGCGTTTACTATTATTACTGTCCTGTACCGCAATGCAATCAAGTATAGACATTAATGTAGTTTAACAGTCAGTCCAATGTTAGCTTGTTGCACTTAAATTAATAGTTGTACACATTGATGGATCTGTCGACCCTATTTCTAAAGTAGATACCTAGAAGACAATTGAGCGTTATGAAACTACGTGTAAGTACTACTTACTTTAATTAATTGATTGAGTTCTTAAACGATTGCAAATACATATGAATTTTCTGAATTCCCTTGTGACTCGTGACATACATACCTCTTGAGTATTTATTTTTATACTAGCTTTTCCCCGCGACTTCGTTATATCGGCAGGATAAAAAGTATTCTATATGAATATTCATATCCAAATAGAGCCTGGATTCTCTATTTGTATACGAAAATTCATCTTAATCCGTTCAGCCGTTTTTTGCGTGATTTAGTAACAAATATCCAAACTTTCGCATTTATAATATTAGTAGGAATTAGTATTAATAGTAGGATCAGTAGGATTATAGTACTTAAAGCAAACGGTGACAAGCTGAATCGTGCATTCTTTGACAAATTATGTGTTTTCCTTTTTTTTTCTTTGAACTCAAAGAGCGCCGGGTTATGGTGTCGTGTACAGTCATGTTTACATATAAGTACAGTCAGGGGTAATAATATACGTACATAAATAAGGAGATAAATATCAGAGGGGTAATCACGTAGCGTTCCGAACGCGCGTCGGTACAATTTAACTGTCAAAAACCTGATGCGCGTACAATGCGTTACGTGATAGACCTACTGGTCACGCCTTTATGACATTGACAATAGAGTCCTGTACATATATTTATGTACTTACGTATATTATTACCCCTGACGTATATGTACATGTCATTTTGGAGTTTAGTGCTAATCGTGAGTTAGTCCGACCTGATGATAACTAGGCGGCTTTTTAAGATATTACACGGGATCGTATAAGCAACAACAAGCAAAACACTAAAAATATTATCCTTGAGATTTATACTTTTGATATATTTTTCATCTCGTACTTGCCATGAAACTCTCGACCTCATCATACCTATTTAGATTAATGATCAATCCAGTTCATCATTTTGATGCAAGTGGGATTAGCAATGCAATGGGGCTGGCAACTGTCAAATTGACAGCACCAATAATGGTCCTTAAAAAAACTAAATTTGTACGGCGGGAAATAGTTAAATAAAAATATAAATAAATAAATAAAAACTCTATATTGTAACTACAATGTACCTGATAAGTTAAAGCTCTGGTTCTACAACTAGGTTTCCCTGTGTCTCGAGAGCCAGTTCCTTCCCAAATAAAGGCATAAACAAGTGAAATCAAAAGATTTTTCGAAAAACCCAACTGCTTTTTTGCAAATATTATATATAGCCTATGTCACTCCCACGATTATGAGGAATCCAATGACACCTCATATGTCGAAATCCGTCAAACGGTGTAGGCTGCAGGGCGTGTCAAAGAATAAGACATACACACATACATACATACTTACATAGGTACCTACATACATACATACATACATACGCTCGAAAAACATAACCCTCCTCTCCTTCGGCAGTTGGGTAAAAATTGTTACAACATTAGACTTTCTTATATATATTCTTATATATAACCTAGGCATGCATGTTTGCGTGTGTATGTGTGTCTCTGTGTATGTGTGTGTGTGTGTGTGTGTGTGTGTGTGTGTGTGTGTGTGTGTGTGTGTGTTTGCGTGCGCGTGTTTATTTTAACAGAAAACGTTAAGATATGACATGTAATAGCTCTTCTGTTTCGTTGTAGTTTAAGGTAGGCTTTTATTCGATTTTTGAATTGACAATTGCTTAGTTGGTTGGTGTCACTGCCAACTTGCCAAGTGACATTTGTTGTATACGTGAGGAGCTAAGAAATTAAAATGTCTCATCTCATCAAGCACAAGTTGTTATTTATTTTTGCGAAAATGACTATGTTTCGTCCCGAATTGCTCCGAAGTGGGAATCTACCGTTTTCCGAAAAAGGCTAAAAATAAAAGGTTGTTGATTAAAGCTATGGGCAAGATTTTTCCTAAGAACTGTATATGGTTTCCGACTTTCCGTACATAGTTAGGGACCATCGATCCTCTGTCTCTCTATCTCATCGTATAAAATGTAGTAGACTCCCATTCGCAACTAGCCAGAGACGTTACAGAGTAGGGTAGTAGGGCACAGCGGAATGCCATCTGGTTCATATTCAGAGCAGCACCTGGGGAAGTAACATCATCAACACAGTTAACTGACTATCCGTGCACTTCATGTGCATTGTAATAAGGTTCAATATAAATACAGACCGGTCAGTTAACTGTGTTGGCGTTTGTACCTCAAGCCACAATAACACTACTTGTTCCGTAAGTATGTGGTTTTGTGTTCCTGGTGGTGAGTATGGTGACACCAGAGCCTCCGATGATGCATTGTGTTGCGAGAGAGAGACCTTTATCTCTAGCTGCAAACAAACCGATTCCTGAAATCAATAAACGGGCAATGTGTTTGTGATTCCTCTGGCGCCAGGTTACGATGTCTGCTTAGCTTAAGCCGGCATATAGTCTCGTTTGCCACCGTGGCATAAAAAAGTCACATAGCAAAGTACCAATAAAATATTCAAAAATCACGTCGTATTCGCGATCTCGTCACGCAATCGGCCGAGTAATCTGTGCATCGACTTTGCAATAATGTGTGCACCGCATTACGAGCTCCGTGATCCAATTCTGCGCCGGACCACTGGGCACTCTTACGTCGAGGAAGCCACGCCCTGTGTTTGACACAACCAGCCAGCACTGTTTGACACCAAAAAGTCGTATCACCGTGAAAGTTTTACAGAGATATGAGGCGATATGACTCTTTTAAATGTAGAGTAGGTACGTACTTGCACTGGCAATGCACGTAGGTTTTTTTGTTCGTAATGAATGTGACGAATGTTGATAAATGCTTCAGTTAAATCTGGACTGGAATCGTTTCTTTCTGCTAATTATATTCATATTGCATTGCACTGAAATATTCGCGAGTGCGTTTATTTTCTTCAATTTTTTTTTGGGAATTCAAGTTGTATTATGTAAGTGGATTCCGATTCCTTTCCTTTTATTTTCCTTATTAGTAGTAGATAGCAATTGATGGTAATGTGATAAATTAGACAATGCATGACGTATTTCGGCTGCTTGGTAATGGACCACGACTCAGGTAAGCTATGTTTTAGTAGGTATAAATAAGCCGCACTAAATGCTATGTATCACCACTGTATCAGTTGCCTTGATGTATTGTAATAATATATATTATTTATATAATTGTACTATAGTTTGTATTTATACTGCCTACTCCCTTTGTCTCTGTGTATCTTTTGTGTAGTAAATAAATGTCTTCTTTCTTTCTTTATACTATACTTATATAGTACTTATTTATGGAAGTATGTATTTGAGTGTGCAATGGGGAACTTGCATGGGATTTCAATTTCAAATAAATTGCATTCTATCGATGCGGATATACGTAGAGATATCATACAAAAGAAAAAAAAACGATTGTATTAATTTTATCTCACGTTAAAATGACGAAAAATAAAATAATATTTATTTTTCGACATAATAACACAACAGTTAGACAGAATGTTGAATTAGAAATGATATTTTGTACAACAAGTATAGACTTAAACGCTAATTTTGTGGAGATAATTGCAAATCAATGACTTACTCCATAGTAAACGCGCCGAGAATATATGTTGTGACGTCATAGCATAAGCCCGTTCAATATAGAACGTTTTCGAGGGGTGCCGGCGCGTGCAAATTTCAAATGCATATAACATCAGAAAAATAATTCATATGAACGTTTTAATGCTACAATTGTTTTAATGCTGTATTATACTTTTGGTTTTCTTAATAAAATAAAAAGATGCAAGTTCCCTATTGTCAAATAATGTGGAGGTATGGCGTTTACAACTCTTTTTGAAATTTCCTGCTACCCAAAGGTTGTCTTGAAGAGATCGCTCTAAAGCGTTTATATTCTTATGTTGTGGTGCAATAATAGAATATTGTGATACAAGTGAGCTATGTTGAGCATTACATCAGAGGCGGAATTATCACGCGAACCGCAGGTGAGCGTGATAAGAGAGCCGAGGATGTAATTATCAAAGCTCACGCGTTTCATACGACGTTTTTCAATACATTTGCGAGTAAATAATCCTTTTCATAAAATGAAAATGTTACAGCCCTAAGCTATTTCCTTTAGTTATTGATGACAACAGGTTTTTACTCACATAATTGTACATCTTTAAGAATTTCCAGTGGCGTCAATTCTATTTATCACTTTTCTATGCACCAAGAGTCAACATTTTTAATAATAACCTGCAAACACGCATCAACAATGTTTACAAATATTTGTGAAATTACCTATAATGGCGCGCAACTATTTTTTTCGTGAAGTTCGCGCAGTGCGCGCGCAGGTGTTAAAGGGAGGCTTAGATGAAATCTCTAAACGGCCAATACAAATTAAAATAAATATTTTCGTATTCAATATAAATTCATGTAAAATGTTATCAAAAGTAAAAAGTTTTACCAAATGAAAAGTTTCTATATCATATCCAAGAAGAAATTATCAATTAATTCATTAGAAGGATTTAATTTGTTTCGAGTAAGAATCCATTTGCCGAGAATTAAAAAGAAACCTGTATAACCCGGTCAATTTAAGAATGCGCTGAGTCCATACATGCACCTTGCTGCAAGGTACCAACGTGACTTAATCGGGATATAACCAATTTAACCAACAAATTTTATACCCAGGATTATGAGCCTAAAAGCGGCACAATAAGAGGCACGTTACGAGTAAATGTGTTGAAAAGAATATTACTACTAATACTACATACTGTATCACTTTGTATGAAAATGTAGCCTTTGGCGAAAATAAATATAAGTCACCTACTCGTATAGAAATTTACTACAAAATGTACCTACTGATAATCAAGAATGACTCTCCACTCATTGGATATTCCAAGAATACAATGGTGATATAAGTACAATTTTCTCGTTTGCACTATTGGGACTAGATATATACTACTATTCACATACTTATAAGGCTTAATCTGGAAATCTCACTCATACTTTACGAATGTGCATAATAGGCGCTGATTCAATTTTTTTCACACAATTAAAGTAAATCATATCCTGCCCTTCAATTTTTTGATTGGATATACGATTATGTTTTATTTAATATATCAGTCATCAGTCAGCGATCAGCGAGTTTTAAGGTGGCCCCTATACCCGAAAAGCTAACAGAACACCGCCTAAGGCGGAACGGCCACGTGATGCATAGGGATGAAGAGTACGTGGTCAAAAAAGCTCTAAACCTGCCGGAGAAAAAGAGAGTCAGAGGCCGACCGCCGTCAACATGGTGGACCAGCATCACAAAACTATCAAGTACCTAGGCATAATTTACCCGACCCGACAACCCTCGACAGAGAGTCGTGGCGCAAAATAATTAGGAGAGCCGACCCTGCCTAAAGCGGGATAGAGCAAGGAAGAAGAAGGAGGAATCGTCAGTCAGCGATCTGTAAACCATGCCTACGAATAAATAAAATAAGTTTGTATACCTATTCTTATTAACAATAATTTATTCAATTGAATAGTGGCAGTGCGTGTGTTACCAAACAAATGAAAGTTACATCATACTAATGTATCCAAGACGAATGAAAAAGTTACTTGTACACGAAGTAACTCCAAGTTTGTTTTGTTATTCCTAATGACCATCATTAATTTTACTTATACGTTTCTTCGCATCTACGCCGCTTCAATTACATGGGATTGAGTTGAAACTGGACTCGACTTACAATAATAGGCACTTCGACATTCTCGGCTTTGAATTGCTAGTTAGATATCATTGTGAAGTAACATATGCACAAGAAACAATTACTGACAAACAGAACAATAGACTTTTTGATTAAAAAGTTTAAAGAATACGATGTAGGATTGATTTAATTAGTATCTTCCCGCGCCTCTCGCACAATACCTACTCCCGCTATTTCTACCACTTCCTCAATTACTGTTAGAAAAAGTAGAGCATTTTTCACGTCGAAATGTTTAATTGTCATATTATGTAATTTTGGAGGTGTATCGGAACATTTCATTGTAGATGAATAATTCTAAATGTTGAAACGACTATTGTTCGGACGTGATGCGCGTGCGAATGGGGCGACCCATCTTTTGTTTCGTTTTGTATTGTTGGACGTATCAGTCAAGTGGATGGTCAGAGTTAATAAAGGGTAATTGGACGTGTTAACCCTACACGCTAAGGACTTGGGAAACAAGTTCAAGACTACACGATATAATATGATCTATACTGCATACCTGAAGGCTTAGCATGGTTGCTATTTTATCACTTATCGCCGTGGATAAGACATCCGTCGTTCTGACAAGTATGAGAGTGTGGGAAAGACTACACGAGATATAATCTACAGTGCATACCTGAAGGCTTAGCATGGTTGCTATTTTATCACTTATCGCTGTGGATAAGACATCCGTCGTTCTGACAAGTATGAGAGTGTGAAAAAGACTACACGAAATATAATCTATAGTGCATACCTGAAGTGTTAGCATGGTTGCTATTTTATCACTTATCGCTGTGGATAAGACATCCGTCGTTCTGACAAGTATGAGAGTGTGAGAAAGACTACACGAGATATACTCTATAGTGCATACCTGAAGTGTTAGCATGATTGCTATTTTATCACTTATCGCTGTGGATAAGACATCCGTCGTTCTGACAAGTATGAGAGTGTGAGAAAGACTACACGAGATATAATCTATAGTGCATACCTGAAGTGTTAGCATGGTTGCTATTTTATCACTTATCACTGTGGATAAGACATCCGTCGTTCTGACAAGTATGAGAGTGTGAGAAAGGTTACACGAGATATAATCTATACTGCATACCTGAAGGCTTAGCATGGTTGCTATTTTATCACTTATCGCTGTGGATAAGACATCCGTCGTTCTGACAAGTACGAGAGTGTGAGAAAGACTTCACGAGATATAATCTATACTGCATACCTGAAGGCTTAGCATGGTTGCTATTTTATCACTTATCGCTGTGGATAAGACATCCGTCGTTCTGACAAGTACGAGAGTGTGAGAAAGACTACACGAGATTATAATCTATAGTGCATACTCATACCTGAAGGCTTAGCATGGTTGCTACTTTATCACTTATCGCTGTGGATAAGACATCCGTCGTTCTGACAAGTACGAGAGTGTGAGAAAGACTACACGAGATTATAATCTATAGTGCATACTCATACCTGAAGGCTTAGCGTGGTTGCCATTTTATCACTTATCGCTGTCATCTGTCGTTCTGACAAGTATGAAAGTGTGAGAAAGACAACACGAGATATAATCTATAGTGCATACCTGAAGGCTTAGCATGATTGTTATTTTATCACTGTGGATAAGACATCAGTCGTTCTGACAAGTATGAGAGTGTGCGAGAGACTATACGAGATATAATCTATAGTGCATACCTGAACATATATCATTGACCCACTCGTAAATCAACAACACTTTCAAAATTATTCAATAATGGTAGGTATATAACATCTAAGACAATAAGAAATTTTAAAATGTATTTGACATGCATGATATTGACCTCTAAAATATGACATTTTATCAATAAAGTTCTGAATCTGAATCTGAAGGCTTAGCATGGTTGCTATTTTATCAATTATCACTTATCGCTGGGGTTAAGACTTCCGTCGTTCCCAAGTTTTATCATTCTTAGGCTCGCGGGTAGTGTGAGTTAGAGCTCAGCCGAGCCTTAAAGACTCGAGCAGTCAAGGCTAATAAGAGTTTTCTCAGTGCTGCGCATCCAATATAATAACGGGTGTAGGATGCTGTTGGGGCTGCCCCGCTTTTGTAGCGCATCAGGTATGTTTGCGGAGGCACGTATGTATGATGGCTTCAGTGCAATAATACGTAAGAGATCCGCCTCCCTGATGCGCCGCGTACGTGACAGCTCCAACAGCCTCGTGCGCCTGGTGCTGGAGTCTCCTGCCTGCGCTGTGTGGAAGCACTGGGACTCGGTGCACATGAGAGGCTCTGTGTATAATATATTGTAATATGAGATTTAACTGGCTAACTTAAGTAGGATAAGCAATTGTATACTAACACTATGGACATGGTCTGAATTTTACATACTGTAACTATTGGAGCGCAATAAATTATTGTTATGATTTGTATGTCTTTTTCATATCTCGATACCTCGGGGTCCCGGACCTTTGGAAGGCATGCGTAGAGCCAAAACCAACAAGGCAGAGGCCCTTTGGAAAAAAAAAAAAGCTTGGTAGCAGTTGAGTTGAATTCAAGCTTGTTCGGCAAATGTTAATAGGTTTGTTGATGTCGTTTCAGATGCGGCGGCAGGCTCGGATCTCGTGCGGCGGCGCGCTGGTCGGGCGCTCCGCATCTGCGTTACAAGGTAATATCACAGTGATAAATGTTAAATGTTATCTGTACACGCATCTTCATATTGTATAATCCCTAACTGTTTTCTTTCGGTCCTCACGACACAGGCTAGACCTAGTGTGAGCCACTGATAATGTATTTATTGTTTTGCTGTTTTGCTAAATAAATAATTTTGTATTTTTGTATTTGTATTTGATTATGAAAGATCATAGTTAAGGCAGTATCTCAATTATAGTCTCATAAGACCATTGTACACCTGCGCTCCATTTCAAACCAGGTCTACGCACACATGCGCGGATGTTTGAATTTGCGACGGATGTTTGTGGGAGTGCGACGCATCGGAAATTTGAATGGATTTGTTTTACTGCTTTAGGCCTCTCACAGACTGGCGCGGCCTGGCCGCGGCGGATATTAGAAAACTTGTCATTAGCTGTCAAATTTACTATGGTCCGCCACCGCAGGCCGCGCCAGTGTGATGAAGGCTTTAAGCTACACAGGGTGTATTATTCGAACGGGGCAGTGTTTCTAAGAAACCCTTCACAGGAAAATGCCGTGTTTCATAGTTTTATGTACGAAAATGGATCTCCCCGTAAAAACAGTAGGTATCTTATGTACCTGGTACATACTATAGATGAGTATATTGAGTATGGGAATGGTATATACCTAATTGCAGTTTTTAAAACATTTTGGTGAAAATAATTTAAAAAAAAAACTAGCCAAGTGCGAGTCGGACTCGCGCACGAAGGGTTCTGTACCATTATCAATAAAAATATTTATTTTATTCTGTTTTAAGTATTTGTTGTTATAGCGGCAACAGAAATACATCATCTGTGAAAACTTTAACTGGAACTATCACGGTATCAGTGAGATACAGTCTGGTGACAGACAGACGGACGGACGGACAGACAGCGGAGTCTTAGTAATGGGGTCCCGTTTTACTCTTTGTGTACAGAACCCTAAAAAAACAACCACAAATTTCTCTATTTCGTATAGTTTTAGACGTCACATCGCCCCATACGTAACCGCTTAGAATGGGGTGATCCCTTTCTGTACCTAAACCTATGAAATGCGGCATCTTCCTGTGATTGTAGGTGCAGGGTTTCATAGAGATAATTGCTCCTTACATCCTGTAGGTAGGTACTATTAATTTTTAGACAGATTTGACCGGGTTCGATTCACGGCCGTGTATGAGGGTTTTTTGAAAATCTTTGAATGCAGTTATTTTGTCTTAAATCGGTTTCGTGACTTCTGAGAGCAAATTTCCATGTATCTTGTTGTTTCGGTTTTTCCTCACTGTCCCGTTTGAATAATATAGGTATGTACCCTGACCTGTATATCTACTGTGGTCATATTTTGAGAATTTTCAGTCTAGCATAATCGTGTTGATATTAGAAATTGAGTTACCGGTGCAAATATATTCATATTGCCGAGTATTTTCTTTGCCTTACACGTTTGTGCAGCACAAGACAAGCTGTAACACTGTAACGGTGTATTCTGTATTAATGCTGTATTTGCCGCATTATGCATTTTCACGTACCAAATTTCCATATAACTTATTGTACCCTTAACAAGCTTTTCAACCGACCTAAAAAAGGAGGAGGTTCTCAATTCGTCAGAATATGTTATTTTTACAAGCTTTATATTAACTTGCACTGTTCGTATGTATGTAAATATGTAAGTAAATATGTAAGTAAGTTGTCCGTCAAAATTTGCAATCCATTTTTCAGTCACTTCTCGTTATCCAATTGAGCTGAAATTTTGCAAGCATATGTATATCGCATGACAATGCAATATTATGATGACTTGGAGCTGATCTGATGCTGGAGCTGGAAGGTGGCCATAGGAACTCCGCAATAAAACGACACAACCCCATCGACTTTGGGCTCGTTAGAATCGTCTCAACAAATACTTGATGATGGTATGCAGAAAAGTACAGTAGGCAGTGAAAGCTTGTACCAAAAATGAAATTTTTGACAGAAACTGATTATGTATGTTCTCCGATTAGGTCATAGTTACTCGAAGACGCCTGGACTGATTTGGAGAATTCTTTAGGTATTTGTTTAAAAGGATATCCTTCCAAGGTGGTCCCATGGTCTTCAGGTCAGGATCTGATGACGGAATGCTAGAGAAATCGTTGGAACTCTTCAATTTTTTTAGCCACACTTGAAGTGGAGTACTGAATTGAAATCGGTTAAAATTTTTGTTTGTAAAATATAATATATTATATTTAACTTAGTATACTCAACCGCGATAAGTTTGGAATTGGAATATCTGTACCACTCGTAGACTTTGACGTATTTATATGACAAAACTGTCACCTCTTATCTCATTCTAGGGGTAATAATTAATAATATACGTAGATGCATCTCTTTACAAGACTCTATTGTTAATGTCATAAAGGCGTGTACGGATATTTATGTTCTTATTTATGTACGTATATTATTACTCCTGACTGTACATAAATATGTAGGTAACTAAGTTGTACTTCAAAATTTGCAAAAAAATATTCAGCAACTTGGCGTCATCTAATTAAACTAAAGATTGGCGTACATAGGTTCATTGGCAATGCAATATTACTGTACCACCGAGCTGATCTGATGGTGGAGAGAGAGGGTGGCCAAAGCAAATCCTAAACTACTCATGATAATCCCGTGTTTGCGCGCATTGTAACTCCCAACGAGTAATTGATGACTAGACAAAAAAAATACAGTTGCCAGTAAAAGTTTGTACACTTGTACAGTCAAGTACAAAAATATGTATCGATTTAATCCTCTCATAATTATGCACAGAAACCTAAATCCTCTGACATAAGAGCGATGGGACAAAAATAAGTTGTATTCACACATATTTTTACACTTGACTGAATCACAAAAGCGTTGGTCCCAATGAATTTTTAATAATGTTTTATTTTTCACATTTCAGTTTGGCTGTGGCTACTGATATACGTATTCCAGAACGAATTTCGAATATCGAGTTCGTCCATCGAACCAGGAGTATGTACACGTTCACTAATAATTACATAGATTAAATTAACAAATAAACTTTTGTTTCACTTTTCTTATAATAGTTATAATATAGAAAGAAAGATACATTTATTCACTAACACACAGGACACACATATATAACAACAAAAAAATAACAGTAAAAAAAACATGTAGCAAATGTGTCTCTGCGGCATTGAACCGGACACTGGCTCAGCATTATGCTGAGGTGTCAGTCAGACACCTACAGCGCTGATTCTCAGCCAGCACCGTTGGTGACCCACGGAAACGTCATACAATTATACTCGTAATTATCTACACAACTATTTAATTGAGAAATAAACATAAATACATAGTGAGATAGTACATTTAGCACTACCTACATGCAGCGTCAATAAAATTATAATTACGTTACACATTAAACTAAATTTTACTATTAAACTAAAAACTAGATAAAAATTAGCAATGGGCATATTTTTTGCTGTCAAAAGTGCAGGATTAGGATTAAGATTTTTGGAGCGTCAACAAATATGTATCTGCTAAGCGCCCCTTGGATAGGGGGAGGGATATCATTCAAGCACTTAGACGCCGTGAACTTGAAGCTACCTCGGAAGGGCATTGCCTTGTATCTGCGCGCACTTTTTGACCATACCAGTTTATGAAAAAGGAAAGATGGGGTTTCGTGCCTTGTTACCACCCCGAAAAGCAGAGTGGCAAGGTGCAGGCGTCGGCGTGCAGATATGTTAAGCAAGTTAGCGGGGTTCAAGTATGTAGTGATAATATGGGACCGGGGAGGGACTCGGAAACCAAAACGAGCACATGCGTTCTGCACTCGTTGTATGAGCCTCTTGGAACGACCAGTAATGCACCCGGCATACCAGCTCTATATACCAACTATATTCTATACAGGGTGGAAATAGATTTTGGGTCAGTGAGGGCAGCTACCAGAGCCCGTGTTGCTAGGCGAAAATGGTCTTAGGAGACCCTCCTTCGATTTTAAATTAATGAAGATTGGCGTGTACAGATTTTGGAAAAAAACATACAGGGTGCGAGAAAATAGTAATTTTTAACAAACTTTTTTTTGATGTCAATCGATCCCATTTCCGTCCAGAATCAAAAGCTTGTATGGGGCCAAAATGAAATTTCCGGCTAGAAAAGCCATAAATCGAGAAAAACTTTCCTCATACAATTTGTATGAAAATGAAAAAAGATTTTTTTACATGTATTTTTTTATGTCAATCGATTCCATTTCTATCCAGTATCAATAGATTCCTTGGGGTCGACTTTCAGTAATGTACAAAAAAGCCAGAAATTAAAGAAAACTGTTTTGATACATTTACTACGGAGAAAAAGTTCTTTAATTTCTGGCAATAGGAACTTTTCAATTACACATACACATAAGCCCGCCGTTCGATAGAATCGTCTCAATGAGTAGTTGCCATCTGTACAAAAAGTAAAAGCAATAAATCTAGTCCCAGAAAATAAATTTTGACCGAGACTTTTTCCAGAAAACGTTAACTGTTATAACACATTAAACTCTCGCGCTTTGTACACATATTTAAATACTGTTTAATCCGGGTCTAACGCGATATTTATTTACTTTTATTTCTGACGTTTCGACACGGGTTGCACCGGTCATGGTCGCAGACAACTGTCGTCCCAGCAAGTTGTCAACATCCCGTGACAAAACGTCAGAAATAAAGGTAAATAAATATCGCGTTAGACCCGGATTAAACAGTATTTAAATATGGTTAACTGTTGTCCTATTTATTATATTTGTATGTTACCTATGTATTTGTGTCAATTATGTTGTATAGCAGTACCGTATTTCTTATTTATTTTTAATTTGTTACGTGCTGTAGTAGTTTTGACTGGTAGAGAATGCCATATGGCATTAAACCCGCGTTTTATACGATAAGATAAGCTTTTCTTTTATGCATTAAAGTTTAAATAAATAAATAAACTGTTTGCCTCTTACTAAATAAAACAGTCGCATCATCATACTTCGGTACTTGCAATCAATAAGTCACATTTTATAAAATCCGCAGGCCATATACAATTACAGTGACGGGCCCACACGTGGGAGCGAGAGATCAGAGCTCAGCCTCACCCTCCCACGTGTAGCGTAGCGCTGCCGCTATCGTCGCCGCTTAAAGTCATGTCCGAGCCCTCATAGTCAGAGTAACTGTCGAGCTTAACGGTGTGTTTACTCGGTCAACCGTGTTTGAACACTCCGTAATAAAAAAAAAAACTGGTCAAGTGCGAGTCAGACTCGCGCACCGAGGGTTCCGGACCACCCCGTACAATAGAAACAAGTCCTAGTGGAGTGTATTCACATACTTAGTGCGTGTCAGTTTATACTGGACATTAAAGTTTCAGTGATGCAATTAAAATTTTACGGTTTTCGCAATTTTTCCTTTATCTGTGCTATAAGACGTTGCTTCGTACAAAATTTCAAGATTCTGAGTTCACGGGAAGTACCCTGTAGGTTATGATTCCCTTAAGAATTTCGAAAATTTGCCTGAAAATCTTTTGATTGCGTTGGCTAAGAAGTTTGCTTTTTTCACAGCTTCAAGGGACAGTAGACCTGAGTATTTAATATAAATTTAAGCTTGATGCACTGAGAACAAGTGAAATCAAAAGTTTTTCGAAAAACCGAACTGCTATTTTGCTTATATTATAGCCTATGTCACTCTCACGATTATGAGGAATCCAATGACACCTAATATGTCGAAATCCGTCAAACGGTTTAGGCTGCAGGGCGTGTCAAAGAATAAGACATACACACATACATACTTACATACTTACATACATACAAACATACATACGCTCGAAAAACATAACCCTTCTCTCCTTCGGCAGTTGGGTAAAAACGGTCTTCAGAGACGGACGGACGGACGGACGGACAACAAAGCGATCCTATAAGGGTTCCGCTTTTTCCTTTCGAGGTGCGGAACCCTAAAAACCAACGTTAGGTACTTCGCTTGGCAACTACAGTTGCCACAATCAATTTGGGGGTGTGTGAAATTGGCAACTCTGTATGCCAGAAGCAAGTGGCAATAAACCATAACTTACTCCTTAAAACTTTCTCAATTCCAGTACTTGGACTTCGACAACCTCCCCGAGACGAACTTCACGTGTGCGGGCAAGGTCATCGGTGGTTACTACGCGGACCTGGAGACCTCATGCCAGATGTTCCACGTGTGCACAGTGGGCCAGCAGGAGGAGCCCATGGACATCAAGTTCCTTTGCCTGAATGGCACCGTTTTTGATCAGGTAACACACATATATGTTTATCTAAAAGACACCCGACAATACAGACCTTGAGTCTTCCTCTTCTTCCATATGCCAGCTGTTCCAAGTCTGCGACTTGTCGAGTTCCTTTGCCTCACTGGCACTATTTATCATCAGGTCATATCATAATGCAAGGTGGGTAAAATATAGACCTTAAGACCTGGTGCCAGAATGTTCCACGTGTGCACAGTGGACCAGCAGGACGAGCCCATGGACATCAAGTTGCTTTGGCTAAATGGCACCGTTTTTGATAACGTAAACACATCTTGCTGTTTACTTAATACGAGTAGATGGGTACAATCTACCGGAAAGGTCATCGGCGGTTATTACGCCGACCAGACCTCGTGCGAAATGTTCCACGTATGCACAGTAGGTCAGCAGGACGAGCCCATGGAAATCGAGTTCTTTGGCCTGAATGACACCGTTTTGGTCATATAACACATCTTGCTATCCTTTAGGATAGTTCTGTAACTTTTTCGATCTAGCGTTAAGACAATTCAATCCAATAATTTACTTTCAAAACAAAGTTTTAACCGACTTCAATTCAGTACTCCACTCCGCCAAGCCACATTAACATTTCTACATTTTTTTTTCAATTTACCACATGAACTGATTTTCGAGAACAAAAGCGTTGATTTTAAGACCAATAAACCAAATCGCTGCATGTGGGCCGATAATATTTGAGGACTTCCTTCGATTCCTCAAGGATCTCAGAATTACCTTTGGCACTTCATTGTTTGCTATTTCAACGGAATAATATCAGAATCTGTGACGTACTTATATAGTTTGAAGTACATCATTGAGAAGTTCCACAAGCCATTTGTGGTCATCATCATCACTTCCACTTCACCAAATTTATGATTTCCGGGTGTAAATACACGAGTTATAATAGAAAATACCGAAATTACTACACGCGTGCCTAATATATTTATTGAGGAGTTCCCTCAATTCCTCATGGTTCCCATCATCCAACTGGGGTTTTGGAAACAATGGGACCAATCTGGAAGCATATACTTTCAGTTAAAAAAAGAATTGTACGAATCGGTTCATAAATGACGGAGTTCTGAGGTAACAAACATTAAAAATAATAAAAATAAAAAAAAATACTTCCGAATTGAGAACCTCCTCCTTTTTTTGAAGTCGGTTAAAAATGATATTAAGATCTACCTTATCTATCTGATCTAAGAACGTCCGTAAGAAACGTTACTCAATCGACCTGCTTGAGTTTCTCTTATGCCAAAATTGCCATGGATGTGACGTGTCGTGTTCGTCTCAACCGCACTGTTTTTGATCAGGTACTAATGAGGTAATGAGAGATGGGTAAAATACAAACTTAAAGACCTGCCAGATGTTCCACGTATGCACTGTGGTCAACAGAACATGCTATGATACTAAGTTAATGATCAGGTAACAGGGGTCTTAAGCAAAGTACTTCAAAGTAGTGCATATAATACTGACTTAGAAACCGCACATAGATGTTCCACGTGTGTATAACAGTTAGTAGCACTGTTTTTCATCAAGTATCACAAATTTTTGGCAAAGTGATGGATACATACAGAGAGTACAATACAGACCTGAAAACTCGCTGATAGATGTTCCAAATCTGCAACTGCTGACCCAGCAGTACCAAGCCATGGAAATTGAGTGCTTTACCTCAACACCAAATCAAGGCGATTGGCTGGGTTGGTAAACGCCGTGACTCCTTGTATCGGATATTTTACATCTGTATCGTGGCCTTGCAGGAAACTCAGTTTGCTTTGTGTGGGACGCCGAGTTGCAGTAAAACACTTGGGACTTTAAACACGTTTATTGACAATCAACTATTCGCCTGGTTCCAACTTTAAACTTAATTTACCCTTATGTTAAGTTGACTTGACTATCCGTCCCAGAATTACAGAATGCCCTGTTCCGTCAACGCTAGCTGTTTTAAGACCCCACCATAGACCGTTAAAATCGGCCGATGTTCAAAACTCTGGCGCCACTATTGACAGCGAGCGTTGGCGGGAATTTTGGTTATTTCAAATTGAGCTTCTTATTTTGGAATTGATAAGTTAATTCCATATTCATTGTTTAGGTGAATCATAACGTAAAATAATGTGCCACAATAACCGGTCCTGCCCAGTCCGCCTCCAATTTCTTTGGATATTACATTTAAATTGTATAATAAACAAATTAAATTCACATTCACAATATTGTTATAAAAAATGTATTTCTTTGTTTTCAGGAGACAAGAGTATGTGAACGGGTGGATGAAGTAGATTGTACAAAGTCTGAAACGTTTTATAGTTTAAATTTAGAATTATATGGGAGTACTCTCGCACCTCCTATAGTACAGCCAGACCAACCGAAACCTCAAGCAGAAACGACTGAACGATCAAATCAGCACACCAAACCCAGTAAGACAGTAAGCCCCGCAGCTCCGCCTATAGAGGAGCCTCATGCTCAAAGTGATAAGACTCATGGAATCCAAGCAGAAGTTGAAGATTCAACTGAGGATCCTGTACTAGATACGAAAAAGGAAGAGCAACCAAATAAACATCATTATCTTCAAACTAGTTCCGGGTTTACATCGCCTGAACATGAAGAACCCAACGAAGGTACGGGTGCAACAAAAACATTATCTACAATGTCTTAACTTCTTTACAAACAACATATTGTGTATAATGTACTTTTTTTTTTCTACAGAATATCAAGAAGACGAAGAAATAGATAGCGAAAGTATTGACTACGAAGATGATTATGCACACTCTACTACTACCACTATTTCGCACGCACCAAGCACCACGAAACCATCGACGACAACAACAACAATTACTAGAAAGCCACAACCTACTGAAACGTTCACTCCATCGACTTTGTACCGGCAACCACCTTCTGCGCCGTATTTGCGTCCATCACAGACCCCTCCGTTGTCGTCGCTCTCTCCCCCGTCCCACGCTTCTTCGTCAGTCTCAGCACCAGCGGCACCTACTTCCGACCCTTCACTCCTGTCTCCACAAGAATTTATCTACCGACACCGAGGACCCGGTTCTGAAGCTATCTCATTCCAACGCCAAAGTTTTCGTCCTGCAGACGGAGTTTTCATTACGCACGCTCCTCCTCATCAGTACGATCATTTTCAGTACGAATCTTCTCGTACCGCACCACGACCGGCTCCTTTTGTGCAGAAACCGCAGCCTTTTAGACCCACTACTTTAGATCCACGGGATCAACTTTTGCGCCCGGGACCGACTTCGCAATCATCCGAACGCCACGAAATGACAGTGAAGCATAAACTGCAACCTCAAACTTACCTGCCTCTGCCGGCCCAAAGGCCATTGCCTTTTGATCCATTCTATTACGATCGTAAGAGGAGCGATGAAGCAGTTTTGCCAGAGAACGAGTCAACTCTCGCTGCGCGATCAGTTGCGCCACCGCACGTGCCCCAGAACAAACCAAAAAGCCCACCGAGGGTTATAGTCACTGCTAGTGCATCTGTCAGCGATAGCAATGGAAAGAGATTAAATTACACCGTCGGCAATGTCGTCAGTGCAGTAAAGCCAATTGTGGCAATAAACTATGACGACTACAAAGAGTCAGATCTTATATTTGATCCATTCTTTCTCGATGTGCCAAAATTACAAAAACGTAGAAAGACTAGATCGAATCAGAAGAGAAGAATATTTACTGTTCCTGCGACAGCAACCATATCATCTGAATTAGTAACTAGTAAGAATTTCGTAACCGCAGCTTCAGTGAAGTCTAGAGCGACGACTACAGAGAGTGTGACAACAACATTACCCACCACTACCACTGCGGCGTGGAACCCGAATGATTACGTCGACGACAACTACGAGCCGCATGCTTACGTACAATCGATGCCCCCGCTCGCTTTTCTTCATCATGAAAGGAATAAATACGATAAGCAGGAGGGAAAACCTCTGAAAGACTCAATAAAGGATAAATCCAATGGCGATATCCCGAAACGAGGATATCGTTTGGAGCTTGTATCAAGGCCGACGTCTGTAGCGCAGACAACTTCTAGTCAAAGTATAGGCCCAAACGCGGCGCCCCCTGTCGCTGCGCCGCCGCCCCCGATGCCCCTTGAAGCGCCCTCTTGCGTGCTTCTGGGCACCACTGACTGTCGGACTCCAGCCTAAACGAATTATTTCACATTAGATAGGTTTAGGTAGACAAATTTCAAATTCTTTAAGTACATTAGTGTTGTTTCTAACGCGCAGTGAAACATTTGTCGCAAACTAATGATTTTATCTACGTCTCTTAAGACAGGGTCAACCATTTAATTAGATTAAAATATTTATGTCTCGATACTATGTGTACGACTTCTGTAAATAAAAATGTATTATCCAAGTTGATGGTGTCAAAATATACCGCGTAAGCTATAATTAAGAAAGTAAAGTCTGTAAATATTTTGCAAATATACATCATGTTTCTGTAAACCACGTTTTTCTACTTATATTTATATCTCGCTACATATAAATCAAATATTTATTACTCAAATAGGCCAGTTTTTTTTAAATTACCTTCTAATTAATTCGATCTCGTCTATTCAGACGTTTCGACGTGGGTGTTCTTAGCAACCAGCCAAAAATTGGCAGAATTGATAATGACTAAAATAATACGCTAAAACTCCCAATTCCTCCGCTTGCACCTCAAGAGCTCATCCACCCCTGAAGTAGGCCTAATGGAATTAAACTTCGCATCAAGGAAGGATAGAGGTTGCTGACGTCGGTCCTCACGAAAATCTACATGAGAAAATATAGTAAGCATGGTTAATTTCAACTGGTTGGTTACCAAATACTTTCCAGCTCGTTAATTATTTGGCGATGTTGAAAAAAAAATGGAATGGCGTTATCTGGGTGTGTCGCAACAACGATACCATTACTAAATTAAACACAACAACAGTATTTTTTATAATACACACTGACTCCGCAAACTTATTTATCGTCATAGAAAATTAATGGGGAAATGAAATTGTACACATATTTTTTTCGTAAAATTTTCCATGTTTTGCTAGTTATTCTAGTTGGTATTCGGAAGTTGCATCTTTGTAAGTTTATACACCTATTTATAAGGAAAAAACTCCGATAAAAAAAAATAATTTCCCCTTTATTTATAAAATGGATCCCCAGGATGGACATAGGCTATTCAGTGTATACTCGTATGCGTATATGTAGCTTCACTTCTGCGCTTACGTATTCACTTTTTGTACATACTAGCTACCCGCGCGGCTCCGCCGCCGCGTATACAAAGAATCTAGGCGGAGCGACGGTATAAAATATAGCACATACTTAATCCTGTAGGGACATTCTACATATCCCTTATATTCCCCCCGAGATCCCTTATAGGGATAAGTTTGCCTTTGTACCTACTTTAATCTTACATATCATGTTTATGTTTAAACCTGTTTTGTGTACAATAAAGTGCTTACATACAAACATACATATAACCTACCTACTGAACAAAGGGCTTTTAGAATAGGATGGGTATAGTTTCTAAGATTACCCCCAACATACAAACTTACATTTCACAGACATTACACCTGTTTATTATTAGTATCGGCACAAGCTATTTATAGGTACGTACCGCTAAATAGTTTAATATCTACTGATTTATGTTTTCCAGTATTAAGTCATATCGTTTTGACAAATTACAAATTAGTCCCTGGACGACCGAGCTCTGCTCGGGTGAAAATGGAGAAAACACGGAGAAAACGAATTTTCCCGGACATGGGACCTATCTAGAACGATATCTCGCCCCCGTAAACCCCTGTATTCCAAATTTAATCGAAATCGTTAGAGCCGTTTCCGAGAACGTGATTGCAAATATATATATGTACAAATATTGCTCGTTTAATTACAAAATTTATATAACCATACCTCCTACCTGCAATCAAAATATAATTATCTGAACCTGAAATAATTTGGATGGTATTCAAGTCAGGTCAACAAAGTCGCCAATAGGAGTCCCCGGCCATCCGAAAAGAAAATTTTGTAATCAAGTTTTGTTTTCTACATCTTTCTTTATACTGGAAATTAGGCGGAGCCTATCGGCACCTACGGCATTTTACTAAGTAAGGTTAAAAAAGCCGTCTATGGGGTCCACGGCAATTAATGGATTTAATTAAACCTCATTCTTCTCCCAACATCTCGAATATGGGAAAATAAGTTTGTATATAAACTTTTCTGAAGTAAAAAAGAACATGGCAAGTAATACTGAAGGCTCTGTCAATAAATAAAAAAACCACATTTGATACAATACGTCTGTCAGTTTATGTAAATAAACAATATTTACAAAAGAACGTTTACTTTCTATTTTTCTTACTTTTCTTAGTGTTGTATCCATATGTGGCCGACTCAACATTTATAATTTCTCATGCTGAAGAACATAGTACAGGTTTGAGTTTAATTCTTGCTTATTATTTTACATTGTCATCTCGAGTCAAAACACAAGTTACGCCACGTGACGTCACGCAGCCAAAGTCACGTGGTCAGCGCACAGTAGTTTCCTTAAATATATAATTTAGTAACTTACCGATAAAAAATGAAAAAACGAAGACCTTATTGCAAATCTGCAGCATGAGACGAATCCAGTGACATATCATTTATCAAAATCGGACCATAACTGTAGATCTGATGGCATGTACAAAAATCGGGCTCGCGTAATAATAATATAGATTGCATACATTTTAAAGCCTGACAAGTTTCTATTTGACCCTAGCCACGTACCCAGTGACACAGGGTCAGCGGTTAGTCAGACTATACCTACTTTTTAGCAGTTGGCGCGTTTTGCGTGTAGGTAGTGCTAATTTACATCACAAAAAAAATACATCACTAGCAGAGAATTTGTACTAAATCAAGGATTTGCCACACTGGATGCGTTCTGCGGTCTGCGTTCAGGTCGCCTTTGAACAAAAAACAAAGGTGACCTGACCGCAGATCGCATCCAGTGTGACAAATCCTTCAACGTTAAAATAACAGCTTAGCAACAGCTATCTTATTTACTTGAAGGCCTAAGAGTGAATGAGACCACAATCCGTATTCAAGTTTCACATCTTCTGTTTTCGTAGGTAGTCACTAAAATCAACTCAGGCAAATGTCAAATAGATGTAATTAATTGGATCTAATTTAATCCAGCAAAATTAAATATGTCATCATTGTTTGGTAGAAGGTGTCATTACCTCAACTTGACTTGATCGCATCATATTAGTTGACAAACATCCCGGCTCCTGTGGCTCATTTATTTTTATTTTGTTGTTATTCCACCGAGAATGTTTTTTATAAGTTTGTTGGAAAACTGCAACAAATTGTTTTCTGTCTTTTCCATGCATTAAAAATGTACCACTCGTTGTTGCGTTTGTTACCTATCTAATAAAACTCAATTTTTGATTTTAGATTTCCAAAGGATGAAGAAAATGAATGGATACCACCTATAAAAAGGAGAAATCTGATACTCAAATAAATACATTTCAAACGACTTTCTTTTGTACATTATTCTTACGCATCTACTTACCTATATTAGTAGAAGATACGTATAAGAAACAATAACAATCAAATGTATAGCTATATATTATCAAACAATGTCCATAGTCAATGGTTCATACACCAGTATAAAAATGACGCCCTTACAAGGTTACTCTTGATTGACTAGCCGTTGCGAACAAACAAAACGTAATGGCGCTAGGTAACCAAATAATTCTTTTGAAAATGTGTTACTAAGCGATAAAAAAGAAACTGACTATACTTACCGATGATACGATATCCCATGTATTTTTTTTACTTTTGTATCATAATTTTTGCACCCTTATACGGCATTTTGAGACAGTCGGCTCCAAAGAATATTATACTCACTGACACACTCTGACAGCTGAACGGTAGGCAGACTAAGGCACGGTGGCTCTCCATTGCTAGTTTAGGGCCACCGCATTGGACGAATTACTCGTGCGGGTTGGGCCTATTTTTACTTTATATATCAATGGTTTACATTGTCAATATTGACAACTATCATAGAGGGTAGATGTTGCCTATTATTAAAATTGTTGCCTTTTCTAGAAATTAGTACCAACAAATTCCCGTAACATGGCGCACCCTCAATAGATCCTGGTTCACCTATACTTTATAAATCTATGTCGTAAGCTATTTTCTCAATGACATGACATCCATCCAGTCAAGTCTCTTTTCGTGAAGTCTTGCGTCTTGCCAGAAGCAATCCGTAGGTGTAAAACCTCTATGCATTATTTGAATCTGCCGCGTTACCACCTAACTTGATCCGGGAACCTGACGTGTGCGTTGAGTTAAGCCAAAAAGGTCAGTAAAGAAAAAGAAATAAGAAGAATATTTGTCTATTCCTATTTATTATCAAAGAGAATATTGAATTTATATAGCAAAGATAATATAAGAAGAATTAAATAGTGTTGAGTTGTCAGGCTACATTATTGACAGTAGCGCCATCTAGAATCGCAGCAATAGCATATACTTCAAGGCACCTCAAACACATGCCTATACATTGTGAGAAGATTTTGAATTAATGGAAATAATTTGTATCCATCATTTCAAAATTCTACCAGAGCAGGTTTGTTGCATAAGTCTACTCTGGTAGTGATAAAATGAAATGATAGGTTAATATAATACTCTATTAGAAAATAAATCAGAAATGAAAAACGTACTTGAAAATATTTTTACTTATTTCTTTATTATTCATACATATTTGTAGGTATTTGTGTACAAAATGAACAATAGTCCACTACATATACCAGTAAATATTTTGTTTGTCTTGACACCACCAATCAGCCCAATAAAGTGTAAGTATCTACAAGTTTCCTTTATTTCCTTTACAGATTTTTCTGTTCATATATTTCTCAATATTTCATGTTTTTCTTGTCTTCAAGTACGGTTACCATAGATTCCGATTCTATAAAATCTGAATGTTATTATATTATCTGCTTCCAGTACCTCCTTATTATCCTTTGGCAGTATTTGTTTCTGTGGAATTAAGATTATATTATTACGCGTATTCATTCCCCCCCCCCCCCCCCCCCCCCCCCTCCACCCCGCAAGGTGGACTGATGACTTGGTAAAGGTCGCGGGAGTCCGCTGTATGCGGGTGGCGCAGTACCGGTCAATTTTACCTGTACTTTTTTGCACAGCCATTAACTTATCGTTAAGGGGGTTCCCATGAGCCCAAACACCTCAGGTTTAACTGGTGTAGTTCAGGAGTACCTGTAGGCACCTTCCAAATCCATCATTCGACCAGCTGTACGGTACTATTATATCATTGCATTGTCACCGATTTATTTAATCGTATGGCATGTTTTATTTTAGCCTTTGAGTTTGTCACTTTTTAGTACCACCCAGGGGACACGTGCAGGGTTGTGGTAGGTAGCTCCTGCGGACGCGAGTGACAATTGTCCCCCCTTTGTCAAGTGAGTGGGCAACTCGACTGTTAGAGGTTCTTAAACCACCCAAAGGCTTCTAACTCGGCTTAACGACTACTGTCATAGGCAGCAACCGGGATCAACTGCTAAGCGTGCCTTCCAAAGCACGGAAGCGCTCATTTATAGTAACTACTCAAACAGGCGGTCACCCATCCAAAGACTGACCGCTGCCGTCTCTGCTTGACCTGCGTTATCGTTTCCGGTACGCAGGCGATGATACGCAAGTGTACCAAATTTCAGCTTAATCGAAACCCAGTAAGTGGTTGAAATACGGTTTGCAAGATTTAAAACATATTGTAAATGAACATTGAAGTTAAGTAAAAGCTTGTTAAAAGGAATGGGTTTAATTAAGTTACTCTTCGTGGCATTATCATATCGACATAGGTAAGTGCATATGTAGTTCTTATATAGGTCCATAACCATACGTGATTATGATTAAAACCTAGAGTGCAGTAATTCTTTAACTATATTGGGCAAATACGGATCCAAAACCTGTAAGAAATACACAAATAAGCGAAAATATATATGAACTTACAAGTTTCGTCGCAATCGACTCACTTATTACATTTTTGCGATTACATATTCAGAAATAATAATTTGATGTCTTCCGATTACTATTATGATAACACAAAGAATCCAGAGAAATAAGCAAACTACGAGTCAAGAATTCCAAAAATAAAGCAATAATCGTAAATTAAAAGAAATACATTTTGAAATTGATCTAAACTTCATAAATGACACTTGAGAGATCCATTCCGTTTCGCAGAGCTGCTGAGAAGGCCCGTGTAGAAGTAATTGATTTCCTATCGTCTTGTGCGTAATTTTTGTGGATTGAATCTTAAGCAGATTTTGTTTTGCTTTACTATTTATTTAGTAGTAATATTATTTGGATTATTAAAATTATTTTGATAATATTCTTTAAGAACATAGCTGCGTGAAAACAACCTTATTGTTCCTTTTCAATGAATGTAGCTACTCCAAACAATAAATATATACAGGGTTAGTGTTGGCGCACGCTACCGGACCGTTACCGGACCAGGCCCCGTAGCATGGACGGCGTGGCGTTATCACGCGATAAGTGATAATAATATGATAAGCGCGTCGTCTCATTCTATCGAACGGTGTCAGCCAGGGACGGCATCTCTATCCTATCACTTATCGCATGATACGGGGCCTGGTCGGTTCCCGCCACCTGACGTGTACCGATGGGTTTTTTGTCGGACCTTAGTACAAATTTTACTTTTGCGACATCTATATCCGCATGAATAAATATTATCCGACTCAAGGAAGAGAAACAAAATAAAAACAATATGACAGGAGGTGTTATGTGAAAACACAGGTTATTTTAATATCAAAGACTACAATATACATACTGAGATAGACAGGCAACTCGACCAAATTGAGAAGGCATTTAATGCTTGCGTATACAGGCGCCATCTCTTCTGCGGTAGTTACAACTTTTCTTTGAATGTACAAAACATACAAAAAGTGCGTCGGTCGTAGGATTTGAACCCCGGATCATCGACTCCAAATACCACCGTCAGTACCCCTAGGCTACTGATGCCTTGTGACAATACGGCGAATTTTGAAATACCTTGACAGCCTAGCCTAGCAGTCGCTAGAGCTTCAGAGAGTTCGCCAGCTATCAAGAAGGTGGCACTGTTTTCAATAAGAAACTGGATTTGCATTAAGTTCTAAGTTCGCATAGCATGTTTAATATATCCTTTGACGTTATGGTTATGGGAATGTCAGTTTTATAAAAGGTCTTTTTTATATTTTCTATTTTATTTTTATAAATATTATTACTATAATCATGGCATACTTCGATTTAATGAGTGTCAGAGAAATGATCGATTCTGCGTTTGGCGAAACAGATGTAAGTAACACTAATTTGCAAATACTGAAGTGAGGGTTAGACTGGTAGCAAAGGCGGGCCTGGGACTTAGAAAGTATTTGACCGAAAATTGTTTTAATGTTTTTATGTATTTTTTTATTGTTTGTATAGAACACAAACAGTCGCATACACAAAAATATAAGGGGTACACAAAAAGTACCAATAGACATAAAGCTAAATACCTGGAGGCTCATTAATATATGAAAACTATGTTAACATAACAAACTAACCATAATGAAACATAGAAAAAAAACTATGCTTAAAAGATTTAAAGGTTTAAACTTAACCAATTCATTAATACCGGTCGTCGACGCAGTATGCATGTACAAGTTAAAGGTAGGTAATAAGTAGGTACATGGGATTAATGAAGAGGTTTTGGATTTAGACTTTCAGGTGATGTGAATAGTAAGATTTATCTTCCCATATTGTTCCCATGGATGAGCTAAAAATAACTTACATTTTACTAACAATTTAACACTTAACAATGATTTGTGGAAAGGATCAATATCGCTCAGATACTTGTTATAAAAACTAGGGACTCATCTGAAAAAAGTATCCCGAGAGTAATTTTTGCGCGCAAAGCTGATCTTAAATAATGGCCTGGAACGTAAGGGACGATGCGGGCAACTAAAAGTAACCAATTCCAAGAGGTTAGGACAGTGTATCATACCTTTAATCATTTTTAACAAGAACATCACGTCTAAAAACTGTCTCCAGTTATTAAAGGAAGGCATATAAAAATGCTTCGCAGCTGACGCGGAACGCTCGAAATAATTACCTGTTCTATAACACAGTGACTAAAGGAAAATATTTTGGACCCTCTCCAAACGGTTCATATGGACTTGGTATTAAGGTGTCTAAACAACATAACCAAACTCCAGGATACTCCTAACAATAGTATTTTATGCAACTGTTGTATAAGAAGGGTCTTAAAAGGCGAGTGGCGTGGGTTGCGCAATCGCAATTAAAGGCGCCACGAGCGTTTTTAGACCAGTTATACACCGTTGCATACAATACTTTTTCTATGACAAATTTTAAATTAAGCAGACTACAGAATAGTTAAACTTTTCAGGCAGCAAGTTTTCTATTCGTACTTTTGCTACTCACGCAATTTCTTCAGGAGTGCAGTTATTAATTTCTTCGACCATTTTAAAAGGAACGTACACTTTTGTCTTCACAAACACGAATAAAATCTTAATAGCTTAGGACTAATAGTTTATCATCTTTCGTCTTTTCATTTTGAACTGTATTTTGGTGGGAAATCGGAAATGTGACAGCTCTTGCTTATGGTTTGTTTTGTTTTTAATTTGTTTGCACTTGCCATCCGAACTTAACCAAATCCGGACCCGGCCCGAATTCGAACTGTTTATTTTTATAAATAATACCAAGAATTTATAAAACATGTAATTTAACACACAATAGATAATGATTTATTATTATTGTAGTAAATAATGTATAATATTATACAAATGTTAAATCGTAAATCAATACTTTTATTTCGAAATATTTGTTTATGAAGTTGGCACCACTGCTATATAGCGGCCGATTAAATAAAAGTTAAACAGTGCTTCTATGAAAAATGTATGAACCAAAAAAGTACGCTTAACAGTGCGTTTTTGGGCCATAGAGCATATAGTTTTGCAACGACTTATTAGTGGTGTCATTGTATTTGAGCTACAGCCTATATAAATGACAGATAACGGTACAGGAGTAGAAAAAAGAATAAAATAATAGTTTATAAGTACCTATTAAAGTTTTTGCGTGACTTTTTTGTCTTTCAATTTGTCTTGCAGAGTAGCTGCCCAGTAGACTTAAATATGGTGGGATCTGTTTTATTCCTTATTGCAAGACGTATGGAACTGCTTAAAAGGCACTTCAAAGTTCAAATGACAGACTTACTTAATAAAGACATACCAAAGTCAACATTCATGGTAAGCGAAATAAAAATTCACACTAAAAAGAAGAGCGCGAAGAACAAGGTGAGTATAGACGCAGATGAGCTTTTGCCCTCAGATAAGAGACTTACAGGAAAAATTAGTCGTTCTACTCAAAAGCGTTCCAGAAAAACTTCCCTACATAGAACTCCTTCGGCGAAGCATACCGGTGATGACGGTTCTACAGGAACGTCTTCAGATGGAGATGTTTCCACAACAAAATTTAAAGCACACAGGCGTTCGAGGCAAAAATATACGTCTGTTAAAAAGTCCCATGCTGAACCCCGTAAAGATGAAGATTATTCTGAAGACATATCTCCAGGTTCACGGCGCAAAGCTCGGAAATATTTTGATCAAAAACTTACAGCAAAACAACGCGAATCTGGAAAGTATTCTGATGAAATGTCTCCAACTAGACGACGTAAAACGGGAAAGTACTCAGATGAAACGTCTCTAACCGAACGACGTAAAGCTGGTAAATACTCTGATGATATGTCTGTAAGCG
Source organism: Epinotia brunnichana (assembly GCA_963854355.1). Taxonomy (NCBI): domain Eukaryota; kingdom Metazoa; phylum Arthropoda; class Insecta; order Lepidoptera; family Tortricidae; genus Epinotia; species Epinotia brunnichana. The sequence goes on along the minus strand of OY977941.1, from coordinate 11,476,615 downwards.
AACGACGTAAGGCTGAAAAATATGCAGGTGAAATTTCTTCCACCGGACTCCGTAAATCTGGAAAGCATTCTGATGATATGTCGCCCGATGAACGAAAAAAGTATTCTGGAAAAATGTCTGCTGAGCGTCGTAGAGGTGGAAAGTACTCTGACCAAATGTCTCCATACGAACGAAGTAGATCGTATTATTCACGAATTGATGAGTTTTCCAGTGAAAGTGCAATTAGTGGAAAATCTAGATCCGAAATGCGTTCCGCTCAAAGAGGTAAAGCTGATGCTGAACTATATTCACAGAAAGGTACTGCGGGTCGTTCGAAAGAGGTACGTGCTCAAGTCAAGGCTTATTTTACTATAAAATTAAACGTTCATCTACAAGTCTAAATTGGCAACAGTGAGTCGTTTGGCAAATAACGACGGACCATTTAACGTGTGTTGCCAATTTAATCTTTTAAATTTGTAACATCGTGAAACGGGTTACTGATAGGACCAATATTAAAAAAACTTATTAATTAAATAATCAAAAAACCCGACTGCGTAAAAAAGTAAACTCAAAAGATATAAATAACTGGATTAGAAAGTACAGTCGGAGGCATAAAATGAACTGCATTTTCTAATCCAGTTGGTAACCAAATTGATTCTTTACAATTTACATACATACATCTTGTTTTTATCGTTTGAGTTAACTTTTTTACGCAGTCGGGTTTTTGTTTTTTTAATTAATTAGTTTTATTTTAGATCCGTATTACACGTGTATTTTTGATTTTCGTGGAAATTTTGGAAATGCCTATGCAACTGAGACGAATTAAATGATACCTCATATGTCGAAATCCGACAAAGGGTTTAGGCTGCAGGGCGTGTCAAAGAATGAGACATACACACATAGGTACATACATACTTACATACATACATACGCTCGAAAAACATAACATATTTTTATTAATATTCTAGACGGGAAGTAACGAACGGAGAAGTGGATATGGTACTCGCCAGGCGGATGACAATGATGATATAGGTGAGCATTTTATTTCAGCTCCATTATTGTCCTTAAGATTATCAAAGTAATAAGACTGTATTACTTTTATTTTTCAGAAGTACAGCATGAGAAAATATTTGTCGGTAAGAAACATAACCCAATCTGTAACTGTACTTATAGATTAAGGCGAGGCCGGTTCACGATCTGACGAAAAGATTGATTTTTGAGCTTCCAGTGTGAAGAAATAATGAAGAATTCTACTACACATTGTACAGAAAAAATACTGTAGACTGAAAAGAAACAAAGAAGTTTATAACCGAACATAATATTAAAAAATGGCTTGGTAACTGTGTAAAAAAATCTAAAATATCACTTTATAAGTTTGTGTCAAAAATCTCATTTTTGGTACAAGCTTTTACTGCCGACTGTACTTTTCTGCATACCATCATCAACTACTCATTGAGACAATTCTAACGAGCCCAAACTCGATGGGTTTGTGTCGTTTTCCTACGGCCAGCTTCCAGCTCCAGCATCAAATCAGCTCCAAGTCATCATAATATTGTATTATCATGCGATATACATATGCTTGCAAAAGTTCAGCTCAATTGGATAACGGGAAGTGACTGAAAAATGGATTGCAAATTTTGACGGACAACTTACATACTTACTAACATACTTACATATTTACATACGAACAGTGCAAGTTAATATAAAGTTTGTAAAAATAAGCTTAAATGTTCGAGATCTCGTAATTTTCAATGTTTTTTTTTATTTAAAGGATAGCTTTTTTATTATTCTAGTGTAATAACCGGACTTAGATTTCTAATAAGTTATCCATTATTCCAAAAATCAAATAATATGTACTAAAAAGTGATGTTACTCACTTCCGAACACGCACTTCCGTCTCGCTCACGCTTATGCTCAGTGAGAGGGAGAGAAGACCATGAACCTGCCTCGCCTTAACACATACAGTGTCGGGAACCCGACTATCGGGTGCCTACGCCGTAGACGCTTTCAGCTACATGGGAGGACATCCACGGGATCGGCTACTAGCGTAGTGCGTAGCGATTTTTGGCACTGAATGTGTTAAAAATATTTGTACGACGACGGTCGTTGACACCTTACCCGTTTATGTAGTTTATTTTATTTTATTATATATTTTATTGCTTTTTTTAAACTAGCTGCCTTTGCTTTGGCTTCCCCGCGTAATGCAAAGAAAGCAGGCAAACCCGCGGGATAAAATATAGCCTGTGTCCATCCAGAAAGTCCAATCTATACGTTAGTAAAATAACTTTTGAAATCGGTCTAGTATAGCTACAATCTCACAGACATGCTTCAGCTTGGGCCGAAAATCGTTCGTATGTCCGGTGGCTGTTGTCAGGCTGTCCGTCTGTCCGTGTGTTCTCCTTTACAAACCGCATTTCTCAATCGATTCTCATGAAATTTTGTGAGCAGGTTCGTTCATTATGTTTTTTTTTGTCGAGCCGCTTTTTGAATTTAAAAAAATATATATTTTGAAATATAAAAAAAAAAAACCAACTACCTAAAGAACTAAGCCTTTGAGTATTAAGCCCACTGGAGATGTCATACACAGGCGACCCCCTCCGGCAAAGTACATTGGTCAACTGGTCAACCACGTTATATAAAACTACTTAAAGTCGCTTCATCGCCATTTTGTATCCATCCGTGTCGCGTGACGTTTCTCTCGAAAAATGGTGAATTGTGCAGTATTATCGTAAAAGGCGATCTGACAGCTCAAATTCGCAACAAGTTCACGTTTCCTATCATAGGTATGTATTTTTACAAACTATTAAATGTGTATTGAAGTACAATCTCCATTTAAAGAATATACCGTTTAATGTAAACATGATACAGTGGTACGGGGTCGAATCTGTCTTTAGAGATGCGATAAAGGTAAGAAAAGCGACTCAATATTTGAATGAACCATTCATTCATTCAATCACTGCAGTTTGTTTAATAGTCAGTTTTTTTATTACATATTGAATTAAAGAGTAGGTATAGATGTATGTTACATTTAAATCTTGTAAGATGAATTAGATAAATTAATTTTCTCTGGACATACGATGTTGAAATTTAGTCTTAAAAAGAAAAGAATTGTTGGCAAAAAAAATATTTAGGTAAAAGGAATACATTTAGTGCGGGACTATGAGATTTAGAGGAACGAGAAGAAGAATAGGAAGATTTGGATGCGAAGACGGCTGTGCAATACCCACCATAGAACATTAGATTCCTCTTCTTTTTTTATGATATTATTATATATATATTGTATTATTTAACGTAATAAACTATTAGTCTCTCATGAATGTATGTGTTATTTATATACTATTGTTTATATAATTTATTTAATATAATTATATGTCCTTTTAGATTTCCAAAAGATCCCTATATAAAGGAGAAATGAAAAATTTTGTAATAACGAAAATAATTATACCTACACGTACAAATGTTATCTGTTCGGAGCACTTTACTTCGGAAAGCTACAAAAATGATACTAACAGAAAGACATTGATTGAAGGTGCAATACCTTCTTTGCGACTATGTCCTTGTTTGGTGCAAAAGCATCTGACACTTTCCTACTCATAATTATGTACGACCGAGCTATTATGATATATGCCTTGTACTTGTAATTTATTTGTTGCGCGATAAACGCAACCATCTGCTGGATAATTGAATTGCTTATGGAGGTTTCTCAGTAACAAAATTTTAGGCTCTTAATTCTCACTCATCAACACGATTAACCTATTGAACGCCAGCTAGCGAAGTGATCCATACCACGCCATACCACGGACGCCACCGACGTCCACCAACGTCAAATGATGACCGTCTAAAAACAATAAAAACCACTCCTTTACCAGGTCATCAGTCCACCTTGTAGGAGGCCTACCAACGCCGCGCCTTCCGGTACGTGGTCGCCACTCGAGAACCTTTCCGCCCCAACGGCTATCAGTTCTACGTGCAATGTGCCCCGCTCACTGCCACTTTAGTTTAGCGATTCGGAGGGCTATATCGGTTACCTTGGTTCTGCGGCGGATAGCCTCATTTCTGATGCGATCACGCAGAGAAACTCCTAACATAGCCCTCTACATTGCTCTTTGGGTGACTTTGAGCATTCTTATAAGGCCCATTGAAAGATGAACCTTATTATAATATAATTTCATAAACATACTTAAATAGGTTCTTGCAAATACCTCTCAAATCTACATTTTTATCTTTACCTCGGTATCAACCCTGAAAAACCGCGGGCGACAGTTCATTCCACAGTTTAATTGTGCGAGAGGGCCACAAGGACACATAAATACACACAGACATACATACAAATAAACATTTTTTTGGGTAGTATCTTCAATGTACAGAATCTTCACTTTTACAATGTTATAATAAATAGTATAAGATAATTCAGATCATTCATCAAACTGATTTGACTCATTCTTCAGATCTGTCATGTGTGTCCCATCACTAACTTGTTCGTATGTATGCAGCACGGTTACGTGAAAAGTCTGTCTGTGTGCGTGTAATTTTTGATGTGTTTAATTTTTTTGTAGTGTGCGTTTATCTCAACAGCTACATTTGTGTCTGTTTATTTATTCATCTTTTGGTCGTGTTTACCTCACCCCCCGCTAAAAGTGGCGAAAAATTTTGTTCGTAGAGTTTACGTTATGACATCTCCAGTGGGCTTAATACTCAAAGACTACAGCATAAATATTTAAATAGCTTACAATCGATACCTAGTATCAAAAGGTATCTGACGTTATCTGAACCCAATATGAGTCTATAACGGTGATGTATGTAGTCAAGTAAATGAATGTACCATAGCGAACTATTCATCAGCATATAAACCCCTGAGGTTTCCTCTGGTGTAAAAAATCTATACCAAAATGTAATACGCAAATTATATTGGTCAATAAATTAAAAAAAAAAAGACTGACTTGTGAGTTGTACAGCTCGCAGAGCAGCTAGTAATATTAGTATAGATTACAAATATATTTCCAAACAGTTCTACACAGATCAATATAAGTACCTACCTATGTAGTTCCAAACGGAGCAAGGCAAGTACACTGATAGGTAAAAAAAATACTAAGATACACCTTACTTTATTGCAAACATGCAAAGACTAAACTTGTCCTTATTGCAAAAACATTCATCTAACCTGTTTTAGCTATAATGTCGTTAAAAGTCGTTTGTCTTTATCTATCACCTTGAAACTTTTTCCAAAAACAAGTTACATTATATATTCAAAAAAATTGCCACACATCAGCACCCCTCATCGCGTTTTGTGTCGAGCTCTGCGCGCCGTCTGTAGCTCTAGTATAAGTTTTATCGATACATATACGTTTTCGAACGCGATTGCGTTTAGTTTCAATTTGTATGGCAGCGCGTAGCTCCTAATAGTTACCACTAGAGGCGCTGTTCGCGTTGCCATACAAATTGAAACGCGTTCGAAAACGTATTGTATCGATAAAACTTATACTAAGTAGAGCCTCTGACCTCGAAATCGTTCACCTGTGTGAACACAATGTGCCTCCAATGTGATCGGCCCTTAGCCAAAGCCTCCCATTCGTACGGCTGCATATTAGACCTCTTTATGTGACGAGATACATGTCCGCACCAATGCAGCTGTCGTCTCATCAGATAGGCCTCTATTATACCAGCGACCTTAGCCCGCCTGAGGACTGCAGTGTTCCTGACACGGTCAGACTAGTGAATGTCCATGATGTCGCGGAGGCATCTCAGATGGAAACTGTCTTATGAGCGAATATGCTTGCGGTAGGTAGGTTATAGGTTGTACGCGGGCTGGGTTTCCGCAACTCGACGTCATAAATGCGCCTATTTTGCGTAGGGGTTTTGGCACTACTGTTATTCGTGCCAACCCAGTTCCACCAGGAAGCCTAGCAGACCCTTTACGTTGCCGACGGCCTCCGGTAGTGACCCCGGTGTTCCGAGGTACTTTGCCCTGTAGTCCGCCACTCCAGGACATGTCAGGATGACGTGGGCGGCTGTCACGTCCTCTTCCATGCAGGCTCTGCAGAGAGGACTGTCTGTAACACCTAAAGTAAAAAGGTGTTTGTTTAGTAGTGCATGACCAGTTATAGCTCCTGTCAGAAGACGGAGTGCCGGCCTCTTTAGCTGCTTTAGCTTCCTTGACAATCCGGGGTTGACTGTCGGGAGGGCCTCCCTGGTTTGCCTGCAGGTTCCTAGGGTGTTCCAATGTTTTTGGTGTTCTACCTTGGTGTTTAGTCGCAGTGTGCTCCGCAGCCATGCAGAGGCTGCGGAGCATACTGCGACTAAACTATGCTTGCTTAAAAATATGCTTGCGGTAGAGGCACCACGTTTCTGACGCACAGAGAAGATTTGGCAGGACGATCGCCATGTATACATACAGCTACCTTTGTACCTAGGTAGCTTTATGTCGTGCGAACGGAAGACCTTGGAACGAAGCTTGCCGAAGGCTGCTGCAGCGGCTCCTAAACTGCAGTTGACTTCGTTGTCAAGTTGTAATTATGTACATAATTATGTTTATTTTGTGTATTAGTGCTTAATGTTTTTGGCATCCTAGTAGTTTTTGTTGCACCACCAATTAGTTATGACTGTTTTTTTCTTCCGCAACCCAAATGTGGTCTTGAAGAGATAGCTTTTTAGGGATAAGAGCGCCTGTTGTTTGCTTCGCTCTTATTTTCACTGTTTTCTGTATTACTGTTGAGGGGTGCAATAAAGATTATTAATTTGTATTGTAACATTTAGTAAGCATAAAACCATACATACATACATATTACTATATTTACATTTATGTTTTTTTTTTGATCCAGTTATAAGAACTCCGTCTGGACATAAAATAAGTAAGTATTAAAATTTTACGAGTGACTAAAGTAATAAATATGTATAAAGCAGAGATACTATCTAATTTAAATGTTGTTTGAAGGAGAGCCAGTTGTGAATCCAGTGGTAACCCAAGCACAGTTTAACGGTCTGCTGGAAAGAACTAGAGCACTCCAAAAAAAATTTGGAATTACAAAAAACAAAAATACAAGATGGGATGACCTTAGAACCTCGACATCTATAACCCATCCAAAGGCAGCTTTGAACATGGCGGTGCGACTGGATGTTGCACAAACTAGACTTGCACGTATGATGGACGTTGTCGAGCAAATGGCACGAAAAGTATCGGGAATAAACGTAGAAACATATCTTGATGAGAACGCTCTTCCTCTGGGTCCACACAGGAACCTGAATGTAGCTGGTTCTGTATCAACACTATTATCGACTCCGGCAGCTATTTTGACCTGCGATCAACATCTTCAAACAATTGAAACCGATCCTGAATATGATATTTCGAAAGAACCCGAGTCAGCTCAATGTAAGGACAATGTGACACATGGACAATTTATGTAAGATTTCAAATTCATTTGTTTAGTTTTTAATTATCAGGCTCTATGGCAATTAATATTTTTTATGCTGTAGGTATACTTGGGATAATTTTTCCAATGACAGTTTTATAAAAAGGTTGGCCACATTAAATAATCTCAACCATACGAATCTAAGGGTTTGAAAGAGGAATCATTCAAATATTCAAAGTTACTAGAACGATATACATATGTTTTATCAATCTGTCTTTTACAAATCATATTTTTTCAGTGAGGAATTAAGAAGAGTGCGTGATCGTATTGCAAAAACTGTACATGCCGCAATGAACGACGCAGGGGTTGGCAATTGCGATCGAACTATTTCATCAACCGGTATATTGTCTTATTTATACTTCTTTTTATGATGAAGACATAAAGGAGTATGTATTTCATTCCAACAGGAATATTAGTAGGTCGCATACTCATAAATACATTTAGCTACAGGCTAGTGCGAGCAACAATATAAGATTTTGTCTAAAGGGAACAAAATTATATATTTACGGCGAGGGCGGTATATTAAATCCTGAGTGAAGCGAAAGATTCTACAATATAATCCTTAGCGTAGCGAGGGATTCTAAGGTAGAATCTTGAGCGTAACAGACTTCATCTTGCAATGTGCTTTATGCAAACATATGATTGCATTATTGGTCGCATGCTTAGAAGTGAAGCGAATAGTTGTGTTAACCATTCTGAAGTATAAATCCGGATACAGATGTAGTGCATAATGATTTCCCATCGTTTTTTCACGGAAACGTACGAACGTGTCTTGCTATTTCAGTCGGTCACGGTACAGAAAGTACTGAGGTTGACTGATGTAGCATGACAAATACAAACATTTCCGAGAAAATACGATGGGAAATCATTATTCACTACATCTGTACATATTTGACGTGTCGTGACGCAACAAAACGATATTGCATTCATACATTTATTATATTTACCCTCGATAATCGCAATTTCGGTGCAGTGGAACTGATGATGAAGACCACAGATGACTTATGGAACTCCTCAAAGATGTAAAGTACTTACGTCAAAGATTCTGACATGATTCCATTGAAGTAGGTAGCAACTGTTCTAATGAAGTGTTAATTCTGAGATCCTTGAGGAATCGACGGAACTGCACAAATATTATCAGCACACAGATAGCGACTTGGATTTTTTTCTGTAATAATAACAATCAACGCATTTGCCCTCGGAAAGCAGTTTATGTGGTAAATTGGAAAGGAAATGTGGAAATTTTTCTCATTTTGTTATGGCTCTTTACGTTACAATAGTTAAGTACATTACTGCAGAGGCCGTGAAAATAGGAATTGCCGGCAAAGTAGATATAGACAGACGAGCGTAGAGAGGCCGGATAGGGATACGAGGCTGGCAATCCATTTTCACGCCGAGGTATGTAAGTATAGTGCTTGAACATGCAATTTAATGAAATAAAATAAAACTTCAAGGTTTTTTAATGGCTGAATGCCAAGATGTTGGGTCACGAATTGATTGAACTGAATCAAAAGAAGGTTGCTTTGCAGGCCTAGGCCTCGAATTTTGTATGAAATTCCATTACGGATCTCTCCTGAAACCTGAAACGCGATACTTCGAAGCCTATAATAAAGCAACGTCAATATTTCATTGCATGTTTGAGAAAAATTATATTGAATGCCTACTCCTTTCATCTATATCATTACTTTCTGTAGATATCATTTTTATTAAATCCAGTTTGCTATACAATCTTTTTAGTCAAGAATTTACCTAAAAATATGTTGTCCATTTCACAGAAGCCGCAGTAAACCAGTTCCACCAAAGATTTAACGATGTCGCGAAGTTGAATGTCGCCATCGAAGAGTTTGGCAGGAAAGTAGTTGCTGTTGATGAACGGATTACTTTTGAGGTTATATGTTAATCCATCTTTATCTTAAATCCATTATTGCTATCAGTAAGTATTATTTGAAAATAAAAGTTGATCAGAGTCTGTTCACATTTAAGAGCAAGTGAAATCAGATTAATATGCGCATTCAATTGCCACATAAAACAGTGCCACGATAAACGATGAACTGGCCATAGTTTTTCTATAGGAATTAATTTTCGTTTTCCATTCGTGACAAAGTCACAAAACTTATAAAAAATATTTGAATTAATATTGAAAATCGGCACACGGGACATCTCGTCTCGCATTTGTAACGACACAGTCGCCATCACATACATAGGTACACTATAGGTAAAAAAAAAAAAAAAAAAAAAAAAATAAAAAGCATTTATTCAGTATCTTAAAATATTTACATAGTCTGGAGTTGGTGCCTCTTTTTAAGCATTAAAATATGCTTGTGTTAAGAGACCCCGCTCTTCCACATGTTTATCTTAATAATTTAATTTTAGGTGTACACATATTATACAAACTTACTTAGCTTAACCTTTTAAGGTGTTCAAAAATATCGGCACATGCACCCTAATGCCTTGAAAATAGAGGTGTTCCGATGTTTGTGACGTGCTTGTTTGCTCTGATGTATGTGATGGCGACTGTACAAGCAATAGACATGACTAATAAAAAGAGGATGTCACATGTTTGGGTCAAAAAACACATTGTGGGTTGGAGCCTCAGGTTACTGTACCAGCGGCATTCCCACATCAGATTCTTCCATTCTTCTCGTTTTCCTGCAGAACAGAAGGACAACTTTAAGGTCGACATCCCTCAATTCCCTCTCCTCTACCATATCTTTACCGATTGTGTTAAACCGCTGTGCCACGTACATAAAATATTCTCTAGTTCATGCTTACTTGTTTCTTCCTGCCCACAGTGTGGGCAAGTAGCATGACTCTGCATCATTACTTACACCTATTTTATTTAAGTGTCTATTCAGAGTATTGTGACAGGTTATGATACCAGTCAGCAGTCTCAGATTGGTCTTACCCAGTTTCAGCAGATACCTGGTCCTTTTGTGATTAATGCCTCCTATCATCATCTTTGTCTGTCTGCATCCAGATGCTTCCCTCCATTCTCTTTCCCCATCTAGTTATTTTAACCTATCTATGACCCCCTTTGTGACTTGAGCCGAGAAAGGAAGGACCGGTTCTGGGCCTTCAAACTCCCTTCCCGCACCCTCCCTGGCCACTCCACTGCCCTCTCATTGCCCACTATTCCCTGATGGCCTAGCACCCACGCCACCGTTACACCTGGATTTTCTCCTATCTTATTAAGCTCTTCCTTGCATTTTTTCATTAAGGCGGATGTTACCGTTGCCTTTCGTAGCATCTTCAATGCTGCTTGACTGTCCGTGTATATCACTACCCTTCCAGTCAGTTGCTTTGTATCTTTTATAATATGTGCTCACCTCGTTATCGCACACAAAGACTTAGAGCTGAGGGACCAAAACTGCAACAGTTTTATAAAGGCTGGTATTTTAATATTAGGTCATAAATAGTTCGAATATCAATAGCCTGCCGTCAGTCAGCCAGTTTTTGGGACAACTGGCGTGGGGGTGGTTCTGAACTTGTTAAAAAAACTACTGTTTTATAAAATCTGAAAAATTATTTGTGGATAGTTAGACAACTAACAAACTATGCGGACATAGTCAATCTGCAGAATATTGGAACATTACGCGTCAGCAGCCCGCTAAACCCGTAGGTGTTTTCTTAACAAGTTTTGAACCACCCCAACGCCAGTTGTCCCAAAAACTGGCTGACTGACGGCAGGCTATTGATATTCAAGCTATTTATATATTAAAATATCAGCCTTTATAAAAATGTTGCAGTTTTGGTCCCTCAGCTCTCCGTCTAACACTTCTGCTTGGAAAACGCTAGCATAAATTTACCTACCCAGAGGGATGGATCCGCTCTTTCACGCAGTTTAGGTATAACTATACCTGCCCCCGCTAGTCCTGTTGATTTCCTTCTTGATCCATATGTAAAGCAGACCGTCATCGGGTGCACAACGTCTACCTTCCAGCTGTCTCTTTCACCTATGTGTATTCTATAATTCTTGTCAAATATCTCCTGCCTCTTTATAAGGTCGTTATTGGCTATCATCATACGCAATTAAATAGTTACCTAGCGACAAAATGCAACAAAATCTCAGACATCACAAAAATGATGAATTAACTAGCTTCTGAAAAGTCAGAAAAAATATTTATAAATAGTGTTGTCTTTATTTTGGTTAATTTACATTTGCTGTAAGTATAATTTTCACGATAAATAATAATAAAAAAAACAACTCATGCTTTATTTAAATCTATATAAATACTTCTGGATGGAAAGTTTGTTGGATTCTTGAATCAAAGAATAATGTTTTAAAATGAAATAAATATATATGTATAGTATTCCAAGACGCAGGACTTCATTCGAAGCCATATTGAAAGAGACTACGGATGAATGTTCATAAGCTAATCCGTGTCATCATGGAATGAAGGAAGGTTGAAGCATTCACTCGAGTGAACCGTCTGATATCACCTTTAGAGTAGGTAACTAAACTGTTTAATTTTTTTAGATGACTACATTTCAAGATAACTTGATGCAAATGCAAACCGAGTTAGAAATAGCAGTGGAAAAAATGACAGTCGCTTTTCTGGCGCCAAAGGAAGATGCGGCCGGTAAATACAAAACGACCTATTAAGTATTTGGTTCTGCATGGAAGAGGACGAAACAATTGTCCACGTCATCCTGACATGTCCTAGAGTGGCAGAATACAGGGCAAAGCACCTCGGAACACCGGGGTCACTACCGGAGGCCATCGGCAACATAAAGGGTCTGCTAGGATTCCTGGTGGAACTGGGTTGGCACGAATAACAGTAGTGCCAAAACCCCTACGCAAAATAGGCGCATTTATGACGTCGAGTTGCGGAAACCCAGCCCGCGTACAACCTATAACCTATACGTAGTTGGTTCTAGCCGTTCTAGGTATATTCCATGGATAATTAGTTCAATGTTTTCGACACGATTTTTAAGCCGCCTCCAGACGATCCTCCATGGTAGTTCACCTTGCAGATCGCCGCATGAAATCCAAATGCCCTACTGGTACAAATCGTTTAAAAAAATAAAAAACATAACTCCTTTGCGGCAGTATGGTGGCCATTTGGAACCGTCGGAAAAGTATGGCATGGTGATTTTCGTGAATGGCTACTTGACGATGATTAGCTGTGCAAAAATTAGCCTGGTACAAATGGTTGAATTGGTTTTTAGGGTTCCGTAGCCAAATGGCAAAAAACGGAACCCTTATAGATTCGTCATGTCTGTCTGTCTCTCTGTCTGTCTGTCCGTCCGTATGTCACAGCCACTTTTTTCCGAAACTATAAGAGCTATACTGTTAAAATCTATTAGTTAGTATTAAAAAAAAGTAGTTTTGTCCCATACAAACTTTGCACCCTATTTTACCCCCTTAGAGGTGAAATTTTCCAAAACGCTGAAAGAACTTTCTTTGTATTTTGATAACTAATCTTTCTACAAAGTGTTAGGTCTCTAGCTCAAAAAAACGTTTCCCACATACAAACTTTGCACCCCTATTTTACCCCCTAGTGGTAGAAATTTCTAAAACGCTGAAGGTATTTTATTTGCATTTTAATGACTAATTTTTCTACAAAGTTTTAAGTCTCTAATTAAAAAAAAATTGTTTCTCCCATACAAACTTTGCACCCCTATTTTGCCCCCTTAGGGGTAGAATTTTCAAAAATCCCTTCTTATCCCTAGCCCACGTTATAAAAGCAACATACTGTGCAAAAATCAACTCTCTAAGATTAGCAGTTTCGGCTGTGCGTTGATGAGTGAGTGAATAAGTCAGTCAGGACATAGGCATTTATATATATAGATTAAGCTTGGCAAAGCCGCAAAGTAGGTACTGAATTGAAGTAGGTTTAAACTTTTAAATTACGTGCAATATAGATTAAATAAATATGTAGTGTAACTGATGAATTATCTAGAGGAACGCGAACGGATGGGATGGTAAACTTTGAAATGGTTTGTGGTGGTTAGTTCAAACAATAGATACCAATGGAATCTTCGAACATTACGTATGGCAAATCATGGCATACCTTGACATAGCTTAAATTTAAGAAAAAAAAATAACTAGGTATTGCATAGCTGATCAGTAACTGACCAAATTTTTCATTCACTCTCTCTCTCGTTCATGATAGGATTTAAAGTTGCAATGCAGTTTGCTTTATCATAATTATCATTCATTTTCACTATAGTAACATTTAAGTAAGACATGAACCAGTGGCTAACGTAAGTATACAATATATTTTTCTTAAAAATGGCCCGCAAAGTGAACATAACTAGTTACATATTGGAAGGTAAAGTGTGTAGTTTAAGGCCAGATCAAAATAAAAAAATAAAAAAACATTGCAGGCCGCCTGGAATGTTACATATAAATTCCTTTTCAACACATTTGCTCGTAACGTGCCTCTTATTGTGCCGCTTTTGGGCTCATAATCCTGGGTATTAAACACGCGTGTTTAATAACATTACGACACTCGTGTAGTTATGTTTATATCCCGATTAAGACACGTTGGCACCTTGCAGCAAGGTGTATGTATGGACTCGGCGCATTCTTAAATTGACCGGGTTATACAGGTTTGTTTTTAATTCTCGGCAAATGGATTCTTACTCGACTAAACAAATTAAATCCTTCTTGTGGATTAATTTATTTTTTTCTTTTTCCTCGCAAATATGTTAAAAAACGTCGTATGACACGCGTGAGCTTTGATAATTACATCCTCGGCTCTATTATCACGCTCACCTGCGGTTCGCGTGACAATTCCGCCTCTGGTGTAATGATCAACATACATATACTTGTATCATAATGTACTATTTTGTACTCGTTGATTCTGTGTATTAAGATTTCATAGGGAATACTGCAACGTCACTCTTTTCATAGTTGTAGTCCATGTTACTGTCGAAACAATCGAAATAACTGTTTCGATACGCTCCAGACAATCGAAAAAAAAATTTTGTACTCGACGATTAAAATATGTGTATTAAGATTTCATAGAGAATACTGCAACGTCACTCTTTTCATAGTTGAATAGCCTGTTTGTTCCGAAACAACCGAAATAACTGTTTCGATACGCTCTAGACAACCGAAAAAAAATTGAAAATAGAACTAAAATAAATTCGACCAATCACGTGGCTGCTTTACCGAACTGTAATGAATTGGACCAATAGAATCGCTTTGATTATTGAGTTTACTCGTTGATGTCGTACGCTCGTTGATGTCTTTTAAGATATCAACGAGCGTACGAGCGATAGGCTGCACTTCGTTTCAACAGTATCGAGTTTGTTTAATTAGTTCAGTTGACTCGTAGAAAATTAGTTTTAATGAACTCGTAGAAAAAGTATTGTTCACAATAGTGTTATAATCAAGCTATTTAATCTCGTACCTTACTTAGGCCACTCAGCAAGCTTCGTGGCCTAAACACGGTACTCGACTAAAACGCTCTCTATTATAACACTGTTGTGAAAAATACTATTATTTGTCGAGTACCAAACTTTTTAAAAAGTAGATACTGGCACACAAAAGACGGCACAGGTCGTATTCAGCCAAATCAACTCGTATTTTTCTGTTGCAAAAGCGACATTTTTGTATGAGTCTCAAATAGTTTGCGTTTTTCGGTGGAAAAATACAATTGCGATTCTGTTTAAAAATATATTTTATGACGTTTAATTTTATGTAATTTGCGGTATACTCAATTTGTATTTAATAATAAAGCTTGATTTCAATTAAGTCTTTTTTATTCCTCAATTTTTGAGAAAAGCACTATATTAGCCTCAGCCGGAATGGCAACTGCAGGCTTCGTACCTAGTATAATTAAACGGACTCGCACGCTCGTCCGTTTAAACAAATACTCAGCATGCAATTGCTTCCTTCCCGGCCACGGCAATAATGTACTATAATTTAGTGATATCAATTTTGATTTACAGCGGTCGCACAAATAACTCAAGACTTCACTGATTACAACAAGGACTTAGTACGTGCAGGACGCATACAGATCCACTTAAAGGGGCAAGTTGAAGCTTCCCTGAAACATTTGAAAGTAACTTTTATTCAATTACTTATTCTTATATCATATGCGTTTTGTAAAAAATATTAACTCTGTATTATTTGTGATATATTTGCATCAGAACGTGGAGGAAAGGATCAAAGTGCTTCTTAGTCGCAAGTGCACTCGTGATGAAATGTTTGAAGCATTGAACGATAAAGTTACTCTAAAGGATATTAACGGTTTACTAACTGAATTCCAATTCAATGCAGTCAACTCAGAAATAAAGAAAATATTGCAAAATGTGTCCTTTGTAATATTTACAAAAGAATGTGATTGGCAGGTAAGATTTCGGATTGTATTATTACACAATTATAGTTACGAGTATAGGCACTTTTTTCAAAAAATTAATGGTGGGAGAGTAAACTAGTGTCAGTTTTATTATGCCACAGAATAATAGTTATTTGTTATACAAGGGGGGAAAGTTGTATTTTACCTGCGAGTGTTCATTTGAAACACGAGCTAGCGAAAGGATTCTATGATTGACCACGAGCGAAGCGAGTGGTTCAAAAATATAATCCTGAGCTTAGCGAGTGTTTCAACACACGAGACGTAAAATAACTTTTCACCCGTGTATAACACAAATCTTTTCACCTCACTACAGCAAGGAAAATAAGAAAAAGGGTAAAAAAAAGTAAAAAAAAACAAAATAAGTATAATAAAGTTTAAAAAAAGTTTAAAAAAAGTTAAAAAAAAAGTTTAAAAAAAAGTTAAAAAAAAAGTTAAAAAAGTTAAAAATAAAAGTTAAACAAAAATATGTCATAAAATATACCTACAAAAAACAAAAATAAACATTTAACGTTCTACGTCATAGTACTTTTAACGTTCTACGTCTACTTTCTTCACATGTGGATAAAAAGCGATTTTCTCAATAGTTAACAAACATACAAAAAGGCCTTTCCGAGCTAGTGAGGTGAAAATAATATTATGCTTACAAAATGTGGTCCTTGATCTGGGGAGTTTACTTATCAGATATTATTGGTTTTTACTTTTACTTACGTTGATCGTTGACTTGAAAACGTAATCTTGTTTGGGTTTCGTACCAAAAAGGTAAGAAAGGAACCCCTAGGATGCGACTCTGTCCGTCTGTCTGTCACAACGTTAAATATCTCAGGCAATATTATAGTTATTTGTTATACAGGGGTGCAAAGTTGTATTTTACCCGCGAGTGTGGAATTAGCTTTACACTCGCTACGCTCAGGATTTTATTTTAGAACCACTCGCTTCGCTCGTGGTTCAACTATAGAATCCTTTCGCTTGCTCGTGTTTCAACACACGAGAAGTAAAATACATTTGCACCCGTGTGTAACACAAAACTTTTCCCCTCACTGCCTCGGAAAGCCGTCTTTTGTCCTTTAAAACCAGTGAGCAAAATCGCATTTTATCCACTAGTGGGCAAAGTGATTTGACCTTGGAGCGTATCTCATGTATCTCATGAACCGTGATAGTTATACAGTTGAAATTTTCACAGATGATGTATTTCTGTTGCTGCTATAACAACAAATACAAAAAACAGAATAAAATAAATATTAAAGGGGGCACCCATACACAAAAAACTTTTCAGAATTGCTACCTCCATAGACATAGTCGATAATGTAAAATTCCTCGGTATACGTCTGGACTCGAAGCTAAATTGGATTCAGGAGCTAGACGCTATTGAGAATTCAGTCAACTCAGCATGCTATGCCTTAAGAAGTCTTAGGGATGAAATTGGATTAGAACAATTAAAAATTGTTTATTATGCCTTAATTGAGTCCAAACTGCGTTACAGCATTATGTTTTGGGGTAATAGCTTTAAATATAATATTAACAGAGCTCTTATCGCACAAAAAAGAGCCATAAGAATAATGTTTCGAATCCCGCAATGGGTGTCTTGCAGAGAATACTTTCAGACCTTAGGGATTCTGACGGTGCCTAGTTTATACGTTCTTATACTGCTCACTGAATTTATTAAACATAAAACAAGGTTTGAAACGTATGAAGAACAAGAGTTTCGTGTACTGACGCGCACCAGAAATATAAAAATCAATTTTCGCCCGATGACTAATATAGAGAAGCAATGTACTAGGAACCAGACTGTCAAGTTGTTTAATAAACTTCCTGTAGAGCTAAAAGGTATCGTAGAATATAATAGTTTTAAAGATAAATTAAAGCAATTTTTATTAAGAGGGTGCTTTTACAGTGTTGAAGAAATATTTGATAGAGTGTAGAGTGTAGTTATTAGATATTAGAGCGTAGTTATTAGTTATAAGATATATTATATTGTTAGCCGTAAGGAATTCAAACACAATCCTGTATTGTTTCATGAATAAATATGTCTATGTCTATGTCTATGCTTGTTGCATTCATCAGGCGCTGGGTCTCAAAATGTATGGGAAAACTATAATCCGACTCGCACTTGACCTAAATTTAAATAAAATTGTTATTTGATATATATTTTTTATACAAGGGTGCAAATTTATTATTTAACTTAAATAAAGTTGTTTTGCGTGTTGCAATTTCCTCGCTACAGTTAGGTGAAATAGTTATTCTGTTTTATAGTATTTTTTGTTATAGCGGCAACAGAAATACATCATCTGTGAACATTTCAACTGTCTAGAGTCGATTGTGATCGTGAGTCAGAGTTGATTTTTTTTAATTCTATGTATTTACTCCCTCCCCAGAAATTAATTGATGAACATAAAGGAAAAATTAATGAAAGTGCTGACGATAACCAAATAAAAACTTTGATGAAAAGTATGCAGAAGTATTTTACTAAGATGGGTAAAGATATAGATGACATGTTTGCGACTGTCGGCCCTCTTAGAATACCCCCAACTGATAGGACGATTGAACGAGACAATTTTTGTTTATGTTGTGGAAAACCTGCAGAAACTAAGAAAACTAAGCTCAGTTTTAAACTTAGGCAAGAAGCACTTTCTAAATCAGATGCTGTTAAATTGCCAAACGAAGAAATTGCAGTACTTTGCATTCCTGGACAGCCGATTCCACATCCTCTTGAGCAAGAGTATGTAAAATTTTGTTTAGCTAGTAAAATATACTTTGGAATAGATTATGAACTGGGTTGAAACACAACTCAAAATTTCTTAGTGAAAAAGCCATCATCAGCGCAGGCTGCTTGAGTTTGTTGTATTGTCTCGTTAGGTTAGGAAAACGCAATTAATAACATAACTAAGGGGTGTTTGCAAAAAATCCAGCCGAGTCCTTCAATAAATACGAATCCAGTAATTATCATTTCACACAGGGTGTAATCGTTAAGTACCTACAATATAATTAAAATATGTGTATTAAGATTTCATAGAGAATACTGCAACGTCACTCTTTTCATAGTTGAATAGCCTGTTTGTTCCGAAACAACCGAAATAACTGTTTCGATACGCTCTAGACAACCGAAAAAAAATTGAAAATAGAACTAAAATAAATTCGACCAATCACGTGGCTGCTTTACCGAACTGTAATGAATTGGACCAATAGAATCGCTTTGATTATTGAGTTTACTCGTTGATGTCGTACGCTCGTTGATGTCTTTTAAGATATCAACGAGCGTACGAGCGATAGGCTGCACTTCGTTTCAACAGTATCGAGTTTGTTTAATTAGTTCAGTTGACTCGTAGAAAATTAGTTTTAATGAACTCGTAGAAAAAGTATTGTTCACAATAGTGTTATAATCAAGCTATTTAATCTCGTACCTTACTTAGGCCACTCAGCAAGCTTCGTGGCCTAAACACGGTACTCGACTAAAACGCTCTCTATTATAACACTGTTGTGAAAAATACTATTATTTGTCGAGTACCAAACTTTTTAAAAAGTAGATACTGGCACACAAAAGACGGCACAGGTCGTATTCAGCCAAATCAACTCGTATTTTTCTGTTGCAAAAGCGACATTTTTGTATGAGTCTCAAATAGTTTGCGTTTTTCGGTGGAAAAATACAATTGCGATTCTGTTTAAAAATATATTTTATGACGTTTAATTTTATGTAATTTGCGGTATACTCAATTTGTATTTAATAATAAAGCTTGATTTCAATTAAGTCTTTTTTATTCCTCAATTTTTGAGAAAAGCACTATATTAGCCTCAGCCGGAATGGCAACTGCAGGCTTCGTACCTAGTATAATTAAACGGACTCGCACGCTCGTCCGTTTAAACAAATACTCAGCATGCAATTGCTTCCTTCCCGGCCACGGCAATAATGTACTATAATTTAGTGATATCAATTTTGATTTACAGCGGTCGCACAAATAACTCAAGACTTCACTGATTACAACAAGGACTTAGTACGTGCAGGACGCATACAGATCCACTTAAAGGGGCAAGTTGAAGCTTCCCTGAAACATTTGAAAGTAACTTTTATTCAATTACTTATTCTTATATCATATGCGTTTTGTAAAAAATATTAACTCTGTATTATTTGTGATATATTTGCATCAGAACGTGGAGGAAAGGATCAAAGTGCTTCTTAGTCGCAAGTGCACTCGTGATGAAATGTTTGAAGCATTGAACGATAAAGTTACTCTAAAGGATATTAACGGTTTACTAACTGAATTCCAATTCAATGCAGTCAACTCAGAAATAAAGAAAATATTGCAAAATGTGTCCTTTGTAATATTTACAAAAGAATGTGATTGGCAGGTAAGATTTCGGATTGTATTATTACACAATTATAGTTACGAGTATAGGCACTTTTTTCAAAAAATTAATGGTGGGAGAGTAAACTAGTGTCAGTTTTATTATGCCACAGAATAATAGTTATTTGTTATACAAGGGGGGAAAGTTGTATTTTACCTGCGAGTGTTCATTTGAAACACGAGCTAGCGAAAGGATTCTATGATTGACCACGAGCGAAGCGAGTGGTTCAAAAATATAATCCTGAGCTTAGCGAGTGTTTCAACACACGAGACGTAAAATAACTTTTCACCCGTGTATAACACAAATCTTTTCACCTCACTACAGCAAGGAAAATAAGAAAAAGGGTAAAAAAAAGTAAAAAAAAACAAAATAAGTATAATAAAGTTTAAAAAAAGTTTAAAAAAAGTTAAAAAAAAAGTTTAAAAAAAAGTTAAAAAAAAAGTTAAAAAAGTTAAAAATAAAAGTTAAACAAAAATATGTCATAAAATATACCTACAAAAAACAAAAATAAACATTTAACGTTCTACGTCATAGTACTTTTAACGTTCTACGTCTACTTTCTTCACATGTGGATAAAAAGCGATTTTCTCAATAGTTAACAAACATACAAAAAGGCCTTTCCGAGCTAGTGAGGTGAAAATAATATTATGCTTACAAAATGTGGTCCTTGATCTGGGGAGTTTACTTATCAGATATTATTGGTTTTTACTTTTACTTACGTTGATCGTTGACTTGAAAACGTAATCTTGTTTGGGTTTCGTACCAAAAAGGTAAGAAAGGAACCCCTAGGATGCGACTCTGTCCGTCTGTCTGTCACAACGTTAAATATCTCAGGCAATATTATAGTTATTTGTTATACAGGGGTGCAAAGTTGTATTTTACCCGCGAGTGTGGAATTAGCTTTACACTCGCTACGCTCAGGATTTTATTTTAGAACCACTCGCTTCGCTCGTGGTTCAACTATAGAATCCTTTCGCTTGCTCGTGTTTCAAAACACGAGAAGTAAAATACATTTGCACCCGTGTGTAACACAAAACTTTTCCCCTCACTGCCTCGGAAAGCCGTCTTTTGTCCTTTAAAACCAGTGAGCAAAATCGCATTTTATCCACTAGTGGGCAAAGTGATTTGACCTTGGAGCGTATCTCATGTATCTCATGAACCGTGATAGTTATACAGTTGAAATTTTCACAGATGATGTATTTCTGTTGCTGCTATAACAACAAATACAAAAAACAGAATAAAATAAATATTAAAGGGGGCACCCATACACAAAAAACTTTTCAGAATTGCTACCTCCATAGACATAGTCGATAATGTAAAATTCCTCGGTATACGTCTGGACTCGAAGCTAAATTGGATTCAGGAGCTAGACGCTATTGAGAATTCAGTCAACTCAGCATGCTATGCCTTAAGAAGTCTTAGGGATGAAATTGGATTAGAACAATTAAAAATTGTTTATTATGCCTTAATTGAGTCCAAACTGCGTTACAGCATTATGTTTTGGGGTAATAGCTTTAAATATAATATTAACAGAGCTCTTATCGCACAAAAAAGAGCCATAAGAATAATGTTTCGAATCCCGCAATGGGTGTCTTGCAGAGAATACTTTCAGACCTTAGGGATTCTGACGGTGCCTAGTTTATACGTTCTTATACTGCTCACTGAATTTATTAAACATAAAACAAGGTTTGAAACGTATGAAGAACAAGAGTTTCGTGTACTGACGCGCACCAGAAATATAAAAATCAATTTTCGCCCGATGACTAATATAGAGAAGCAATGTACTAGGAACCAGACTGTCAAGTTGTTTAATAAACTTCCTGTAGAGCTAAAAGGTATCGTAGAATATAATAGTTTTAAAGATAAATTAAAGCAATTTTTATTAAGAGGGTGCTTTTACAGTGTTGAAGAAATATTTGATAGAGTGTAGAGTGTAGTTATTAGATATTAGAGCGTAGTTATTAGTTATAAGATATATTATATTGTTAGCCGTAAGGAATTCAAACACAATCCTGTATTGTTTCATGAATAAATATGTCTATGTCTATGTCTATGCTTGTTGCATTCATCAGGCGCTGGGTCTCAAAATGTATGGGAAAACTATAATCCGACTCGCACTTGACCTAAATTTAAATAAAATTGTTATTTGATATATATTTTTTATACAAGGGTGCAAATTTATTATTTAACTTAAATAAAGTTGTTTTGCGTGTTGCAATTTCCTCGCTACAGTTAGGTGAAATAGTTATTCTGTTTTATAGTATTTTTTGTTATAGCGGCAACAGAAATACATCATCTGTGAACATTTCAACTGTCTAGAGTCGATTGTGATCGTGAGTCAGAGTTGATTTTTTTTAATTCTATGTATTTACTCCCTCCCCAGAAATTAATTGATGAACATAAAGGAAAAATTAATGAAAGTGCTGACGATAACCAAATAAAAACTTTGATGAAAAGTATGCAGAAGTATTTTACTAAGATGGGTAAAGATATAGATGACATGTTTGCGACTGTCGGCCCTCTTAGAATACCCCCAACTGATAGGACGATTGAACGAGACAATTTTTGTTTATGTTGTGGAAAACCTGCAGAAACTAAGAAAACTAAGCTCAGTTTTAAACTTAGGCAAGAAGCACTTTCTAAATCAGATGCTGTTAAATTGCCAAACGAAGAAATTGCAGTACTTTGCATTCCTGGACAGCCGATTCCACATCCTCTTGAGCAAGAGTATGTAAAATTTTGTTTAGCTAGTAAAATATACTTTGGAATAGATTATGAACTGGGTTGAAACACAACTCAAAATTTCTTAGTGAAAAAGCCATCATCAGCGCAGGCTGCTTGAGTTTGTTGTATTGTCTCGTTAGGTTAGGAAAACGCAATTAATAACATAACTAAGGGGTGTTTGCAAAAAATCCAGCCGAGTCCTTCAATAAATACGAATCCAGTAATTATCATTTCACACAGGGTGTAATCGTTAAGTACCTACAATACGTTTCTGTCAAAAATTTAATTTTTGGGTACAAACTTTTATTGCCGACTGTACTTTTCTGCATACCATCATCAACTACTCATTGAGACGATTCTAAAGAGCCCAAACTCGATGGGTTTGTGTCGTTTTATTGCGGTGATCCTATGGCCACCTTCCAGCTCCAGCATCAGATCAGCTCCAAGTAATCAAAATATTGCATTGTCATGCGTTGTACATATGTACAACGCATGACAATGAGATGACATTTTGCAAGCATATGCTTGCAAAATGTCATCTCAATTGGATAACGGAAAGTGACTGAAAAATGGGTTGCAAATTTTGACGGACAACTTACATACTTACATATTTACATACAGAGTTCCATTGAGCCCAAAAACGACGGCTTTATCATTAGGTCAGTTCGCTGGTGCTATAATATTGCGTTATTGTTATCAGCGAACTTTTGAGTAGGTACCTATTTATACCAAATTTCAGCTCAATCAGATACTAGAAAGTGGCTGAAAATTCCGTTTCAAGATTTGACCCGCACAACAACAACAACAACACAACAAGTTAAATAAAAACTTGTAAACATTCAATCCTTCATTGCAAATATTGCAATAGATTAAACTTGAAATAAAAGTGTCCATGTCCGTGTCGGCTTCGCTTATTTATTTCGCTTATTATATTTATTACCATACTCGTTGGCTTTGTTATGGTAACATTCGATTTTGATACATAAGATATTTCCAAGTCATTGTAATTTAAGTTCTATGACAAGCTACGTAACGTTGATATTCCCTAGAATTAATGACAGAAGAAATTTTTTAGAATCATTATAGTAAATTTAGTTTTACAAAAATTATGTAAGTTATTGAGTAGTAGTATAGAAAATAATATTATACATAAAATATCAACAACATCGTAAAACATAAAAATTGTTTACATTTATAATTTTAGCGGAATTATGAGAGTTTACACATGAACGACAAGAAAACAAAAAATGAAAAGGCAAAAAGTTTTGTCAGAAGTGGGATTCGAACCCACGCCCTCAGAGAGGACCAGAACAGCTCACACCAGTGCAAGTTAATATAAAGCTTGTCATAAAGCTTGTAAAAATATACATAAGTTTGAGTATTTTATTTATTTATTAACAATAGGGAACATAACACAAACCTCTGCGTAGTGTGCGACACTAGCAGAGTTGGCATTGTATCTCGTTCCCAATTGAGGTATTGTCTATGCATGCATCCTTGTCACTCATTTGACAATCAAATTGTGCATATGTGTGTGAGTCCCTATCTTTGTCTGCTGGTTTACGGTATGTGCAGCACTGTGGCGGCAGAAGACTGCAGTAATGTTATATTGTTATCTCAAAAAGTAAACTAAGGAAAACAGCAAATATTCAAAGGTGTCAACGTTACCATAACAACTGGGTCACGTTTCCTCGGTAGTTATATCGGCGAAGGAAAAGAAAACTTTGTGAACAAAAAAGTCGAAACGTGGACTTCTACAATAGAAAAACTTTCTGTAATATGTAAAGATTCACCACAAGCAGCCTACACCGCTCTCACCAAAGCGGCACAGTTTAAATGGTCGTTCCTACAAAGAGTTTTAGAAAATGCTAACCAATCCTTCGAGCCGCTAACAAACACACTACGCTCCAGTTTTCTACCAAACTTACTAGGAGGTGACGTAACCTCTCTTGAAGCCGACTTATTTTCTTTACCAGTTCACAAAGGCGGGTTAGCCATCCCTGTCCTTTCTAAAATGACAAACTTAAATTATGATAACTCCAAAAAAGGCTGCACTATCCTGTCATCCGCCTTACTCGAAAATAAACCCTTAGACCTCTCTCAACACCACGTATCCCTTAGAGCGGCAAGAAAAGAATGCTGGATAAAGAAAGACTCTCAAGAGGATAAGCTCTTGGACTCCATTTTAGACAAACTCTCACCGATCAAAAAAGGAGCAATCGAACGTTTTTTAAGAAAACTAAAACAAAATCTTCCACCTGGCTGTCAGTGATACCGACAAAAAAAGACAATTTTGATTTATCCCCACTAGAATTTAGAGACTCATTAGAAACAACATGCAACATTTACCCCTCTCGTCACATCAGTTGACGGAGTCTTCGCCTCACAAATGTCCACCTTTATAAAACATCTTGGTGAAGCTATTGCCGACCGCTGGAACCGACCCCTATCTATAATAATGGGCTGGTTAAGGTCAAAGATTATAATATCAATAATCCGAGCCACAAGCATGTGCATTCGCGGGACCCGGCACAAATTCAGATCAGTAAAGCATTTTTTCGGCCTCAACGACGGGGCAGCTCTACCCAACATCGCCCCCTAACCCCTCCCTAACCCCTCTCTACTCTCTACATACAACCATCCATTCTTTTTTTTATATTTATATTTGTTGTAAATATTTGTTTATAATCCTATAAGTAATAAAATGTGTGAATAAAAAAAAAAAAACTAAGGAAAACTAAAGCCCCTCTACGAACGTCATACTAAATGTATGGCTTTTAACATCGTTAATCAGAATTAAGTAGATTTTTAGTTCAAAACTTCCAAAAGTTAAAGTAATTTTATACTCTTAGGTATTAACATACTTTCGATTCGATATCAGACTTGATACAGATACGTCCTCATATCGCCTTAACGATTACATCATGTATGCATATAAAGTCTTCTCTGCATATAATAATATGAGGAAATAAAATAATCGCACTGTACAGTCACCGGCATAAATATATGATGAATCAAAGGCCGCAAAAATATCTGACTCGCTCTTACGGCTCTAGGAATAGAGTTGTCATCAGATATTTTTGCGGCCTTTGTTCCATCATATATTTATGCCGGTGACAGTCCATCATATTTCTGAATTCAATGTGGGTATTGACCCAATTATTGAATTGAATACATACCAACCACGACGACACATCAATTTTGGTTGGTAAGAATAATTGCAATTTTAATAACACCCATTTAATTTACAGTTCATTTGTTTGAGTACACGATTGCGGAGATATTGTAACGACGAAAGCAGTCTTTGACTTGTATATAAAAGAGCTAATCCCGAACCGGACAAATTTTGATAATTCCGTGGCTACGAGTAGCAAGGTAATTTTGAGTTTACGGGTATTTTTTTTTATTGAGTTATAGAAAGTTCCAAGCTTACAACTTTTTCGAACTGAATCCACATTCACCAACAAGTTTTAGGGATGTCTGTAGAATATCATTGATATTTTTTTAGTTTTTCAGAAAGAATTTGTAAAAAAAAATAGGCATAGTGAAAAAACTTGCATCAGGGGTGACGTGTTCAAATAGACATATGTTAAGTTTGTGTTAAACAATTTTAATATGTAATGTCTACTCGTATTCGAATACGTCACCACTACATTCAACAATTCTTTATTTAAGTTTATTACGTATATGTGTGAAGTACCCGAAACGCACAATATCTTCGTTTTATTTTATTTATCGTTACACTTTCGCCAGAGTGGCCGTCATACTGTGAGTTGCGAGCTTTACCACCGAGAGCTGGGTCCTCTCTTGCATGTAGATGTGACAGAGGATTTCCTGTAGAGTATTTTGGCTTGTCCTCGTCATGGGAAATCTTCCACGTATTCTCGTGCCCTCAACTCCGCCCTTTTTAGGGTTCCGTACTCAAAGATTAAAACGGGACCCTATTACTAAGACTTCGCTGTCCGTCCGTCTGTCCATCCGTCCGTCCGTCTGTCTGTCACCAGGCTGTATCTCAAGAACCGTGATAGCTATAGAGTTGAATTTTTTAAACAACAGATACTAAAAACAAAATAAAATATTTTTTTTAGGGGGGCTCCCATACAACATACGTGATTTTTTTGCCGTTTTTATAGATAATGGTACGGAACCCTTCGTGCGCGAGTCCAACTCGCACTTGTTTTTATTATCAGACTAAGTATTACCGACCTGACGTGGGCATGATTCTAAGACATTTTTTGTACCAAATATATGGAGTTTCCCCAGACATTTACTCACGACTGCCGCTCTTTCCTCATTGCAAGAAAAAGGGTTCTTAACTCATTCTAAACTCAATGTTATTATTGTTGCTTTCAGAAGAAGACACTTAAAGATGATGAAATTGCATGAAATAAACGGTCGATATTTTTGAAGCTCTTAATTGAAACTCTTGATTGATGTTTGCCTGTAGGTAATTTATTGTATTTATTTTGGATGTACTTACTTCAGATCGATTTATTTTATACTACCTAATATATTTTGTTTAGACTAAAAATATTTGTTTGATAATAAATTAAGTTATTTTTTATAAAATTCTGACTTTTTCTGTGATATTGAATTAATAAATAAAAATGAAAATACCTCATTCATTTTGAGTCCCTATTTAATAGAGTTTTCACCTAATTTTATTTTATCAGATGCCCTTGAATGATGCTGTAAACTAAACAAGGCTACATTTTAATGACAATATAATATTAAACAACTAAGACTACAACCAACTAAATTTACAGTTTTCAACGTGTCACACAGTTTTCAAATATTTGCTGCTTGATAGATAAACAATATTACAAATACATTTCCCTGTATACCTTTTTTGAGCATTCGTTGCCTGACCTTCTAAGTGTACTAATTTAGCCTTAGCCTATGACATATTAGGCTTTATGACACACTTTTCGAGCATGAAATCTGAAAAAGTACATTACTACAAATGCCGGGAAGCAAGGGATTGCCTGCCAAGTGTGATACACAAAACTACTAGATACATTGTAGCTTCCTGATACCACTCATAGCCACTCATCAACTGTTTCAGGGATCTGCATAAAGAAAGTATTATCTGTTCTCTGTCTCTGCGAACATAAAACATTTATATTTACCATGAAGAATATAACCAATACGTTTAAGAGTCCGCAGTAAGCTCGGCCAAATTTCACCTTCCCATACAAACGGAGTTTCGTTCTCATCTCAAAACTACGCGTTGGATTGTAACGAAACTTTGCATATATAATTTACAATGACATGAGTTATATCTAGGTTTCTAATAAGTTTATATGGCTCAAGTTTATAAAACAAACGAAATACAGCGGAAACAAGTTTTGTATGAAAAACTTAAATTTGCTGTATTTTTTTACGATGGTATCTGAAGCTACATAAACTAATTACAGACCTGGATGGTACTTAAATAATAAATAAGTACAAAGTTTCAGAGCTAACTTGCAAGTCGTTTTAAAATGAGAGCGTAACTACGTTTGTATGGAGAATCGAGCTTACTACGGACTCTTAATAAATGATATAGTTTTATGTTACTACCTAGACTGAGCAAAATATATTTCGTAGATTTTGAAAACAAAAGTCAGAAAACCATTCATAGCATCAGTAACTGGTGATTTTAAAATTCGCGTTATGGGGAAGGCAACTGTCGAACTGACAGCACCAATAATGGTAAATTTGTATGGCAGGAAGTAGATTTTATTTATTTTTGCCATTGATTTAGTATAATGTAACTAGATACACAATCAGCCGAAAAAAATGGCAGTCCAAAAGAAACGGCTGATGGAATTGGCCGGCTCTTTTGCGTTTAATCTGGTTTCGACCATGCTATGCGAACTTAGAACTTAATGCAAATCCAGTTTCTTATTGAAAACAGTGCTACCTTCTTGATAGCTGGCGAACTCTCTGAAGCTCTAGCGATTGCTAGGCTAGGCTGTCAAAGGTATTTCAAAATTCGCCGTATTGTCACAAGGCATCAGTAGCCTAGGGGTACAGACGGTGGTATTTGGAGTCGATGATCCGGGGTTCGATCCCTAGGACCGACGCACTTTTTGTATGTTTTGTACATTCAAAGAAAAGTTGTAACTACCGCAGAAGAGATGGCGCCTGTATACGCAAGCATTAAATGCCTTCTCAATTTGGTCGAGTTGCCTGTCTATCTCAGTATGTATATTGTAGTCTTTGGTTTCGACCGCCAGACTTGTTGGTTGTCAGATAGGTATGTCTAAATGTTCAGTCAAAAACTGCGTAAATACCAACAAAAAAACAAGAAAAAAAGATGGGATATATTTATTCCAGTAAATTTTCTTGATAACGTAACGAAATTTGTGTAAACTCGTTGTAATTTAATAGTTTTAAACATGTTTTAAATAATTAGTTTTGTTAGTTCAAATGACGTACGTCGCAGAACATAAAGCTAAGGAGTCGGTATTAGATACTTTTTTTATGACGTTGTTACCTACGTTATATGGTTTTCATATTTAAGATTTCCAAGAAATCCTCAGCGACATGCAAAATGGGCTGCAGTCATAGCACGCGACAGTCGAGACGATTTTTTTAAACCAAACGACTTTAAAATAAAAAGCGAAGTAAAACATCAATATGTTACAATCTGTGAGCTGTAAATTTGCTACACGATATAAAATAAATGTACTGATCTTTAAGACATATTCCATAAAAGAGACACCCGTTTAGCGGACATGATTGTAACACCGAAAAGAAATAACAATAAAAGATGCGACAGAATTATAGATCACACATGTTGTATAATAGGGTTGGAGTACCTCAAGGGACTATACTTGGACCTTTATTGTTCTTATTGTATATTAATGATTTACCTTTAATTACTAATCACAGTTGTACCCTATTTGCGGACGATATCTCAATTGTTATTTGTGACATGCGTAATCAAAATTATGAGAATATTATTAATAATGCTATTGCTGACATAATTAAATGGTTAAATGATAATAATTTACAAGTTAATGTTGAGAAAACAAAGTACATACAATTTATTAATAAAAGGAGAAAGAAGGAAAAACTAAATATATTTTATAATGGGCAGACTCTAGTAGAATGTGATACCACAACGTTTCTAGGATTTGCTCTTGATGATCAATGTACTTGGAAGACGCATGTAGATAAAGTCTGCTCAAAAATTAATAGGTTTGTATATGTTTTATGGCGATTGACACGTATAACTGATATGAAAACCGCTATAACGGCATATCACGCTTTTGTAGTATCTAATTTAAGGTATGGTATTTTGATTTGGGGAAATTCATCACATGTGAAGCGCACCCTTATAGCACAAAAACAATGTATTAGAGCAATCACCCATATTCTTTGGCGTACCACAGGGCAGTATTCTTGGACCTACCCTATTCATTATATATATAAATGATCTTCTCCAACTATCAATTCCCAACTCTGAGATAATATGTTATGCTGATGATACAGCTCTTCTGTTTAGCGGTAATACTTGGGACGAGGCATACCAGTCTGCTGAGGAGGGATTGTCGAGGGTGGCAAATTGGCTTAATGACAATCTCCTCACTTTGAATTTAGACAAGAGCAATCACATAGCTTTTTCAAAAACAGTGGTTTCCTCTGCTCCTGCTTTTTCCAGTCTCAAAATGCATAGCTGCGGTTCAAATATCCTAAAATGTTCCTGTGGTACTGTGAGAAGGTGCGTCACCGTGAAGTATCTGGGGCTCATCGTGGACGAACGACTATATTTCAAACAGCACATAATTGTCTTATCAAAGAAAGTTAGGAAACTGATCTACTGGTTAAGCAGCTACGGGACTGTTCGCCCCCGGATGTAGTGCGCTTGGTCTACCATGCGTTGTGCCAGTCGATCATGCAATATTGCATTGGAGTCTGGGGCAGCGCTGGTAAGACGATACTGCTTGGACTTGAGCGCGCGCAGCGTGCAGTCATTAAGGTTATGCTGAAGAAGTCTTTTCGATTCCCAACAGACACGCTATACAGAGAAACAGGATACCTTAGAGTTAGGCAGTTATTCATCCTCAGGGCAGCTGTTAGAGTTCACCGCAGTATTGCGAAGTCTTCTTTGGAAGATCACGTAATAAACAAACGAATATATAGGATACCAGTGCCCCTCGTTAAGTCCGCACACGCTAAACGTATTGCATTTCACTCACATCCGTTTATCTACAATGCCGTCTGCAAAGCCTGTAATCTAAAAGAATGCACAGTTTACAAATTTAAATCCACTATCAAACAATGGTTTACTACCCTGTCATATGCTGACACTGAAAGTCTCCTACAACCATGTATCTAGGAGTCTCACACTTATTTAGTAGGTATGTTACTCGCTCTAATATCCATACACTTATACACACATACACACACATACACGCACAATCACACAGAAACTCGCTTGCCTACCTGTTTTACAAATAAATTACCTACTAGGAACTTTTAAAATTTTGAGTACAAATATATTTATTAAGTTTTCGGTTTAATACTTTAAAATAATGTTTGTCACAGTTTATAAACTTTCTTTTTTATAACACAACTTCGCTCTTGTGGCTCATTACTCATTATAATTATAGATAACAGATGTAACTGATAACTCCATGAGTTCCAAGATACAGGCTCAGCCTAGTTTGGGACTCACCAGATATCGCTTTCCTATTATGTAACAGTGTCTTTTTGTGTAATAAAGTTATTATAAGTTATATTATTATTAATATGTAACATATCTCGAAGAACATCTTGTAAAAGTTATTTTATTAAACTGAGGTTATTAACCGACTTATATCTACTAACTCGATTTATATCTACGAAATTTGTGTATTTGTTAAATTGCACCCTGATATGTTTTCATCATGAAAAGAGATACAACACGTTTAAATACTAGATATCCGGAGAGGTTAGTACTCCCTTATATGCATACAGCCATGAGAAGTAAAAGTTGTTACGCAATGTGCATTAAGATATTTAACCGACTACCTGACGAGCTTAAAAAACTACCACTCAATAAATTTAAAAACAAACTGTTCTCTTTTCTTGTTGAAAAGTGTTACTACACTCTGAATGAGTTTTTAGATACGACAATAAATTGACATTTTCATAATTTTGCAATAGTTCACATTAATGGATTAACGACTTTGCAATAAATACTATTAATGCATGTTATTTTTTGAAATAATAATGTTGATTAATCTTAATTTTAGTGTAATTTCAATTTGCATGGCTTTTTAAAGTCTAAATGTGTATGGCTCCACAACTTATCATGTAACACCACTTTTATACCACATTTAATGGCAAATAAATATTTCATATTTCATATATATTTCATATTTCATAAAGAACTTTATATTCTATTCTATTCGCGCGTCGTTTGTTGGACTCATTTTTCTGCTTCGGATTATATATACGACAAAAAATGGATTAAACAGCCAACTAAAACTGCCACACCTATCATGGAAAGAAATGGACTAACGAGTCTAATTTTAATTTCAATTCTTTCCAATTATTTGTCAGGCAAAATAAATTAGTTTATATGAACCCAGTTTATAAAACAAACAAAATACAGCAAAAACAAGTTTTGTATGAAAAACTTAATTCTGCTGATATTTTTTACTATGGTACTGAAGCAACATTAACTAATTAAAGACCTGGACGGTATTCTAAGTACAAAGTTTTAGAGCAAACTAGCTAGTCGTTTTAAAATGAGAGCGGAACTACGTTTGTATGGAGTATTGAGCTTACTGCAGACTCTTAATTAACTATAATATAATTGTATAATCCAATATCAATACATAATTTGGAAATTTGAAACTGTTTATTACCCACTTGTAAAATAAAGAAACCTGATTTATTTGTGATATTGGTCTTTCTGTTTAAATTCCTACATAAAATATTGTTAAAATAATTTTACTACGCGACTCCATTCATTCGCTATTTAGTTTTGACGTGAGCAGTTAAGTCACATTATGATAAAATCTCAATAAACTAAAAAGTATTTTATCAGTATCTTTAATATTTATTTACAAGCTTCTCAAAAACAATTTAATTACGAAATGGTATAAAATAATATTTATAAAGAAATAAAACTAAACTAAACCTATATTATAAACTAAAACTATAAAAAGTAAATGCCCCCCAGGTCGACGTCGTTGGCTATAGTGCCCAGAAGGCTGGCAGCGTTACCTCTTTGGATTGCTAGGCTAATCCTTTGGCCAAAATAGCTGCCAGCCCTCTGGTCTCCGGATGTTTGGATGAGCCGCTCCGAAAGTTCCTTATACAGGGCTTTCGCGCCCGGTCCCCACGGCCCCAGGGTTTCCACTCCAAACGGCGCAAACATGTAGCCCTCGCCGAGGACAGCATATTTGCGCCGCTTGTGTTGCCCTGCCGTGGTGGCCGCAGCTCCGGCTTTAGAGGAAGTCGCCTGGAGATGGGACGGGGCTAGCGTATCCACGCACGTAGCGTCCCACACAAGAGTCCTCCCCAGCCTCCATGGAATGAGCGTCATGCCGTCGGGACGCTTGCCATCGTCACGTGCGATACCGTTCGGCTCTAAAATGGCCGGCACGCTAACGGAGTGAAATGGTATTAGGGCTCCTTTTGTCTTAACTCGAACAAACAATGTTTAACCACTCGTACCTAGAGTCATTTCCTCACGGATCGTACTTGTTTTGCTATAACTATCTTTGCCTTCGTTGTGTGGAAGATAGAGTCATTAATTCTTGCCCTAGACTGCGTCCAGCTTAGGTTAAGGCGCAAAACGTTACTTCCTAAGTGTAAATGATATTTATAAAGGGCGAACCTATCTCTGGTACGTTAAAACTTCTAGAGTCAGATTCGTTTGCTACCCACGTACGAGGGAGGAGGTATCCATTGTATATATCTCCAGTCTAGTGCTGAGATCGTCTGTGTATTGTGAGGGTTGACCATGTACATATGTTAATGAGCTATGTGATTGAGTTGCTCATAGGTGATTACACCAAATTGCTTTAGATTAAGGTACCTTTTATAAGATCTCGCTACCTCTGTAGCTTTGTTCATGAGTGGCCACTCAGTTGTCAACCCTTGCGCTTTCAGTTCTATGGATACCAAACCCATGCAGGTCATATAAATCTCGTTCTCTTTGGCAATTAATCAGTTCCCTAATTTATAAAAAAGGATTAAATAACTTACGGTTATTTAATGTATTGTATCTGAATCGGAGGCAAGTTAAGTCAGGTTAATTAGGGTACGAACGCCCTATTGTGAATGCTATAGAATAACAAGTCTGTGACCTTAGGTCGTGCTCTCCAGACAGGTAGAGCCTTCCCTTTAGCCACGTCAAAACTGCCGAAAGAACAACGAGACTTTATCTAAATCTGACCCTAGTCGTTAATTAAGTGGCTAGATATACTAGCTAGAATTATTAATACTTCAAACTATGAGACACTATCTGTTCGAGCACAATTGTAAAGGAATTTACTATTGTTATAGATTATGAGTTTATCTATGTTGCCCCTAATTATGAGATTAAAACCTAAAGGTATTCTACTGGGAATCTGTAGTTATAAAGAAAAACCTGTTGAAAGTAGAAAATAAGGAATTTATTTTCGTAAGTGATTTTAATCGAAACTGGTTGACTACTTACCAAATAAAACTAGTTGTAGTCTTATTTGGTGACTGCTTTGATTAACCTAGGCCAAACTTAAAGAGGAAAATCTAGCAATCTAACAAAAAACCTCTTGCCTTCATTAAAACTAAATCAATTAACATGTACTACACGCTAATAGGTATTTACAACAACTAAGTAACTAATATTTATTCCCCAAATCCCTAACTTTACGTATACACGAGTTCACGTTTGGACACTATAACTATATCTTTAGATCTAGTACACTCGCATAGGTATAGGTACTATAAACCGTATCGGCTGAATTGACCTTAGCCGTATTAGGCTCTGACACAAGTTATTAAGTTATCAATGCTCACTGACGTATTAAGCGCGTTTATAGTGCAAGTCTTTGGTCAATTCAGGTAACAATGTATGTACAAATAGTTTCAATCAAGTGGGGTTCGAACCCGCTTGTAACAGAACAGTATTTAAGAATGTTCCACAATTTTATCTACACAATTATACAATAATGGTAAATAAATGAACAGATGGCTGGTGTCTATACTATGGCCCAGAGCGCAGGTAAGCAACCCTTTATGACAAAGGTATTAAGATGATAATTAAAAGAAAGAAGGTATATTTAAATGACCTCTCCAGTATTCCATTCGTCCATTGATTTCCACAAGATTAATACTTAGCCCTTTAAACAACAGAGTCACGACACTGATTCTATTAACTTTTTCAACACTCCTAGTACACTTATATGCTCAGACTTCGGAAAGAGGTCAGCTTTCTCGTAAGTATGTTAAGGTACCGTCGCCGCTCGCAGTTCTCGAATTAGTGTCCTACTTTCACTCCCCTTGTCTCTTCGCAAATCTATTCTCCCACTTTTTCAAAGCGACAACTTTATTCCTACCATCGGTTTTCTTATTTCCTACTTAATATCTATACAATTAAGTCGCTTCCGTCGACATTTGTCTAATTATCGTCGTAGCTGCGCCCGCGCCTCCCATCTTGTCTCTCGTTCTTCCCTCGGCAAGATCATACTCCGTCCCTCTCGCACCGGTTTCGTCCTGTCCACAGAGTTCGCCACCCCCGTCTCGTTCTGTCGCATGTACGCGTGCACGGCCTCTCTCTCTCCTGTGTTTCATGAGACGCGTCCACAAATCTTGACATGCGTAAAGCAGATGTCTCGGAGTTTACTGGAATAAGAGACAATGATCGGCCAGATTTCTGTATGTATATGTTAAAATGAGTATTATGCCAATGATGACAAAGTCGCCTTTTGATCATCCCTTGTGCAAACTATTCCACTAATCTCCACTTATAATAAATCTCTAAATTAAAAAAAGAATCAGCCAGTTTGAAACTAAGCTTTCTGTGGTACGAATGTTCTCAGCATCCCATGGACGGAAAAATATGAAAATTTTTATATAGGTACATTATTATTCCAGCTGCAACTTAGGATAGTTTTTATCCGACTGCGACAATTAATTTATTTTCCGTAATATACGACTTCATTTAATTTTTCATTTATTATTCTTAAAGTATATCGCCGCCACATCTGTCAGCTAAAAGAAACGTCAAAATCACAGTAATAAGAAATACTACGGACAAAATGGCGGAATTGCTTTGCCTTTCTTTCGCCTATTAATAAGTTTAATTCCGTCTACGATATACATTGACGAGACACATAGGTACCAAAAGCAAATATAAAATTAGTCGATTTTGATATGCGAACTTATACGCAAATGTCGAATTAAGTCGTGATTTGTACAAATGTAACAACAAATTCGAACAATATAAACTTGGTTTTTTTTAATGGCACGCGCGCGCGCTCTTTGCGTATTCAGCCAAACCACGAAAACTGAAACTCGAAGTTCGTATATCTGAGGGCCTACCGCGAACGGCATTCGAAGTGTTCCCTCTCTGTCGCACTTAAGTACGAACTTGTAAGTATGACAGAGAGGGGAAACTTGGAATGCCTTTCGCGGTAGGCCCTCTGCATTCCTGTCATTTGTTAGTGCGATAGAGATAGAGATACCCGAATATTTTCGAATTCCGAAGTTCGTGGTTTAAAAGAAAATACGGATGTCGGATAGATCTACAGCTACACCTCTATTTGGAAGACAAGCGGAAATAATCCATACTATCCATACTAATAATCCATACTTCCATACTAATATTATAAATGCGAAAGTGTGTCTGTCTGTTACCTCTTCACGCCTAAACCGCTGAACCGATTTAGATGAAATGAGCCCCGGGGAAGGGCAAAGGGTAGTTTTTATATCTGAGGGGCTGAAACTGGGGGTGGAAATTTGTATGGAGCTACTTAAACTGCTGCACCGATTTAGATGAAATTTGGTATATAAATAGTTTGAGTCCCGGGGAAGGACATATAATAGGTTTTATCCCGGAAATCATACCCTAAGGGGGTGAAAGGGGGGGGGGGGGGGTTGAAAATTTGGATGTAATCTATTTTGATGAAATTTGGTGTAGATATAGGTTAAGTCCTGGGAAAGGACATGGGATAGTTTTTACCCCAGAAATCATCCCCTAAGGGGGTGAAATTAGGGGTGAAAATTCGGATTGAACCCATTTTAATACAATTTGGTATAGAGATAGCTTGAGTCCTGGGAAAGGACATAGGATAGTTGTAATTCCGGAAATCACTCCCTAAGGGATAGTTTTTATCTCGAAAATCATTCCGTAAGGGTATGAAATAGGGGGTGAGAGTTTGGATAAAATCCATGTACCTAGATGAAATTTGGTATAGAGATAATTTGAGACCCTTCAAAGGATATAGAATAGTTTTTGCCTCGGAAATCATCCCTTAAGATTGTAGAAGTTTGTTTGCATTATATTTTCTAAGTATTAAGTTCTACGCGGATGAAGTTGCGGGCAACAGCTAGTTTTCTATAAGTGTTCTTTGAACTTGCCACAGTTTTAGTCCCAATATTTATTTAAGTAACAGTCTTTTGTGAGGCTATAATATATTACTTCCTTAAGCATTGTAAGTTTTGTCTTTATGACCATGGCCATTGGGCGAGGATTTATTACTCTCTTAAATAAATATTCCTAGAACTTCACGATATATTTAACACATTTAGCCTGCCACTTCACCCCCCCCTTTGTCGATAGTTAAAATAAATTTTGACTCTCTACACCATAACTAGATAATTCGGGTTTAATATAGCGTTATAAAATTAATAAACAACTCTTTCTTCAAACCTTTAACGTTTATTGTCCTACTCAACAAAGTATTATGTCTTAAGTGGCCAATAAAATCTGTGAGTAAGCGCCGGCGTTATGCTTTGTCTGGTGCCCGCTCGGTCCGCTCTACTTGCATTGTTCTATCACTTGAATAATAACGGAACAGGTGGATAGCATTGTAGTTGCCTTTAATTGCCCCTGTATTCGTGCATACTAGTGTATAAACATTATCGTATGGTATGGCCCCAATTCTGAAAGGACCAATATATAATCGCGAGAATTTCTTTGTCAACTTTTTATCTGCATCTGATCTAGGTAAAGTCTTAAGTTTGACAAGGTCTCCAATATTGAATTGAACTAGTCTATGGGATTTATCGTATGCCACTTTCCTATCTTCTGCTGCCTTTACTATGTTTTCCCTAGCCCTTTCGCGAATCTCACTCACAGTCCTGCCTGATACTACAATATTAAATTTATTAATCGTCAAATCACTCGAAAGCACGGTTCTCTCTCCCCGCAGAACTTCCAATGGTGTGAAACCTGTCGAGATTTGTACAACGTGGTTATAGCAATCTGCTATTTTGGTAACGAGATCAACCCATGATTTATGTGACTTATCACAGTATGTCCTAAACATCCTGCCTAGCTCCTTGTTGATTCGCTCTGTGGAATTAGATCTAGGACAGCGTACTGATGTATGCCCTAGATCAATACCTAACTGTGCTAACCCATTTTCCCAAGTACTTGAAATAAACTGAGCTGCATTGTCCGTTATTATACGCTCTATCTTCACTAGCTTGTGGAATTTCCTTACACAACCCAAAGCGCCCTGGCCTGTTGCCCTTTTTAATGGATATAACTGTATAAATTTACTGAAAGCATCTTGCAACACAAAAATATAATTGTTTTCAAACTTCCCCGTTGGTAATGGCCCATAAAAATCACCGAAAACAATCTCCCCTACTTCTCTAACAATTACTGGTTTACTTGGGCCAGCATGGTTACTAAACACATGTTTCGATGTTTGACAGGTTTCACATTCTCGCAATACGTTCGCTATTGCCTGAGACATATTGGGAAAATAATATCTTTTCTTCATCAATAATAAAACTTTAAATCGGCCGTAATGACCTATTTCCTCGTGAATACTAATAATTAAGTCCCTTTGTATCGCTTCCGGGACGACTAGTGTGCGACTACCTGACTTAGGATTCTCGTAATACAATACATTGTCTACCAATCT
Organism: Epinotia brunnichana; assembly: GCA_963854355.1. Taxonomy (NCBI): domain Eukaryota; kingdom Metazoa; phylum Arthropoda; class Insecta; order Lepidoptera; family Tortricidae; genus Epinotia; species Epinotia brunnichana. The sequence continues at coordinate 11,437,789 of OY977941.1, read as the reverse complement.
ATAGTATTGTGCCCCCCTTATCGGATTTGTTTGCTCACTATTGAGTAAATTTTCGAATATGCCCTTCAAACTCCCGTCTTCCAATTGATGTCTTCCTATTGCTATTAATTGTTCTTTAATCAAACTTTCATTCGTGGCCTTAAATAAATTTATCTGTGGGTTTTGAGCCTTCGTAGTTTTTAAATCTGTAACTCCCTGTATATGTCGTGATAAAACGTCGGCTATGACATTGTCACTACCCTTTACATATTCTATATGATGATCAAATCGCCCTATGTAATTTACCCAACGAATCATGCGAGCGCTTAAAAGTCTACATGAATTTAAAAATGTAAGGCTTTTGTGATCGGTACGTATTATTAATCTCGCTCCCCGTAAATATGTCTCAAATTTTGACAAACTGTATATAATAGCCCAAAGCTCCTGTTCTGTGACTGTCCATCTCATTTCTGTCTCTGTTAAACCTTTGCTACAGAATCCTATGACTTGTTTATCGCCCGCATCAGACAATTGGTACACGCAACCTGAGATACCTATTGCACTGCTATCTGTTTGCAAATAATATGTTTTGTTAACATCCGGGTGGACTAACATTATAGTATCCAAGAATAATAACTTTATTCGCTCAAAACAATTATCCTCCACTTGTGTCCATTTCCATTTAATGTCCTTTTTCAAAAGTTCGCACAATGGCCTAGTCTCTTCCCCGTATTTTTCTATAAATTTCCTAAAATAGTTTAGGAGCCCTAAAAATGCCCTAACTTGTTTAACGGTTCTTGGTACGGGAAAGTCCCGAATAGCCTTCGTCTTGTCTGGGTCCATTCGGATACCCTCAATGCTCACTATGTGTCCTAACAACTGAACCTCTACCTGCAAGAATTTACACTTTTCTATGTTACATGTCAAATTCGCTTCGTATAACTTTTCCAAAACCTGGTCTATATGTGATAAATGTAACTCGAGATCACCATTGGTATACACAATTAAATCATCTAGATAATTTACGCAAAAGGCTCTAACACCGCCTAATATCACATCCATTGCGCGAGAAAAACTAGCTACTGAAGTCTTTAAGCCTTGTGGCAACACGGCATATGTGTAGCTTTTCCCCATAAAAGTAAAACCTGTATACTTTGTGGAATTTCTGTGTATAGGTATTTGAAAATAGGCATTATTTAAGTCAATTAAACTGATGTAATTTACCCCGTGAAACGACTGAAGTATCTCGGATGTAATAGGTGGAGCTTCAGAGTCCCCCACCATTTTTTTATTTAATTCGCGCGCATCTAATAATAATCTAACAGAACCATCTTTTTTCTTTGTATATGTCAATGGGCTGCTATATGCAGTGGCCTCCCGTTTTAAGACCCCCAAACTCTCTAACTCATCAATCTTGGCCTTAACTAAGTCTCTGTGCGCGAATGGTATAGGGTAACTACGTTTTAAAAACGGTGTTTCGTCTACCATTTTAATTTCATGGACATATTTATTTGTAAGCCCCAATTTCTGTGAAAACACAGCTGCGTGTTTCTGTAATGTTTGTAACAGCAAAGTCTTATGACATTTATCTATATTTAAATTCTCTATATGGCTATTAATCAACTGTAAATCGGATTTATTGTCTGGTAATAAGGTATCCCTTCCATTAACTGAAATTGCACTATTAATCTCACAATTGTTGCTATGCCTTGGCGTGGTGTTATGAACCTGAATCGAGTTTATGACTCTAGATAAACTTTCGATTTCGTTCTGTGTCCCAATTCTTGCGTTTGTAATCATACCTAAATGTTCTATAGTCAGAGTTCGTTCCGCCCCACATCTAATCACGCCCTTCATTCTTTCCAACCAATCGAACCCTAATATAATTGATCTAGGTAGTTTGCGCACTACTAAAACCGGTGTCTCGATTTGCGTATCTCCTAATTCTATGTTAATTAGGATCATACTTTTCACACTTTCACTCTTCGAACCAAATGCACCTTGTATTTGTATTGTCGGTATAGGGATCTCAGGTAACGTCCCTAACTGCGCTTTTATTGCCTGAAATAACTCACTTGAGATAGCCGTTACCTGGCTACCTGTATCTATTAGTGCCTGTATTTTACGATCTCCCACCTTGACTGTTACTTCGGGTAACTTAGGCAACGCCGGTCCTACGCCCTGCTCGTCAACACTCTCCTCTGTATTGTCAAAAATAGTGCAAAGCTCTCTTCCTCTCCTATTTTCGCACGAAACACACGGTCTACCCCTCTCCTCACATAATCTAACATGCTCGTTCCTATCACCTAAAAGCCTACCTAAGTTTTCTAATGACCTAACATTCTCGTGTCCTATCTTACAACCTACCGGATTCCTAACCCCGTCTCCTAATTTACCTAACCCCTGTCCTGCTTTCCAACCCCATTTAGCCATCATACTATATGCAGTCCCTATCTTACTAATTTTTGAGTCCCTGTGTAATTTATTAGTCTCACAAGTGGAACTTACTTGTTCGACCGATTGTCGTTTCCCTGTTTCGCGACGTTAATGTTATCTTGGGCCGGAGATCCCAGTGCAAAACTTGGTCGTGTGGTCTGTGACGTCGACGCCGCTTCCCAACTGATGGCCGGGAACCAACCTCTATTAACTCTCGAGTAACCTCCTCGTCCGCGGCCGCGCCCGCGTCCCCGTCTAGGCCAATAACTACCCTGTAAAACCGCAGCCATAGGTACTGCGTGACCTCGTGCGTACCTCATGCCTCGCCTATGTGTTAAACCACGCCCTACGCTATTGTAATTATAGTCGTTGCTGTCGTTCATGTCTGAACCCCTACAACTAACACTCTCCTCATAATTTGAAAGAAAATCTAAGGCTATGTCTACCGTCACATCACCTATACGTGTGTACGTAAACCACATTTGTTGTACGTCCTTAGGGAAGTGTCGCATAATACTATTGACTAAAAACCGTTCCTCAAAAGGCTTCGTCAATAAACTAACGGCGTCAATCTGCTCTGCAAAGTGCTCGCTCATGGGGACTTTATTATGACCGTCATATGCCCCGTGTATCACCTTGTACTTAGCCCGTTCTTGCCGTTCCTCCGTCCAATACTTATGTTCGAAGTCCGCCTCAAAATCGTCTAATGTTTGCCATTTCCTACTCTTTAAGCCTAACACTACAAGAGCAGAACCCGTCAAACATTCTATAGCTATCTCTACAGCCCTGTCTTGCGCGTTCATAGATCGTATATACCTGCGTAGCTTTTGTATAAACTTCATTGGATTCGTATCACCTCTCTCATTAAAACTAGGCTTAGCTATCGGCTGTGTAATATAAACGTTAGGAGTAACAGCCGAACAATTACTCGCACGTGCCTCCACTACCTGTGATGAACAATGTCCATTGCTCGTGTCCGTCCCTACTGAACTCGTAGGACGTGTTTCAAACGACTCGAAACGCTTGGACAGCGAGTCGAATTTATCTAAAAGCATTTCAAACCTACGTTCCCGTATAATAATAGAGTCTGCGCTAGCCTGTCCTAAATCATCACTCGTCACAGTATGTAACTGACTTTCCTGAATATCCTCATCACGGCCAGCGCCCGTCTCACTACGTTTCGACCCCTGCCTCGTTTTACCCTTTCCAGACATCGCTACTATTTTGAATATAATGGCAATTCAAAGAACACTTGAAAATTAAATCAATAAAATTCCGCTTATTCCTGTTAAATGTTAAAAATAGTGTGTCCAAACGTATTCTCGTAATACACTATTTATAATAGTATGTGGTACCCCCCTTAAGTCTTTCGAATAAAGTGTATTTTATTCCTTTCTTAAATCTTAAATTGGCTCAATCCAATCTCATTCAAAATGGTTCAAAAATCGTTCGCTATTAGCTAACAAGTTGTGATTTTAAGTGATCGTCTAATAAATTCAAATATCTACGTTGTGTTTTAATTAAGTAACATTAAAGTTCTTCTAGTTGTACTAATTCAATATTAACACAAAATCTAGAATCCTGCGGCACGGCGTCAGGTGAAATGGTATTAGGGCTCCTTTTGTCTTAACTCGAACAAACAATGTTTAACCACTCGTACCTAGAGTCATTTCCTCACGGATCGTACTTGTTTTGCTATAACTATCTTTGTCTTCGTTGTGTGGAAGATAGAGTCATTAATTCTTGCCCTAGACTGCGTCCAGCTTAGGTTAAGGCGCAAAACGTTACTTCCTAAGTGTAAATGATATTTATAAAGGGCGAACCTATCTCTGGTACGTTAAAACTTCTAGAGTCAGATTCGTTTGCTACCCACGTACGAGGGAGGAGGTATCCATTGTATATATCTCCAGTCTAGTGCTGAGATCGTCTGTGTATTGTGAGGGTTGACCATGTACATATGTTAATGAGCTATGTGATTGAGTTGCTCATAGGTGATTACACCAAATTGCTTTAGATTAAGGTACCTTTTATAAGATCTCGCTACCTCTGTAGCTTTGTTCATGAGTGGCCACTCAGTTGTCAACCCTTGCGCTTTCAGTTCTATGGATACCAAACCCATGCAGGTCATATAAATCTCGTTCTCTTTGGCAATTAATCAGTTCCCTAATTTATAAAAAAGGATTAAATAACTTACGGTTATTTAATGTATTGTATCTGAATCGGAGGCAAGTTAAGTCAGGTTAATTAGGGTACGAACGCCCTATTGTGAATGCTATAGAATAACAAGTCTGTGACCTTAGGTCGTGCTCTCCAGACAGGTAGAGCCTTCCCTTTAGCCACGTCAAAACTGCCGAAAGAACAACGAGACTTTATCTAAATCTGACCCTAGTCGTTAATTAAGTGGCTAGATATACTAGCTAGAATTATTAATACTTCAAACTATGAGACACTATCTGTTCGAGCACAATTGTAAAGGAATTTACTATTGTTATAGATTATGAGTTTATCTATGTTGCCCCTAATTATGAGATTAAAACCTAAAGGTATTCTACTGGGAATCTGTAGTTATAAAGAAAAACCTGTTGAAAGTAGAAAATAAGGAATTTATTTTCGTAAGTGATTTTAATCGAAACTGGTTGACTACTTACCAAATAAAACTAGTTGTAGTCTTATTTGGTGACTGCTTTGATTAACCTAGGCCAAACTTAAAGAGGAAAATCTAGCAATCTAACAAAAAACCTCTTGCCTTCATTAAAACTAAATCAATTAACATGTACTACACGCTAATAGGTATTTACAACAACTAAGTAACTAATATTTATTCCCCAAATCCCTAACTTTACGTATACACGAGTTCACGTTTGGACACTATAACTATATCTTTAGATCTAGTACACTCGCATAGGTATAGGTACTATAAACCGTATCGGCTGAATTGACCTTAGCCGTATTAGGCTCTGACACAAGTTATTAAGTTATCAATGCTCACTGACGTATTAAGCGCGTTTATAGTGCAAGTCTTTGGTCAATTCAGGTAACAATGTATGTACAAATAGTTTCAATCAAGTGGGGTTCGAACCCGCTTGTAACAGAACAGTATTTAAGAATGTTCCACAATTTTATCTACACAATTATACAATAATGGTAAATAAATGAACAGATGGCTGGTGTCTATACTATGGCCCAGAGCGCAGGTAAGCAACCCTTTATGACAAAGGTATTAAGATGATAATTAAAAGAAAGAAGGTATATTTAAATGACCTCTCCAGTATTCCATTCGTCCATTGATTTCCACAAGATTAATACTTAGCCCTTTAAACAACAGAGTCACGACACTGATTCTATTAACTTTTTCAACACTCCTAGTACACTTATATGCTCAGACTTCGGAAAGAGGTCAGCTTTCTCGTAAGTATGTTAAGGTACCGTCGCCGCTCGCAGTTCTCGAATTAGTGTCCTACTTTCACTCCCCTTGTCTCTTCGCAAATCTATTCTCCCACTTTTTCAAAGCGACAACTTTATTCCTACCATCGGTTTTCTTATTTCCTACTTAATATCTATACAATTAAGTCGCTTCCGTCGACATTTGTCTAATTATCGTCGTAGCTGCGCCCGCGCCTCCCATCTTGTCTCTCGTTCTTCCCTCGGCAAGATCATACTCCGTCCCTCTCGCACCGGTTTCGTCCTGTCCACAGAGTTCGCCACCCCCGTCTCGTTCTGTCGCATGTACGCGTGCACGGCCTCTCTCTCTCCTGTGTTTCATGAGACGCGTCCACAAATCTTGACATGCGTAAAGCAGATGTCTCGGAGTTTACTGGAATAAGAGACAATGATCGGCCAGATTTCTGTATGTATATGTTAAAATGAGTATTATGCCAATGATGACAAAGTCGCCTTTTGATCATCCCTTGTGCAAACTATTCCACTAATTTTCTATAAGTGTTCTTTGAACTTGCCACAGTTTTAGTCCCAATATTTATTTAAGTAACAGTCTTTTGTGAGGCTATAATATATTGCTTCCTTAAGCATTGTAAGTTTTGTCTTTATGACCATGGCCATTGGGCGAGGATTTATTACTCTCTTAAATAAATATTCCTAGAACTTCACGATATATTTAACACATTTAGCCTGCCACTTCAGGAGGCAAGCGCCCTACAGATGACGTCATTCAAGGAGGCATGGCGGGAGATGCGGCCAGCACTCTTCTGGCATGACAAGCCATGGTGACCTAGGGAGTCGACGTTAGCGCCACAGCGGCAGCGGTGCGGCTCATTAGTTTTACAGCCAAGTCGCAGACAGGTCGCCAAAGTTAAAGTCGGCTTGTCGAGGAGAGTGCCAAGGTTTGGAGACGGCAAAGTGTGAAGCCAGAGCCCCGCTTCCGGCTCCGCCACTGCAAGGAGACGAGCACGCTCTGCTGTGCTTTGGGTGGAGGTGATAAGGTCTTTAAGAGTAGATTGACAGAGCGGCTCGTCCCACTGCTTTTGAAATTTTGGGGAAACCGGAAGCGAGTCATGTGGGCAGGCCTCCTCCCACGCGCTCTTAGCCTCGTTCGAACAGGCAATCGCGGCATTGTTACCAGCTGGGCTAAATATTTTGCTGGCGAGATCCTGCGTGCTGTAGAACGAGGCCAAGAACTCTGGGAGGGCAACACTGACAACCTGCCGGATTCCGAGGCCGCCGTGCCGGATTGGCAGAGAAGCCTGGGTCCAGGCGCGACTGTCTAGATGGACGTTCAGGATGGATGTGAGGGTGGTCTTAAGGACGGTATCGAGGGGTTCAATAATATGAGGGTATTTCCAAATGGGGCTACATCTTAAAATGTATGTAAATTTGGGGACGAAGAGACAAAATTTTATGATGACTAATGCCATGTGTGTACTGATTTTTAGAAGGCGATCCGAATAAACTTTGTGAATGTTGAGATGTTCGTTGATGAGCGAAGGTATGGATTCCGGAAAAATGGGAGCCCCTAATAGTCTGAGGGAAGATTTATCTATAATTTTGATGTTGGGAGCTAAGTATGTAAGTCAGTCGGAGGAAGGGATTTATTTACATCAGTTGATGTTGATTTGCTAATATGGTGCTTAAAGTCTCAATAACTGAGTTCTTTTTTTATGAAACATATATCTTGATGCAGGTTATAAGTTAACGCTATTAGCAACAACTGAAATATAGCTAGAGTTGTCATTTTGGGGCACATTTCTAGAAATTTTTGTTCGGCATTGTAAGTCTATTTACTTTATGGTACGTCAATGATTTTTGCGAAAGTGAATTTATGTTTCATCCCGAATAGCTCCGAAGTAGGAATCCACCGTTTTCCGAAAAAGGATAAAAATAAAAGGTTGTGGATTTAAGCTATGGGGAAGATGTCTGCCTAAGAACTGTATGTGGTTTCCGTACATAGTTACCTACTATAGTTAGGCACCTTCGAACTTCTGTCTCTCTCTCTCATCGTATGGAATCTAGAAGAGCGCCATCTACAAATAGCTTTCACCGGCCTTTCCCATCAAAGAGAATATTGAATAATATTTATATAGTTCCCCATATTGGTATTTGACTCTCTCTCTCTCTCTCTCTCTATTTTTTGGCGTATTGTGTAAAGACTTTTACGAAAGGGAAAATATCGAACTGGCTAGTTATTTGCCGTTATTAAAAACTTACCGACACTTTTAGTGTCATAACTATAGAAATTTATATATGTGACATGATTATGTACTTAAGTAGCCTGATTTTATAGTTTTATTCATATTCTGGTTTTATTATTACTTTGTTATTATTGTGCTTCTAGCCAATTCTCTACCTATTTACTGAAGGATTTTGTTATTTTAGTAACTTAACTACGACGATGGAACACTCTAGATCTGAATTCATGACCGTGCGGGAAATGATTGACGCTGCTTTTATCTTCGGTGAGGAGGTAAGTAATTAAAAACAAAGTTGTAACCGACTTCAACTCAGTAATTCGCAATATTTGAAGAGTTCCCTCGATTTCTCCAGGATCCCATCTTCAGACCCTGACCTGGCCCCGTAGCATGGATCACGCGATAATTGACAAGATAACAGCGTCGTCTCGTTCTATCGAACGGTGTCAGCCAGGGACGGATGCTCTATCATGTCACTTATCGCGTGATATCCATGCTACGGGGCCTACTGACCACCCGGAAAGGATATCCTTTCAAACAAAAAAATATGTTTCCAAATCGGTTCAGGCGTCTTTGAGTAATCGGGAAACATTCCTACGTTAAAAAAAAGATTCCGATGAATTGAGAACCTCGTCCTTTTTCGAGGTCGGGGTAAGAGTGTAGCAAAGGGGACGCAGGACTTGGAAGAAAATTCGTCGGTGGGACACTATTATGGCACATATTTTATATGGTTCTATCGTTTATAATACGCGAAAACAAGCATGTTTTATTTGAAAAACTTTTCTCTTAAATCAAAAATGGCTGAGATATTGGATCCATCGCTTTCGCGAAACACTAGATATAGGGTAGGTTCGTTAGGTAGCTTCTGATGCCCTATGACCAAACTGCCTAAAAATAGGAGCCTCGCCGTGCGGGGCTCCGTCGAAACTCTTTAGCTACAAAAAAAAAATAGGTCCAATATCTTTGTTATTTTTAGGGTTCCGTGCCAAAAACGTTCAAAAGGAACCCTTGTGCCGACTCTGTCCGTCTGTCACAACGTTAAATATCTCAGGAACTACTTATGCTTATCAATTTGAAATTTGGAACATCTGTTAAGAAGGTTAAGAGACGTATATGGAAAATAAAAAAATTAAATATTCATTGTTTTATTTTCTGTGTAAATGAAAAATATGAGGTAGGCTAAAAATTCAAAGTCTAGTTCATAGATCATGCGGAGTATCATATAAAAGGGCTTGATTTGCGCTTTTTAAAACCGTTTATATTTATTTTTCTGCAGTGGTTAAATCTTGATTTAGTAAGGAATATGTTGATACATTGATACCAACCCCCCCCCCCCCCCCCCCTTATCTCCGAAGTTTACCAAGCGAAAATTTGAAATTATTACATAAGATTAAGAGTAATATAAATAATACAGGAAAAATAAAACGATACCTATATCTAGCGTATTTTTTTTATTTATTAAAAATCATTTCTTAATTATGTTTGTAATTTTATTACTTTTTTATGAAATTTTATGTATTCAAATTCTATGAGATTATCGTTAACGTCCCTTTAAAATATAATAATAATCGAAATCGGTACGCGTAGGTAATTAAAAAAATATCGCTGATAAACAAACATGCTGATCTGAACATTTGACGACCGCTTTAGCCTAGTTGATAGTGACCCTGCCTACGAAGCAAGAGGTCCTGGGTACGAATCCCGGTAAGGGCATTTATTTGTGTGATGAGCACGTATTGTTCCTGAGTCTTGAATGTTTTCTATGTATTTAAGTATTTATTTCTCTATATAAGTACCTATATCTTCGTCTAGTACCCGTAGTACAAGCTTTGCTTAGTTTGGGATTAGGTTGATTTGTGTAAGATTGTCCGCAAATATTTATTTATATTTATACTAGGTTGCAAGTTATTATTATTAGTACCAAAATGCACATGGCGCTATGCAACGGTAAGTTCTACTATGAGCTGTTAAGATTGTTCAAGAATGAATGGGGTCGTGACGTGACGGGTATCATATGGTGTATGAACGTTTGTACGGAGCCCTCGGTGCGCGAGTCAGACTCGCACTTGACTGGTTTTTTATTTAGAGTTTAGTATTCAAGTAAAATATGTTTATTCTAGTATATTCTGTAGCATGAAAACATAAAACATAGATACGTGTCATAATTACATCCCACCATCGAAAAAAATCTTAATCCTGCGTCCCCTTTCCTACACCCCGACCGAAGTGGTTTAAAGATAAGTTAGTAAGTACTATTACATAGACGCCACCCTTGTTATATTTATGTCCCTAAATATTCTCTACTACCTTCGATGTTTTATTCCTCGACACGTTACATTTCTATGTGTGATAAATGTGATAATTTATTTGATACATGTTAGTATTGTTTGTAACTAGTTACCTATATACAAACCAAAATACATTTACGCATTTATTCATAAAATGTGCTCTGTTCTTACAAACACGCTCGTTCCCTAAATATCAGAACTTGCAAAATACTATGTTGCCGATTTACTCAATTCCTGAAATATGGAATTCCCAAAATACCAGTTTTTTTTACCGTGTTTCTTTTTGTACCGTTTTTCTTTTTATATCGGATTGCCAAAGCAACTTTCTCTCAAAACACCCTTCCCTTTAAAACCGAATTCCCAAAATACCAAATGTTGATAATACTAGGCCAGCAAAACACAATGTACCTACCTACTTGAAACACCCAGTTACTCCATCTACCAGATAATCAAAATGGGTCCTTACGCCTACCGACGAGTGTATTTTGCAAAATGCTTCCTTTTTTATTCAAGATTACGATGTAACTATTAGTAGGTATTTATTAAAAAAACTAATAACGTACTTAAAAAAAACATTTCTTAAACAAGGGGCTGAAAAAGTTAAATTTTTCAATTTCTCTTTCTAAACCAGCGTGATTTTCACGTCTTTAAAAAAAATATAAATTTACGGTGACGTAGGTCCTATAGTTATGATTATTTTTATATGGGTTAACATAAAGTTACAGTTTGCTATAATATATTTTTTTCTACTCGTCGACTTTAATCTTTGAATAAAGATTTCGTACACGAAACTAAGATCACATACTTTTTAATCCTGGAGTTCCACGAGCTCGTCACGGAGCTCGTATAGTTTCATAAGATAACCGCCAGCAGTCATCTTATGAATCCAGAAGCTGTATAAGATAACTGTGAAGACATCAACGCGCAAAATTACTAAGCTGCTGCGTTTCTTTTCAGCAGGTCGATTTTCAATAGATACCAAGTTTGTTTAATAAATTATTATTTCCGTTGACTCGTAGAAAAAGTATTGTATACAATATAGTTATATAATTAGCTTTTTAAGTCTCGTACCTTAATTAGGCCACGAAGCTTGCTGAGTGATAGGTACTCGACTTAAAAAGCATCCATTATATAACAATTGCATAAACTACTATTAAAAGCAAAATATAAGTACAATTTTCGGTAAAAAATATAATGTAACCCTGTTTTCATCAAAAAAATTAAGAAAACTCGGAAGCTATTTTATATTTTTTTTTAAATGAATCTTTGATTTTCAAATATGTCAGCCCCTCGTACAAGATATGGTGAATTGAATTGTTATCATTTATGTACTAAATGATTCTTGTTTACTGCAAAATTGAGAACCGAAATGACACTACTCACGCAAAATTTGAAAACGGCTCCCACAAAAACTCTTTTTTTTTTACAAGCTTTATTTTAACTTGCACTGTTCGTATGTAAGTATGTAAGTTGTCCGTCAAAATTTGCAATCGATTTTTCAGTCACTTCCTGTTATCCAATTGAGCTGAAATTTTGCATGCATATGTATATCGCATGACAATGCAATATTATGATAACTTGGAGCTGATCTGATGCTGGAGCTGGAAGGTGGCCATAGGAACTCCGCAATAAAACGACACAACCCCATCGAGTTTGGGCTCGTTAGAATCGTCTCAATGAGTACTTAATGATGGTATGTAGAAAAGTACAGTCGGCAGTAAAAGCTTGTACCAAACATGAAATTTTTGACAGAAACTTATTAGGTTTAAAAAGAGAAAATTAAAATTTGAACTTTTTTGTCTCTAGTTTCAGAAATGATTATTTGAATACGTTATCAGTTTTTGAATAAAAAGTAATAGTTACGTCGTAATTTTGAATGAAAAATGAAGTATTTTGCAAAATACGCTCGTTTGTAGGCGTAAGGACTCTTATTCTCAACACACCAGATGTTGATTATCAGCGACCGGAATTTTCCTGGCATTATTGGATCTGTCACTATACTTCTCATTTATCGACTTTGAATGTATAGGTATCGGTAGAAATAAATGTAGGTATGTAATTTCAAAATAGATATTGAGCCACTTACTAATTACAGGCAATTAATTATGTTTACCTTCCATTACAAATAATTGAGGAATTATTCATCATGTTCCTAACGTTTGTCACAGTTGCATCTTAATGAAGCCCGGGTTCCGCACCTGGCTATCTAAAGAATCACACGAAAAAATATTCGTATAAATGTTATGATTTTAATTTTATCACGTGAATATCGATATTACGAATGAAGTCGATGATATCGATGATATTCAATGTATTGCCTACACAGCACGTTACACTAGGTTACTCAATATCTAGTTTGAAATTATTACATACCAATATCGCTATCGATACCTATACATTAAAAGTCGATAAATGAGAAGTCACTATGACAGCTTAAAAATGCCACAAAAATTCCGGTCTCTGCTGGTTATATTTGGCATCCGAATGCCTGAGTTCCTAAAATACAAGATTTTTACTTTGGTAGATTACAAAGGTACGGTTAGACAACAAAATCTGCGGTTTGAAAAATCAAGTATTATATGATTATGCTAAAGTTGTTAAAATAGTTTTGATACCTTAGTATTCAAACTCAATTGACTATGGATTTTAAGAGAGGACAATTGTTGTCAGTGTCACTTGTTGTCATAATATATTCTATCAAATAAATAGATTGTGTTTTAGTGTGGTGAAACTAATTTTCCGTACGCTACGTGCAGAAGTAACACGCGTTAACTTTGCTACAGTCGTAATAGGTTATTCGGTCCAGCCATGTAAATTATTTCGCCACGATATTCGATCGGAAGCCTTGAAGGCAAATCAAACTGGTCAATTCGGAAGTTCAAAATCCTTATCATGCTACGCGGTACCGCAGATGTCATAGATGTGCTTGAAGGAAGGTTGAATAAACCAGAAGGTAATCAAGGAGGAGCAGGTGACGCTGCCGTTCTCTTGGCGTACACTCAGGCCCTAGCCAGATATACGAAAGCGAACTGCAGTGCTCTTCTCATCTTAACAACGAATATGTCAGATGAAACACTACACACAGAAAGTAATGAGATTTGAGACAGCGTATGAAGTCTGGAAAGAGTTACATCGTCTGTTTGACGGTCAGACCGAGGACAGGTCGTACCACCTTTGCATGGAGTTCTTTAACGTTAAACGAAACCCATCTGATGACGTTTTTTCAAATATGTCGAAACTGAAGAACATATGGAATAATTTAAATGTTGAGCTTACCAAGGCAGATGGAACAGGCCAGCTCCCAGATCTGTTGCTGATATGTAAAATATTGGAAACACTCGACGAAATATTATTTGCGTTCAAATCCAGCTGGTTACTTCTGAACAAGACCGATAGAACTGTTGACAATATAACAAAACAACTGTGTTCCTATGAGAAAGCTTTAGATAACAGAGAAGGGACTACTAGTCAAGAGACACTTGCTATCCCAGAAGTACAAGAGTCGAAAAAGAAGAAAGATGCGAAGTTGAAGTGCAACTATTGTTCACAAATGGGACATAGAGTAAGGAACTGCAAGTAATGGATAAAGGATGGAAGACCACCAAAGCCAAGTAGCTCAGCACCAGCTTGTCCTTCAAAGCATGTACAAAGCATTACACTAATGGCTGTTCATGCGTGTTCAAAGACAGCAGATCAAGACAGAGAAAATTGGTTTGTTGATAATGATGCAACAACGCTTATTTCTATTAGGAAAGATGCATTCCATGAGTTTGACCCTTTTGATTCTGATGACGAAAACGCCGGCGAGTGGGCCGGCGGTCGGTGCGGCGGGCGGCGCGAGCGGCGCGGTGACGGCGCGGCGCCCGCGGCGTCTGTTCGCGGTGCCCGGCGTGCGCAACAGGCGCGGAGCGAACGCTCCCACTGCTAGAGCGTGAACCGTCCTAAACAAGATCATGCAGGAAACCGACGACATTGATATATTTGCCGACAGTATTGGCGTATTTTGTAGAAAAGTTTTAGCCATACTTTCCTAGTTTCACGAGTCTGTACAATGCTTGCTCAGCTCAATCTTTGATTGATTAGGTATATTTCGTTTATTTTTATGATTGCTTCTCTTTGAATTGTATTTTTTATAGTGATGCTACCTCCTATGAATGTGTACCTACCTCATAAGTGTTTTGGCTATAAACTGTAAACTTGTGTGGGATTAATAAATAAATAATAATAATAATAAAAAATAATAATAATGACAAAACTGTGAAGACGGCAGACAGCACAATTATTCCTGCTTTAGGAAAAGGCATTGTCATGGTAGAATCGATGGTAGGCAAGAAAACGGAAACCATACGACTTAAAGATGTCTGGCTAGTACCCTCACTTACAAAAAATCTATTCACGACGCTGTCAGCACAAGACAACTCGCGGAACAGCTTGTTCACTTCTACCGCGACAAGTTGTCAGCTTGATATTGATGGAGAAACCAAAGTTATTGGCAAAAAAGAACCCAAAGGAGGGCTATATAAACTGCAGTTCAAAACAGTCCTTCCCTCAAAAATGTCTAACACTATTGATGTGAACGCACTCACGGGTACAAATATGCTGCGAGTATATCATGAACGTTATGCTCATCAAGATAAGACGCACGTAAAGGCAGTTGTCAAACGAGAGTTCAGGATAACTTTACCTGATGACAACGTTAAATGTGAGGCATGCATGCATGGCAATCTGTGAGCTTTTCTGAATACAGAAAAGCTCACAGATTGCCATTTCGGAGGAGAGAAAGAGCAACGGCTCCTGGTGAGTTGATACTTTCAGACGTTTGCGGACCATTTGAACATAAATATAAATATGCCAGCGTACAGAAATATAAATATTTCGTACTCTTTAAAAACGATTTTTCCTCGTATCGACTAGTTTACTTCATGCGTCACAAGTCTGAAGTCAAGGACAAGTTCAACTGATGCTTAATGAAACAAAAATGGCATGCCATACAGTTTGATGTCTCTTAAGTGATAACGGAGGAGAGTTCGACAACCAAGATGTAAGAAAATTACTGAATGCACAAGGGATTCAGCAGCGTTTCACCATGCCGTACACACCGGAGCAAAACGGATGTAGCGAGCGCAAGAATCGCACATTGGTTGAAGCCGCAAGGACCTGGCTACACCCCTGAGGTGAACTTCCGCAGAAACTCTGGGCTGAACTAATCAATACTGCAGCGTATGTTCTGAACAGAACTGGACCAACCAGAGTTAAGGATAAAATTCCCTACGAGCTATGGTCCGGAAAGAAGCCTAAAATATGTCACTTACGCGTAATAGGTAGCGTCTGCTATGCTCACGTACCCAAACAATGCAGAAAGAAACTGAGCATGAAGGTCATCAAGGGTGTTCTCATCGGATACGAAAACAATGACGGTTACCGTATTTGGGACGGAATGAAAACTAATCGCTCTAGGTCTAGAGACATCACTTTTGCAAGCGAAGTCGAATTTAAAGTCTCGATAGGGACAGACAATAACTATCAAATTCCTGAACGAACTCTTGAGGGAGAAAACTTGGAACCTCAAATAGTCCAAGAAGATCACGATCACGAGTCTGATATGTATGGAGAGAACTTGGAACCTGCACCAGTCCGAGACCATGAGGGAGAGAAATTGGAACCTCAAACAGACCACGAGAATTTGGGATCTGCACCAGTTCAAGATCATGTTCATGAATCAGAGCTCCTTTGTGATGACATTGATGACCCCACAGATTTATTTTATGATGCAACGTCACGTTACAACTTGCGCGATCGCAGCGAAATACGAAGGCCTGAACGATTCGAAGACTACGTGTGCATTACAGAGGCATATCCGTCGAATTTTGCTGATGCAGTGAAACGTTATGACTTTAAAGAATGGCGGAATGCGATGGAATGTGAAATGAAGTCACTAAAGGACCTCAACGTGTGGACGGCCTGTGATCTACCGAAAGGGAGAAAAACACTTCCTTGCAAATGGGTTATTCGAACCAAAAGAAATCCAGATTGCTCAATCGACAGATACAAAGCACGGCTTGTCGTGAAGGGCTTTAAACAGAGAAAGGGAATTGATTATGATCAGACCTTCAGCCCTGTCGCTCGCCTGGCAACCGTCAGAGCACTATTGGTGTCAGTGCACATGAACATATGTACCTCGTTCAATTTGACGTTGCTACAGCGTTTCTCAACGGAAAACTTGAAGAGGAAATTTATATGCAGCAACCCGAAGGATTTGAAGATAGAACATCTAAAGTCTGGAAAATTAATCGAAGCTTATATGGCTTAAAGCAAGCTCCCAGGTGTTGAAACTCATGCTTTGAAGCAATACTACTTGAAATGGGCTTTAAACAATGCGGGGCTGACTGTTGTCTGTACACCAAGAAAATAGATGACAACAAACTATTAATCACATTGTATGTGGATGATGGATTAGTACGTAGCAGCAACCAAAGAAGAGTTAGCGAATTCATTTTTAAATGATTTGAGAAAACGATTGCACATTGCGACAAAACCCGCGTCGTATTATTTAGGATTAGAAATCGTGAGAAAAGAGGATGGCTCTATGTTCATAAATCAAGAAGCTTACGCAAAGAAAGTCCTGGAACGCTTTGCAATGGCAGAATGCAACCCGGTCACGACACCAATTGAAAAAGATACTTCTTATTCAGGGAAAGTCCAAACTGAAAAGATGAAAAAATTCCATACAGAGAAGCCGTTGGTGCCTTGGCTTATTTAAAGGTCGGGACTCGTCCGGATATTGCTTATGCCGTGGGCGTTGCTTCCCGAGAATTGGAATCACCCTCCATAGAAGACTGGCTTAGGGTAAAGAGGATACTGCGTTACGTCAAAGGTACGTGCTCCTTTGGAATCTAGTATAAAGCGCACCAACCCGCAATACTTGAAGGATTTAGTGATGCGAACCATGGAGGAGATCGTGACACTAGCCGATCTACTACAGGTGTCGCATGTCGCTATGCAGGAGGCGTTATATCTTGGCTCAGTCAGCGGCAAGCATCGGTTGCTATTTCTACAACCGAAGCAGAGTTAGTTGCAACAAGTGAGGCAGCTAGAGAGCTGGTTTGGCCAACCACAATAATGAAGGAACTGACGACCTGTAAGCATACTCCGGCACTGTTTGTAGACAAACCATGAATTCCACAAGCGCACCAAACATACATTCGCATCCGGCATTTTTATGTCAGGGAACAATTCACTGAAGGCGCAATTGAAGTTAAGAGGATCGGCACAACGGAACAAGTCACTAATATTTTGACAAAAGGACTGCCGCGGCCTAGATTCTCATCTCTGTGTCATGCCTTAGGAATTAGAGTGTTGAATAAGGGAAAGTGTTAAAATAGTTTTGATACCTTAGTATTAGATTTTAAGAGACGTCAATTGTTGTCAGTGTCACTCGTTGTCATAATATATTCTATCAAATAAACAAATCGTGTTTTAGTGTGGTGAAACTAATTTTCCGTACGTGCAAAAGAAACACGCGTTAACTTTGCTACAGTCGTAATAAAAGTGAGATCAAATTGTTTCGAGATAATTGTGTTTTCTAGATCAAGTTTGTAAAGTGTTTCAGTGTTTTGAGATTCTTGTGATTTCGAAATTTGATGTTTTGGGTACATAATGGTTTGATAGGGAACATGGTGTATTGAGAACATGGTATTTTATAAAACTGATATGAAAAGGAACATAGGGTAAATCGCCAGAAACTGGCCACTGTTCATTAATTGGCCACGTTATACTCAATTGAATTCTATCATAGGTGAATAGAGTTCATTTTTAGGGTTCCGTAGCCAAATGGCAAAAAACGGAACCCTTATAGATTCGTCATGTCTGTCTGTCTGTCCGTCCGTATGTCACAGCCACTTTTTTCCGAAACTATAAGAGATATACTGTTGAAACTTAATAAGTAGATGTATTTTGTAAACTGCATTAAGATTTTCATACAACAATAGAAAAAAAACAATAAATTTTGGGGTTCCCCCCATACTAAGAACTGAAACTCAAAAAAAAAATTTTCATCAAAATGCGTGTGGGGTATCTATGGATAGGTCTTCAAAAATGATATTGAGGTTTTTAACATCATTTCTTTCTAAACTAAATAGTTTACGCGAGAGACACTTCCAAAGTGGTAAAATGTGTGTGTGTCCCCTGTAACTTCTAAAATAAGAGAATGATAAAACTAAAAAAAAATATATGATGTACATTACCATGCAAACTTCCAATGAAAATTGGTTTGAACGAGATCTAGTAAGTAGTTTTTTTTTAATACGTCATAAATCGTTAAAAGCAATTTATTTACCGGAACCCTTCATGTGCGAGTCCGACTCGCACTTGGCCGCTTTTTTAGTACTAGGGGAAGTGTGGCCAGTAATGAAAACTTTTAACTTAAATGAATTATATTATAGGTGAATGGGGTTCACTTTTAGAATGAGGAGGCTTTTAGATTGTGGAAATCTGATATTTTGATAAGCATGGATGTCGGCAATTCGATATTTTGCAATAATGGTTTTAAGGGAACGAGCGTTTCCAAGATGGGGTATAGATAAATTAACGAGAGCATGGAATTGCATATGTAGTAGTTTTGTATGTTTACAGGCATTCTATATTTGAATTTTATATTTTTTCGTACTATCAGCATAAAAAGAGGTTTGTTATATAATGAAGAAGTAAATACCAAAATAACGTCAGTGTCAAATTGTGAATATTGTTTACGTTGTGCATATATTTTTACGTCTGATTTTATTGTATTCTCACAATTATCAGAATAATTTTGTGTCAGCCCGTACGACTACTAAGTCGTACGGGCTGACGCGCGGGCGGGCTGGGGGTAAGTTACATCATTTTCAAAAAATATGGCAGTGAGTAATTTTGGTCTGATTGAGAGTCAAAGTAAGCAAATATTTTGAACTTGAACTGAAGAAAATTTTTAATTTATAAGTTGGTTGAAAAAGCTACAGGTGTTTGTCTCTCTACTGTTTATAACATTGTGTCTGAGAGCAATAGTGAGAAATTCGCATCAACAAAGAAATTCACCTCCCCGAGAAATAAAAAGTTACGTACTTGTCCGTCATCAGCAGTAGACTATTTTGATCAGGAAGTCATCCGGAGAACTATATACAATTTTCATCCGTCCCATAATCAATTTCCAACCTTAAATGCACTCCTCTCTGTGTTAAAATCCGATATAGATTACAAATTTGGCATTTCCACCTTACGAAAACAAATACAAAATTGAGGATTAAAATGGAAAAAGACCGAGGACAACGGAAAAATATTAATGGAAAGACACAACATACGACTGCTAAGAATAAATTACCTTACCGAAATTGCGGAATATCGGGCCAAAGATAGACCACTAGTTTATACTGATGAAACCGACATCCACACTTCACATGTGTCCGGAGAGGCTTGGACCGATATGGATCAGAATTTGGTGTAAAAAAACAAATCAGTACAGGCCAGCGGTTAATAAGTGCACGCAGGAGAAAAATACGGTTTTATTCCCAACGCTTTGTTAATGTTTAAGGCAAACCAAAAAACGGGAGATTACCATGACCAGATGAACTTTGTCAACTACGACCAATAGTTCAAAGAAAAATTTATACCGAACCTTAAACCGAATAACTAATCGTAGATAATGCGTCCTATCACAACAAACTTTTGAATCGTGCTCCAACGATAAATTCTCCTAAACAAGAAATAATGGATTGGTTGACAGAACACAACATCTCATATAGCCCGTTGATGTACAAAACCAGTTTGTATGATTTAATTAAACAAAATAAAGAGCGGTTTCGTGAGTACCACATATATGCAATATTAAAAGAACATGGCCACTCCGGTGTACGAGTGCCACCGTATCACCCGACATTAAATCCGATCGAAAATATTTGGTCCATGGTAAAAGGATATGTAGCGAAAAGAAACGTTTCTTTAAACATGCAAGGCATTATGAATTTAGCAACTGAACGAATGAATACTATTACTGCTGAGGACTGGGAAAATATTTCTCGCCATGTCGAAAGTGAAGAAAATAAATATCGATGTCAGGAAGGGGAAATGGATCGAATTTCAAACAATCTTATTGTCAATACTCGTGACAGCACAGATGAAGAACATGATAGCGACTAAAAGCAAAAAACAGAGGACTACTACTTATTCCATTTCTTAAGGGTATGTAATTTTATTAAATTAAGAGAAAATTATTCTCCTTTTGTTGCAAACGGTACAACCACTACAAATGCAATTCCATGTTCTCGATAATTCATCTATACTCACCCATATCATGTAGATGCGTTGACAATGACATAGATGAACGTGTGCTAAGGCCACAATCTACATAAATTAAAGGCGAAAACTATCGTCTGTTATGGTTATCTTTTTTTAGGGTTCCGTAGCCAAATAGCAAATAGCCTGTCTGTCTGTCTGTCCGTCCGTATGTCACAGCCACTTTATTCCGAAACCATAAGAACTATACTGTTAAACTTGGTAAGTAGATGTATTACGTGAACCGCATTAAGGGGGTTCGATTGCCATACAAAACGTTATTTGACATTCGCAGGCTAACGGCGTGATATTTTAAGAAACTTATGTAACAAACTTTCATAAATTGGCTTCCCATTTGCGCCAAATTCCCCCTTTCCTAGAATAAACTTACATAAACTAGATTAATTTGAGAAATTGGTTTGTCACGTGATATTTTGGGAAAACTATTTTTCTCAAATTAATCTAGTTTATACAAGTTTATTCTAGGAAAGGGGGAATTTGGCGCAAATGGGAAGCCAATTGATGAAAGTTTGGTACATAAGTTTCTTAAAATATCACGCCGTTAGCCTGCGAATGTCAAATAACGCTTTGTATGGCAATCGAACCACCTTAAGATTTTTACACAAAAATTGAAAAAAAACAGTAAGTTTTGGGGGTCCCCATGCTCAAAACTGAAACTCAAAAAAAAAAAATTCATCAAACCCATACGTGTGGGGTATCTATGGATAGGTCTTTAAAAATGATGTTGAAGTTTCAATTATCATTTTTTTCTAAACTGAATAGTTTGCGCGAGAGACACTTCATAAGTGGTAAAATGTGTGTGTGTGTGTGTGTGTGTGTCCCCCTGTAACTTCTAGAATAAGTGAATAATAAAACAAAAAAAAAATATGATGTACATTACCATGCAAATTTCCACCGAAAATTGGTTTGAACGAGATCTAGGAAGTAGTTTTTTTTTTAAAACGTCATAAATCGTAAACTGCTATTTATTTTACGGAACCCTTCATGTGCGAGTCCAACTCGCACTTAACAGCTTTTTTTTTTTAGTTCAGTTTATTTAAATCTATACAATGACAAGATACATGAATTATTAATTCATTTTAACTTGGGTTCAATAGGTAGGTACGCCTAAAACGCAAACCGAGAACGGGCCCATAGTTCTAAATTTAAAGGGTTGAATAGTTCCGACAGTAACATTTAGGTTTTGGTCGGTCATGTGTGTTGATGTAAAATCCATGAGTTTTCAGGATCCCGTCGTCGACTTCAAGTTGCTTGAATCAATCCTCTACATCATAGGAAGACAACTGAATGTTCTAAAACGAAGTGTCATGGTTGAAAGGGGTAAGATAAACGAGATCAAATTAAAACTGAAAAACACCGTTGCGATTACTGAAATAAAAGTTCACAGAGAAATTGGTAAACGAACCAAATACAATGTGATTGAATCGACGACTGATAAGTCCCCAACCTTCAAGCCTCAATATAAAAGAAGAAGTTCTAGGCATCGGTCTAGGTCTAAATCTAAAGGACGATTCAAGGACGATGACGACGATGATGACGAAGATTACACGAAAGACAGGCGGCACAAATACGGGCATGATAAAGGTAAGAAGCATGGACGACACAGGAGTGGCTTTGACCAAAATCATAAGAAACATGGACGATATAGACACGATGATGACCAAGATCATAAGAAACATGGACGATATAGCCACGACGATGACCAAGAACATAAGAAACATGGACGATATAGACACGATAATGACCAAGATCATAAGAAACATGGACGATATAGCCACGATGATGACCAAAATCATAAGAAACATGGACGATATAGCCACGATAATGACCAAGATCCAAGAAAGCGAGGACGACACAGGGACGGCGATTCGAAAAGGCAAGGGCGGAGTTTTAGAGACGACAGTCAAGGTTAGTATGTAGTTTAAATGTAATAAGACCTTACTGCATACCAATCATTAACGCAATAAGGATATAAGTAGTATTCGAAATGCAACTGACGACTTTGTCACTATTTGATGGTCCAGTCGTTAGTTAAATTTTTAAACTCTTATTTGTGGCTGAAAACAATTGAAAAGCAATTTCATTTATGTACAACAATGGCGACGTGATTACAGTAAAGTGTTTATTATTTATATATTGGCCTTAAAAAGCATAAATGAAATACATACCAGTAATAACATACCTAATACCCATATGCCACAAACAATTCGAAACTATCCTGGTGGCACACTATACTGGTAACACTATAACTCTTCTTTTATTCCAGAAGTACTTCATGAAAAAATACTTGTGGGTAAGTTGGGAATCGATATTTGTATCTGTTATTTGTCTATGGCATACGGGACGGGTTATTACATGGGCAACAAAATGAAACTGTCAAATTTTACTCATTATAAATACGGACATATATTCATACCTACTTAATCAGTGGCTATCCATCAAGTACAAAATTGGACAGTTTCACATAGGTACTGTAAATGTTTACCTATACCTACATATTCAAATCAATACATTAATTCACTTTTCTTCTTTGCACAAAATATTTCTAGTGTCAAAGTCGTCGCTGGACGGAATGCATAAAAGAGGTAAACCATTTACACCACGTCTTCTTCGTTCGTTCTTGCTTCATTTTAATAATTCTACTTAACTGTTTTTTACTATGTTGCCCTAAGACCATCGTAGTGCTGTGGTTACTCAAAAGCAATATGACAAAATACTATCGGAGGTCCGCAGGCTTCAGGACAACTTTGGCATTGTATCTAATATCGATACGAGCTGGTTTAACCTTCATCAGCAAACTTCTCTAACCGATCCTACAGCCGCACTGAATATGGCCACACGGTTGGGTATTGCCCACAAAAATGTTACTCAAATGATAGATATCGTTACAAAGTTTGCCAGCGCGATACCAGGCTTCAATATACAGG
The DNA here is from genome assembly GCA_963854355.1 of Epinotia brunnichana. NCBI lineage: Eukaryota > Metazoa > Arthropoda > Insecta > Lepidoptera > Tortricidae > Epinotia > Epinotia brunnichana. Next base: position 11,414,194 of record OY977941.1, on the reverse strand, counting down.
AGGTATTGGAAGATAGTCTCCTTCAACAAATATATAAGGAGAAACCTTCCTCGAAAACGCCTAAGTCTCCAAGTATGACCAGCAGTGAGTTGGTACAACAAGAGGAGGTCCTTTTGGAAGGAATTCTATTGGATGAAGAAAATCTAGCGACATGGAAAGAATTGAAGTACCTATGGTTTTTTTATATACCTACTACTAAGTAGAGTCGTTTATCCAGTCGTTTCATTTCTATCAACATCAACATACATCAACAAACAACAGAACCGTCGACCCTTTAAAATCAGACACAATCCTAACAGATTCGCGTTTTAAAATTCATGTCATGTTGTTAAGTTGTTTGTAAGCTGAACCGTAAATTCGTGTTTTTGTTTCCTACTCACCTCTGTAAATACGTATTTATTTTTGTTGAGTATTTGAATTTATATTTATATATACATATATTTGTCATTATTATGTAGGCACCTATTGTGTGTTTGTATTTGAAATTGGACCGCCCACAATCTGTCTGCTTCGCCCAAGAGTTGACTGGTACATAATGAGACTCCATCCACCATGATTATGTAGGTAATAATATTAAATAGTGGACACCTAAGTACACCTCTCGCCACTAAACTTATTATTTCAGTGCCGATATGGATGAGATACAACAAAATGTGTGCCAACATATGAGTACAGCAGCTACTAAAGCCGCTGAGACGGCTAAGAGGGCTAATAAATTGTTTACACAAGCGGGTAATCAAGTTGTTTATTGACGTGATAACGTCTTATAAATCGATGAACACTGGCAGCACGCGTGAAAAAAGTATTGCTCATTGTCCCGTTCCGCCTGAGCCGAGCGTTCGGCTTTATGACGTTATCACGTAAAATTATCGTCCGTAAACTGACTTTATGGACAACCAATTTTTTTATCAAATTCAAAAGAGTTTTTAGATTACTTAGGTATCTTTTTTCGTGTCGCTGTGAGCCTTTCAATAAAATACAGAGGTCGCCAGTAGCGTTGGCAAATGTGATGCATAAATACGCTTCATCATTCAATGTCTGAGTAGCTCAATTGGAAGAGTGCTGTACCGGTAATACTCGTACAGATGGCACGGGTTCGACTCCTGTCTTGGGCTTCAGACGAGGATGGTTTATTATTCCATTATATTTGTTCTCTGTATCATATCGATTAGTTTTTTGATTGTTTTATATGCATGTAGGTATCTTCGCAACAGCATTTATGTATGGAATTCCTTATCTGATATATTTTACTAACAATTTTATTTAGAGATTGGTCTACGGTTGTCAGTTACTTTTAAGTCTTATTAATGAAATAAGACACGTTACGCCTTTGAAAGAAGTCGTAGATAGGTATAATGATTTCAGATAAATTAAAGTAAAACATATCACCGCGTTATTAGGTATGTCACCAAATATGTTTTGCAATATCTCAATATCATATGTTTGAGAAAAGCACTAAGTATATTTAGCTTAGCAGAAACTGGGATTGCCTGACCCGTGAGTAAGCAACCCTTAATTTTCCGCGCCTCCGTAATAATGTATGGTTTAGATTATTTAATGTAGCCAAATTTTTATAAAGCTGTTATTAGAATAGGAATATTCTACCTTAGGGTAGGTATAATTGCTGTTTGAATGGACTACTTTGATGCAATTCGGCTAACTCACATAATCTCAAGTATACGTACTGTTAACAGCACCAAGACTATCGGAAGCGTCAATACTCAACATGAAATTCGCAAGATGTAGTATTCTTGTCGACCGCTTTACCAATAGTGCAACGGCTTTAGACGTCAAGATGGCTTCACAGGTAGGCAACTGCTTTAAAGTACCTTAATCTTAAGATCCCTCAAACAGTGGGCCATCATAGCGCAGCACAGGACATCTTAATTAGGGGTTGCTGGAAGGCATCTCCTCAGCTTAAATACATTGCCAGGGAACATTACATGAAACATTTTAACATGAGTGGAACCGATTTGATTGTGGTTTTATTATTTAAATCAAAAGTATTGTCTGTCATAATAGTTCATAGCTATGTTTGTTGCGGGGGCGGAAAGGTTCTCGAGTGGCGACCACGTACCGGAAGGTGCGGCGTGGTTAGGCCCCCCACAAGGTGGACTGATGACCTGGTAAAGGTCGCGGGAGTCCGCTGGATGCGGGTGGCGCAGGACCGGCCATTGTGGCACTCTTTGTGGTAGGCCTATGTCCAGCAGTGGACGTCTTTCGGCTGATATGATGATGATGATGATGATGTTTGTTGTATCGAAGGTCTTTTATCTAGAATTAACACCCTGTATTTCCATGATGTATTTTCAGATGGGTGACTGTCAAGATGTCGTGTCTACATTACAATATGAGGTCGAGAGGATGATAGAACGAATAGATGATGCTTTAGCGCACCCATTGGAGGATCCTGGTGGTACTTTACACATTAATTTATTATAACCTATACTTGGCCATAAAGTTGCTAGTACCGCCCGCTACGCTTTCGAAAAATCCCAATTCCTGACCAAAGGGAGACGTAACATTTTGTACTCCCAACTATATTTTTGACAAAAAGACTTTAGTGATGGTTTTATATTTAAGCAGCATTATATTTTAAGAATTTTACCGCTATTCAGTACAGAATTGGACAGCCTCACATACTGGAAGAGGGCCTAAAGAGGGCTAATAAATTTGTTTACACTAACAGGTAATCAAGTTGTTTATTTTTTACCAAACTCAAAATGTAGCCGCTTTAAGAATTTAATCGCTATACTTACCGGGAATTGACAGTCAGACTTACGTGGATGAACAGTGCACATGCCAGAGTGGATGTTGAGCCAATACAATGCGGATTATATCAGGCTGCATCACGCCGACATCTACCCATTGGCTACCGGCCCTTAGTAACATTTTGCCACCGGACACCCGCAGACAAAAATACCTAATACGGGAATTCACTAAAATGTCCGGAAATATCCTGCTGCCCATCCATGAAGACCTGGGTAGCCTCATTAACACCCGCCTTAAATCCTGAAACCCGCCAGCTAATACTTTTCATACATACGACTCGGCGTGGAGAGATAGCGAAGTGTGGATGAAACAATGGGAAACCCAGCAGCACAATATCAACAACACCATCTTTGAGCTTAGGGTTGATGAGCGGCCCAAAGGGTGTAATGAAAGCCGACCAATTTGGTGCAGACTGAATCGCCTGAGGACTAGTATCGGAAACTGCGCATACCTCTGGCCAAGTGGGGATCGAGCGAGTCACCGGCGTGCGACTGTGGAAAACTGGAACAAACAATACACCATATAAATAGTATTTGAGTATGATATTGTTTTTTTGCTTAACGAATCCTTCGTTTTATGTATACGCATGTGTTCATGAGGAGATATTTTTTTTAATCAACATCTAATCTATTGGAATATAAATTTAAAAGGTATCATCTGTCTTTATAAACGCCGGTAACTCTTAGTCATAAGCTACTTTGTAAACGCGTTTTAGTTTCACCTGCCGGCCGTAAGGTGGCGACTCTCTCTCTGCGAACTTCCGTAATGGCGTTATGTATTTTGTATAACGTGCGTGTGTAAGAAATAAAACAAGATTAATTAGAAATCTTACTCAAGTTTAATTTAAATACCCATCCCAATATAATCCACATTTTTATCTATTTTGATCGCGGGTACAGTTATCTGGACTTTTAGCCATCATTGCCCATGTCGATTATTGGCACAACTATAGCTCTTATGATGTTGAGACAAAGACTCAGTCCAAGATTTTGGGTAAACATTTTCACATCTTGGTCATAACTACACAATACAGATGGGCAATGTTATCTGGGCAGTGGGCATTTAACTCTTCTCCTTACCACTCGCATCAAGCTGTGTAAAACTGTTAGGGTTGTCACTTTTCGGTAAATTTGTTACATTAGTGGTGTTATGTTTATTAAAATCATACGAAGTACATATTTTCAAAGCAATTACTTACTTAATAGAAAGAATAGTTTCCAAGGTTCAAATTGTAATTCAGTTAATTTGTACAGTCAAGGGCATAAATATATGTACGTTCCCAGAGCTTCAAATATATCTGTAATATCGATTAGTCATAAATATCCATGCGACGATTCGATCAGAAATGTATACATGTATCGAGTCATTAATATCTGTACGCATCAGCGTTCTAATAAAACTGCTTGGTTTGCTGCTCTACATTCGGACAGACTTAATTTGCAACTAAAAAACGACTTCAAATCAATACTTTGTTGTACCACATGCATGCACTTCCTGTTAACTTTACTTACCACACAGACCCTTTCCGAAAGCAAATGCTTGAGTTTTTACAGAAAATACTTACACAACTGAAGTTATAGGGGCGCAATGCCACAGTTATCTACCGAATGTCAAGAAAATTTTATGAATGGGTCTATAATAAAATCATACTTCCCACCAAATATTATCTGCTTTGACTTAAGGTTGACTGACAGATAATGCTTTGTGGCATTAAGTCCAGCTTTTGCAATAAAGAATTAATAACTTAAATTAAATATTATTGACCATGACGACGTTTGTAAGGGTGTTTTGATTGAAAGAGAATTTGAACCGATACACGCATAAACTATCGAGTTGCAAGCGTCCATAGGTAACCACTTATTATAAGTTGTTTGCCACCGACGTGGTGTAAGAAATATTATAAATCGTTAATTACAAATTATCCAGTAGCTTTAGACATGAAAATAACATGTAAGCTATAATTTATACGCGTACGAAGTCGCGGGCAAAAGCTAGTAAAACTAATAAGGGTCACGAATGGTCAGTTAACTGTATTAGCGTTTGTACACACATATATTTTTTTAATATCTTGCTCTTGATATAAAATTTAAGCACCCTTTTAACTTGATCGATGAATTTCAAAAAACGCTGAAATTAGATTTTTAATCTTTAAACAAACAGTTTAAACCCGAAGTTACACTTTACTTTAAAAATGTCTTGCTCTCCATACAAACTTTGAACCCCCTTATATTTTTTACTACTGGGGAGGAATCCACAAAGCTCTTAGACTACTAGCTGCATTTATATAAAGCCCAGTATAACTTGCACCACCGAATACCCATATATGTGCTACAATTCTAGGGACCAAATTACATTAGGGACTAGCTGTCAATCAATTCAATGTCGCCTTATGAATATAGAGCTTAGAAACGCAATGTTAGGCCCATCTGGCAATTTCGACTTATTATCAATTCTGTCAAATTCTCATTACTTCATCACATATTTTTACCGACGATGTTTCGTCATATATAGCGGTCTCCGTAGCCCAGTGGGTAGTGACCATATCCCGGATGACGGGAGTAAAAATGCACTTTTGTCACTAGTGCTTAGTTAAATATCGACTATTCTATCGACATCCATACGAACAAATTATTGAATCAGAAATTTATAGATCAAACTTATTATCTTACATGTCAGGTTGTTACACAATATTAGGTACATCAGGTAAGTATAGATACCATTTCAGTCAACTAATTACATTGGTACTATAATTATATCATACTCACGGGAATGATCGTAAAATAGATAAAGTGAATGACAGTTATAAATAGATACTTTTCACATAACTTACAGACCTCTTTCATATCATATTTGCATATCGCAATAAATAAACAACCGCTATCTGACATTGACTCAAGTCAATCGGTGTCAATCTTAGAAATTACATTGAGACGAACTAATTTACTATCATTTATTTGATTCATTATCATTAATATCATCGAGCCGCCACCATGCCACGCAAGAAGAAACAGCGTACTTGGATAGCCGATTACGCGGAGTATATAGAAGATCGAGGTGAACATTTATTTTGTAAAATATGTGAAATCACAATGTCAAATTCCAAATTTTCCGTACAAAGACACATCAGAAGTAAAAGGCACAGCGGTTTTTCAACAAAAACACAAAATTTATTCAATATGGAACTGTTCAAGTTTATTTTGACTTGCAACATCCCCTGGACCCAGGTTAAAAACGCCATTTTCAATAATTTCATTTGCAATTGCATATCCGGAAAATTTTGTAAAGTACGTATTCCCGATGAATCTTTTCTGAGAAAAACTACTTTGGACATTGCATATAAAGAGAAAATGCACCAAATCAGGACTGAACTTGCAAATGCTAGAATTTACGTAAGCGTAGACGAATCCTCAGATGCAAACGGACGTCAAATCGGTAATGTAATGGTTGGAGCTTTATTAAAAAAACAGATGAGTACCCCACACATTATATCGAGTTTTTGGTTAGACGAAGTTAATAATGTTACTATATCAACACTCATTAGAATTGCCTTGGAGAAACTATGGGGAAAGACCATAATAAACACGACAGAGTCTTGTTACTCCTTACGGATGGCGTAGCCTATATGTTAAAGGCAGGAAAAAACTTGAAAAAACTTTTTCCTAATTTAGTTCATGTTACATGTCTAGCTCATGGCGTAAATAGGGTGGCTGAAAAAGTTCGATTACTTTTTCCCTCTGTGAATAATTTAATCGCATACACAAAAAAGGTGTTCCGAAAATCGCCTAAAAGAATAAGAACGTTTCGTCAAATGTTACCAACTGTTCCTTTACCACCGCAGCCAACTATAATAAGATGGGGAACATGGATAAACGCGGCCTGCTACTATCATAAATATTTGCCTGAAATCAAGCGAGTCATACAAATATTCCCTAATAGGGATTCAATGTACATATATTTTGAAAGTCAAACGTGCAATGAAGGATTTAAATATTTTGAATGATCTAAAATGGATAAACAGTAATTTGTCAATAATACCTAGTACAATAAAACAATTACAAAATCAAAATTTAAGCCTGGAAGCCAGTTTAAATATAGTACACAAGTTGAAAGTGCACTTGTCAAGATTACGGTTACATCCTCAAGGTAAAGTTATTCACAACAAGTATCAGGATGTGTTGAAGAAAAACGTTGGCTTTTTAACTTAAAACATCTTAAATAATTTGATATCTGGTAAAGAAGTGGAAGTACGTTGTACAGAAGAAATCCATAACCACTATGAATTATTTAATTTTGCTCCGATTACTACAGTAGATTTAGAACGGTCCTTTAGTTGGATGAAATGGATTTTATCGCCAAGGCGAAGGAGTTTAAAATCAGAAAATTTAGAAAAAATCATAATTGTATATTACGAAAACTATATAAAATACTGAAAAAATACAAACATTTCGTTTTAATTTTATTTTCAACAATAATTAATACTTCTGCATATCATAGCGGTAGTCCAGTAGGTACATCGTGCTTTTTATCGACATCGATTTATATGATATAAAATGTGTGTCCTCGCACTATAAAGCTGTCAACGCATTTTTGCTCCCGTCATCCGGGGTATGGTAGTGACTCTGCCTACGAAGCTGGAGGCCCCGGGTTCGAATCCCGGTCAGGGCATTTATTTGTGTAGTTATCACGAATATTTGTTCCTGAGTTATGGATGTTATATATGTATATAAGTATCTATTATATATATCATCGCCTAGTACCCACAACACAAGCCTTACTGAGCTTACCGTGGGCCTAGGTTGATTTGTGTAAGATTGTCCCGTAATATTTTTTATTTTTTTTATTTTATATAATTACGACTTCAATTGATGATCAGATATTTTAGCAGCGCTGCCCATAATCATATATTTATGCTGGTGACTGTATATATCCGTTCACTCTTGACCGTGTATAGATATTTTTGACTTCTGATTTGTTCACATGTACATGATATTTAAGCGTGTATATAATATCGACCTCTGCTTTGTTCACAAGTATATGACAAACATGTGTACATATATTTATGGCTGCGTGTTTGTTTGTCTACATATAATTGTCTTGCATTGTACAGATATTTATGAACGTATCAGCGTACAGATATTAATGACTCGATAGATGTATACATATTTCTGATCGAATCGTCGCATGGATATTTATGACTAATCGATAGTACAGATATATTTGAAGTTCTGGGAACGTACATATATTTATGCCCTTGACTGTACCTAATAAAATTGTTATTGGGACGTTATTGGGAAACTTTTCAAATGTATTTAACCTATGTACAGTCAACCAATTTGATTCCTAGGCCATCATAGAACCTTGCCATGTTGATGTTGTGAAGGGACGCCTGGCCGGAAACAGGCGGGCAGTCGACCGCTTGTCGCGGTCATTCAGCCCAATTCCCTTAGTTTGGAGCCTCAGGTTACTGTCCCGGCGGCGTTCCCACATCAAACTCTTCAATTCTTCTCGTTTTCCTGCAGAACAGAAGGACATCTTTAAGGTCGATATCCCTCAATTCCCTCTCCTCTAACATATCTTTACCGAATGTGTTAAACCGCGGTGCCGCGTACATAACACATTCCGCTAGTACATGCTTGCTTGTTTCTTCCTGCGGGCAAATAGCGTCGTTACTTATACCTTTTATCGGATTAGGCCTAGTTCTTCACAATCCTAAATTTTCACATTTCTCAGATATTCACATTCCAAAACATTCAAATTCCTAATTTCTCACATACCTACGTAACCACATTCTTAAATTATTAACATTCCCTTCTTTTCACATTCCCAATTATTCACATTCCAAATTTTTCACATTCCGTAATATTCGCATTACTAAATTATCACATTCCCAGATATCCACATTCCAAAAAAAATCACATTCTGAGATATTCACATTCCAACATTTTCACATTGTCATGCTGTCACTTTCACAAAATCATCACGATTCCAGCTTTTGGCATTACGAGTATTAACTCCTTGAGACTCCGTACGATGATTTTATCAGTATAGTAATTTTAAACATAAAGTAGTCGTCCGCGTGAACTACTGTATCATCTTCCGCTTCCTATTGTATTATCTTGGTTAATTTTGTTTTGAAGTCAAATATGACAGCGCATGTAGAAGATCTGCTTGAAAACCAACCCGTCATTAACCTTTTAACCGCCAAATGTCCAATAAGTTACTTGCAATTTTCAACTCTGTCATAATAAATCAAGAATGTGTCATGAACATTTTCACTTTATCTGATACAGTTTTACACAATTTTTTTTTGGGAAATGCAAGTGACCTGGGAACGTTTGGTTCAACATAGCGGTTTTTTTGCCACTATAAAACGTGAGCCAGGAAAATCATGCTTTTACGCTATTACGCGTGGTCCACTGGAATTAAAAAAATTAGCCCTTTTTCATTTCTACATCCCTATTGCACAGCCAAAAAACTAACTTTTGGGATGCGCGTTTAGAGATGATTATTAATTGACTCTGTGTTTCTTAAAGGGTAGCGGGCTGTCATCGATTATGAAAGAAATTGCTTAAAGAGTGAATAATTTTTAGGAAACATGTATGACTCTTTTATTAATCAAAACACATCACAACACAGTAAAGTGGCATCATCATAAGATGATGTGTCACACAGTGGAACCATCATTGATTAAAGTCAGGTCATTTCTGAAAAGTCCCAAAGCTTCGTCTCGTCCCCTAACGGCCCTAACCCAATAAATCTGAGTATCTCAATGCATATCACGTATTTATAGAGAATTTTGATATATTAAATACGTCTAAAAATATCTGGATGTGAATCCTGTAAAGTTGAAGAACGATAACTGATTTCAAGTCAACGTTTTATAAAAAAAGTATTTTTTTAAGGTTTCAGGCGTGCGTACAAAACTGTGAAAAAGTAATACTATTAAAAAACGTAATCCGCATTTTTCTTCGTTTAATTGTAATAATAATACCTCGTACCTTACTTAGGCCACTCAGCAAGCTTCGTGGCCTAAACGCGGTACTCGACTAAAAAGCTCTCTATTATAACACGTTTGTGAAAAATACTATTAGTTCTATTCTATACGTCTTAGTTTCATTAATGTTTTATCAAAAAGAACTGCCACAGCACACCCTGTATATCAGACGATGCCAGTTAAAGGGTTAATATCTGAACTCGTACTATGCCACTGCATGCGTCAAACCAAAAAAGGCAACATGGTATTTTTCACTCCTTCTATTCGAAAAACAGTCTTTTCTAGCCCGTTTATAGGGAGCAAAACTTGTTTTTGGTCCCTATGCATATTTTTTTTTTCAATTTATCTTTTTTGCCCTAAGGAGCAAAATTCAATTTTGCTCCCTGCACGCTAGTCATAGACCACATAGAGAAGAAAGCATTAAACAATTATTTAAAAAAATCTGTGGGTCTGAGCGAGGCCAGATACAATTATATTATTTCTGTAGCGTGTTTAAGGAGACACTTTTATTGAGTGTTTTTTTAATACCGCGCTGTTTTGTTCTTGGAGCGTTTAGGGTCTCATATATTGTTTTCCTTGAACGCTTTTGAATATTAATATGGTTAATAAATAAAAAAATGGATTTACTACCTACCTAATACTTTCTAATAGCTACGTGTTATTTCAAACAATGTTTATTTGATAGGCATAATATGATTACTAATAAATATAAATACATTAAGTAACATAAAGTTCGTATATTTTTATAAAAAAAAACCGTCGTGACTAATGACTAGCACGTAAAAGCATTTTGTATACTAATATTTTCAATTTAAGATGATGAATTCATCCAGTTCAACTGAAAATTATACGTTAAAATCGAAGCAACAAACGTCAAAAAAACTTCAATAACAAAGCCATATTCTTTTGAAATACCTACTTATATGAAACCTTGTTCTTAGGTAAAAAATATCGTGTTTTTAATTGTCATGGAAGGAGTGAAAAGAATAGTGTATTACGCGGGCGCAAAATTATTTATATCGGGCGACGTTGCTTGAATCCTTCACTACGCTCAGGAACGCGCTTCCCTTCGTTCTGGATTCAATCAGTCAACCTCGATACAATATATGAATTTGCTCCCTTGTAATACAATCTACTATTACTCCTAACAATTCTAATATTTCTATGCGAATTGAAGTGAAGAAAAGGGCCATGGAACAGTGGTACTCCTTCATGATGAAATCATGTAAAGAATGGAGAGGAAGCGTGGATAAAACTTGTGATGAGCTAAGTATGTAAAGATTGACTATGTGAAAAATAAAGTTTGTGAAGAATTGGGACTGTTGAGAATTTGGAATGTAAACAACGGGGATCGCGAATAGCTGGATTTTTGCAAAGTTGGCATTGTGAATAATAGCGACTGTTAAGAATTGGTAATGTGAAGAAGGTGTGAAGAAAGGTAGTATTTTGAAGAACTGGGATTGTGAAGAATTCGGTCAGTGAAAAGTTGGGATTGTGAAGAACTGGGCCTAATCCCTATTATCTTTAAGTGTCTATTCAGAGTATTGTGCCCGGTTATGATACCAGTCAGCAGTCTCAGATTGCTCTTACCCAGTTTCAGCAGATGCCTGGTCCTGGTGATTAGATTAATGCCTCCTATCATCATCTTTGTCTGTCTGCATCCAGATGCTTCCCTCCATTCTCTTTCCCCTTGCCATTGTAAATGCTATGTCAATACGGGTTACTAGGATTATTGCGTGGCTATGTAGCAGTTAAAATGACAGGGTTCTACGGTGGCATAGGAATCAAATTGGTTGACCGTACATCAACATATAAAAGCATAACGAAACAAAAAGTACATTATAAATATGTATTTATTTCAGTATGATACCTACGTTTCACTTAAAAACTTAACCTCCATTTGCTAAGACAGTCAGTTAAATTATCAGAAGATGACAACTCCAAAAGGTTTTCGGAGGTGGGCAATGTTTACACTCGGGCATAAACATTACGAGATTACATTGCCCATCCACACAATTTTCATTCTAATAAGTCTCTTTAGTTCAAATTATAACAGATATACCCTACAGGAGGTATATACTTAACTACCAGCAATAGGAAACGTTCTTCTTAGGGTTTCCCATTTCTCATAATGTCATAATGCACATTGAAATTTCGACAAAATTTGGCCCGCACAAACACGAGGCTCACATTGCACAATTTGCTGCAAGCTCCTGGATGAAGTTACAGACAAATTCAAACTAAACTACTGGACTCAAAATAAAGTCATAAATTTTGTTTAAAATTTTATTTTCTTGCAATAGATCTCCCTGGTGGCAATATAGGACAAACGCCTAATAACAAATGATAATATTAATATTGTAGCTGTAGCGGCATTAAAGGATGAATTTGCAATATTGCAAGGTGACCTAGCCGCAGCAAAAAGGAACCAAGATGGATTAAAACAACTTCACGATCTCTGTAATCGAGATTTTGAAGTAAGTTATTTTTCGGCACCTTCTTCGTAGTTACTAGAAGATTAGGAAGTCTTTGGTACAAACTTTTATCTGCTAATGTACTTTTATGCACAATAATTTATTTGGCCAATCAACAATTTATTTGTTGCTTGTTGCCATGGTTAAGTCTCCTGGCTCACTCTTCAGAACTATGATTTTCTGGGGCTTAAACCCACAAAGCACGTGTTTTTAGGGTTCCGTAGTCAAATGGCAAAAAACGGAACCCTTATAAATTCGTCATGTCTGTATGTCCGTCCGTATGTCACAGCCACTTTTTTCCGAAACTATAAGAGCTATACTGTTTGTCGAAGGTAGGTAGATGCGGGAAATGAAAAGGTCACACAGGTAGGCAACATACTCCAGCGTCAACACTGTTGAAACTTGGTAAGTAGATGTATTCTGTTAACAGCATTAAGATTTTTACACAAAAATCGAAAAAAAACATTAACTTTTAGGGGTCCCCATACTAAGAACTGAAACTTTTTTTTTTCATTAAACCCATACGTGTGGGGTATCTATGGATAGGTCATCAAAAATGATATAAGGTTTCTTTCATCAGTTTTTTCTAAACTGAATAGTTTGCGCGAGAGACACTTCCAAAGTGGTAAAATGTGTGTGCCCCCCCCCCCCCCTGTAACTTCTAAAATAAGAGAATGATAAAACTAAAAATAAAATATGATGTACATTACCATGCAAACTTTCACTGAAAATTAGTTTGAACGAGATCTAGTAAGTAGTTTTTTTTAATACGTCATAAATCGTAAACCGCAATTTATTATACGGAACCCTTCATGTGCGAGTCCGACTCGCACTTGGCCGCTTTTGTTATATTAGTAAACCCATATAACAAAAGCAAGCGTAACATGCACATACAGGTTGATTCGGGAGATTAAAAGCTACCTACTCATTCTAACCTGCATTGGTATAAAACTTATGATATTTTGTTTAGTGTTAAAAAAATATTTTTTATGTTGGTAACAGAACTATTAACGACAGGCATGGTCACTTTACACTCCGGATTTCTCCGGAAGTTGACGTTGCTACGGTTACGTTGTGTAGGGGGTGACCATAATTAGAGAATGAAACTACTATACTAAACAAAATGTAAAAAAAATGGTGTGTTCAACTTAATTACGATGGTGAACGATGGATCAATAAATAAATAAATATTTGCGGACAATCTTACACAAATCTACCTAGTCCCAAACTAAGCAAAGCTTGTACTATGGGTACTAGGCGACGATATAGATACTTATATAGAGAAATACATACTTAAATACATAGAAAACATCCATGACTCAGGAACAAATATTCGTGCTCATCATCACACAAATAAATGCCCTTACCGGGATTCGAGCCCAGGACCTCTTGCTTCGTAGGCAGGGTCACTACCAACTAGGCTAAAGCGGTCGTCAATGGATCCATGATGGATGGATGGCATCGTGGTGTTAATGGATTAACATTAACTGAATGTGTAGGGTTGGTGCTGTTCACGTCCCCTGAATCACCCTGTATATCTAGAGTTAATAAAGATATTTCTTCAATCTTCAAGTTATTTTGCTTTGATTGCCAGAGAATTCGGAAGAGACTTGAAATGATCAGCCGAAACAAAACCACGCAAGAAGAGGCTTTGGAATGTCTTACGACAAAGGCGAGGGTCGACGACGTCAACAGTTTTTTGTCAAGGGATCAGCTATATGCCGTTGTTGGATTTTTGCAACAACAAATGAATCATATGCATGGTATAATTGATTCCGGGGAAGTCAGTTGGCAGGTAACTTAAAAAAATGTGATTTTAGAGAGGTAACATCACTAACATTAGAATGCCATCGGTATCAGCCCAACTGAGGAAGTGCCTCAACCTTGCAGAAGACCGCAGCTATAATAACACCGCTAGGTACTTGCTCTGTGTACATGGTTAAGTGCTTTAAATAAGTACCTACTGTAAATGACCCAGCCTAGGCAAATAAGATGTAACTTTGAATCGATATAATCCCTTCGGCCGTTTTCGCAACTGCGATTCGCAACGCAACCAGTTGCGAATCAAGAGAACTTTTTTCTGAGCCGCAACATGGTTGCGAACAAAGAATAAGAACTTCCCAAACTTACATAGTTGCGATGGGAGAAAAGCATTTCTTAATTCGCAACCAGTAGCTAAGATAATGAATAAAAAAAACGCAAATAAAACAAAAAATCGCAATGTACGTTTACTTAACAAAAACATAAAAACTCCACAAACTGAAACAAATTAAACAAAGTAATCTTCTATCTTGCCTTTAAAATTAAATTAATTAATTGTATACTGAAATATTATATTCCTCGAAAGGCCTTTTCCACCCTTTTTTGCCCTCATTTAGATTGAGTATGAGCAAATAATTTATATATGCAGTGCCCCACGCAAATTAACGCCAGTACGGCTGTCACGGATTTCAATGAGACTCATGTGACGGTGGCTGGTTGCAGAGCATGCTTGATGTCACATTATCCAAATAACACGAGTATTAAATAATATAACGAAATATATTTTAAGCTACATGTTTATCAAAATACATAAACAACAATACAATGCCAGTTGAGACAATCATTCGAACACATGGTTCTTATACATTTACATCTGTTATAGACAGTCACAATAGCCATTTATAAAATATACGTACATTAAAACCTAATAAGTAATAACTCACGCGGCAGATATAGTGGTAATTTACAAAAGTGTCCTTCAGTTAGCACATACGACTGTAATGTCTGCCTTACTATTAACCAGAGGGCGTACTTTTCATGCCGATGACATCAATTTGACGTCACGCTGCATATAGGATGATCCCAAATAGTTTTATTGTAATTATTAATCATTAGTCGTCAATCATTCACAAATAACTTCAAAAGTAATCTATTCACACGTGGAATAATTAATACTTGATACGTGAAACGTAAATCAAACTATTTGTTTTGTTTTTATACATACATTTTATTAAATGGTATTGTTACCACCAGGGCCCGTACTTATCATGCCGTTGACGCAAAAATGACGTCACGCTGCATAGAGTTTGATTGCAATTGTATGTATAAAAACAAAACAAATCGTTTAATTTACGTTTCACGTATCAAGTAGGTACCTATTAATTATTCCACGTGTGAATAGAATACTTTTGAAGTAATTTGTACATGATTAAAATGATTGACTAACGATTAATAATTATAATAAAACTATTTGGGATCATCCTATATGCAGCGTGACATCAAATTGATGTCATCGGCATGAAAAGTACGCCCCCTGCATTAACCTTGCCTTGCTTATTCATTGCCTTATTGATATACTATTCTCAAAGAACTTGTATTTTATTTGACAATTCTAACTTGCCTTATTCCGGAATGTGTTACTAAGGTTAGGAAGGGGATATGTATTTCCACCAAATTTTGATTTGATTTGTCTTTACGAATATTTCGTTGCATGGTATGGCTGTTATTGCAAAAAAATTTGGTTTTCCATCGCACTTACGATATTCTATTCAAGTATCGAAACAAACCACATACGAGTAGAACACAAAATTAACCACGAAAGTATCGGTCGAACCACCAGGAAAAATAAAATTAGTGATCGAATTAAGAGGATTTTACAAAGTCTCGTGGTCCGATCGATCGGACTAGATGAACTTTTAAAATCCCGTTAGTCCGATTGATCGAACAAGTCGATCGGACCATGCGACGTAAGGGATTTAAGAAGATGCATAAACACGGCTAAACTACGAACATAATCAAAATCAAACATTTATTCTGCAAATATAATACATGTCAATCAATAATTTGCATTAAAAAAAACCAGTCAAGTGCGAGTCTGTCTCGCGTACCGAGGGTTCCTACAAACTTTCACCACGCTTTATTAAGAAAAAAATGTATGTTGGTTTTTCAGAAATATTTTTTTTTCAAGTGAACCAATTTCGTTAATATTTTTTTCATTTGCTAGAAGGTACTTTCAGAATACTTCCATACAAAAGTTCTACTGTTTCGGGATGTGACACGGCCGGAAATTGATATAAATTACAAAATAAGTGAAATATACGTCAAATATCCATTTTGTTATGTGGGGTTAATGCGTTAGTCATAAGTTTTTGTATTTTCGAGAATTTTTACAGCGACACAAATTTTCCGTTATACTGTGCCAGATTTATTAAAATAAATTAAAATAGTCACTTTACCTTAAATAACCCTATAGATAAAAATGAGAAGAAGTCAAATTTGATGACCATGACGGTCAATCAATATAACCATTTTGTAAAATTCGTTGACCTTAACGCGTTTTTTTTTCAATATTGCCTCGGTACCCCTTGTCGAGTAACATGTTTCTCAAGCCTAAAACTATCCGTGATAAATATGCCGTCTAATCACTTGATATTTGCATTAAAAGAATCGTCCGATTCGCCCTAAAACAAATATTACACAAGAAAAAATACGTATACCTTTTGCCTATCTAGTAAATATATGCACGATATTGGCCTGAGATAAATTTATCATCATTCATTTCTTCCTCAGCACTGTATAGAAGACTATATTGGATACCTTAACGAAAAAGGAGACCACCTCCAACTGCTATCTTTACACCAGTCTCTGCGAAAATACGTTGCAGACATTAATGCCCAAGTCAACACTATGCTGGATATTGTCGGCGATTTCCCTGAGAATGTGTTCCACAAGAAACTTGACCGCGATAGCAATTGTTTATGTTGTGGTACACCAGTCAATGTAAAAGTGACTGAGAAATACATGAAACTGGCGAAGCGATTGATAAGTCGTAATCGACCATTAAAACCTCTTGTGACTGAGGAAAAGGATACTGAGAAACCGTGCTTTCCAGGACGACCTATACCACATCCTTTGGATCCCAGGTACTTATTCGTTTTGCTATAAACAGAAATTTCGTCGTAATCATGAATGCCTGGGGACTGCTATAGCGCGGCAAACTTCTTGTATATTCATGCAATGGATCGCCCATAGGCAGAGTGCAGACTGTAGGTCTATATCTACCGGTCAATCAAGTAAAAAAATCGATGGATTTTCAAACTTTGCGGCAAAACTAGAAAAGATACACTTGTAAGTCACAAAAGATAACTAGTATTTCAGCTTTACATTCCAATTTATTATTTCAAGATAGGTGCAAATTTGTGAAAATTACGTTGAGAAAACCAACAACGCAAAGTAAATAGCTTTTCCTTACAAAATAAAAAAATATCGAAATTACTTTGTTCTAGAAACCAGCGCTTTTAGTACCTATGGGCAGAACTGCAAAGAGACAGTCTTAAATCATCAGTAATTACACTAATTACGTAATCTTCATTGCTGTGGGGGGCTTTTTGACAAATGAGAATTTTAGTCGCACCGCTTGTCTAATATAATAATAAACTTAAATGTAAATCTGTATTACTTACCTTTTGTGTTCTACATTACTTTTGTGTATCGTTTTAAGAAGTTTGAATATCCGTGGTTTTTTTTACTTTTGATACTACTAAGTTACCGTCGCCGACGGCAAACTGTATTTTTTTTACATTATGGCAGTGCGCTTGAGTAAAAACTGTTGTTTGTGACCATAAACGCATGTGCTCACGAAATTTGAAGTATGTAATTTGGAAAACCATAGCTTCGAGTTTTTAAAAGTCCGGCTCCTATTATGGCCTATCTTAGGAGCCGGGCCTTCCTTGGTGCTACCGTATTGGAGGTAAAAGGTTGAAATAACGTTTTTGTATTGACAGAGCTTTGGTCTGCGATCGGTACTGCGGAGCTTCGATTAGCAAGAGTGAAGAAAGTCTCACTTCGACTATGGGGTTGGACGTCGTTGATATGAACCCAACACATAGGGACATTCAAAATAGGGTAAATACTCGCGTGGGACTCAAAGCCTGTTGAATGAGAATCATAAAATTTGGCAACAACACAGAGAATAGGGTGGATCCTATACTAGGAATGGTCCCTATACAAAAACTTGTAACCGACATCAATATATGATGGAACAAAGGCCGCAAATATATCTGATGACAACTCTATTCCTAGAGCCGTTAGAGCGTGTCAGATAGTTTTGCGGCCTTTGATCCATCATATATTGATGCCGGTGACTGTTCAAGTTTTAGAGTGAGGCGAATGCATCATGTGTTCATGTGGGGCCCCGTATGAATGGGCTTCATTAGCACAACTGTAACAGTTTTTAATTATTTTTACTATAAATAGTTTTTAATAAAAATGCGGATGTTATCGCTTAAGTTTCCAAAGCGAACAATACGGTCGATCATATCGTATATTGCCGCAAATTTACACTATGGAAAATACCTTCGAGCCTCGATGCCCGAACTAATTAATAATTACATACCTACAAGTTTGTACGGAACCCTCAGTGCGCGAGTCCAACTCGCACTTGTTTTTGTTTTCCTTTAACAGCACATCAAACTAGCATGCGGTACATCAGGCTTACAAGGGTGTGCCGTATGAGATAAGCCGTAACGGCGTATACCTCTCTGGTACGCTATGGATGCAATTCGCAAACCAGGTTTTTTTTTCTTGCCTTGTTTGGCCTGCAGCGTGGCCAGTTACTAATCTGCTTAACCTGTGGTGTAGAGTAGCGCTAACCCCCTTTTCACGCAAAATAGGTACACTGGATATTGTTATTTTCAGGTGCATTTGACCTGCACGCCGTGTACCCACTCTGAGGAGACTCTTTTAAAATAGATTTCGTGTTAGAGGAATTATCTATCAGGTCTTTTCTCAATAGCGAACTGTCGAAAATGGCTTGAATGTCAGACATGACTTGATATGGATGGATACAGCAGCGTATTGATTTATTATTTTGTGTGTTATTATGCTTGAGTTTAGATTTTTATTAAGTTTTAGTTTTTATTGTTTAGATTTATTATACCTAGTTGTAAATGTTTTTAACCTTGTCCATCGTTTAACTATACAGCAGTTTTCTTTTATAATTTGTATTATAATTTATTTTTAATAAAGTGAAAGTTATATTATTCGGAGTATAATTTTATTCCGAGATTAGCCCAAACCTTCAATTTAAATGTTTAACCTCAAAGATTACGTCCTTATTCCGGTTTGATGAAATCTGACCTTTTAGAAAGAAAGAAAGAAATATATTTACTGTTGGAGAAGCCGGGATATTCATACAAACACCTTCTCTGTTCCATGAATTTATTGATAATGCACTGTGTGTGGCCCCGAACTCACAAAAGCAAACAAACAATATATGTGACATCTATCTTAGTATAAAGAGCTAAAACAGATTAACCCTTTTCCAGACCCGCAGTTGAAAGATGACAATCGAATGTCAGTCTTATTCATTGACGTTAAAATATATGTTTGACAGGCTTCATGTGGTCAATATAACGCCTATGCCTGGAAAAGGGTTAAAGAGTTTAGATTGGTTCATATACGAGCTCCATATAGTATGTTCCAACACTGGCCCTTGAACCAATATAAACTCAACGTCAACACAAAAAGTTACCACACAACACAATAAATAAAGCACAAAGTAGTGCACACATCTGCTGTCCTTACAACAAAACAACTCAGTAGAAAAAAATTAAAAACAGTATAAATTAATAAATGGGCCAATCAACTTTTGGACCCACAGTATTTTGTCCGGTAACGCAAGATACAGAACTGTCATGTTTGTTAGAGAAACTGATATAAACCAGGTACCCAATTGTGTATAACGATGGTTTACACCAGCAGTTACGATATGCCACAGATTTTTATTGGATTGATAGACACAGGTTTGAAATCGGTTGATTTGAAAGTTTGTAAAAAGTAACACAGGAGACAGAAGAAGTGTGGGTGAAAAAGTTGATTGACCCAAATATATCCGTAACATATAAAACAGTAAAACTACTAACGATATATGAAACGGATCTAAAATAATTTGAAATACTAGTTCTATACACTACTAATGCCTTGATCACACCTACCGAGCAAACGGGCGAGACATTTCTCTCGACCGAGTACTCTGTACGTATAAACAGTCACTCGCTATATTATACGCCCCGAGGACTCGGCCGAGAGCACTGTCTCGTCCGTTTGCTCGGTACGTGTGATCAAGGCATTAGAAGAGATCTCACTTAGGCATAACAAATAAACGAGATACAAACTTATCGATCGTGTTTTTCTTTTACCAATGGTTTGGTCAACACGTTGGCCACCATTTTGGTCAGTGGAGAGATACGTAAGGGTACCTTTGTCTGCAATTTCCCTAATTAAAGTGTCTCATTCGCCGTCCTAAACCCAAAACGTAAGTGAGGAAACTGTTTATATTTTTCAAAAATAATTGACGCAGCTGAAAATTCTTCAGCTTTTTTCTGGTGCTAAGGAAAGTTATTCCTATCACCAAAAAAAAAATCAGGCACTTCTGAAATTTTCATCCATTCCCAATTCCTGACAATTTTTCTTCGGAAACATTCTGACTGGCAGATGCCATCTTTTGTTTCTTACGAGAAAATTTGGAAAATAACTTGATCCAAAAAAATTACGTATTCACTTTAAGAACTAGGTGAATGTTGAATGGTGCAGAATCCATGTTGGAGAAGCCGGGATAGTCATAATAAACACCTTCTCTGTTCCATCAATTTATTGAAAATGCACTGCGTGCCGCCCCGAACTCACAAAAGCAAACAAATTATATATGGGTATATACGCGAAAAATTGTAGGTACCTTTATATTCATAACATCATTACACGTATTACGTACATGACTGCATATTACGTGGTTGACAATAATAAAGCTTAGTTCATTACATAGATTTATATATACAAGTACCAAGAAATGGAGTATTTTGTAGTCTCATCCGCTCCCTATATCGTTTTTGCCTTTCAGGATATGCGTATGTCATAGTGCGTGTGCACTCATCTTAAGAGGATTGTGAAGTGTCGATACGCGGCGCGAGTAGGTATTTAAAAAAAATCTATCTGTCTCACACCGCTCTGCCTCCCGACCCGTATCGTGCGATAGAGAGAATTGCAAGTCCTGGAGGTTGTTGCCTACATTTTCTTGTTGAAATATGGTTTCGGGTGATAACGTTTTTACCCCCCTAAACCTTAATGAAATTGAATAATTTTGGTATAATTGGATTAGGTACACTTTAATCTATGTCTGTACGTTTTCCTTTTTTAGTTAATCAGTTTAGATTAATTTAAAAAAAATAAAAAGATAGACAAAGTTTTTAAGTCAAAAATATAGATTTTAGATGCTAATAACTTTTAACGTAAGCAATATTTCTTAAAAATCAAAACGTACAGACCTAGTATTTCACTATATCTACAATATGTCCAAAAATTATAAAAATCTATCGATGTTTACGGGGTGAAAAACGTTATCGCTTTTTGTATGAAAATTTACAGGTTCACAATCCTCTTAACAATCGGTCATAACTGTAGCGTAACACATTTTGTAACACATTGTTCCATTCAGGACAAAAAATTGGCAAGACATAACTTAAAAAAAGAAAGCACTCAATTGCGATTAGCAATGGACTGCGAATCAATTTAATTATGTTATTGAATCGTAAATCGGCATAATCACGTGTAATATAACCATATTGTATTTCTACTTACCGTGCAGTTTCCACACAAAAAAATATTTTTTTCGAACCACAAAACTGTCGTTGACACAAAAAATCATTACACTGAGCAAATATAGGTGCTCTTCTTTTTTTTCTATGTTGGACATGTTTTCAAAAAAAAAAAAAAAATGAATAAAAACTGTATGACGGCGCATCAAGAGAATCGGCTTGATGGCGCTAGTGTCGCTTATTCGATTTCCGAACGAAATGTCAAATGACGTAACACCGGACGCTGGGGTGGCGGCCATTATTGGTTGGGCACTGACTGACCGCGGTCGCCATGTTGCGCTCGCGCCTCACGTGTTGCGGTGGAACGTCTTATTAAGCATAATCGATTGTAATCTGCGCCAATTGCTTGCATTATAGTCTGATTTGTCTGTAGTTCGATTAAACCATAATTAAGCTGTTCTGAACTCCTGGTCTCCTCGCCCGCCTACCCACCGACATGAATTCCTCGGATAAAGATAGTGTAAATGCTGATCACACCTATGCGTCGTCATGTATTTCATAAAAGCTTTTCATAAACATGTGGATTAAATATCACAGGACTTTATGTTAACTTAAAATCGGGATAGCAATTCCATTTCTTAAGTGACTGACAGTTTTTGCTGCAAGCGTGGTAGTTGGACAAATAGTTTTAGTATGGGAGTGAAGGTCAGTACCAATGAGAAAAAAATATACAAAAATATATGTAAGAACTCAAAATTAGTCAAATATACAATATCCCACAGATATGATTATTTGCGAATAACCATATTGCTAAATTAAAACAAATATGGGTCAAGCAAAAAAATCAAATGTACAACTTTTCGCGGACATACCCATATCCTGACATCTATCTAAGTATAAAAAGCTAAAACAGATTAAAGGGTTTAGATTGGTTCATATATGTTCCAACATTTATTTGGTGAGACAAATATTTTATTTTGCCGTTTTTATACATAATGGTACGGAACCATTTGTGCGCGAGTCCGACTCGCACTTGGCCGGGTTTTTTATTTTATTTATCGTTACACTTTCGCTGGAGTGGCCGTGGCCGTCATAGTGTGAGTTGCTTTACCACCGAGCGCTGGTCGCTGGAGCGGTGGTAAATATGTAAGTTGTCCGTCAAAATTTGCAATCCATTTTTCAGTCCCTTCTCGTTATCCAATTGAGCTGAAATTTCGCAAGCATATGTATATCGCATGACAATGCAATATTATGATGACTTGGAGCTGATCTGATGCTGAAGCTGGAAGGTGGCCATAGGAAATCCGCAATAAAACGACACAACCCCAACGAGTTTGGGCTCGTTAGAATCGTCTCAATGCAAGTTGATGATGGTATACAGAAAAATACAGGCGGCAATAAAAGCTTGTACCAAAAATTAAATTTTTGACAGAAACTTATTACTTATACATAATGGTACGGAACTCTTCGTGCGAGAGTCTGCCTCGCACTTGGCCGGTTTTTTATTTTATTTATCGTTACACTTTCGCCACAGTGGCCGTGGCCGTTACACTGTGAGTTGCGAGCTTTACCACCGAGCGCTGGTCCTGTCTTGCATGAAGATGTGACAGAGGAATGGCGCTTTCCTGTAGGGAGTATTTTGGCTCGTACACGTCATGGGAAATCTTCCACTTGCTCTCGTTCCCTCAACTCCGCCCTTTTTACCAGCATTCTATTAAAATTGATATTAAACTCGACACCGTCTGCCAAGTACTTCTGGCCATTTCAGGACTGACAGACTTAAGTAGGTTTACTCTGAAACTCTCGAATGTCCCATTTTTCGGTTATTTGCTACAAGTTTTATTCCGTCAAGTTTTTCGATATTTTGTTTAGTTATCGAGATATCAGGCTCTGGAAAGTCTGTAATTTTGTAAAACAACAACTACCTTCTTTGTCTTTGGCGGCTATTCTTCATCAACCTCGGGCACGAAAGCAGAGCATCAAAGGCCAAGGCTCTATCGACACAGCAAGTCTGTTGACATACATTTCACCGAAGACACCGAGATGAACGTCAAGCAAAATCTTGTTGTTTTCAAATTTAATCAGCTTTCATTTTGTATAGAGTAGTCATGTGGCTAGGACGCATAGTTTCTGAGATATAAACGAAAAACCGAAAAATGGACCTTCAAAATGACATTTTTGACAGTAACCAATACCAATTTCCGGACTAAGCATTATGTACATACCTGATATGGGCATGATTCTTAGTATTTTTTTACAATATATGTATATGTAAGTTCCTCAGACATTTTTTTTTATTATTTATCATACAAAAACTTAAAAACTAGTTTTACAAAATATGTCCCGCCAAACTGAGGACAGTTTGTTGGCGGATAACACGCTCGTTACCACTGTTGTTTTTATCCGAACTACCTTGGTTTATAATATAAACCAGGAAAAAGCGTTTCTACAAATAACTACATATTTAATTAAGTATACCTCGGTTATGCAACACGTCATGCCTTGCACTATATTTACTCCCGACTGCCGCTCTTTCCTCGTTGCAAAAAATAACTCATTGTTATTATTATTGCTTTCAGAAGAAGACACCTGAAGATCATGAAATTGCATGTATTTAATTGTCGATATTTTTGAAGCTCTTGATTGAAACATCGAACATAATTAGTTATGAATACTTATGAACTTTATTGTCATAATTTTTGCATGTAGGTAATTTATTGTATTTATTTTGGATGTACTTACTTAAGACCGATTTATTTAATACTGATATATTTTTATAGAATAAAAAAAAATCTTTGGTAATAAATAAACAAAGTTAATTTCTATAAAATTCTGGATTCTTATTGAGACTTTTTCTGTGATAGTTAGTTGTGAAAATTGGCACTGAAAATACCTAATTCATTATTAGTATTTAATACGATTTTCAACTAAATTTATTTTATAAGAAAGTCACAAATTCATCAGTAGGTAGGTAGAGGTACCCTTGAACGATGCTGTAAACTAGAATAGGCAACATTTTAATGACAATATATTAAACAACTAAGACTACAACCAACTAGATTTACAGTTTTCGACGTGTCATACAGTTTTCTAATATTTGCTGCTTGATAGGTAAACAATATTACAAATATTTAGCCATGTCTGATACTATTATGAGTGTTCAGGATTTAATAGAGACTACATTTCCGGATGAAATTGTAAGTAATAATTTTATTCTAAGTACACAATTTTAGTATCTTCATGTCAGGCCTATAATCTGCGTAAGTATATTGTACAATTTGGATCCGCTAAGTTTTGTGCTTGTATGTGTATATCTTGTTAAATGTATATTTTAACAATTCTTATTGTATTTTGACGTTTCAGACAAATAGCACAATTAACTTGAGATTACTGAAAACGGTTATAATCATAATCGCCAACCAGTTAAGAGTTCTTAACCGACAAGTGCAAGTAAGCGTCGACAGCGACGTAAAGCGATCTCCAACCAGTCTGCGTCCGAGTCAAGCGGTCTCTGAAATCAAAATAATAGTTCAGAATGAGGACAAACAACGACAAGCAAATAAGATACGTAAAGGTAGTATAGGAAAAGTAGAAATAAAAGAAAACGACGGTAAAGGAAAAATAAAGGGTAGAATCAAGAAAAAACATGAAGAAAATAAAAGGGATGAAAACCATGAAGAATCTGATAAAAACCGTAAATATATTAAGCCGATGCAATTTAAAGTTGGCAGCACTGACACGGCAGTAGGTGGGGACGAAGATCCGACCATACATGAGGGAGCCTCCATACACGACACCAAAGTAGATGTAAGCAGTTTCACACTAAATAATGCTCTTGGCGTAGAGGTTAATTCACCCTACTACGTTAGCGTTTAAATACATTTTGGGGTTTAGTTTGAAGTAGAGCGTATGGTTTGGCTTTTTATTCGTAAAGGTGAATACGAATCTGCGAATAACTACATATTGATATTTGTGTTGCGATTCATCACACAATTCCAAACTAAAGCTAATATGTAGTAGTATTAGTTTCCAGTTGCGATAGGTGGTATTTACCTTTAACCCTTGAAGTGACATTCACTTTTCATCAGAAACAAAAAAAAGCAAATATTAGACCTATAACCACAAGTAAATAAGACATTTGAATTTTTTGAAGGACTTGGAAGAGTTACGGGAGCGAGAAATAAGGACCATTAGTCAGGTAATATCTTAGCATAAATTCGAACTCTTATTAAATAAAAAAAAACCCGCCAAGTGAGATTCGGACTCGCGCACGAAAAACGGCAAAAAAATCACGTTTGTTATATGGGAGCCTCCTGTAGCCTAGTTGGTAGTGACCCTGCCTACGAAGCCGGAGGTCCCGGGTTCGAATCCTGGTAAGGGCATTTATTTGTGTGATGAGCACAAATATTTTATTCTTGAGTCATGGATGTTTTCTATGTATTTAAGTAGTTATTTATCTAAGTATGTTTTTTTTATTTATTCTGTTTTTTAGTATTTGTTGTTATATTTACCGGCAACAGAAATACATCATCTGTGAAAATTTCAACTGTCTATCACGGTTGTTGAGATGCAGCCTGGTGACAGACGGACAAACAGACAGACAGACAGACGGACAGCGGAGTCTTAGTAATAGGGTCCCGATTTACTGTTTGAGTACGGAACTCTAAAAAGATACCGAACTCAACAATAAACACTTGTAGGTAATGTCGCCACGTCTGTCTGTTCATCTGTCTGATTGACTCTTAGCCTTACTACTAGAAAGCTGTAATTTAGGCATAGGGCTACCACCTATACAAATAAAGTTATCACCAGGCATCGGAGTATTTTTAGCACGGTAAGACTAAAGAGAGCTATGGAGTCGTTGTACTTAAGCATTAAAATTTTATGTTTACTCATACTCATCCTCATTAATTTAATTCACAAAATAAATAATAACTATAAAAAAAATACACCACCATCTTCATTGACGAATAACAAATAATATGGAAGGTCCACGGAAAAACACGACAATTTTTTTTTAATGAGATTTTAATGTCACGCAATAGTTCATAATGAGCGCAACATTTTGACATCAAAATCTCATTAAAAAAAAAGTGACTAGACATGTTCTTTCCGTGGATCTTTCATATTATTTGTTATTCGTCAATGAAGATGGTGGTGTATTGTTATAGTTATCATTTATTTTTTAAATTAAATAAATGAGGATGTGTATGAGTAAAAATTTAATTTGAATGCTTACAACGACTCCATAGCTCACTATAGTCTTACCGTGCTAAAAATACTCCGATGCCTGGTTATCACGCAAACAAAGTGGTGAAATAAAATCTTAAATACAATTATAAATGACCCTTTGGGCCTTTCCATCGTGTACTCTCTATGGTCCATCTTTTGTCTGTATATCGTGAGATATGTCCAGCCCATTTCCACTTTAAGTTCAGTGCCTGCTTGAGAGCGTCTGTGAGTTTTGTCTTTTGTCGGATATTTTCCCTTCTCACTTTATGTATTTTCCTAATCTTCAACATACTCCTTTCCATTGCTGTTTGAGTACATTGAATTTTTTCTTTATCTTGTTTGTAAATACCCAAGTTTGACAGCCATACAGTAAGCAAGGTAGGAGACATGTATCGAACACAATTTTTTTCAGATTATAATTACCCTTTAGAATTTCTTTCAGGGGCCAAAATTTATTCCATGTTGCACTGATTCTCCTTGTTAGTTCTTCTTCGTTGCTGGACTTATTAAATGACAGCTGTTTCCCTAAGTAGACATAATTTCTTACATACTCTATGGTGTTTCCTTTTATCGCAATAGGCCTAATATCGCTATTAGTCATCAGCTTAGTTGTATTTATGTTCATTTCTAGGCCGATTTTAGAGCTTTCATCATCAAGTGACTTCATCAATTCTTCCATGTCTCGAGCGGTTTCAGCAATTATAGCTATGTCGTCAGCGAATCTTAGATGGTTTAAGTAACATCCGTTGACGTGCAATCCTTTCTTTGCCCAGTTTAGATTACCAAATATGTTTTCAAGTACTGCGATGAAGAACTTCGGCGACAAAGGGTCCCCCTGTCTGACTCCACTTTCTATGTTTATTTCTTCTCCTCTGCTTTCTAGTTTTACCTTACTCTTACAGTTTGCATGTATATATTTTAAGATGTTAATATATTTTTGGTCGACATTAAAGCGCTGTAGTGCATTCCAGATTGAACAGTGGCTGATGCTTTCGAAGGCTTTGCTATAGTCTACGAAGGCCACATACAGAGGTATATTAAACTCTCGATGTGGAAAACAATTATGCAACGCTATGGTGGCATTATGAAACGCACGTTCGCCCGGGATTCACTTGATTAGCCTAATAACTTTTTTCCTAATTTCAGTTTGAAAACAACTTTATATAATTTATAAAGTCAATTTGTATAATTTAATTTTTCATAATAATTGTTTGTTGGAAATACGTTTACCCTAAATTACGATTTTCATAATTCTTGTTTTGCCGAATATTATTATTTTACTAATCATCGCATACCCGAATAACGTTTTTACTTAGATTTTTTTTAGTCTAATACTGAATCATCATAAAATGTACTTGCTAAAAAGTAAAGCTTGTGGCAAAGGGCGGTAAAATGGAATGCATTTCCGAAACTAATGTAGGTATAGAAATAGTTCGGCTTAACAGGGACTAGACAAAATGAAATTATGCGACATGTACGTTAGACGAAATATAATTATGTCAGTCAACAAGTATACGAAATAAGATTATACAAACTAAAGATTAGGCAAAATAAAATTAGGTAAAGTGAGGAATATACAACATTGTTTTCACTCAAATAAAAATTAGGCAAAGTGAGCTATTATGCCAAACCATCTTAGTTCAAATAAAATAAGCAAACCGAAATTAGGCATAACGTTGTCAGGCCAAACATTGGTAACCCCCATCGACCATCTAAAAACGTTTTTAGAATGGTACATTAGTAACTAAATGGCCCAATCATTTACGAGATTTTTGCTATTCAACTGCAAAAGGACCTTAAAATGTGAGCACTAGTCTAGCAATACTTATGAATTAAAATAAAATTAAAAATTGAACTTGTGGTGGTGTATATTGACCAAAAAAATATTTTTAATGCTCAAATTGTTTACCGCCTGCGGAAATGCAAGCACAACATATTTTCTGAAATTCCCGGTTAATTCGAATCGTTAATTAGGATTACAAAAAAATCTATATCTCGAAAACTAAGGCATTATAACTAAACATAAAATTAAGTAAGCTTTTTTGGCATAAAATTACTAGTTGCTCTGAGCAGGTAATATGAAACGCCAACATCGTTTGTTCGTCTATCTCTATATTTGTCGCACTTGCGTATTCAAGCGTCAGAGAGGCAGATATTGCGAACTTCGACTTTCGATTTTCGTGGTGATACATATGTCGGCGGCCGATCGTAAAATCCAGCAGATCACGAAATTCCTAGGCATATCGTGAAACGCCGCCAATTCATGATTTGGCTAAATGACATCCGCCATATCGTTCAAAACTTAACGTTTAACGATTTGTCTAATGATCATGAAATTCCTAGGCATATCATGAAACGCCGCAGTATCGTTCAATACTCGCCGTTATACGTAAACAAGTTTTTCCGCCCTTTTATAAAAAAAAATAACCTCGAAGACGAAAGCGGGAGCTTTGCTCAAAACTCCCGCTTTCGTCTTCTAACCTATCCGCGATCCGAGTTGGTTTTGCGACTAAATCGATCTGCCGTATTTTTTATCAGGCACATCATGATATGCCTGGTCAACGTTTAGCCAAATTATGGAATGGCGGCGTATCATGAAATGGCGGCGTTTCACGATATGCCTAAGAATTCCATGATCTGCCGGATTTTCACGATGTGCCCGGTATAGAACTAGGAATAACGACGAATGCGTTGCTCTGCTCGATCTGCCATATTTTTAAACAGGCACGTCATGATAATGCCTGGTCAACTATTAGCCAAATCATGAAATGGCGGCGTTTCACGATATGCCTAAGAATTTCGTGATCTGCCGGATTTTACGATCGGCCGCCGACACATACATGGCGGACACTGTTTTCGCGGGTATGAAAATGAGTATGGAGTGACAGATGACAGCGTATTCTGTATGCCTTTATGACGTCACTACACGGCGGCTTGTTTTTCAAGTCACATCTATTAAAGAAATCGACTTTTCATTTTAATTTATGAAAACAATCATATGCAGTTATGCCTCCAAACCAGAATCGATAATAAGAGTTTATTTATATATTTTATCGAATTTCATGTTATTTTGTTCACTACCTACCATACGAATAAGTACCCTATTGAAGCTGCGCCTCTCCTCTCCCCTGCCAGCGAATATACAAACAAAACAAAAACATTTGTATAATGTTCTTTTCTTAGCGAGCAGATTCCCACGAGGACCCTGCTCTAACGCCGTCACCAATGACTTCGGTACATTCTTTCGGTGAGCTGTACCTACTCATTACTAATTAGTCCTAGAAGTAAGTAGTTTCAAAATTGTGAATAGAAATACCTACTTGCACAAATCTCCCAAATTCCCGGTTAAAGATTTATGTAATATTCTCAAAGAAATATACATTTCACTTATTGAGAATACAATTACTATCATGCTTTAATTATGCGTTACGCCCGTGAGCGCTTACATGTATAACAAGCAATTAAAAAGTAAACAAGTATAACGGGTAGAATGTCATCAAGCAAAGAAATACACGCATGCGTCGCTCGCACAGCACCATGCATTTAACGATAACAAGTCAGGGCCGGATTCTATTTCAAGTTAAATGACGGGAATTTTATTAATGAAATTTTTACTATATTAATCAAAGAATAGGTAAATTTTTATATTAAATCTTCGTATGACGTATTAACCGCTTTTTTTCAATTTCAGGCAAGGAGAACATACTAATAGGTAAAAATATTTTTTATTGTGTTTGGGTTCTGTAATTTACAATAATAGTTCACACAATTCGTATTTTAATTAGTATGTATCAATTGATTCTCTGTTACGAAATTGGTTTCTTTTTATTGTTTTAATAATTAAATCTTCTTTTGTTTTCACGCTGCTGCAGTCACACCTCAAGGTATAATATTTTAATATTACTTCTTTAGCGAAATGTAGCTAATTCGTGTTTTCATGTTTATAAGTAACACCGTTTCATTTTTACACAGGCCACACGCCAAAAATAAACGTGGTGACTAAAGAGCAATTTGATGAATTAGCCAACATAGTTCATGAGCTTGAAGCTCGTTTCGATCCAATAGGCATCCCAAATTTTCCCGAAAACGCCGATTTATTGAAAGCCTTACGCTCCGGTGCTTCATTAACGGAAGCGATGGCGGCGTTTCAATTGTCAGCGAGACTCCAAACCTACGAAAAAGGTTTCGAAATCATGTTGTCTTTACTCACGGATTTGGCTAAAAACACCCCCGGAGTTAACGTTTTGAAATTTCAAAACTTGGAATCCGATTTTGCCCGAGGTCTAATAAATGAGAACAGTACTCCAGTAAGAGATGAACACGTAAATGATTGGATCTCTCGCGATGAGTTTACGTAAGAAATAAGTTTTCAGCATATTTTGCTTATAATAATAACATGTTATCTCGTTATCTCTCCCCCGACATTGATCGTTGAACCGATTCCCGAGGCCCATTTATAGTATGTAACCAAAGACACACTCACGTAACATTGTTAAACCCAACGGTAATTATTTAAAGTCACAGTTGAGTCTTCGAGTTTTGTAATCACATGTAAACATTGTGCACTTTTTACACATTGCAGCAACGCTATGCACGAACTATATGAAGACGTTGTGGTAATCGTAAAAAAGAATTCGAAAACTACTGGGACCGATAACAAACACACTGAAATATTAATAAGTCAATTGGGTAAATCATTTTATGTAGGAATTCTAAAACTAATTTGATACATATTACTTGAGAATCGTATTCTTTCAAATACATGTTTATTCCGAGCAGAACGAAAAATAGAAGCGCTGAATTATGCACAACGTATCAAAAATGTAGAAGAAGAAATTACAGAATATGCCGAAAAGTTTGCCCATCTAGACATAAGTCTCTCATCCCAGGTATTTTACGTGTAACCATGAATTATTATATTTTAATATTTTATTATATTAACATTGTTATTTATAGATAGGCAGCTATCAAGAACAGTTGACACAGCTGCAGTACCAATTAGATACAGCAATAGAAAATATGACAGAGAAAGTATCTTATATACGCACTGCTCCGGAAGGTATGTTTGCTATCCGTCTAATTATTATTTTTCGGTAGAGACTAGACGTGTGCGCCGCGCCGCCGCGCCGCCGCCGCCGATGATTTTTCCACGCCGCCGCCGCCGATAAATTTGACCGGCGTGAGATCGGCGTGGCGTAATTTCGTTTTAGTTAGAACAGTGTTAATTATTCTATGCAATTTATTAAACTAATTTTAATTCCAACGCTGAATATAAAGGAATCTTTACAGCTCATTGTCAACACTTGAATGTTCTACATTAAAGAGATTGATTTAATTCGCTTCGCAACTTCATTTCATTTCATTCATTTCAATTAAATAAAAATCTGCAATTCTGCAGCGGGACACGCTACGTACGAAAAGAATGCCCTCACTTGGTATTGGTTCACATTCATGCTGTTATATCCATAATTGTAATATTAGTACGAACATACAAACCATGGCAGATATCGTCAGCTAAAGTCACAAACCCCTTAATTCCACTGTTTTTCAAATAATTCTTTGACGTTGACGTATGACGTTACGTTGTATATAAATATATACATACAACGTAACGTATATAAATATATACAACGTAACGTCATCAAAAAAAATAAGTGGATATCTTGTGATGACTTTATTAAGTACTATTTACTGCTGCAAATCTTAACATTTTACCTGACTGCCGAAATCATGTTTTCCATGTGATGTAAATTAAATACTATTTTTTGTGCCTCCTGTAAAAATAGATCAGATTGAGTTCATAGGTTTGCAACATTAGTTGACGATAAGTAAATGTGAATTCGTTTCTCTAGCATGTCTGACGTCTGCACGACTGGGTATTTCCAGTAACAAAATATTTTTTAACTCATTCCATGAAGAAATCTGTTCCCTCTTATATCCCATGCCGAACTATCTCTCTTATAAATATGCCACGCTGGTAAATTTCTATTGCACATTCTGAACAAACATCTTGAGTACTCCATGAGCAGAATAATCGCAATAGAGCAAGCAGGCTTTGTTAAGGGTAGTGGCAAAATGGAGCAGATCCTAAATATCAGGCAATTAATTCAGAAGAGCAGAGAATTTAACATACCCGTGACCATATGCTTCATCGATTACGCCAAAGCGTTTGACTGCATAGATTGGCGAAAATTTTTTGAAGTACTTGGGGAAATGGGTATATCTGAATATCCGTCCTTTTTGGTGCAAAACCCCTACCTGGACGGCAAATCTCGTATCCAGCTGGAAGACATGGCTCGATGACAATTGACACGCATGACCATAATAGGCGTCGATGAGGCTGAGCTAGCTTCACTTCTAATGAAAGTTGAATTGATCAGTGCACAATACAGCCTCCAACATCAACAGGATAAAACGAGGCTGGTGTTTATAGACAGAGATGGGTTGATGCAGAGGACAGGAGAATTGCGTGACCTGAGGGATAAATACGTTTTAAACGAACTATAGGACAAATAAATTTGAATTTGTCAATACAAAAGTTGGTATTTAGATCTACCTGACGCGCGAGCGTTACATTATCGACGAGCTGGACTTGGTTTCTACCAAGCAGCTTACTTGGGCTCGCAGATCTCCAGCGGTATGAAAGAGGTCATCAGAAGATCGCAAATTGCTAAAACATCAGTTATGTGCTGTGGAAAAGATGATGAGGAGGAGAAGGAACATCAACCGCAACACCAAAGTAAGACTAATGCGCATCCTTATTTTCTCAATTTTTCTATATGCTTCTGAAACATGGACATGTAAGCCACGGGTGAAAGCAAAAATAAATGGCTTTGACACATTTCGAACGCATCTAAGTGCTGGCGTCTGGCGTAGTATGTCGGGCATCTCATGTATACGTACAACGCTTATAATCAAGGAGCTCCGCACAACCGCTCAACACCCGGCTTTCAACTAGGTACACGCTTGCAGAGAATGATGACATTCATTGACCACGTAGCCCACCGAGACCAATCCAGCTTGGACAAGATGATAATGGTTGGCTGCGTTGAAGGAAAGAGAAGTAGCGCCAGAGCACCCACACGATGGATTGATGCAATCCGCGATGTCACGGGCGTCAATATCTAAGGCGCAATATCATTAGCCCGAAATAGAGGGGTTTGGAAAATAGTTGTGAAGAACTGCGCTCTTGGTGGTCAAGAAGAAGAAGATTATCAAGATTCCTGTTTGATATTTCTTTTTAGTGTTTTGGCGCAATTACATTTCAGAAAACGTGACATAAATGAGAGTTTACGCTTTATAATTTTAATTTTCTATACACCGGGAAAAAAAAGAACCACGCCGATTACACGCCGATCACGCCGCCGCCGCCGATCAATATGCCACCAGATGCCGCCGCCGATGATTTTGCCATCGGCGCACACCTCTAGTAGAGACTCCCATAAAAAATACACCTTGTGAAATGTTTTTTCTTTGGATATTTACGGTACATCTTACATTGCAGCTCTAATGGACTTAAATACGCGATTAGACGCACTACAACAGGATTTGGAATATGCTATACACGACGGGAATCAATTGAGGACCTTTCAAAATAACATGACTCTTGATTTGGCGGTACAAATTTATAAATTAATTTGAGTCTCAGAAACTTACTACATATACTTTTATCAAATAAGCGACGATTAAATAAGTTTATTTCAAACAATGTTGTTTAACGTTTAAAATCTAAGAAAATTTATAATTATAAATTGAAAATAAAACAATCAATGGCTATTGATACACCCATTCTGTGCAATGTTCCAGAGGTTATGGAAAGAGATTGAATTGATTCGTGATGCCAAAGCTGACCGGGAGGAGATGACAGACGCGCTTCGTGATAAAGCGGGCATCGAGAACCTAAATGGAATGGTCTCGACTCTGCAGTTCGATGCTGTATGTGCGGATTTAGAAGCAAAAATCAATGCTTCGTATAAGAAGTTCAACAGTCAGGAACTCGTTTGGCAGGTGAATACTAAATGGCAATTTTCTTTTCCTTTGACACCCTAAGCTTGTCATGAAGAGACAGAGCGATCTATAGTGATAAGATGGCCTGACTACATGTTATTTTGTTTTTATTTTTATTTTCGTACCATTTTTATATGTTATTGCAATATAGGTAAAGTTCATAGAGTCCTTAAAAAGAGCGGCAAAAAAAACAGCGTGTTGCAATACTTGTAAGCCAATCAAATTAGAATTTTTCGAAGAATTAATTCCCATAAAGCTGGAAATCGTTTCAATACCTTCATTTGGTCCTAAATACGTGTAATCTGAGTTTGCCCAATCCCAAGAGGTGTGCATAGGTTTTTTTCTCTTTTTTCAAGTAACACACGGTACTTCGGACCGAATATTATGTTTTCTATTCAATATTAAAGAGGGTCAAATTCTGCGTCGAATGAATATCTAAAACTTCAAATTTGGTTCAGTGGTATAGTCGATATCAGAGGTTAGAAACTGGGAAGATTTTGTCGCTTAGGTGCAAACTTCCATTTTGCGACTTTTCAAGACCGACATATCTTTGAAAAAAATATACCTGCTAAAAAACCCATAGAATAAAAAAGGTAGAAAATAAAATTTCACATTGACCTTCTTTAATATTGAATAGAATTTTCCGTCCGTCATACTGTTATTAACTGTTAAAAATCATAACCACTCTCCAAAATTTCAATTTGGACGAGACATAAAAATTTAAATTTTATGATAATATTCAATGTTAATAATATTACCCGTAAGCCACTCTTTAATTATTATGGGACTTAAAATTTTATGATAATATTCAATGTGAATAATATTACCCGTAAGCCACTCTTTAATTATTATGGGACAGTTACTTTCTTAAATGAATTTATTTAGATATGAGTATCAATATTAGGACATAATACTAATTAGTAGTTTAAGACGTTTGACACATTTCTACAATGATATTACAGTAGTAGCCATATAAAAACTTTTAAATAAATCTCAGGCTCATCTTTCCCTAGCCAGACTCTAGACAACATTTAGTTCTGGTATTGGAATTAGGTATCATCATTGTTGGACCCATCCGTTCAAGCTCCAGCTCTTTTTAGGGTTCCGGCCCAAAAAGGTAAAAACGGAACCCTTATGGTGGACTCCGTCCGTCTGTCTGTCCTGTCTGTCACAAAGTATAATATCGCAGGAACTACTAATGTTATCAGATTGAAATTTGGAATAGTTGTAAACAAAATTAATCCACGTGTATGGAAAATGATTTTTTTTAAAGATATATGTGACAGTCCATGGCTATAGGGCCCTTATGGCAGGTATTGATTTAAGCACAGATCCTAAGTGAACGTTAAATAAAAATTAAAATTAAATATTTTTTTTATTTTAGATTTCCAATATCAATAAGCTATCTAATACAAAAAAAATAAGGACCTTAAGTCCCATACTTTTTTTAAAAAAAAACATCAAATTTACACATGCTAAAACTGCACTTTTGAGAAATCGTCAAAAGAAGTTTGAAACAAATTTTAAGTATGTTCCCATTAGAAGTTACATAGATTATGATTGATTTTGTATCTCAAGGTGTTTTTCTTTGGAACTTAGTCATGTTTTTTTTAATGTGACTTCCAGATCCTGAAAAAACACGCTCATATGAACAAAATTAATAAAAATATTTTTTTCGGCTTTTCTTTAATATGTTGTAATCTGAACCATTGTATATAGTAGAACACTAATTGAACTTGCATTTTAGGATAGAAATAAAATCACATAGTTAACGAAATATCTTTATTTTAATTAAAATGTGATAATTATTATCAGTTACATCTTCCCTAGAACAATAACAAACTTGGTATAGTAAGTTCTAAATTATATTAAATCAATCTACAGGAGTATCACAAAAGTCTTATTATTATTCTACAACTCACACTTTTTTATTTTAAAAATCACTGTCAGACCCCTTATTTCACATTCCAATTATTGTAAGTTGCTGGATTATGATGTTACGATACTTGGAATATGAAAAAAAATACTTGTAAACAATTTCATCCGTTGAGCTTTGTCATTTTTGTATGCGATTTCCCATAAGGGCCCTTTTCTACTAAACTTTGAACTCAATTTTATTAAAGAAAGAGTTAACGTACACAACTGACACCAAGGTACAAATATACCTCTATTTGTATATTTTACTATTTTGCATAAAACAAAAAAAATATAATTTTGAAGGATTTTACAAAAACGCCGATATCTCCGTAACTAGAAACTGCCATAAGGGCCCTTTTCTTATGGACGGTCACATATTTATAATTTCTATAAAAAGGACTGATAAGAGGGGGGCAAAAATTAAAAGTCTAGTTAGTAGGCCAAGTGGGGTATCATATGAAAGGGCTTAAATTGCTCATTCTAAAAGTCTTTCTTTATTTCTATAGTGGTAAAATTTTGATTTACAATGGAGAATGTTGAAAAAAAAACATTTCCTCCCCCCCCCCCCTTTCCCTTATCTACAAAGTTTATTATTATTTTTTAAATAATATACAGGGTGTGCCACAGCATATACAGGCCTGTAATAGGAGCAAATATTCAAAAGGACGCTTCCTTAGAGTATTTGCAGTAACCCCTTGTTTTATTTTTTAACCATTAATTTTATTTATTTTTTGAATCGGAGAAATTTTGGTCTAAAGTTATGACCTCCAAGTAATGTATCTTGGCACCACGACATTATAGCAAATCAGTCAATGCGGATTTAGGGGTAACATCATGTAATGAGTCAGAATAGTTTTTGCATTTTTGTTTTCAAAAGATATTTTTGAAATTTTTTAAATTATATTTCATTTTTTAGTGTTTTTTTAATATAAAAAGTTACTGATAACATTCCAGAAGAGTAAAACAATACAAGTAAACATATTTTAAAGAAAAAAAAATTTTTTTTTTTTTTTATAAAACAATGTGGAAATAATTTTTCACAAGCTTAATAATCTACGGTTTAATTTTTTGCTCCTATTCCAGGCCACACCCTGTGTATGTATAATTAATATTAACGTAAATATTACCGGAAAAGTATAACGAGACAAGTTTACGCAGTTACACACTAGATGTCGTTGCCTGTAAGATAGATCACGCTAACGCTTGTTCGACGTAGAAACTATAAGAAGGAAAGTGTGCATCCTTCAGCGCTTTAATTTGTGGGAGTGTGGGACTCTCGGAGACTAACCCTCAACTATCAACCTGTGGTTTTTCTTGTTTCGGATGATCACTCCTGCGTCTATATGTGAGTCGGCATACTGGTAACTGGACTCGGACAGTTAATGCTAAAAAATATTCTCAATAAAGCAGTTAAAGTTGGAACGGAACCCTCGGTGCGCGAGACAGAGTCGTACTTGACCGGATTTTTTATTATTTATCGTTGTCTGCCTCCATCGTCTTTCGAAAAACGAATAGACAGAAAAATATATTGTTTCGGCCTCGGACATGTCTAAATTGTTTTAATGTTTTTGCTGACTACGGCAGAGCCGAAAAAGGAAAGAATTATTTTAGCAGTCTATGTTTGTATTTACGTGTGTTCCACTGTAGCCTGTAAGATACTGAACTGATTTTGATAGATAAGGTTTCAATCGGTTCGAAATTATGCTCCGGGCGATTTTTTCA
Organism: Epinotia brunnichana; assembly: GCA_963854355.1. NCBI lineage: Eukaryota > Metazoa > Arthropoda > Insecta > Lepidoptera > Tortricidae > Epinotia > Epinotia brunnichana. Next base: position 11,375,504 of record OY977941.1, on the reverse strand, counting down.
GTTACTTTTCCGTAATCGGGCCAGAGTTTTTTGAACTTCTTATGCTTGTTCTCTTAGCTAGCTTTAGACGACCTTGATAAATCAATAAGGGAGAAGGGTGATTGGGTCCATATCTGTACTCTCCGTGATGACATAAACCACCATTTGAATAACATACAAGACAAGGTGAATGCCCTAATGGAAGTGGTGGGTGAACCTCATGCTGCTGCTATTAGGAAGAAACTCTTCAGAGACACTGAGTGTGTATGCTGTGGTACCCCTGCAACCATGAACATGGAAGTACCGGTTCAGAGATTACCTGACTATAAAAGAGCATCGGCAGATGGCGCTGAAGCTCAAGATGTTCCAAAACAGGATGGAGATCATTCAGGACATTGCGTTCCAGGTCGTTCTGTAACACATAAAGATTCAAGGTATTCATATCCGTATACTTTAAAAAACCAACTAAGTATAACCGTGCCGGACTCGAAGCTGGTAGTTTAGTTATGTATTACAAACCCCGGTCATGCATGAATGCAATGAAATAAATTTGAATGGAGGGTAAAGCTTGATCGTAGCTATTCATTGTGGTTCCCTTCCGTTAGCCCTAAGAATTTAATACCTAATTTCACTAGCCCTGATGTTGTGAACCCTAAAATCGCAAACCCGAATTTGAACTTTTCCTAATTATTCATTAGCCCTAATGTCAGTATCCCGAATTTTCATAATGTCTCATTTCTCATGACCGAATTCTCTCTAACACTCATTTTGTTTAACCTTTTTTCTTCCTAGGCTTAATATTCATATGCCTAATAATGACTACACCTAATAAGGTGTAGTAGGTGTGGATAATAATCCATGTCTCTAAAATCACAAACCCGAATCTTCATTTTGCCTAATAATTTTAGCCCTAATGTCAGTATCTCGAATTTTCATAATTTCTAATGTCTCATGACCAAATTCTGAGTAATACTAATTTTATTTCACCGATATTTTTATTTTTCGTATACTTAAAGTAGGTTCTGTCGCTTCGCCGGCCGTTAACGCGGCACGCTCGCTTTGCTCGCTCGGCTCGCGCGCTGTGGGTCGCAGTTCTTCCTAGCACTCCTCCTCGCTTCGCTCGTCGTCGTACTTACACCGACCTGCCTTAGGGTGGTTCGATTGCCATACAAAGCGTTATTTGACATTCGCAGGCTAACGGCGTGATATTTTCAGAAACTTATGTAACAAACTTTCATCAATTGGCTTACCATTTGCGCCAAATTCCCCCTTTCCTAGAATAAACTTGTATAAACTAGATTAATGTGTGAAAAATAGTTTTCCCAAAATATCACGTCCAAAACCAATTTCTCAAATTAATCAAGTTAATACAAGTTTATTCTAGGAAAGGGGGAATTTGGCGCAAATGGGAAGCCAATTTATGAAAGTTTGTTACATAAGTTTCTTAAAATATCACGCCGTTAGCCTGCGAATGTCAAATAACGTTTTGTATGGCAATCGAACCACCTTAAAGTAGAATAGGTAGGTAATCCGATGCCTAGAGGAATATTTGACTCTAGAAAAAGGTCTCTGGATCTTATTAACTTCATCATCATCATTGGCCTCTACGTCTTTATCAGACGATTTAAGCAGCGCTTTGCGAATGCATAGTAGAGCATTTTTTTAAATGGCTGTGTAGCCCTATGCGGGAGCGGCATTGTCTTCCGCAAAGGTGGCAGGAGAATTGTGCATTAGGTAATGGCGGGGTGTTTATTTGTCTTCTCCTTCTTTTACCTTCGAGAAGGTCAAACCAGGCCCCGTCATGTTTCTTGCGTCCGTCCGTGAGAGCCCTTCGCCACTTAATCCTATCTTCCGCAATGTGCTCCCAACATTGGTGATTGATGCCGAATGCTATCATATCCCGCTTGGCACAATCCTTAAAGCGTAGCAGAGGTCTACCTATACCTCTTTTAGCATTTGCTACGGCGCCAAGCAAGGTACGGCGTGGAAGACGAGTGGGTGGCATACGATGCACATGCCCCAGCCATCTCAACCTTCTCTGTTTGAGCAGAGCGGTGAGACTGGGCAGCTGTGAGATTTCCAGCACCCTCTCATTAGTCACTCTGTCCTTCCAGCTGATGCCAAGGATGTTGCGAAGACAGCGCATGTAAAACGTATTAAGCCGGCGTTCTTGTTTTGCATACGATGTCCAGGTTTCTGCTCCGTACAAGAGTATACTCAAGATGCATGTTTGGAACACGATCATCTTAGTTCTTGTTGTGAGATGCCCGTTATTCCATACTCTTATACGGAACTTCCCAAACATTGTCGCCGCTTTGCCGATACGCAAGTTGATCTCTGCGTCTAACGAGAGATTGTTCGACACGGTCGACCCAAGGTAGCAAAACTGCTCGACTACATATAGGGGTTTGCCATCCAGTATAATCACTGGTGGCTCCGCACACCCCTGCGCTAGAACTACCGTCTTTTTGGCGTTAATGCTCATGGAAAACAGAATGCAAGCATGTGCAAACTTATCCATCATCACTTGGAGCTCCTGCGAGGATCCAGCGATGAAAGCTGCGTCATCGGCGAAAAGAAGGCTGTCAGCGTATAGATCTTCACGGTTACGTTTGGACTTGAGAAGAGAGATGTTAAAAAGCTTCCCATCAGCTCTAGTGTGAAGGTGGATACCCTGCTGGTCGTCGCCGAAAGCAACTTTCAGTAGCAGCGAAAAAAATATGCCAAACAGAGTAGGTGCCAAGACGCAACCTTGCCGGACACCCCTGCGCACTTCGAAAGGATCCGATTGGTCTCCATTAAAAGTGACGGCGCCTTTCATTTCGTCGTGGAAAGATTTCACGAGGCTGAGCAGTTTCGGGGCACTTACTTACTGGCACAGTTAATTGACCATCTATCAAGGGATTCTCCCTTGTTAGACCTAACTAAGTACTTTAGCACTCAATGCTTCTTTTGACCTAATGTTTCATAACACCTTTTTTTTCATACATATTAAAGTTTTTACGATTATTGCAAAACAAAACTTACCGAATGACTTCTATTTGATGATATTCAAAGAAAACCCAAAAAAATCACAATTTCGAAGCAAAATGCATTAGGTCTAGTGAAACATTAGAGCAAATAATAGGTCAAGTGACAGGATAGGTGTGGTGAAATAAGGTGTATTGTTCATAAATCATTAAACATAGTAATCAATAGGCACATTAATCATTAGGCTTAGTAATAATTAGGAAAAATCATTAGTTTCCAATATAATATGTATAGCACAATTGATATTTAGTATTAGGAAATATTAGGAGGTATGAGATTAGGCCCAGCAAACAATTACGCCATACAAGATTAGTTATCAGTAGACCTCGTTATCTTGTCGCACTGTCATTGCTTTTCCGTAGAGCGTGAATATTTTTTTATCGACTATCTAAATATCGATAGTGTACTTAGAGTTATACGTCACTGATAATTATTCAACTGATAAGGAGTCACTAGGTACTATCGGGTATAAATATATATGAAAAAAAAATAAGAAATAAAAGTCTCGGGAGTAGGTACCTTAGTCAAGACTTAAGACTGTTTATCATAGTGTTTCCACAATAATTACAATACACTGTATATAACTCTACATCGTCAATGTTACTTTACTAAGAGTCGTATAGGGGTTTTGGTGATCACAAGTTTCACATTGGGCGGCAACTGTAAATCCTGCTGCATACACATGCGAAGGGCGCATTGACCAGCCCCACACAGTTTCAAAAATAAATGTTTTTTTAAAGGCTGCTGGTACTGGTAATTCAAGAATGGCTGCTATTATACATTCCATCTCGAAATAATAAATTGGTACCTACTTAAAATCAGCGTTCAACAAAATAACCTTTAAATCATTTTCAAATAACTTCCACTTACGATATTGAAGATCCCGATGTAGTCGCCATCACATACATCGGAGCAAACAAGCACGTCACAAACATCGGAACACACCTCTATTTTCAAGGCATTAGGGTTCATGTGCCGATATTTTTGAACACCTATAGTGTACCTATTTATGTGATGGTGACTGTACTGGAAATGATGGGTTACTTTTCGTCGTTGCAGTTGCAAATAGGTATAGCAGTTTATGTGACTGTACATAATGAAGGGCATTCAACACGAGTGTGGGTTTTCGGCTCGTTTCATAATAACATTACACGAGTATTTTAATGCCTAATTATGTACGTTACATACACTACTTTATCTACCCATATATCATAAGCCTCCATGATGCATTCAGGAGCCGCTAATTATGACCGGCATCGCGGCGTTGTTTTCTGGCAGCTGTCATAGTTTTTTTTTTTATTCATAGACAAACTAGAGTTGGGTCCTACTGATTCGACTATCATATCGTTCGATATCTTACTTACGTGCGACATTTGTCAAATTTGTATGCAAATTGACAATTCATTTCGAACTAAACGTCATCTTGACTGATATTAGAATAGAGGTTAAATCAAATTTCTTCGTTTTTCAGAGGCGTTCGAAATTTGAATGAAATAATACTATCGAAATCGTTGTTATTATTTAGCAATAATAACATTTTCACAGATAAGAAATTTGTTCTAACAAAACAGTCTATTTTTATGGTGGTCATAATGTGCGGTTCTTGAACGCATCATGGAGGGTTTATGATATTTGGATATATAAAATCATTTATCCAATGAGATTATCTACTTATTTTTCATCAAGAAGTTTTCATTGAGATTGAGCAAAAATTTAAAAGGCGAAAATTCAATCGCATTGTTGCATTATATAAACATCGATATCAAGACGGTCGATAAAAAAATCATTCATTCAGATAACGGGGTCTAGTTATCAGAATATTAGGGCGAATGAAAATTATATCGAACGTTGGTAGGTGTAATGAAACTAGCACTAACGATATTAGGTTAAATGGGGGGGAACCATTCATTGTTCACATTTTCTGTAAAGTCAGGAGTCCCATCTTATGTACGAAGTTTACATAACACACTGTTAACATCTTGAACTGCGTCATTAAGTATATTGTCTGTACGTATAGACAACGCCGCTACATGCCACTCAAGTTTTGTGAGTTTCTTTGGTTTACAGAAGTCATATATGTCAGCGGTTCTGCGGTGGCTCTCATACCCTTATACCACGTCTTCTGCCATTGAGTCGGGCTCCTCCTGGTGTGGCCATCACTCATTTAACTCGAGAAGTTACGACTACAATTGGCAGTGATGGAAAGGTATTTATGTTCATTGATTAATTACAATAAAAATGTATTAAATATGTCTGGCTTAGCCGCTTTCTATATTAGTATATTTACTCAAATGAATTTATATTTAAAAATTAAAATATCGTTCTTTATATTATAGGCATACCAAACCGATAAGAAGATAGAACTAAAACCTTGTGTGGCATGTAACGCCCCAAAAGATGTCACACGGCCGTCAGAAAACCCTGATGGTATGAACTTACAATTTATATAGTAATTTAAATTGGATATTTTCCTTTAGACGGCAATCTTTATTACCGATGAATATGGAAAAAAAATTGTATACTATGAAAACTATTTTAAAATAAACAAATAAACACCCGTTTTAATTTGTTATTTATTGCTTTTATTTTTAAATGAGGAGAATAAAAAAAATATGTTGAATAACATTTAGATGTTGATAGTAACATCGCTATTTTTTTTGTGATAAAATATTTTGTTACTTCACTTTAGGTGGCGAGTTAGCACAGGTATGCTGATAATAGAGATAATAATCATAAAAAAAAGTTCGAAGAACTTATAACATTCAGAGCAAGATTCAAGTATCAAGTATCCAAGAAGCAACCGGATGAGCCATCCGGTTGCTTCTTGGATACTTGATACTCGAGCCGCCCTAGTCCAAGTTGGCTCAGTTCGGGTTGCGCAGGGCGGTTCCACAACTCATCGAGAGCTCAAATAGCTCGAGCCATCCGGTTGCCTCTTGGATACTGCAACTACGCGCCATTGCTATAATGCTATATGGACAAAAAAGCTGTGGCAGGTATAGGTTTGGCGAGAATTGCAGCCACTGTCGTTACCATATTATTTGAACCTTGTTTGACGCATTTTTTTCAAATATTCATCCATAATTTCAAAAAAAAATATTGATTAATTTTATTTTATTTCTTTTCAGCTATGAAACGTGGCGACGAAGAGAGAATTTCGTCATTTGACATTATGGGAGAAATGTCTTGGCTGGCAGCGCCGAAACTCAGTGGCGGGTCTGATTACCCACCTCTGCCTCTATTTGATGATGACATTTGAACATTTATTTATATTATTACATTATATTTTTCCTTTAAAACGTGTTATTATTAATCCTCTTCCTAACTTATTCATCGTAGATTGTATAACTAGGGTCTAAAATAGGCCATAACACCGCAAGATGGTTATTTCCCCGAACGAAAGCCTTTTATACGCCAGTCAGTAGGGGTACAAACAAGATAAACACATCGAGTTTGGACTCATTTGTTTTGTCTTGGTAAGCACTTTGGTGATAGATGATTTCCAGGATCTGATGAGATGATGGACTGCATGGTGGTCATGGGAACTCCTAACTTATTTTATATATTATAATAATAATATATAATTATAAATAACAATATTTTAAGTTTTATTTTGTTAGTCCTAACTTTTTTGATTCTGATTTTGTATAATTTCGAGTTTTTTTTTTTTTATTACTTGTGCAGAGAACAGCACGGCTATCACAAGACGGCCGTGACATACTGTCAAGCTCTTTCGCCCTATCCATCTCTTTCTAAGTGGTCTAATAAGAGAGAGATGGGCCGTCCTGTGATAGCCAAGTTGGGATAAGTTTATCGAAAAGTGGTTTTTGCCGAGACCGCTGAAATATGTCAATTTTCAACTCGCACTTGAGAATATAAATATCCTATACTTTTAAACGAGCAATATTTGTATATATATATATATATATATATATATATATATATATATCTATCTGCAATCACTTTATCGGAAACGGCTCTAACGATTTCTATGAAATTTGGAATACAGAGGTTTACGGGGGCGAGAAATCGAACTAGATAGGTCTCATGTCCGGGAAAATTCGTTTATGCCGTATTTTCACCATTTTCATCCGAGCAGAGCTCGGTCGCCCAGGAACTAAATATTTATACGGCAAAAATATGATACACAGGATACAAGTCATTGGGGCCCGAGCTAGGATTCCCTGTTTTACGGGACTTACGGGACCCAGTAGAACAGCAAGCTTACGATATTAAATATTTGTCTTCGTACAGGGTAAACAAATAAGTATACAATAAATGTTTCGCAATTACATAGCTACAATAATTTTAGTTCTGTCAGTGTGTGAGCGTGAGTGTGTGTGAGAGTGCGTGTGTGAGTATGAGTATTTTGAAGTGAAGGTATAAATAAGTAAATTTAGTAAATTAAATGTAATTAAAAAAAGTGTAATTGTCTGCAAAGTCAATCGTATTGTTATTTATAGACCGGGAGATACTGACACAAAATTTTAAAGTATTTGTACCAGGTACGGCGGCCCTTCAGGTGTCTAATTATAATTACGTAATGAAGAAAAGGAAAATGATGGTCATAGCGCTGGTACCGGCGGCTCAAATGCGAGGGCGTTAATGGAACGTGTCGTTTAAATAACGAAAGTCAAACATTTGTTACACAAATATTCTTGTATTTTCCGATAGGCGATGAAAAAAGAAGTAGGCGGTAGCGTAATGCCATACTTCTCCGATGTGACCTAGACCCCGCCATACCAACGAGAACACATTAATTAAAAAAAAACCAATTCAACCATTTGTACCAGGCTAATTTTTGCACAGCTAACCATCGATTCACGAAAATCACCATGCCATACTTTTCCAACGGTTCCAAGTGGCCGCCATACCGCAAAGGAGTAATGTTTTTTTAAACGATTTGTACCAGTATGGCATTTGGATTTTTGTAAAGGATATAATACAATGTGACCGTTTCTATATTTGCCATACTTCTAGTAGGGGGAAAAAGTGGTGCCGTACTTAAAAAACTTATTTATTCGGCACGTTTTCAAAATACGACTTTACAATACGTAAAATCATTTTTATAGCATGGCATGGCATCACTGTATTCTGTTAGTTTGGATACAATTCTACCTAAAAAAATATATACCACATAATAACTGGTTCTAAAACAAGATTGCCGCCACTTATGTGTTTGAAATTCTGTATTTATGATCTTTGAACCTCAAACTTACAGGAAAGATTAGTGCCATACTGGTACAAATCGTTCAAAATACGCATAACTCTTACAACTTTGAAAAAATATTGTACCTTTTCGCCGCCACCAACAGGTATGGCATTATCATATTTCTATTTATGATAATGCAAAGAACTGGTAAAAAAATATAAAGGGTGGTACAAATCGATAAGCATGTGGTGTAGGTGATTAAGGGCGTGTACTATGCGGCAGGAGTTGCGAGTAATAAAATGCACAAACTTACAGTTCAATGTATATTGTCCGCGTTGTGTACGCTGGATTGGATATGCCTAGCCTCTTGATGAGCTCAGATTTGAGTTTCTCATATTTCTGGGTCGCGGGCGGATTTATAATTATATCCTTCACCTCGCGAGAATACTGGTTGTCGAGGTGGGCGATGACATAATTAAATTTCGTGGAATCGCTGGTGATGCCAGAAATATTAAATTGACCCTCGACCTGGGCGAACCAAATCTCCGGTTCTTCTGCCCAGAACGGTGGCACTCTTACGCCGACCTTAAAAATATTGCTCGTTTCTATCGACTCTGTCCCCACACTATTCTGTGCTGGCGTGCCTGGTGCGAGATCAATCAATACCCTTTCTAGGTTCATATTAGGGGTCACCATTGTGGCGTAGTTGATTAAGGGCGTGTACTATGCGGCAGGAGTTGCGAGTAATAAAATGCACAAACTTACAGTTCAATGTATATTGTCCGCGTACACACAAAATCCATACACAAGCATAAACAGAAGGCACAGAAGGGTAGAAAGCACAGGCACTATTAATAGAAGAAAGTCTTAAAGCGAGGATACAGTTCGGAAGATAGAAATGGATAATAATAAGCGAGCGAGAAAGCAAGCACATAGATCGCGGCTATTGTTTAGCGGTCAAGAGGTTCATGCGCTCCGCGTCGGTACTAGGCGATGACTCACTATCGACCTCTGCTGATGCGCGGACGCCGCGCTCGGCCATAACCAGTTGCCCGCTAGGGCGACGGTGAGGTCGATCTAGTATGTCGATATACTACTATATCGATATCGACAAACTGGTTGGCATACATATATATTTCTATAAGTGTAATAAGCATATTAAGCGTAATATATAATTTATATATGTATATCTATATAAGTGTGTATATATGTACGAGTATGTAAATATGTATAAGTTAAGAATTGTAAATAAATAAGTTTTAACATGCGATTATAGAAATGTATAAGTGTAAAATGTAGAATGTGTATGAGTACCCTACACCACCCCCCACCAGAGTCCCTCAGGGACGATAATAGTCAGGAAATTTAACTACGCGACCTGAGCGAGTTGTTTTGTTCTGAGGTATTTCTGGCGCGGGAGTGGGTTTAACGCTGTCCAGCGTAAAAGCTGGTTTGAGCCTGTCAATCGAAACAGACACCTCTTTGCCCTTGAGAAGAATTTTAAAAACCTTATCTCCTTTGGCGAGTACCTTGTGTGGCCCGGAGTAAGCTGGGGTGAGGGAACCTCTGATAGTGTCATCGCGAAGGAAGACATGACTACAGGTTTCCAATTCCTTGTGTACGAACACTCTAGGATTACAATGGCGTGAAGCAGGAATGGGCCGTAATTTGTCTACAAAGCTTCTGAGTCTAGCGGAAAAATCTGACAAGTCTGAAGTAAAGCCAGTACTCGGCTCCCAGAACTCGCCGGGTAGTCTCAACGGCTCTCCGTAAACAAGCTCGGCTGAAGACGCTTGTAAGTCTTCTTTAAAAGATGTACGTATTCCTAGAAGGACCCACGGCAACGACTCAGTCCATCTGTCATTTGCATGACAGACTATAGCCGCCTTTAGTTGGCGGTGAAAGCGCTCAACCAAACCGTTAGAAGCTGGATGGTATGCTGTCGTCCTTTTATGCTCGAACCCGGCTATCCTAGATAAGCATTGAAAGAGGGCCGACTCGAACTGACGGCCTCGGTCAGTTGTAATGCTTACAGGACAGCCGAATCAAGCAATCCAGGTAGACAGCAGTGCTTTTGCAACGGTTTCTGCCGTGATGTCTTCTATCGGTACTGCCTCTGGCCAGCGAGTAAAGCGATCTACTGCTGTGAGGCAATATCGATAGCCCTGAGAAAGTGGAAGGGGTCCGACCAGGTCTATATGAATCTGTTTGAAACGGGCGCGCGGTAAATTGAATGTGCCCAGAGAGGAAGTCACGTGACGGTTGACCTTAGCTCGCTGGCACGGCAAGCAAGAACGCGCCCATTCCCTGCAGTCTTTTCTTACTCCTGGCCAGACGAAACGCTCAGAAACTAGTTTCGCCGAAGCGTTACTGCCAGGGTGACTAAGAGAATGCAGGCTATCAAAAATTTGTTTACGCAGAAACCTCGGTACGTAAGGCCTGGTAGCCAGTGTGCTGACATCGCAGTACAAAGGGACTTGGCTTCCAGGAACATGGAGTTTCTGCAGCTGCAACGAAGAACCCTTGTCCAAAAGCTGTTGGAATTCGGGGTCGGAGGCTTGGTGTTGGGCTATCGTCTCGAGGCTGACAGGTGCTTCTAATTCCTCAATTCGCGACAAGGCATCAGCTACAACGTTATCTTTGCCACTTATGTGGCGGATGTCTGTCGTGAATTGTGATATGAAGTCCAGGTGTCTATACTGCCTTGGCGAACAGTTGTTCTTCCTTTTATGGAATGCGAAACTGATCGGCTTGTGGTCAGTATAGACGATGAAATCACGAGCCTCGAGCATGTGCCTAAAATATTTTATAGCCTCGTATATGGCCAGTAACTCCCTATCGTAAGGTGAGTATTTGACCTGTGATGGGCTCAGCTTTCTGGAAAAGAAGGCCAATGGCTCCCAAGCGCCGTCCTTAAGTTGCTGGAGCACTGCACCCATGGCTTTATCAGACGCATCCGTGACTACTGCTAGTTTTGCTGAGCAGGTAGGATGTGCTAGCATGGCTGCGTCTGATAAGCTCTCCTTGCAGGCCTGAAAAGCTTCTAAGGCGTCTCCTGTGAGGTTGACTGGATGGGATCCCTTGACAGAACCTGTCAACAGCGCGTGTAGTGGGGCTTGTATCTGGGCTGCTCGTGGAAGAAAACGTCTATAAAAATTAAGCATCCCTAAGAAGCCTCGGAGCTGTTTGACGTTAGCTGGAGCTGGGAAGTCCATAACTGCCTGCACCTTCGACTCCAGGGGTCTGCATCCACTGGATGTGATCAGGTACCCTAGGAATGTCACCTCATGAACTCCTAAGACACACTTAGAGGTATTTACCAGCATGCCATACTCCTTTAGCTTACTGAAAACGATTCGCAGGTGCTCCTCGTGCTCGGCTTCGTCCCTAGAATAAATTAAAAAGTCGTCCAAGTAAGCGTAGACGAAATCGAGTCCTCTGGTGAGCTCGTCCACGAACCGCTGAAACGTTTGACCTGCGTTTCGTAGGCCAAACGACATAAAAGGGAACTCGTATAGGCCGAAGGGAGTGGTAATGGCGGTCTTAGGGATATCGTCGGGATTGACAGGTATCTGATTGTAAGCTTTTTCTAAGTCTAGTGTACTAAATACCTTACTACCAGCAATGTCGTACGCGAAGTCCTGAATATGCCTAATCGGATACCTGTCAGGCACCGTGCGAGCATTCAGGCTGCGGTAATCTCCGCAGGGGCGCCATCCGTTACCCTTCTTCGGAGCCAGGTGAAGAGGAGGTGACCAGGGACTTTCGGACGGCCTGGCTGTACCACTAGCCAGCATGGTCCGGAACTCTTCCTGGGCGATTTTCAGCTTGTCGGGAGCTAAACGACGGGGTGGCAAAGAGACTGGGGGACCTGGTGTCGTACGAATGTGGTGGACAGTGTTGTGTGGTGTGATGGTGTTATGCCTACCAGCTGGTCGAGTAATTTCGGGAAATTCCTCAATAATTTTATGATACCGAGACTCGCCAGTTACGACTTTAACGGAGGACACGTTTTTACAATTGGCTATAGTAGCAATGGAAGCTATAGAAGTTAAATTGTCTATTAAACGTCTATTACGACAGTCTACGATTAGGCTATAATAATTTAAAAAATCTACTCCAATGATTGGCTTGGTTACATCGGCCACTACAAAACGCCATACAAAAGACCTACGTAAGCCAAAATCTAAGTTTAAATTTACATAGCCATAAGTAGCAATGTCAGAACCATTCGCAGCACACAATTTATATCCAGTCCGAGAACGACGGTCACACAATGCCGACCGTGGATAGACGCAGACGTCGCTTCCAGTATCGACTAAAAACTGCGTCTTTGTAGTACGGTCGGTGACGAACAGGCGACCAGTGGATGTCGATGGGCAATCGTCAGCCGCCATTATTGACTGCCCCTCGAGTTTTCCGCCGGCTTGAAGTCGCATGGTTGAACGCACTTGCTGGCGTCGTCGCCGAACTTTCCGTGGTACCAGCAGAGAGGATATTTGCGGTAATTCGACTGGGATCGTTGTCTCGAAGCGTTTCGCTTACCAGAAGATGCACGTGCTCTAGATCTGCTGTTCCTGCCCGATGCGTGAGCCTGGAACTGCTGGAACTGCTTCCGGAGTTCTGCGATTTCTCTGACAAGGTCACCTGTAACTGAACCTGGAGCTCTGCCACTCACGCCCGCCACTTGAGGCGAAGAGCAGGCCAAGTCGTTGACGCGGTCAGCTAGGTCGCAGAGATCTTCAAGTGAAGTCGATGCTGGTTGACCTGTGAGCACCATCTGCACTCCATGAGGGAGACGGCTTGTCCAGATAGATTTGATGAAGTCATCTGGCACTGCAGGCCCTGCTAAATCCTTGAGATGCCTGAAGAAATGGGACGGTTTGCGGTCCCCGAGCTCCTCATGCATCAGCAGCTGCTTGGTCTTCCTCTCGTTGGATATGCCTAGCCTCTTGATGAGCTCAGATTTGAGTTTCTCATATTTCTGGGTCGCGGGCGGATTTATAATTATATCCTTCACCTCGCGAGAATACTGGTTGTCGAGGTGGGCGATGACATAATTAAATTTCGTGGAATCGCTGGTGATGCCAGAAATATTAAATTGACCCTCGACCTGGGCGAACCAAATCTCCGGTTCTTCTGCCCAGAACGGTGGCACTCTTACGCCGACCTTAAAAATATTGCTCGTTTCTATCGACTCTGTCCCCACACTATTCTGTGCTGGCGTGCCTGGTGCGAGATCAATCAATACCCTTTCTAGGTTCATATTAGGGGTCACCATTGTGGCGTAGTTGATTAAGGGCGTGTACTATGCGGCAGGAGTTGCGAGTAATAAAATGCACAAACTTACAGTTCAATGTATATTGTCCGCGTACACACAAAATCCATACACAAGCATAAACAGAAGGCACAGAAGGGTAGAAAGCACAGGCACTATTAATAGAAGAAAGTCTTAAAGCGAGGATACAGTTCGGAAGATAGAAATGGATAATAATAAGCGAGCGAGAAAGCAAGCACATAGATCGCGGCTATTGTTTAGCGGTCAAGAGGTTCATGCGCTCCGCGTCGGTACTAGGCGATGACTCACTATCGACCTCTGCTGATGCGCGGACGCCGCGCTCGGCCATAACCAGTTGCCCGCTAGGGCGACGGTGAGGTCGATCTAGTATGTCGATATACTACTATATCGATATCGACAAACTGGTTGGCATACATATATATTTCTATAAGTGTAATAAGCATATTAAGCGTAATATATAATTTATATATGTATATCTATATAAGTGTGTATATATGTACGAGTATGTAAATATGTATAAGTTAAGAATTGTAAATAAATAAGTTTTAACATGCGATTATAGAAATGTATAAGTGTAAAATGTAGAATGTGTATGAGTACCCTACAAGCACAAAAAAAAATTGCGACTTTGTTGCGGTATGGTAGCCATTTGGAACATCGACGAAGGTTAGCTGTGCAAAAATTAACCTGGTACAAATGGTTGAATTAGTTTATTTTAAATTAATGTGTTTTCGTTGGTATGGCGGGCTCTAAGTCACACCGGAGAAGTATGGCATTACGCTACCGCCTACTTCTTTTTTCATCGCCTATCGGAAAATACAAGAATTTTTGTTTAACAAATCGTTTGACTTTCGTAATTTACACGACACGTTCGATTAACGCCCTCACGATTGTGCCGCCGGTACCAGCGCTATGATCATCATTTTCCTTTTTTTCATTACGTAACTAAACCCCTGAAGGGTTGCCATACCTGGTACAAATACTTTAAAAAATTGTGTCAGTATCTCCCGGTCTATTAGCTCTCTCTCTTTATTTTTTTAGCGTATTGTGTAGAGACTTTTTCGAAAGGTGTCAGAAAATATTGAAATGGCTAGTTATTTGCCGTTATTAAAAACTTACCGACAACTTTAATGTCATAATTACTCAAGAAATATTTGTACTTATGTGACATGTTTATGTGCATATGCGGCCTGGTTTTATAGTTTTATTCATAATCAATTTGTTGTTATTTTGCTTCTAGACAATTCTCAACCTATTCTACTGAAATAAGTATATGTTATATTTCACTAAGATTTTGTTAGTTTAGTATATTATTTAACTTCGACGATGGAACACTCTATATCGGAATTAACGACAGTGCGGGAAATGATTGACGCTGCTTTTGTCTTCGGTGAGGATGTAAGTAATTAAAAACGAAGTTTTAACCGACTTCAATTAGGTTAGTCATGTTACCACCAATTTGTTACAGGTGGTAACAGCTGGGACTTTATCCCCATCTTTTAGGTTAGGTTAGGTTAGGTAACTACAGGGAATATTTTCCAGTAGTTCCCACTGGAAAAAGATGAGAAAAAAATCCCAGCTGTTACCACTGGTAACAATTTGGTGGTAACAGGTGGGATTACGCCTTTAATTCAGGACTTCACCTTATTTGAAGAGTTCCCTCGATTTCTCCAGGATGCCATCATCAGACCCTGACCTTATGACCAAATCGATCCAGAAACGCCGCGAAACGAAAACGAACTTCGTTTGGGTATCTCCTTCTCGGTCGCACTTGCTAGTTGAGCAACGGAGAGGGAGATTCACGATCGAGGTTAGTTTTCTTTTCGCGCTAGCCCCTCAGGCGTCTTGGAGTAATCGGGGAACATACATTTTAAAAAAACCGATGAATTGAGAAACTCATCCTTTTTCGAAGTCGGTAAAATAATTGTGTACATAGACCACCCTTGTAATATGTAGTTGTCCCTAAATATTCTCTACTACCTTCGATGTTTTGTTCTTCGATACGTTCCATATCTGTGTGATAATTTATTTTATACATGTTAGTATTGTTCGTATATACAAACCAAAATACATTTACTGTTGCATTGAGTTTCTCGTTGTGACTTAATGCTCGGGTTTAATATGTCGGTTACATAAGTGATTATCCATCTTATAAAAATAATAGCTCTGAACATGATTCCCAAGAAGGGTTTCATTTTTAAATATCATTGCAATCCTATTTCAATATCAGTGAGTAGGCTTAGTGTCACATGCCCATATCACATGTTATGCAATTAAATATATGAATATGAATACGTATGTAGCTATGCGTTGACATAGAGAAACGTGTGCCAAGGCCACAATCTAAATTAGAAGGCGAAAACATCATCTATTCTGTTATGGTTATCTTTTTGATTTATTTTTAGTTCAGATTGTTTAAATCTATACAATGGCAAGAGACATGAATTATTAATTAATTTTAGCCTTGGTTAAATAGGTAGGTACGCCAAAAACGCGTACCTAGAACGGGCCCATAGTTCTAATTTGAAAGGGTTGAATAGTTCCCACAGGAACATTTAGATTTAGGTCGGTCAAGTGTGTTGATGTAAAAATCCTTGTTCCCATTCCATGAGTTTTGACAGGAACCCGCCGTCGTCGACTTCAAAATGCTTGAATCAATCCTTTACATCATAGGAAGACAACTGAATGTTCTAGATCGAAGTGTCGTGATCGAAAAAGGTAAGATAGACACGTTCAAATTAAAAATGAAAAACACCGTTGCGATTACTGAAATAAAAGTTCACAAAAAAATTGGTAAAAGAACCAAAGACAATGTGACTGAATCGACGACTGAAAATTCCCCATCCTTCAATCCTCAACATAAAGGAAGAAGTTCTAGGCATCGGTCTAGGTCTAAGTCTAAAGGACGAAACAAGGACGATCATGACGATGATGACAAAGATAACAAGAAACACAGACTGCACAAATACGGGCATGATGAAGATTCTAATAAGCACGGACGACACAGGGGCGGGTATGACGAAGATCATAAGAAACATGGACGATATAGACACGATGATGACCAAGATCCAAGAAAGCGAGGACGACACAGGGACGGCGATTCGAAGAGGCAAGGGCGGAGATTTA
The DNA here is from genome assembly GCA_963854355.1 of Epinotia brunnichana. NCBI lineage: Eukaryota > Metazoa > Arthropoda > Insecta > Lepidoptera > Tortricidae > Epinotia > Epinotia brunnichana. The sequence continues at coordinate 11,358,918 of OY977941.1, read as the reverse complement.
GAGACGACAGTCAAGGTTAGTATTTAGTTTAAAAGTAATAAGACTAATAATACCTTACTACATACGGTCAGCTTAACGCGATAAGGATATAAGTAGTATTCTAAAGGAAACTGACGACTGAGTCACGTATTTTGTGGTTCAGTCGTCAGTTTGATTTGTGGATAAAAAACAATCGATAAGCAGTTTAATTTATGTACAAGAATGGCGACGTGATTATAGTATTACAAAGTGTTTCTTAAAAAATCACAAATGAAATATAATTATTCCAGTAATAAGATAATATTCACATATACTGGTAAAATATAACTTTTATTTTATTCCAGATCTACTTCATGAGAAAATACTTGTGGGTAAGTTGGGAATTGATATAGGTATGTATCTGTTAAAGACCCAGCGTTGTCTATGCCACGTACGGGACGGGTTATTACATGGGCAATAGAGTGAAACTGTCCAATTTTACCCATTATAAAAGGTGTAGAGTAGTGAAGAGTGGGTATACATCAAGTATAAAATTGGACAGGTTCACATACTGTAAATGATTACCTATACATATTCAAAACAATACCGACCGCTTTAGCCTAGTTGGTAGTGACCCTGCCTACGAAGCTAGAGGTCCTGGGTTCGAATCCTGGTAAGGGCATTTATTTGTGTGATGAGCACGAATATTTGTTCCTGAGTCATGGATGTTTTCTATGTATTTAAGTATTTATTTCTCTATATAAGTATGTATATCGTCGTCTAGTACATTTAGTACAAGCTTTGCTTAGTATGGGACTAGGTCGATTTGTGTAAGATTGTCCGCAAATATTTATTTATTTATTTAAATATTTAATACCTTATAGTAGGGGAAATAGTGGCAGTGAGTATGCACTTTTGTCTCAGGCGACGCTGCTTGGTACGATTGTTCCATGAGTCAAACTAAGCTGATTTAGCGTCCTAGCCACGAGATCAACCCCTGGCTATACGTCTAGCACAACTTGCTGCTAAGTCGTGTCGCGCGCGACTCAGCGACTCCTGTCTCACTCGTATTGTGCGAATTAGAAAGAGGCGGGTAGATTCTCTCGACTCGCGTCGCGCTTGTTGTGTCAGTTGTGCTAGCCCCGCTGGTACCCAAAAAGAGGGGGGATTATACGAAAATGATACCAAACTTGACCTAGTAGCTATGGTTAGGCAAAAATATAGCTGAGACCGAACCTCAGGAGACGGCCCTTCCCCCCCCCCCCCCCCCCTCTTTTTGGGTACTAGCCAGGGGTTGATCTCGTGGCTAGGACGCTAAATCAGCTTAGTGTGTCAAGGAACATTCGTGCCAAGCGGCATCGCCTGAGACAAAAGTGCAGACTGCTCAATACATTGCTGCCACTATTTCCCCTACTATATATTAATTCACTTTTCTTATATGCACAAAATATTTCTAGTGTCAAGGTCGTCGCTGGACGGAATGCATGAAAGAGGTAAACCATTTACACCACATACTGTTCTTGGTTCGTTGAAATAATTCTAACTCTCATAAGTCTTTTTTACAATTTTGCCCTAAGATCATCGTAGTGCTGTGGTTACTCAAAAGCAATATGAAAAAATACTATCGGAGGTCCGCAGGCTTCAAGACAAATTTGGCATTGTATCTAATATCGATACGAGCTGGTTTAACCTACACCATCAAACTTCTCTTACCGATCCTAAAGCCGCACTGAATATGGCCACACGGCTGGATATTGCCGACAAAAATATTACTCAAATGATAGATATCGTTACAAAGTTTGCCAGCGCGATACCAGGCTTCAATATAGCGGAGGTATTGGAAGATAGTCTTCTTCAACAAATATATAAGGAGACATCTTCCTCAAAAATGCCTACGTCTACAAGTAAGACCAGCAGTGAGATGATAGAACAGGAGGAGTTCTTTTTGGAAGAAAATCTAACGACATGGAAAGAATTGAAGTATGTTTTTTTTTAGGTACTACTGAGTAGAGTCGTTTATTCAGTCGTTTAATTTCTATCAACAACAACATCCACATAGACAACAGAACCGTCTACCCGTTAAAATCAGATACAGGTTTAAGAACATTTATATCTCAAAAAGAAGTTATTTACATCTTCACTAATATGAGTTTTTTTTTTATCAGATTCGCATTTATATTTCATTACATTACATGAGTTGTTTGTAAGCTTAACCGTAGATTCTTACCCCCTTATTCATAAAACTTAAAATGCCTCTGCTCAATAAAATGTGCATTGCCCCTTTCTTACGAACACAAATATCAAAGTGAGACACATAAAGACAAACGAATTTTAACACCATTTTACCTAGTTAATATTTAAAATAGGCTTGTAGAACGTTATGAATACGGCCGTTAGTGTTTTTGTTTCCTGGGCGAATATTCAGCGTTTTTAAGGCGTTTTTTTTTTCGTCATTGTCGTCTCCTGGAAATACTATCAAAAGAGACGAATATCAGAGTTCACTTTTGATGAAGACGTAACTCAATACCGGTGCTGAGTCTTTTTTGATTTAAGTTTCCGCGGTATGTTTTACCTCTGCTGAAATAATCTTGAGCCGACAATGACTTTAGAACCGAGCGGTTCAAACGCTCGGAGATTGGCCCTCCTACTCACTTCTGTATATATGTAGTATACTCGTATACAGAGGTGAGTAGGAATATACGTATTTATTTTTGTTGAGTATTGGGGCGTATGAGGGCGCCTCTGTGACTCCATTGAGGAAATTTACAATAAAATACTAAAACCCCTATTAGTGCTGCATAATGTTATTGAAAACTCAACTACAAATGACAGTGCCTCATATAAATTGTGAATAACGTCAAAACCGAACAATAAGTGGTAAAATAGTACAAAACCGGGACAGTTGGTTTTGCAAATCCGCGAGTGTATTGTTCGAGTTTAGGCAAATTGGACGATGGATTACAAAAACCGGCCAAGTGCGAGTCGGACTCGCGCACGAAGGGTTCCGTACCATTATCTATGAAAAAACTATTTTAGTATTTGTTGTTATAGCGGCAACAGAAATACATCATCTGTGAAAATTTCAGCTTTCTGATTATCACTGTTGTTGAGATACAGCCTAGGGTGGTCCTTAAAAACCGAAAATTTGAAATTTCAATGAGGCACCCTCTTATGTTGTTCTAATGCGTAAAAATATAATGTCTATTTTCTATTTTTATTTTTTGATAAGATTTAGGGGTCGCTACCGAATTTTGAAATGATTTAAGGTTTGTATTTCTCCATAGTAAGATTTTTTTTTATTTTTTACTACTTAAATGAGCTACATTTGATGATAGGATACGAATAATGTTGAAAACATCAAAAAAGATCACTAGTTTTCAGTCAGTAATTCAAAAATGAATTTTATTGTGGTAATATGCTAAAAACGGACTGGCGATGATTTTAAGACTTTAAATTTGATTTCAAATAAACGTCGGACATTTAGTAAACGAATTTCGTATTTTCTCGATTGTTTATTCCTTATTTATCAAATGTAGCTCATGAAAGTAGAAAAATGCTAAAAATTAAAAAATATATTCTTTGAAGAAATGCAAACCTTAAAAAACTTCAAAATTTGGTAGCGGCCTAAACCTTATCCAAAAATAAAAATTAAAAACATACGTTATTTTTTTACTTATTAGAATAATATAAGAGGGTGCCTCATTGAAATTTCAAACTTTCGGTTTTTAAGGACCACCCTAATACAGCCTGGTGACAGACGGACAGACAGACGGACAGCGGAGTCTTAGTAATAGGGTCCCGTTTTACTCTTTGAGTACGGAACCCTAAAAAAGGCCAAAAAGTGGAAAATTATTAGCGATTTAAAGAAGTGCCGCAGCATAAATACATACAGATTTTTATCAATATTCCAGATGTAATCAAATTTCAACCTAGTGACGAGGTATTTAAGGCGCTCTTATTAGACGATGTTTAGGTATTTGCGGAGGTAAGGCAGACGGAGTGGGAGACGCGCGTCCCGCGCACACCGCTAACGGCTTCCGCGCCCTCACCGCTATTCTGTTGGCATCCGTATTCGGCTCGTTTTTGCGGATCATACGATCAAATGTTTTTCATCTTTTCTCTATCCAACTATTTTCGATCTAGGTATGGTTGGATATAATAATATGTATATACGTCTCTTGAAGCCCGTAGAAACATATATTTAGTGACTTATTATTTTAGACTACTAAGTGGGCTTGTAGTTAGTTTTTGTAGAACTGGGGCCAATTCCTACCTACCTGCTAATCCCCAAGGAACGTTTTCAGTTGTGTTTTTTGCAGCAAGTTTTAAATATTAATGAATCTGATTATTACGGCATTTACGGGCACATGATAACTCTTTATATTATATCATGGCTTATATTTACGATGAATAAACGTCAAATAACGCTACTTATTAGCCAAATTGAATTTACCGGTAATGTACCGGTTAACCGGTTTTGTCTCCCTCAAGTCGGTAATTTACCGGTAATGGAATTTGCCCGGTAATTGCGTTCCCTAGACACAACGCGATAGTTAAATGCACGATCGAGGTGAAATGCGACTTGAACATTAGTTCAAGCGACAAAACAAATACGATTGAGATACAACGCCATAGTTATATATAGGATCGAGGTGAAATGCGATCCGGTGAATAACTACAAGTAATTTATTTTTAATGAGGTAAAGGGCTAACAAACGGCGAGAAGTGGCCACAGTTGGCCACCTTTACCCGAAAGGAGGTCGTTTAATTTAATTGGGACAGACTTATAAACAAATAAATAAATAATAATAATTAACATTCTCTAGTCACTGGGAAGTAGTCAAATCAATAGATTTATAATTAAACTCTAGCTGTAATAATTATCAAATTCAGTCTCAATTATTTAAATTATTTATTTACTATACTAAATTAATTTTAATACTCAGTGACCTTTAATTTAATAATTAGTTATAATGTAATTTTATACCAATTTAATTTCATTGAATATATTTAATTTCATCTTTTTTAATTTTTTAATTAGGTAATTGAATTTGAATTATGTTTATCTGTAAATTGTATTTTATTGAACTAGAGGTAAACTAAACAATTTATTAGGAAAGAAATGTAAAGTAAACTAGAAATTTAATTGGAATCAAATCCATGATGTAACTTTTATCGTATGAATTTTCGATCAAATAAAGGCTTTTTATTCGATTTATTTATTATTATTGGAATTTTATTTAAATTATATATTTGTCATTATTATGTAGGTATACCTACTGTGTGTTTGTATCTGAAGTTGTACCAGCCCACAACATGACTGCTTCGCCCAAGGGTTGACTGGTAGATAACGAGATACCTGTATTTATATGACAAAGGTTTACTTTTCTAAATGCCTTTTATACAGGGTGTGGCCTGTAATAGGAGCAAATATTCAAAAGGGCGCTTCCTTAGAGCATTTGCAGTAACCCCTTGTGTCCATTCATTTTTTTTTTTTTTTGATTCGGAGAAATTTTGATCTAAAGTTATGACCTCCACGTAATGTATCTTGGCACCACGACATAATAGCACTGCAGTCAATGCAGATTTAGAGGTAACATCATGTAATGAGTCAGAATAGTTATTGCATTTTTGTTTTCAAAAGATATTTTTGTAATTTTTTCATTTTTTTTTCATTTTTTTTGTATAAATATAAATAAAAATAAAAAAGCCTTATTTCTTACAGAATACAAATTACATATCGTTGGTTAGTAGTAAAGAACTTTTTAAATTAAAACTAGCTAGGTATTAGTACTATGCTGGTCTGTAGAACCCCTGGGCGGGTAAAGGCCTATTATAAAAGTTATTATTTATCCACCATGATAACTTAATCTTAATGGACACCTACTCCTCTCGCCACTAAACTTATTAAGTATTTCAGTGCTGATATGGATGAGATACAACAAAATGTGTGCCAACATATGAGTGCAGCAGCTACTAAAGCCGCTGAGACGGCTAAGAGGGCTAATACATTGTTTACACAAGCTGGTAACCACGTTGTTTATTTTTTATCAAATTCAAAAGAGTTTTTTGATTACACCTCTGAACGAAACAAATTATTTTTATTAAATATTTTGTTTCGTGTCGCTGTGAGCCTTTCAAGAAAATACAGCAGCAAATGTGATGCAAAAATACGCTTCATCAGTCAATGTCTGAGTAGCTCAGTTGGAAGAGCGCTGTACCGGTAATACTCGTACAGATGGCACGGGTTCGAGTCCTGTCTTGGGCTTCAGACGAGGATGGTTTATTATTCCATTATATTTGTTCTCTGTATCATATCGATTAGTTTTTTGATTGTTTTATATGCATGTAGGTATCTTCGCAACAGCATTTATGTATGGAATTCCTTATCTGAGATATTTTACTAACAATTTTATTAAGAGATTGGTCTACGGTTGTCAGTTACTTTTAAGTCTTATTAATGAAATAAGACACGTTACGCCTTTGAACGAAGTCGTAGATATAATGCTTGCTGATAAATGAAAGTAAAAATATCACTGCGTTATTAACAGAGCCCAGATTTTTCACGGCAAAACAAAACACTATCGTAATCTAGCCAGTGATAGAAACATTGTTTTATCGGTATCGAGTATTATTAGGTTCTGACGACCGGTTAGCCTAGTGGGTAGTGACCCTGCCTACGAAGCTGAAGGTCCTGGGTTCGAATCTCGGTAAGGGAAAATATTTGTGTGATGAGCACGAATACTTGTTTCTGAGTCTTGAATGTTTTCTATGTATTTAAGTATCTATATCCATTAAATATATCGTCGTCTAGTCCATAACACAAGCCTTATTGAGCTTACTATGGAGCTAGTTCGATTTGTGTAAAAATTGTCCCATAATCTTTTATTTATTTATTACGTATATAGGTATAAAAATAACATGCCGATATATTTTTACATTATTGACAATTGACAGTGAGCAAATTACGACAGGAGTTAAATTTCATTCGCGACCACTAAGTAATAGCCTCTTCAATAGAACAATTGCAATGTTCGACTTTGTCCATTGCGGAATCCTTCCTCAATCTGGATACTGTTCGTTGCTACGTAAATTGGAGGAAACTTTTACCAGTGATACGCAAATTTGAAGCTGTGCTCGAACGAAATCCGGATTATGAAAAGTTAAGAGAAGTATCTTAAAATATTACCCAAACTGCAAATGAATTTTATTAATTTGCTCCCTTGATGTCAAGTGAAGTTGAACGTCCATTAAGTATACATAAATGGCTTTATAGTGATTACGACTGACTTGGATTACGAAGAAGAAATTGCATCTGTTTCTAATATATAATTTCATACAACCGTCACGTAATTTTTTTATTAAATATTTATTTTATTAGGTGACGTTTTTTCTTCTACTACACAATTATCGATATCAATGAAATAATGTTTCTATCACTGGCTAGATTACGATAGTGTTTTGTTTTGCCGTGAAAAATCCGGGCTCTGGTTATTAAGTATGCCATCAAATATTTATTGCATTATCTTCGTATTATTTCCTCACAATGTTAGAGTGAAGCACTATATTTAGCGCCTCCGTAATGGATGTATGGTACCTTAGGTTAGGTAGAGTTGCTGTTTGAATGGACTACTTACTTTGATGCAATTCGGCTAACTCACATAATCTCAAGTATACGTAATGTTAACAGCACCAAGACTATCGGAAGCGTCAATACTCAACGTGAAATTCACAAAATGTAAAACTCTTGTCGACCACTTTACCAATAGCGCAACGGCTTTAGACGTCAAGATGGCGTCACAGGTAGGCAACTGCTTTGAAGTACCTTAATCTTTAGGCCCCTCAAGCAGTGGGCCATCATAGCGCAGTGCAGGACAGGGACCCAGTCATGCGTTGGAATGCGACGGAAGTATATCTCTCTCCGTCTAACGCATGGTTGCGTCCAGTATGATGGGCCATGATGGCCGATTGTGCCGCATGTAAGCCTTCACAGTAGACCGCAGCCATAATAAAACTAGGCTAAGTAACACTGGTTCTACAGGTTACCCTAAAAACTATGTCATGCTCCCTGGCAACCCCACTCTCTGTAAGTATTGGTATTTCTGAGTACCGTAAAACGGGGCTAATTAAAACATGCGAGGCTATTTAGAAAAAAAAATTATAAGTTTTGAGTCCATATATTTTTTGTCCTAGCAATGGTAGAAACGTAGATCTTCGTCTGGTCTAAGTCTAATGTGAAGTTGGTTAGTGGTTGCAGAAACGCTGAGGACCTAGCATGCGTGCTTAAAAAAAATCTTGATTGTGTCGGTGGAAAATCAGTGAAATTAAACACCGTCCTACTTCTACTCAAATTTTGGCTGGCTGTGGGGTATGTTTTTTTTTAATATACATATCTAAAAGTACATATTCTTGGGAGTTTTTTTAGCTGTATTACATAATTTTAGCTGTTATTTTGAATGAGATATTAACGGGTTTTTAAAATGAGGCTATTTGAGACGGTTTCTGGGGTTATTTGGTTGCTAGTACCAAATATCCCCCTTACTGTAAAGGTAGGTTGACCATCTTTTTTTTTCAACAGTGCGAGAGTACAACTTTACGTACCGTAATTGTCGGAAGGGAAAAAAAATCAACCCTACACGTCATACCTATACCCAAGAAGCATTGGCTAATGCTTTGGCCGACGTGGCAGCTCCGTCTTTGGTAGAAGCTGGCGAGAAACATAATTTAAATTACGACTGTTTTTGAAACTGCTAAGTATGCCTGTTGTTATTTAAGTAATATGTAGATTTACCAAATACAGTTAAGTAATTTTTCTATAAACATTTTATAGGTACTTAAGGAAATATATTCTATCTAAAGTTGACTTAGAAGTATTTTTTTTTACATATATATACTTGATTTACTGTCGTCAAAAGGACGTTTATTTTATGTTTATATAAAAGAGCACATTTTGGGTCAATATAAATGTAACTACGGGTCCTTAAAAGTGTGCTACAGGTAAAAAAAGATTTTAATAAAACTTGACTTTGTTAGTACAACTTTGTGATTTTTTTTCTCCCGTTTTTTTCTTCTAAAAATATGATTACTCTGCTTTTAATACCTTCGGCGGTCGTTCCTAAAGCGTCCTAAATATCTCTTGTTATGTTTTAAATAACAAAAGCCTCAAAATTCAGCCAAAACCAGTTCGAAACCCGTCCATTCCCATAAAGCCCGAAATACGAGGATATTTAGAACACCTCTTTAAAAAAATATTACTCATCCTGTATTAACAATTAAGACATGTGCAGTATATATAATGGTGGAGCATTATACGTTTTATCTATTAAAAATATTACATATTTGATAAACACATAAAACATGGATTTACTGATGTTTTAGTCAAAAATTTGTCCCAAATAGCCACATTTTACGGTACGTGAAAAAATTGTACCCAGTAATACATTAGTACCTACTTACTTCGAAAAAATTATACCTCAATAGTATCGAGAGAGCTACAATTATTTTAATTAGGGGTTGCTAGACGGCATCTCCCAAGCTTAAATAGATTGCCAGCGAGCATTACGAGTACACAAAACATTTTGACATGAGTGGAACCGATTTGATTGTGGTTTTATTATTGTCTTGTCTGTCAAAATAGGTCATAGTTGTTGTGTCTTTTGTTTAGAATTAGCCTGTATTTCCATGATGTATTTTCAGATGGGTGAATGTCAAGAAGTCGTGTCTCAATTACAATTTGAGGTCGAGAACATGATAGAACGCATAGATGATGCTTTAGCGCACCCATTGGAGGATCCTGGTGGTACTTACTTTACGCATTCATTTACCTATTACCTATAGGTACTCTTGGCCATAAAGTTGCGAGTACCGCCCGCTACGCTTTCGGAAAAACCCAATCAGTGACCAGAGGGAGAAGTAACATTTTGTACTAGTAACTATATTTTTGAAAAAAAGAGCTTTAGTGATGCATTATATTTTGAGAATTTAACCGCTATTCAGTACAAAAGTGGACAGTTTCACATACGGTAAGAGGGCTAATAAATTGTTTTCCCCTCGCTGCCTCGGAAAGCCGTCTTTTATCCTTTAAAACCAGTGAGCAAAAACGCATTTTATCCACTAGTGGGCAAAGTAATTTGACCTTGGAGCGTATCTCATGTATCTCATGAACCGTGATAGTTAGACAGTTGAAATGTTCACAGATGATGTATTTCTGTTGCCGCTATAACAACAAATACTAAAAAACAGAATAAAATAAATATTTAAGGGGCTCCCATACAAAACACCTTTTTAGAATTGCGTGTTGCCTTCATCAGGCGCTGGGTCTTAAAATGTATGGGAAAACTAAAATTCGACTCACACTTGACCAAAACTAAAAAAAAAATTGTTGTTTACTTTTTATACCAGGATGCAAATTTATTATTTAGATGAAATAAAGTTGTTTTGCATGTTGCACTTTCCTCGCTACAGTGAGGTGAAAAGTTTTGTGTTACACACGGGTGCAAATGTATTTTAATGCCAGACTCGCGGGTAAAATACAACTTTGCACCCTTGTATAACAAATAACTATTACACAAACAGGTAATCAAGCTGTTTATTTTTTACCAAATTCTAAATTTTGCCGCTTTAAGAATTTAATCGCTATACTTACGCGGAATTTGCATTATGTTAATTTTTAGATCTCGTCAAATGTGCTTACTTTGGCCGGTTTTTTCGGAAAAACACGAGTACCTCATTTTTTTTATCGACTTCAAAACGGAGGAGGTTTTATGTTCCAATGTACCTATACTGTTTTTTTTTATGTATGTATAGGTCACCGATTTCTCTGTCAATTGTGGACCCATTTTCAAAATTATTTTTTATTCGAAAGAGTATATATGTATATTCCTGAGGTGATGAGATCCCAGGTAAATTGAGAGCAACGCTCAAATGTTAGAGGCACGCGTGTAGTGATTTCGGTATATTTTATTATAACTCGTATATTTACCCTCGGAAATCGCAATTTTGGTGGAGTGGAACTAATGATGAAGACCACAGATGACTTATGGAACTCCTCAAGGATTCTGACATGATTCCGTTGAAGTAGCAACTAATGAAGTGCCAATTCTGAGATCCTTGAGGAACCGACGGAACTCTTCAAATATTATCAGCCCCGTATAGCGACCTGGGTTTTTTCTGTAATAATCAACGCACTTGCTGTCGGAAAGCAGTTCAAGTGGTAAATTAGAAAGGAAATGTAAAAAATTTCATGCACCTATGTGGCTTGGTGAATTGATGAAGTCGTTTCATAATATTTTAATGTAAATTATTCTATGATATGATTAATGATTATATTGTTTTTTGCTTAACGAATCCTTCGTTGTATTCGTTGTGTGTTAATGAGGAGAAATATTTTTTAAATCAACATCTGATCCTCATTTTTATCGATTTTGATCGCGGGTAAAGTTATCTGGACTTTTAGCCATCATTGCCCATGTCGATTTTTGGCACAACTATAGCTCTTATGATGTTGAGACAAGACTCAGTCCAAGATTTTGAGTAAACATGGCGTTCCATTTGAATATCTTGGTGTTAACTACGCAAAGTTTAACACAATAAAGATGGGCAATATTATCTGAGCATTTTAACTCTTCTCCATTCAAGTTGCATCAAGCAGTGTAAAACTGTTAGGGTTGCCACTTTTCGGTAAGTTTGTAACATAAGCATAACGAAACAAAAAAATACATTATAAATATGTATTTACTTGAAATGAAATGAAATTAAATTAAATATGAAATGAAATGAAATATTTATTATTAACATATACAGACAGACATTCACAAACATAACTGTGGTCCCACACTAGGCTAGGCCTGTCCCGTGGAGACCAAGACAAATACTGATTAACTGTCCATGCGACTTAGCATGAAAACAAGACAAAGTAAAAAGAGAAAAGAGAAAAAAAAAATACAATTAGAAACTAACAATTAATTAATTATATTAGGGTGCTTGTCTGCGGTGATGTATGTGTATGTGTAGTGTGTAGTGTATGTATGTAATGTATGTGAGTGTATGTTATGATATTACATTAATGATTGTTTCCGATTGCTCGTAGTTCCAAGGTAACAATAGAGATTGGATTTTAATTTTTGCCTCTAGGACACTGCTTCTTCTTAGGTCAATACGTTTAGCAAATTTGTTATAGATGTGCGGAAGTAGAAATGTATGAAAACGCAAAGCAAATTTAGTTTTAAGTAAATTTGCTTTGCGTTTCAGTATGATACCTACGCTACGTTTCACTTAAAGACTACAGTCAGTTTAACTATCAGAAGATGACAACCCTAAAAGGTTTTCGGAGTAGGACAATCTTTACCTACATTCATGGCCTTAATTAAACATTACGAGATAACATTGCCCATCCACACAATTTTCATTATGATAAGCCTCTTTAGTTCAAATTATAATAAAAATACCCTAACAGTAGGTATATATTTTACTACCAGCATATAGGAAACGTTCTTCTAAGGGTAGGTAGGGCTCGTAGGTAATGCACATCGAAATTTCTACAAATTTTGGCCCGCACAAATACACCCTCACATTGCACAATTTGCTGCAAGGTCATCCAGGGATGAAGTTACTGACAAATTCAAACAAAACTACTATAGTCAAAATAAAGTCATAAATATAATCTAGTTTCTACAAAAAATTGTGTAGTGTTTTCATTCATAAACGTTTCTTTAAAATTTGATTTTTTTGCAAAAGATCTCCCTGGCGGCCTGGTGGCAAAGTGGCGTATTGTACGGTTTGTGTTATACAAAAACCTAATTTTAAACGATAATAATTAATATTGCAGCTGTAGCGGCATTAAGGGATGAATTTGCAATATTGCAAGGTGACCTAGCCGCAGCAAAAAGGAACCAAGATGGATTAAAACAACTTCACGATCTCAGTGGCCTAGATTTTGAAGTAAGTTATTTTTCTGTACCTTCTACGTAGTTATAATAATACGATATCACGGGCCATTTTGCAAGTGAAATAGTAAACTACAGTCGCGACGGTATTCTTCGATTCGAAATGTCTCACACTACGCATCGAAAACTAAACGCAAAGTGCCTAACGTTTTGCAGTTGGTTTCGTAGTCCAACGGCAGTGTGAGTTACAAGTTTGACGGGTCGAATCGAAGAATACCGAAGCGAGATCGAAATATATTCGAACCGCGTTTATTCGATCTCGTATCGTAAGGTTACGATTGAAACTCACGTTAGCCGTACAGATATCGTGCTGACAGATCGATCGAAACGCCAAGCAGTGCTCGTCGATATCACCATCCCCCATGACGAGAACCTCGTGAAGGCCGAGAAAGACAAAGCCAGCAAGTACCTAGACCTGGCTCACGAGGTAACCGCCATGTGGGATGTTGATTCGACGATCATCGTCCCGATAGTCGTTTTGGCGAACGGTTTAATAGCGAAGAGTCTCGACCGTCACCTTAAGAGACTCTCGCTAGATGGCTGGATCAAGGGTCAGATACAGAAGGCGGTACTCCTGGATACTGCGCGGATAGTCAGGAGATTCCTGTCTCTGTCGCCCTGACCACCGGTAGCTTAGGCCCCGCCTCGCTGCCGGCGGCACCCTAAGTTAGGTTTTTATAATGATTTTATGTTTTGTATGTATAGTTTTATATATTTTACTTTTTATATGATTATTGTACAAACCTAGCCTAAGAGGAAAGATGAATAAAGATAATAATAATAAAATTTATTTATTTAACAAAAATACACTTAAATTATAAACGTTATATCCGTCAGACGCCAAACTAGGCTGAGCATGTATCTTGGCCGCCTGCGAGTGCAATTAACACGAAATACTTAAAAAATTAAAAAAAAATCAGTACAAAATTGAGATAAGATTTAACATTAACATTACAATTTAAAACTAAAATTACTATTTATGCATGGGCGAGTGTGTACGTGAGTTTGTGTACGACTGTGTGTGTGTATTTATTTATTTAGAAATTCAACAGCTTTTACAAAACATTGTAGGTAACCAATTATTTTAATATTATATTCAATTCATGTACTCATTGAGAGGATAATGAGCCCAAATACGACGGGTTGGGTTGGCAAGAGCTGGATGAGGTTAGCAGTGGTGTGTAGTTGGAGAGACTTATGTCCAGCAGTGGACTAAGATAGGCTGATGATGACGTTGATGATGATGATGACGGTGATGATGACAATGATGATGACGATGATGATGACGATGATTCTTGTGTAGTTTAGGAGTTGGTATGGCCACCTTCTTACTCCATGATCAGATCAGCTTTATTATACCATAACTAGCGACCCGCCCCTGCTTCGCACGGGTTTATGTGTATAATACATGCATGTATGGTTTGTATTATACATATAAACCTTCCTTTTGAATCACTCTATCTATTAAAAAAAACCGCATCAAAATCCGTTGCTTAGTTTTAAATATCTACGCATACATAGGGACAGACAGACAGACAGACAGACATACAGACAGACAGCGGGAAGCGACTTTGTTTTATACTATGTATTGATATTGCGTCCCTATCTGACGGACACAAGTGTACGTACAAAATTTCAACTCGTATGGACTACGGGAAGTTAGTCACATTGACCTGCAAGATTTGAGCTACACAAACTTACATACATAGGTACATACATTGCAAGCAAAATAAGAGTAACACTGTATACTCTTTACTGAATTTAGGGGCACACAACTTAAAATATAAAAAAGATAAGGAATATAAAAAACGCAAGCGTAACATAGTTACACATATACATATCTAGAGTTGACAAAGATATTTCTTCAACCTTCAAGTTATTTTGCTTTGATTGCCAGAGAATTCGGAGGAGACTTGAAATGATCAGCCGAAACAAAACCACGCGAGAAGAGGCTTTGGAATGTCTTACGACAAAGGCGAGGGTCGTTGACGTCAACAGTTTTTTGTCAAGGGATCAACTATACGCCGTTGTTGGATTTTTGCAACAAGAAATTAATCATACGCATGGCATAATTGATTCTAGGGAAGTCAGTTGGCAGGTAGCTTCAAAAAAAATTATGAATTGTGATTTTTAGAGAGGTAACATCAGAATGCCATCGGTATCAGCCCAACTGAGGAAGTGCCTCAACCTTGCAGAAGACGCAGATATAATAACACCGCTAGGTACTTGCTCTGCGTATTGTGTTTAAGTGCTTTTATTAAGTGCCTACTCTAAATGACCCAGCCTACGCAAATAAGATATAGGTAACTTTGAATCGATATAATTTACCAAATAAGTGAAATACTTATGTTACGCCAAATATCCATCTTGCTTTGTGGGGTTGATGCGTTTGTCATGAATTTTAGTGTTTTCGAGCGAGTATTTTTACGAGTACAGCGACACGTTTTCCGTTTCTACTGTACCAGGTTTATTAAAATAAAACAGACACCTTAAATAACCCTAAAAATAAAAGTGAGAAGAAGTCAAATTTGATGACCATGAGGGCCATTCAATATAACCACTTTTTAAGATTCGTTGACTTAAAGTGTTTCTTTCAATATTGCCTCAGTATCCCTTGTCGAGTACCATGTTTCTCAAGCCTAAGTCTTGATATTTATTTGCATTAAAAGAATCATGATATTCACCCTCAAAAAAAGGTTACACCAGAAAAAAACACATATACATTCTAGTTGCCTACCCTGTAGGTATATGCACGCTATTGGCCCGAGACAAATTTATCATCATTCATTTCTTCCTCAGAACTGTGTAGAAGACTATATTGCATACCTTAACGAAAAAGTAGACCGCCTCCAACTGCTATCTTTTAACCAGTCTCTGCGAAAATACGTTGCTGATATTAATGCCCAAGTCGACACTATGCTAGATATTGTCGGCGATTTCCCTGTGAATAAGTTCCACAAGAAACTTGACCGCGATAGCAATTGTTTATGTTGTGGTACACCAGCCAATGTAAAAGTGACTGAGAAAAACATGAAACTGGCGAAGCGATTGATAAGTCGTAATCGACCATTAAACTCTCTTGTGGCTGAGGAAAAGGATACTGAGAAACCTTGCTTTCCAGGACGACCTATACCACATCCTTTGGATCCCAGGTACTTATTCGTTTTGCTATAAACTGAGATTTCGTCGTAATCATGAGTGCATGGGGACTTCTATTTGCGAGGCAAACTTCTTGTATATTCATGCAATGAATCACCCACTGCAGACTGAAGGTATATGCCAGTCAATCAAGTAAAAAAACCGGCCAAGTGCGAGTCCGACTCGCGCACGAAGGGTTCCGTACCATTATCTATGAAAACGGGAAAAAAATCACGTTTGTTATATGGGAGCGCCCTTTAACCCCAACACCCGAACACCTTATAGCTCTCAAAATCTTAAAAGTAAAAGATTGTGGCTATATTCAAAAAAAAATAAAAAATAATACATTTTCTGTTTTTAGTATTTGTTGTTAAGTATAGCGGCAACAGAAATACATCATTTGTGAAAATTTCAACTTTCTAACTATCACGGTTCATGAGATACAGCCTGGTGACAGACGGACAGACGGACAGACAGAAAGACAAACTGACAACGGAGTCTTAGTAATAGGGTCCCGGCTTACTTTTTGAGTACGGAACCCTATAAATATTCACGGCCTCCGTAGCCCAGTGGGTAGTGACTCTGCCTACGAAGCTGGAGGTCCCGGGTTCGAATCCCGGTCAGGGCATTTATTTGTGTGTTTATCACAAATATTTGTTCCTGAGTTATGGATGTTATATATGTATATAAGTATCTATATGTATTTATCTATTATATATATCATCGCCTAGTACCCACAACACAAGCCTTACTGAGCTTACCGTGGGCCTAGGTTGATTTGTGTAAGATTGTCCCATAATATTTATTTATTTATTTATTTATTTATTTATAATAATCTTCCGTACCATTATCTATGAAAACGGCAAAAAAATCACGTTTGTTATATGGGAGCGCCCTTAAACCCCAACACCCCAACACCTTATAGCTCTCAAAATCTTAAAAGTAAAAGATTGTAGCTATTTGTTGTTATAGCTGCAACAGAAATACATCATTATTTGTGAAAATTTCAACTGTCTAACTATCACGGTTCATGAGATACAGCCTGGTGACAGACGGACAGACAGACTGACAGCGGAGTCTTAGTAATAGGGTCCCGTTTTACTCTTTGAGTACGGAACCCTAAAAATCGATGGATTTTCAGACTTTGCGGCAAAACTAGAAAAGATACACGAAAGTAATACGACGATAAGTACGACACAAAAAAATCAGCTTCGTCACTCTTTCGATACAAACCCGATAGGATTTAACGACACTTTTATGTTTAACGAAATGTATTTTTCTTTTCATTGTATTAAAAAAAAGGAATCAAAATGTTTAGGGT
The DNA here is from genome assembly GCA_963854355.1 of Epinotia brunnichana. Taxonomy (NCBI): domain Eukaryota; kingdom Metazoa; phylum Arthropoda; class Insecta; order Lepidoptera; family Tortricidae; genus Epinotia; species Epinotia brunnichana. Next base: position 11,341,557 of record OY977941.1, on the reverse strand, counting down.
ACTTAGGTACTTTCCGTTGACTTAGAACTATGAAATTTAGCAAATAAAAAAAGTAGTAGCAAATCTGAAAACTAGGTATACATTTGTAATTTTGTACGGAACCCTCGATGGGCAAGTCTGACTCGCACTTGTCCGGTTTTTTATACTTACTACTATTGGCGGTAAAAGGTTAAAATAACGCTTTTGTATTGACAGAGCTTTGGTCTGCGATCGGTACTGCGGAGCTTCGATTAGCAAGCGTGAAGAAAGTCTCACTTCGACTATGGGGTTGGACGTCGTTGATATGAACCCAATACATAGGGACATTCAAAATAGGGTAAATAACTCTCGGAATCTGAATTTTGACTCTCGCGTGGGACTCAAAGCCTCATCATAAAATTTGGCAAGAAGCAAGGTTTTTCAGCACAAGTAAAGGGAACAGAGTACGTTTTTATATTACAGCACAAAGAATGCGGTGGGTCCGCGGTTCCTATTCTAGGAATGGTCCCTATACTAAAACTTGTACCCACCCTGTGTGCAAGTTTTAAAAGTAAGGCGAATGCATCATGTGTCAATGTGGGGTATTGGGAGTATTTTTTCTGCTTGCTTTGTTTGGCCTGCAGCATGGCCATTTACTTATCTGCTTAAGGATATGGGTGGCCTCCTGGGTGACCTTATGGCCACCCAGGTGGATCGCAAACCAGGAGTGTCATTATTAGATATTATGCGTGTAGCCGAGCCTTTATAAAGACTCTCATTCATAATGTCCCTCATGAAAACCTTGGCAATAAGCTCATTCCGCAGCCGAAGCGTTCCTGAGGAATGGAGGATATTCATCTAACTGTACCGTACGCAGTCAATTAGGTTCCATGGTGGTATCACAGACATCCCCATATTGTGCAGAGCGTTAGTATACAGCAGAAAAAACACTTAGTCTCCAGACTCATTACAGGAGGCAGTAAGCAACACCAAGGCTCTCACTAACTTTTGAAGTGGATATTTCTTTGCTCGCGTTCTTGTATAGGGGTACAGTTCAAAATGTATCACGTGACTTCCGGAATAACTTTTTGTAGAGAAGCCTAAATTAATCTGATTTCAAATAATTGTTTGTTACATGTTTTAATGCTTCTTTATTTGCCATTAGTTGTTAATCACAAAACGTTATTTAGTTCATGTGGCGGACATGAAAATAATGCTGAAATTACCGCCATTTTCAATGTATAGCGAGTCAAATGAGCTACGTCAGTCAATGTTGCCATATATACCGATTTATTTGTACTTATACAGATTTCAGTGAACTAATTCAAATAAAATTATATTTTATGGGTACAGCCAACAAATAAATATCCACTTAAACTTAATTAACGGTTGTATCTCCGACACAACCCGCTTCTTTTAGACGAGCTGGGGGAGTAGGTACTAGCGCTAACCCCCTTTTCAAGCAAACTATTAGGCACAACTTGCGGAAAATGCGCAGTCAAACTAACTACTTAAATGGGTTCCATGGTGTGAGTGAGGATGAAATTCATGTCGACGGCTAGCGATGCATGGAATTTTATCGGTACAAAATGTAATGTTTATTGTTATTTTCAGGTGTATTTAACCTGCACGCCGTGTACCCACTCTGAAGAGACTCTATTTAAATAGATTTGCCTGATTGAGGAATTATCGATTAGATCTTTTCTCAATGGCGAACTGTCGAAAATGGCTTGAATGTCAGACATGACTTTATATAGCTGCGACACAGTGTATTATTATTATTAGTTATCGTTTGTTTTTAGTATAAATGTATGTATGAGATTTTTATTAATAATTTTAGTTTTTAATGTCCGGATTTATTATAGAAGTAAATGCTTTTAACCTTTCAATGATATGTCCATCGTTTAACTACAAGCAGTTTTCTTTAATAATTTGTAACTATTATAATTTATTTCTAATAAAGCGAAAGTTACATTATTCCGAGTTTGATTTTATTCCGAGATTAGCCCAAGCCTAAAATTTCAACGTTTAACCTCAAAGATTAAGTACCTACTTATTCCGGTTTGATGAAATCGGACATTTAAGAAAGATAGAAAAAAAGAAATATATTTATTTGGTGTGACAAAAGAAATTACACATGTGTTTTTAGAATTCAAATGCACCAAAATGGATGCCACTCAGCATAAATGCCAGTAGCAATATATGCTAAAGGCGCTGGTTTTCAGGGCACCCAGAGAGAGGGTTTACCCACCTCGTTATACTATTAGATATAACTTATAATAATAATACTTAGATATAAATGGTAACATGGTTGTACACATAGTTACACTATTGTCTTAGGTTTAGTACCTGTAAAGATAGTTGTAAGTGTGGAAATAAATAAAATAAAATAAAATAAAAAATAAAATAACAAAATGGCCAAAAAAACCATTTATTTATACTACTCAGTATAACTTAAGGGATTCGATTAGTTTGGCCCGGATTCATCAATTTAGTTATATTCGTAAATAATCCCAATTAAGTCCTCCACACACCGGTCGCGGGCGCGGGTCGGGCGCGGGTCGGGCGCGGGCCCGCGCTTGTTGTAAAACATTGAAAATAAGCATCAAACACACATCGAACGCGAGCTCGCGGGCCCGCGTTCGATGTGTGTTTGAAGTGTAGTTTCAATGTTTTACAACTTGCGCGGGCCCGCACCCGAACCGCGCATACGACCGGTGTGTGGAGGCCTTAACAGTTATGGCTATTTTTACGTTGGTACACTTTCATTCCCTTCGTCCACGTTCGTAACTAAGATTTCATCTTCATAACCAGTTATTAAACAAGACTTTTTTTCCATTTTCATAACCAAAACCCTACCTATTCTTCATATTAACATTACACAAAACTGTATCTCGTTCGCACTTGAGGTATTGTAATTGTGTCACTCATTTGACAATCAATTGTGCATGTGTGTGTGAATCCCTATATTTCTATACTGGTTTACTCTCAGAACAATAACTAAAGCATAGAAACCACGTTAAAATAGCTAGCAGAGACGTATAGCCGTCCTTTACTTTCTTACTACGTACTAACGCGTCAGAAAGAGATGTATATGCATTTGTCATTACTCAATTGTGTAGGTTGTCACAAGTTTTGTCCTTTGCTAGGGATGTACTGTGTCGACTTGTTTATCGATAAATTATACAACCAAACTAAATTGTACTTATTTATTTATAGCTTAATAAGTAATAACTAATTTCGCTCTCGCAAGGAACTCAAAACCTGGGCACTTACCGTTTACCTAGAATCATACAAATTTGGCAAGAAGCCGCACACATAAATATTATTAATTAACTATATCTACGATGATTATTTTCAAATGAATACGTCTTTTTTAAATCCGCGTTTTATCTTACAAGTTTACAATGCAAAAATACGATCGTTTATGTCCTATATAATAAATTAATAATAAATGCGACTTGCGCACGAACACAATGAAACATCACATATTCCTATGAATTTGTTCGCTGTTCACGCAGGTGCGAAGAGATTCACAGGTATCTGTGACGTCTCATTTCTCCTCTCGTGGAGAATACACTCAATTCCCTCTCATCCATGAGAGCCTGTCCCTGCCCTGCTATCCTGTAACTTGTTTTTACTTCACCTCATCGTTCACCCACAAATAAATCTTGACGCCGCGATTCGTAGTAGGTAACGAGCGTACTAACTTGAATCCTACCAACCAATGAGTCTGTATTAGACAAATATAATGTGGGCAAAGCATCTTCTCTGAGTCGTCTCCATTTGATTTTATCATTAGGTATAAAAGAATCCGGAGTGAAGTGTCTTGAACAGACGTGACTACGGATTTTCCATGTTTCTTTTTTTAACATGTAGTAACCGTTTTTTTTATATCTTCATCCTTTGAAAAACTAAAATGAAAAAGTCGAGTTTTTTTACATTAATACACAAATGCAACAACAGTGAATTGTAAATCTTCAATACTGGGACAGGACAGAATACGGGGACATGGGACAACCAGAAAGCCATTTTGTTGTCATTCTCCAGCAAAATTCGAATTCCTATGTCCCAACACAGATTTTTCTATATACTAATAAATACATCCATGTCGATAAGTTATTGTTCCGATATCGATAAAAAATACACATCACTATGTAAATAAACATAACCTCTTGTAATTCACAGAAAATATCTTATTTATATGCCGATTTTGCATAAATAATTGAACATGATGATATTTACATAAACTTCTAATATTGATTATTAATTTTAGCTTAGATCGTTACATTATTAACGTGAAATCTATCCAAACATACCGATGAAAGCTTACTGGTTCCTGGCAATTTTCTTTTCGACCTGTATGGGACGAGCAGCCTTCAATCGCACACGACATTTTCTTATTTACAACAATGAACGACCAAAATCATAAATTTAACCATATTTAAACCATTCACAGCGGAATAATTTAAAAAATTATTAATTTTATCCGAGAGGGGCCGTATGTTTACACCAAATATGAAAGCTACTATGATGCGACCAAATCAAGTTGTAAGGTAATGACACCTTTTACCAAACAATGATGACCTATTTAATTTTGCTGGATTAAATTACATCCAATTACATCCATTTGACATTTGCCCGAGTTGATTTTAGTGACAACCTACGAAATTGTGAAACAGAATGCGGGTTGTGGTCTCTTTCACTCTTAGGCCAACTATAGATTTACGCAACTGAAAAAGATAGCTGTTACCAAGCTCTTATTTTAACGTGGTTTCTATGGGTTTACTATTAGTGGTAGTGCTGCCCCTGGCGGCAGAACATTGCAGTAATGTTCCCTATTCTAACGCAGGTCGGTGTAGGTAGGGAATGCAAACCGGTAAACCGGTTAGCCGGTTAACCGGTAAATTGACTAAATATGAGGCCGGTAAATTACCGGTAAATTAAAATGAAAACCGGTAATTTACCGAACCCAAATTATTAGTAAAATACTACATTTTAAAGATTGTTAATGCTTCCTCGTCATGATTATACCTCAATAACCCTCCTTTTATCATGTTAAAATGTCAATTGAATAAATTTGTTAAAGTTATCTTACCTCATGTAGGATCAAATTAATGCAATCGTTTGTAAAAGCTTCTTAAAATATAAACACGTTCCCGGTTCCGTTCTGTAAAATATAGATGACTTCAAGCCTCCCGGAAAGGCTTTAGCACCGTAGACCACATCCACGCTCCGTCAGGTTATACAAAAGACTGAGGAGTATAACCTACCCCTCTGCTTAGTGTTCGCGATACACGAGAAAGCCTACGATTTGATCGAAACCTGGGCTGTACTAGTCTCTCCAGCGGTGCCAAGTTGACGACTGCTATATTGAAGTATACAAAATACAAATACAAAATATGCACTGGAGGATTTTTTCAAGACTCTGGACTGGAGAAGGCAGTCATCAACGACGAGTACATCACTCACCTTCGGATTTCTGACGATTTAGTAGTCTTGTCCATGGATGACTTTAGTACAATGCTCGATGACCTCAGTTAAGCCTCCGAGCGAGTCGGTCTAAAGATGAATATGGATAAGACGAAGATCATGTCATATGCCCATGTAGTGCCAACTCCCATTACAATCGGACGCCTTACGCTCAGAGTTGTAGACGATTATATATACCTATGACAGGCTGTTCAGTTCCACTCCTGTCGGCTCGATTTGCCCAGTGTGTGGTGCCAGTGATGACATAATATATGGCACCTGAAATGTAGTCGCTTACTATGTGCCTCAATAGAAGGCTAGAAGTCACCCAAAGGGCAATGAAGATGGCTATGCTGGGAGTTTATTTGCGTGATCGCATTAGAAATGAGGCTATCCGCAGTAGAACTAAGGTAACAGATATAGCCCTCCGAATCGCTAAACCAATGCCGCAATTTGGAACCCCCATGAGCTCCCCACTCCTAGAAAAAGTTATGAAACCATTTGTACGAACACTCTTAGCTCTTTTCTCTATCCAACTCATTTCAATCTAGGTATGGTTGGATATAATATACGTCTCTTGAAGCCCGTGGAAACATGTATTTAGTGAAATATTATTTTAGACTACTAAGTGGGCTTGTAGTTAGTTTCTGTAGAACTAGGAAAATTTCCTACCTACCTGCTAATCCCCAAGGAACGTTTTCATTTGCGTTTTTTGCCTTCCTACCACTAAGCAAGTTTAAAATATTAAAGATCTGATTATTACGGCATTTACGGCACATGATAACGCTTTATACTATATCATAGCTTATTTTTTACGATAAATAAACGTCAAAAAACGCTACTTATTAGCCAAATTGAATTTACCGGTAATTTACCGGTTAACCGGTTTTGGCTCCCTGAAGTCGGTAATTTACCGGTAATGAAATTCGCCCGGTAATTGCATTCCCTAGGTGTAGGTACTACGACGAGCGAAGCGAGGATGTATTAGGAAGAACTGCGATATTTTTTTTCGTATAACTAAATGGATGAATCCATTAAGTTATAGATACTGAGCGTATAACCTAATGGTTTTTTGCCATTTTGTTATATCGTATAATTAATAGTAGGTATAACTAGGTGGATAAACCCGAGAGAGATACAGATCTTAAAATATAACTTTTAATTTATACGTAACATAGTCCATAAGCCCACTCCCAATACGCCTACGTTTCATGACAACACGATAAAATGCATGGCAGCAGGTCGAGAAAGTTAGCAACAACCATAAGATTATCGCGCCTAAAATTGGCCGAAAGTTTGAAAAATCCTTAACATCCGATCAAAATTGTAAGGGTCATATCATATTTACGTCATGTCATGTGACAACCGTACGCGACATGTGGCATCATTTAGCCCTTTAATCGTAGAGAGAGTTAACCTAAGTCTGTCAGTCCTGAAATGGCCCGAAGTACTTGGCAGACGGTGTCAAGGGTAGCCAATCTTTGGCCTGAGATTTAAGAACGTCTTTGCACTCCTGCCTAGCTAGCACACTAGGTTTTATGTCGGCGAAAATGTACTGAAACGTCACGTAAAACGCGACATAAAGCCTAGTGTGCTAGCGCCCCTGTTGTATAAGCGTCTAATTTACTAAGGCCGCTCCACATTCGCACGTGCGTGCGAAAAATATGCGCGAACGCGCGAACGTGGAGCCGATTCGCAATATTTCGCATATTATGTTGTAGTATGTTGTTAACCACTTTTTGTCGGTTTTTTGGCCCGCGTCAAAGGACTTTCGAACGCGCGAAAGCTGCGTAGACTATACATTCGCGCGAGTAATGACATCCATCCCATTAATTCTGTAACATCATTGTACCCAATACAGTTGAAAAATAATGAATTTGTTCTAAAATCATTTAACACAGTTCTTCCTTAGGTATTTGTTGTATTTCTTATTTTTTCGCAACTGTATTAAAAAATGTCGTTCGATACACGTGCGAAAATGTCATTATTCACTCGTCCCGTCGATATCTCGCTACTCGTACGTAATGACATACTTTCCGCACTAGCATCGAAATGTACTATTCTAGTCATTCTAGAGTGCATTCACTTCGTCCATATTCGTGGAGCGCGCGAACTATACATACATACATACAATCACGCCTTTATCCCTAAAAGGGGTAAGCAGAGCACATGAAACTTGTGTTCCAGTGCCACTTTTAGCATGAATGTGGGTATAAAAGATCGACAAAATGTGATGTTGCAGTGATAGGTTGCTAGCCCATCGCCCACAATACACTTCAACCCTGTTCCCTTAGTCGACTCTTACGACACCCACGGGAAGAAAGGGGGTGGTGCTATTCTAACCCGACTCCACACGGCGCGAACTATACTTCACTCTTAAGCCGCGTCCGCTGCGCCGTGTTTTCGGTGTTTGCAAACATCTAACATGTTTTTCGAACAGAAAAGGGGAGTGGCCAACATGTTTTTTGTTTACAAACATATAAACATGTTATCCGTCACGGATGGAAAATATTCCCCGCGTTCGTCTGCGGGGGAGGGGTTCATGTTTTATCATGGAATTAATTGTACTGGGCTGACAGATGTCAGATGTCAAAAGAAAAGTGACAAACAATACATCGTTCACTCCAACTCGCAAATGCAAAGCAATGCAAAGTCGCAATCACAAAGTACCTACTTTGTTATTTACTGAAATAGAGAACAATCTCTGGGCCTAAAAACGGTAACCCTGTATTAGATGCGTCATCTAGTATCGTTAGTAGTATTTGAATGTTAAAACATACAAAAAGTGCGTCGGTGGCAGGGTTTGAACCCCGGCTCATCGACTCCAAATACCGCCGTCTGTACTAAACTCCTCTAGTAAACTTATTATGCTGTCATTACCGCGCACCTAGTACTAAGATTGGCCGCCCTGGTCGCAATGGACGTGCAACTGTACCTAAACATGTTTTGTAACATGTTTTGCTAACATGTTTTGTTAATTTTTTGGCGCAGCGGACGCGGCTTTAGATGTTTGCAAACACCGAAAACACGGCGCAGCGGACGCGGCTTTATTTATACTATACTTTGAACACAATTGTGAACACTGCGAATATGGAGCCAAGAAGAGTTTACGTGCGATTCTCACCGCGATTCACTCGCATATTTTTCGCGAATGTGGAGCGCCCTTTACAACTATTTTGTACTAATCTAATACTAAATAATTTTCTGTGGCAGCATTCAATTCTGTCACTGTCAATCCAACCAATGTCATCGAAGGCACCTTCGAATACCATGAAATGTTATATTATATATTATGTGTTAAGAAATCAGCAATTTTTGTTACTATAACAGTGCGTGATTGGTAAACTGTTGTTACCTTGATTTCTACCATAAAACCATAATTGAATCGAATTTCTCTTCATTTCATACTTTGTTGCGTTCAACGGGGAAATATCTGGTTAAATATGAAAGGACGTTCAAAATTTACTGGCAAGTCCAAGTGTCAATATCGCTACACACACGTACGTACAAAGGTACAAAACAAATTTTGTAGTTGATAGTCAACTCTAAGTTACTAACCGTACATTTTTCTTCATACACTACAATATTATTGAAATTTGCACATGACACGTGTCTTCATAAAGCGTTAGCAACAGTGGTCACTAAAATATATATTTTTCGATTATAACCTATAAGAAGTAATTTCGTGTAAAAATGCATAAAAATCCAGAGTTTCAAGCAGTAGTTCTGGCTGCGGGTAGAGGATCTCGTCTGCCAGACGTTGGAGGCTCAGTTTCGAAATGCCTACTACCCGTAGGACCGTATCCAGTCCTTTGGTATTCCCTTCACTTATTGGAGAAAATGGGATTCCAAGGTAAGAACTCCTTTTTATTGATTATTACATTTCAAAGATATGCAGAGCACAAGTAATATTGCCAAGTAGTATAACAAGCAATTTAATTCATAATTACTAGGTAATATTATGCAATAATTTTCATAACATTACATCTTACTCATTAATTTCCCCCACATTTATTACTACTGTAAGAGAAAATTTTGCAAGATATTGAAATTCATTAATGACTAAAGCAAGTCCTAAATGGTTATTCATTTTGTATCCACCTGAACATTATTTGATTTCGCTGTTACAGAAACTTTAGTTGTGGTTCTGGATGAGGACAATTCAAACATTCTGAACGCATTAGAAAGATGCCCATTAAAAATCAAGTATGAACTTATAAACATACCTTCGGATGATGATTGGGGCACCGCAGATACACTAAAACATATCAGCAGCCGAGTAGTCACAGACCTCCTGGTCATATCGGGTGATCTCATCACCAATATAAATCTCAATGAAGTGCTGAATCTGTACAGGAAACATGACGCGGCACTTACTGCTTTATATTTTAACAACGGACCTGAAGAGTGGATTGAACTGCCTGGACCTAAAACAAAATCCAAACCTGACAGAGATCTAGTTTGCATAGATAAAGAAACTCAAAGGCTTGTGTTTGTAGCTAGTGCAAGCGACTTTGAAGACAATGTGACCTTACCGAGACTTATCATCAAAAAATTCAATTCAATTAGCATGTACAGTAGGTTGCTAGATGCCCATGTCTATGTCATGAAGCATTGGGTAGTTAATTACCTGGTCGAAGCTGATAAATTTATTTCGCTCAAGGGTGAACTGGTGCCGCATATTGTTAAGAAACAACTGAGCAAGCCAAGAGATCCATCAGATAAAAAAGGCTTTTCTGAGAAAAACCTTGATGTGTCAAAGGATATCTTTGACTATGCTATAGAACATGGCTATGAGAGTCAAATCAGAGACATGTCTCATTATAATGACCATGAGCATGGCTCTAAAGGTGTTTATTATAATGATATACTCAGATGTTATGCACATATCGCACAGAAAAACACGTTTGGTATTCGTGTGAATACACTTTCAGCTTTTTATTTGTCTAATAGCAAGGTATGTATACTGCCAATCTCTAAACAATGGTTGCATGCCTTTAAAATAATGAATCTTGGAGATTCATAATGGAGTTGGAGGGATCCCTGAAACATTAATTTTCTATGACATTAGGACCTTTATTTAACAGTCCCCAGGGCAAAATATTTGTATTTCATATCAAAAACAGCTCTAGATATGGGAGAGCCTGCCGTTTTAAAATGAGAGTCAAGCTACATTTGTATGAGGAGCTGACTTGTGTGGAGCTTCCTAGGGACTCTCAACATAATAGCTCCATCTATTACAAGCTGCTTTTTAATTGATTTCATAGATGGCGTTATTGTATTTACTAGGCTTGGATGTATAGTATAGATTTTTATAGTACAGATTTTTTAAACATTTATAAACTGAGATCTCATTATTAACCTACCTAGATATTAAACTTGTTTCATGAAATTCAAATTTTTCTATCAATTGAGATCTGACAGACATCCTTTAAGTCCAGAAATTACCTGAAACTTCAGTTATTTTATGTTTGAAGTTAAACCCTACTTATTTGGAAGTCAAATGTTGGGCATGGATTTGTGCCTAAGCATATAATAATAATAATAATAAGCCCTTTTGTCCTGAACTACCTACTAAGGTATGTCTAGACATTTGATTCTGTGTAGTTATATAATGTCCCGTAGTTCAGTGTGCCTCTTGGCATAGGCCTCCAACATCTTCCATCGAGTTCTGTCTTGTGCTACTCTTCTCCAGAGGTTACCAGCTGTGAGTTTAAGGTCGTTCTCCCATCTTATTCGCTGGCGTCCCCTGCTTCGCTTTCCATCTCTGGGGTACCAATCAGAGACTATTTTGCTCCATTTATCACGAGGGTCTCTGATCATGTGGCCTGTCCATCTCCACTTTTGTTGTTCTATTCTAGTAGTTATGTCCGCAACTTTGGTTATTTCTCTTATTTTGCTACTTCTCACTTTTTCTTGTTTCCTTATTCCTGTAATGCTTCTCTCTATGGCTCTTTGACAGCGTTCCAATTTTTCTGTGCCTAAGCATATAATTGGTTTATAATCAGATGAGTTTTGTCTTGTGTCCATTAATATTTAATTTGTCTTATATTTTATATTTCAGATCTTGTCCAAATGGGTAGAACTCACTGGATTGCCTTTAACTGATAGATTATATCCAACCAGCGAAGTGAAGACTAGACAGATAGATGAAACCTCCATAGTTGGAGACAAAAGTGTTGTCAGCGAGAAGACTTCCATCAAAAACACTATTATTGGGGCCAACTGTACCATTGACAACAAAGTTAGACTGACCAACTGTATATTGATGAATAATGTTGTTATTAAAGATGGGTGAGTAAAGTAACAAGTCATATATTTAAACACATTCTGTTACATAGTTACCAGGGGTCCCCACACTAGGCTACGCCTGTATCATGGAGAACGAGTTAATTTTTAAACATCAGAAATAAGTTACCTCAGATATTTATTACATTCGGAGGAGTGAGAAAACGTCGCGCTGACTGTGTGCGTTCACATACATTGTTGAATGTGTCCTTGAACGAGGCTTTATTATATATTTCGCCCCTTTACCCATTTGCCGCAAAGTGAACTCAAGTCCGTTACTGTTGCAACCCACCTGCCACCAACGTCATACGAAGTCCAAAAACAATAGACGTAGGTAAACCTTGCGAGCCGTGGCGCCACCTCGCATTTTTTTCCTTGGCGGCGATGCAACTTGGCCAACTTGTTATAGTTAGAATCAAAGGTATGTGGTTTTTTATTGCTGTTGTACAAATTGTACAAATTGCTAGGTGTGTAAGTCTTTATTAGGGTTCCGTACTCAAAGAGTAAATCGGGACCCTATTGCTGAGACTCCGCTGTCCGTCTGTCACCAGGCTGTATCTCATGAACCGTGATAGTTAAACAGTTGAAATGTTCACAGATCTTCTGTTGCCGCTGTAACAACAAATAGTAAAAAACTTACTATTTTTATAGATAACGGTACGGAACCCTTCGTGCGCGAGTCCAACTCGCACTGGGCCTCATACATTGTCAACTACAATGGAAGAAAATTTCAGAAGTGCCTGATAATTTTTTTGGTGATAGGAATAACCTTCCTTAGCGCCAAAACAAATTGCAGACTTTTCAGCTGGATCAAATATTTTTGAAAAATATAAACAGTTTCCTCAACTTATGTTTTGGGTTTAGGATGCCGAATCTTTTCTTGATCCATATCATATTACAAAAAAATATTTTAAATATCTGACCCTGGCATTGACAAAATAGCTGCTGCAGCTGTCAATATCATTGCCAGTGTCAGTTTACCACGGATATTAAATATATTTTCTTGTAATATGAGAGATCAAGGAAAGTGTCTTATTCGCCGTCATAAACCCAAAACGTAAGTGAGGAAAAAAATTATATTTTTCAAAAAATATTGACGAGGCTGAAAAGTCTGCAAGTTTTTTCTGGTGCTAAGGAAGATTATTCCTATCACCGAAAAAATAATCAGGCAATTCTGAAATTTTCATCCATTCCCAATTGATTGAAATATCCTTAATGGGCTTAATGGTTAATGGCGTTAAACATGTATTTCCAGATGCGTGCTCCAAGACTGTGTAGTGTACACTGGTGCCAACCTAGAGCCCGGCTGCAACCTCAGCTACTGCCTCGTGGGCCCGCACCACACCGTGCCAGAAGCGTCCACCGGCAACCACCAGATCCTTATTGAGACTACTGACAATATGATTACGCTGGGTTAGATATATTGCAATATATTTGTATCGTTATCATGGTGTTTTAATATCAAGTCGCATTTCGATACACAAGCGTAACTCGCCGTGTGCAAAGAACGCGCGGTCTGCTTATAATAGGGAACATTACGCAAAACTCTTCGTAGGTGGCGACACTTGCAGCGTTGACATTGTATCTCGTTCCCACTAGCGGTATTGTCTATGCAAGCATCCTTGTCACTTGACAATCAATTGTGCATGTGTGTGTTAATCCCTATATTCATATACTGGTTTACTATTAGTGGTAGTGCTGCCTCTGACGGCAGAACATTACAGTAATGTTCCCTATTGTAACGTTATACAACGTTTTGAATTTTTCGTCAATGTCTGAATCCAAATTGTCCTACAATTTTGTTTTATGTACGTCCCTTGGTTTAACTATAACAATAGATCTGACAATAGGTCGTTTTTTTCCCACGCATTAACCTGTACAAACATGATGTAAATCAGAATGGCCATTAACTCTTAAATTGTATACAAAATAATGCTCTAGCCGTAACAAAGCATAGAGAGTTACCAGCCGGTTTTTAATTATATTTTATTAGCTATAAATTATTGCGCAATTTGAGTCAGTTTTTATGGTAAATTAGCTTCCTTTCATTTATTTCTTTTGAACGTTTCCTGACTTCAATTAAGCTAATAAAGAAATAAATAAAAATAAACAATCCTTTATTTGTGGTAATTGATATACAATAATCTTAAAACTAGTCTGAATTAGCATGAGCAATTTAAATATATTATAGTGTAACAGTTACAAAAATGATAATTCACACCAGATTCTTGTGACCAGAATGAAAGACCTCTGACAGTTGAATTGTGAACAATATCTCGTGGAACGCTTTGTCGAGCGACGGGGCGATTAGCGAGCACGAATGTAGCGTTACATTTATCTCCATTATAGACAATAAAAGCCCAAAGTAAAAAGTTAGTCAAGTATAGTTCGTCAAGTAATGAACTAGGAAATGAGGACACTCGGAGGCCTCTAGTGGTACTATTATACAACATTTCAACCCTTGTGCACATAGATGGCGCCACATGTCGATTACTTCGCACTGTTTATTCGTCCCAGACCCAGTTCGTCGCGTCGCGTCGACAAATGGAACTAAGCCATGTAATATTTATTATGAATAAAATTACTTGATATTTTTCCGTACTACATACATTTGCAATTAGTTAGAGAGCTTCTACATTTTTTTATCAGAAAATGAGGACGCACATAGCCCTCTAGTGAAACTTTCGTGAAACATTTCTAATTCCTTCCGTATCCGTATAGATGGCGCTGCCTGTCGATTACTTCGCACTATCGTTTGTTTGTCTCAAAACACATAGATACTAGTACGCTGTTACAGTAATTCACAAAATAAAATAAATATTTTTAATATTTTTTGAGGAATGTTGAGATACTGAAAACGTATCTTCACGCCCATTAAAGAAATAATTTAGCATCCATAATTAACAGTGTATACTGTGTATATAACTGGAAGTATCTATCTTCGATACCCTTTAGGCGACGCAGCACGGCTATCACAAGACGGCCGCGACATACGGACATACTCTCGAGCTCTCTCGCACTATGCGTCTCTCTTTTATTAGACCACTTAGAAAGAGAGAGAGCTCGAGAGTATGTCGCGGCCGTCTTGTGATAGCCGTGCTGGTAGGCATTCTTAGAAGGTCAGTTTCTTTTTTGGCGGTTTCGTAATATATCAATTCCTTATTTTGCCAGCTTCGAAATAGTACAGTTTCTTATTTCGTTAAATTAAGTAGGTGATTTTTTTTATATTTGTCTTTTTCTGAGTAAATAGGTCAGATTTTTATTTTGTCGGATTCGTAGTAGATGGATCATCATCATTTAACCTCTGTGTTAATGAATTTCATGTTCATTCGTGCATTTTACGATTTACGTATCGAAATGTACAAGAGAATATACTTACATATATTATATAATAACTACAAACAGTAATTATCCACTTACTATGATTCCGACAAACTAAGAATCTGACCTAGTCAGAAAAAGACAATTATAAGAAAATATCCTGCTTAGAATTTAACGAAATAAGAAACTGTACAACTTCGAAGCTGGCAAAATAAGGAAATGATATATTACGAAAGCGCCAAAAAAGAAACTGACCTTCTAAGAATATGACAAAATCAGAAACTGGCCTACTACGAATCCAGCAAAATAAGAAACCGACCTGCGTCGCCTAAAGGTTCGATACCTTCTAAGCATACTGGGGGCCGATTTTTGAATCTCACCAAGTGACTAATTCTCACCGTTGTGAGTGATTTCCGAAAGTTCGTATTTTTGAAACTCATCGGTGACTTACATTTGTCATACCTATGATATCGATTTACGAGTGCCCCTACCCACTCGTAATTGAAATCACCATGTGATTGTTTTTGACAAAATAGAAACCGGTATCAAGGAAAACACTATAACATCTGCGTAAAAAGGAACGTAACGGGAAGATTGTCTCTGACTGACATTGTAAAATTTCTGCATGTTGGTGTGACTTTCAAAAATACGGCTTTTGGAAAATGGTGACATAAAAGTCATCGGTGATAATTTTAGTCACCGGTGACTTTGATATCACCAGTGAGATTCAAAAATCGGCCCCCTGATACTGACCGAGCCTTGACGGCCTGACACAAGTTCAAATTGTGTAAGATGAGCTAATAATGCTACAATAGGCACATATGGATGGACTTGTTTCTGAGTCTTGGATTGGATGTTTTCTATGTTATTATTATTAAGTATTTATATCTATTAAATAATACATTCGAGAAAAGGATGGTACGGCCGTGCCTCTTTGTTTTGCTGGACTTGGCGGGGGCACTACCGTGCCCCCAGATCGTCGTCTAGTGCCCACGACAAAAGCCTTATTGAGTTTAGTAGATAATGAAACAGAAGATAGATGGCTAGTTCGATTTGTGTAAGGTTGTCCCCTAATCTAATTGTATGCGTATAGATGGCGCTGCCTGTCGATTACTTCGCACTATCGTTTGTTCGTCTCAAAACACATAGATACTAGTACGCTGTTTCAGTTGATCACAGAATAAAATAAATAATAGCGCTATACTATTATACACTTTTTGCGGAATGTTGAGATACTGAAAATGTATCTTCACGCCCATTAAATAATACAGTCGATATGGAGTTTGTTGAAATTTGGTATGAATGTTCGTTGGAAGCCCTGTTTTCGTCTCCTAAAAGTCCCCGGGGCAGGACCTTGTAGAACGGCCGCTATCTTGGGAAATGTACTCCATTCGTAAGAAATTCAGGTTTTGTTCGAGAACTACGTACTCTATGAAAACATGGTCTAAAGAAACATTAAAACTGAATAAATTCTGCACGAGCCTGTAGTACACAACCTTGACGAGAAAACGTATCTTCGTGGAACAAAATGCATCCACATGTGAGATTATCCCTCAATGTTCTTCCAGGGAAGATTCACCAAATTTGGAGCTCGGGAGAATTTCAAATGAACTTTGATTTACACAATAGGATATTAACTACACAACCTTGACGAGAAAACGTATCTTCGTGGAACAAAATGCATCCACATGTGAGATTATCCCTCAATGTTCTTCCAGGGAAGATTCTCCAAATTTGGAGCTCGGGAGAATTTCAAATGAACTTTGATTTACACAATAGG
Source organism: Epinotia brunnichana (assembly GCA_963854355.1). Lineage (NCBI taxonomy): Eukaryota > Metazoa > Arthropoda > Insecta > Lepidoptera > Tortricidae > Epinotia > Epinotia brunnichana. The sequence goes on along the minus strand of OY977941.1, from coordinate 11,324,738 downwards.
ATATTAACTACATTAATAATAACACAATAATTGTAATGGATTAAATTTCTCGTTAAGTAGTGATTGTTTGCTACCAATCCAGGTCGAGATGCTTGATGAATTCCAAAATATGAGGTTACATTATTCTCTTTATACCATTTTACTACATTAGCCGCGTAATGGCAAGACGCTAAGTCAGGCCAAAATACAGTTTCGGAGTTGTGCTTTTTGATCATCGGCAATACTCGTTTCTGAAGGCACTCTTTCATATAAATATCAGCATTCATCGACGAGCTGTGCCGACGAGGTAGTGAAAAAAGTAGTTGATTTCATTCCTCATTCACAAATGGCCTGCCACACCATGACTTTCTTGCCGAACTTCTCAACGCAAATGGATTTTTCAGCCTCTGTGATTTCTGTTCCCTCACGAATAGTGTAATACTGGGGGCCTGGCAAAGACTTGTTGTCCAGTTTTACATACGTTTGCTGTGTTTTTTCGATAAAATCGAGTCATATAATTTTCGGACTCGTGTCTTAACAGATGCTTTTTGTTTTTGACTTATTTTCGGCTGTTTCTGTTTTTTTTAATTTCTTTAAATTATTCCTTTTCTTTGCACGTTGTACCATCCCGATACTCGTAAGTACCAACTTTTTTCACGACATCTCGGACAGATAGCTCTCTATTAGATGCGAATAATTTTACTATCTTTTGGTCCAGTTTTGGATTGGACGGACCTGGTTTTTGGCCTGGCCGTTGTTGGTCCTCGAAGGTATAATCCTCCCCGTACTTACGGATAGCAGTTTGGACGGCTCCAACACTAACACCTTCCATTTATGCGAGTTTTCGGTACGTAATACCTTTAACCGAACACCATTTGTCCACAATAGATTTTCGCTTTTGCGGTGTAAGACCCCTCATTTTTTTATTGGAACAAGTTGAGCAAAAAAAGAGTAAAGATATCGGTTCTATGAAAAATGTCAATCAATTGTCTTGTATCAGAATATTTTTAAATGAATAGACAACTTATTCCTGCCAGAGCTAACTTGTATTTATAACAAACGATACAGTCTTTATGGCGGGCGTGAGTGGAGACCAAATCTAAAATCACAACTTTGCTTCTAGCACTTAATTTATCGGGTGGATTTCAATAAACATGACATCAGTAGATGGGTCTGTAACACGCCAGTGCTATACACTATACATTTAACATTATTGATGCGTGGCGTATTACTGAAACTTTATTATGTAATGGTCAAAACATATTTTAGGGCAAAAATGGGGCAAAATGCAAGTGACAGTAGTCAAGTTCACTACACACACTCACTGAAACCTCTGTTTACATGTCTTAAAATATGAGCTTTATGGACCATAGGGGTTAACTACTATCTTTAAAAAAATACTTAATTTTAATAACTTTGAATTTTCTTTGAAAATTATTGACTTTAATGAAACCTTATTTCATTTTACGCCAAAAATTACTACATCACTTTGGTGATAAAGTAAAGACTCACTGAGAAAATTTGGTTCAGAACTTGGACGTTAGTGCATAAATTGCCTACTACTGCAGTTTATATAAACAGGAGTTTTCCTTAAAGTGATGTTGTACTTTTTTGTGTAAAATTAAATAAGGTTTAATTTTTTAATATATGGCATGTCCATAAAGTCAATAAATTTAAAGGAATATGCAATATGAAGTATATTTCAAGAGAGCGGTTAACCCATATGGTCCCTAAAGTTGAAATTTTAAGACATGTAAACAGAGGTTTCGGTGAGTGTGTGTAGTGAACTTGGCTACTGTCGGTTGCATTTTGCCCCATTTTTGCCCTAAAATATGTTTTTCACTTCTCATGCTCTAAAAGTTCGTCTTTATGTCGTGCGTAGGCGACATAAAGTCGCTTTTTATGCTCTAGAGCATAAAGTAAAATCTTCGTCGAAGACCAAGGCAATCGCTGCAACAGCCACACGAACATCTTTAACTTCATACAACAACCTCTTTATTTTATTTCGTTTCGTTCGTATTCTAAGACCAAGGCAAAGATACCAACAGCCAAAGTACACAATAAAACTTCATGAAATAAACTTATAATTTGTATTTCGTCTCATTTATTATTTTTTATATTGTTGCTGTTTCATTTCCTCGCAATCGAAGTGAAAAGTAGAGTGTACAACTCGTCCATAAAACCCATTTTACACTCGACTTTATATCTATCCTCGCTCGCAAGCTCGCTCGGATGGATAAACGTCTCGAGTAAAATGGTGCGTTTTATGCACTTGTTGTACAATCTACTATTGACCATCACCTTATGAAGTTTCAGTAATACGCCCCGCATCAATAATGTTAAATGTATAGTGTATAGCACTGGCGTGTTACAGACCCATCTACTGATGTCATGTTTATTGAAATCCGCCCGATAAATTAAGTGCTAATAGAAGCAAAGTTGTGATTTTAGATTTGGTCTCCACTCACGCCCGCCATATTATAATTATTTTTAAACTCGATGTGCGCCAACACGTTGTCAGCATTAAGAGAAATCTAACACCACCTTATTTTTTGGAATTCATCAAGCATCTCGACCTGGAGGTGGTAGCAAACAATCACTACTTAACGAGAAATTTAATCCATTACCATTCTTTTGGGTTCAGCCGTAGTCGGCTAAAATGTTATTATTAATGTAGCTCATATCCTATTGTGTAAATCAAAGTTCATTTGAAATTCTCCCGAGCTCCAAATTCGGAGAATCTTCCCTGGAAGGACATTGAGGGAAAATCTCACATGTGGATGCATTTTTCTCCAAGAAGACACATTTTCTCGGCAAGGTTGTGTACAGGCTAGTGCAGATTTAATGTTGCTGTAGACCACGTTTTCATAGAGTACGTAGTTTTCGAACAAAACCTGAATTTCTTACGAATGGAGTACATTTCCCAAGATAGCGGCCGTTCTACAAGGTCCTGACCCGGGGACTTTTGGGAGACAAAAACAGGGCTTCCAATGAACATTCGTACCAAATTTCATCAAACTCCCCGAAATTTCGAGGTCGAACAATATCGACTGTATTAAAAGAGATAAAGAAATATCCATAAAGTGTATATAACTGGAAGTATCGATCTTCGATACCTTCTAAGCATGTTAGCAAACTGATACTGACCGAGCCTTGACGGCATGACACAAGTTCAAATTGTGTAAGATGAGCTAATGCTACAATAGGCACATATGGACTTGTTTCTGAGTCTTGGATTGGATGTTTTCTATGTTATTATTATTAAGTATTTATATCTATTAAATAATACATTCGAGAAAAGGATGGTACAGCCGTGCCTCTTTGTTTTGCTCGACTTGGCGGGGGCACTACCGTGCCCCCAGATCGTCGTCTAGTACCCACAACAAAAGCCTTATTGAGTTTAGTAGATAATGAAACAGAAGATAGATGGCTAGTTCGATTTGTGTAAGGTTGTCCCCTAACCCCTAATCTAATTGTATCCGTATAGATGGCGCTGCCTGTCGATTACTTCGCACTATCGTTTGTTCGTCTCAAAACACATAGATACTAGTACGTTGTTTTAGTTGATCACAGAATAAAATAAATAATAGCGCTATACTATTATACATTTTTTGAGGAATGTTGAGATACTGAAAACGTATCTTCACGCCCATTTAAGAACTAAAGAAGTATCCATAAATAAGAGATATGTAACTGGAAGTATCGATGTTCGATACCTTCTAAGCTTACTGATACTGACCGAGCCTTGACGGCCTGACACAAGTCTGTCTTGTCACCCGACGATCTATTAAATAATATATCGTCGTCTAGTACCCACAACAAAAGCCTTATTGAGTTTAGTACAGGCCTAGTTCGATTTGTGTAAGGTTGTCCCCTAATCTAATTGAACGAGCGAGCGAAGCGAACGAAGTTCTCTGCTTCAGATTGGGCCGAAATTCGTTCGGATGTCCCGCTGTCCGGCTGTTCTCCTCTACAAGTCGCATTTCTCAACCGATTCTCGTGAAATTTTGTGAGCGAGGTCAATAGGCAATTATATATACATTTTGGTAGATTCAGCGGTTCAAAATACGAAAAAACATATTTTTAATGCTGCACAGGATTTCTACTGCTCACAGACCCACTAAGTATTAATTTTGACGACCGCTTTAGCCTAGTTGATATTGGTAGTGACCCTGCCTACGAAGCAAGAGGTCCTGGGTTCGAATCCCGGTAAGGGCATTTATGTTTTCTATGTATTTAAGTATTTATTTCTCTATATAAGTATCTACATCGTCGTCTAGTACCCATAGTACAAGCTTTGCTTAGTTTGGGACTAGGTTGATTTGTGTAAGATTGTCCGCAAATATTTATTTATTTTATTTTCCTAATATTATAAAAAGGAAAATTCTGTCAGATTGTAGTTTTGTAAGTTTGTATTTAAGTCATATCCGGAACTGATAATCCGATTTAAAAAAAATATTTTACCTGTGAATAGAATGGACTTTCTGGATGGACATTAGGTTCTGTTTCATCCCGCGGGTTTGCCCGCGTTCTTTGAAAAAAGCGCGCGAAGGGAAGAAGAAGTTTTGAGGGATTTTGGGATAACTACATAATATTATGTATCACCCCGCCCTTAAAGTTAGAAACATTCATGCATTTTCCGCCTTATTACAATGGAATAAGGTGCAAAAGTGTAAACAAGCTTCTGCCCGCGACTCCGCCCGCGTGTATCTCGCTTATATCGTAGCTCCAAAAAAAGTTTCAACCCCCATTTCACCCCCTTAGGGGATGATTTCTGGGATAAAAGATTTTTATAGAACATAAAAACAAACATATTTAAAACAATAAGAGATCGTAAGCAGCTGCTTTATTATTAGCTGCTGCAGTATTAAACTGTGTCACAATCACAACTATTTACTCGTACACCCACCTCGGGGCATAGGGAGAGTTATGTTCTACAGTTATCCTATACTATTAAGCGAGCAATATTTGTATATATATATGTATGTATGTATATATATATATATTTGCAATCACGTTCCCGGAAACGGCTCTAACGATTTCGATGAAATTTGGAATATAGGTGGTTACGGGGGCGAGAAATCGATCTAGATAGGTCTCATGTCCGGGAAAATTCGATTTCTCCGTATTTTCTCCATTTTCATCCGAGCGGAGCTGGTTCGCCCAGGGACTACAATATTAAATGCATGATTGTAACTAAACATAAGTAACTAGCCTATGTACTTCCCCGGGACTCGAACTATCTCTGTATCAAATTTTATCTAAATGGGTTCAGCGGTTTAAGCGTGAAGAGGTAACAGACAGACAGGGACACTTTCGCATTTGTAATATTAGTATGGATTCCTGTTCAGTCAAGTGTAAAATATGGGTGCATACAACTTACTCACAAATATGCCCCATCGCCCTTACAGACGAGAGACAGCACGCTAGCGACCGCACGCGACAGCAACCGGCGACCTTCGGCGACCGTCGCCAGCTGCGGCTGGCGAACGCCCGCGACGGTCGCCGAATGTCGCCGATACGCCGCGGCTATCGCTGTCGTGTCGCAGCGTGCGTGCACTCGTCCACTCGTCGATGTGTAGTCTAAGAGAGAGCACCTATTTTCTTTTTCATAATGAGTAATGACGGTTTTTAGTGTGATGTTGATGTTTTATGGCGGCAGATTAAGTTTTCGGTATTTATGAAAGGATTGAAGCGATAGGTAAATATTTTACCACTTGACTGTTCCTGACAACATGTTAATGTGAAACTAGATCGCTTATTTTGGCGTTCACTGTACGTACCTATGTCTATTTAAGGTGCAGCTGGTTTATCACAAGGCATGACCATCAACACGGAAGTCGGCGTGTGATGACCCTAATTAGGAGACTCGTTTCCGTAGAGCGGTCGCGCGTAATGCACTTTCAATGGATTAGAATGCACGTGGCAGCCCTGTTGCGTGAGTCCTTTGTACACATCAGTGATACTTATCAAACCTATTCCTTTTAGGCTTAGAATAATAACGCCTATAGAATGATAGTTTCATACGGCTGACGCGCCAAGCGTGAGGTATAAAATGGATTCATGTAGTTGTGATCAACTCGTATTCACAGTATTCACACGCGCCAATACGCACACAAACGCACCAATAGTGTTCCACCGATCGGCGTACTACGCCATTTATGGCTGAGTTTTGGTGGCCTCACCGTTGCGCGTGAACTGCGTGTCTAGGCGTTATTATTCTAAGCTTTTAGGGATACCTATTGGCGTTATTTTTACTTTAAGTACCTACAGTCTCGCTCGTTTAGCTATACTGGATCGGAGGAGGATCGGCAGATTTGTATGGACACCGGCCCTGCCCTGGAACCAATCAGAATAAGCGATATACCATCGGAAATGTTTTTTTTTATACTCCAATTGTTTGTATGGCGAGAATTGTCAATTAAAAAATGTAAAAAAAATGACAAAAAAACATGCAAAAAGCATAAAAAACGAAATATCATGAAACAAAATCATCGACAATAAAATTACAAAACCTTATGCGACACAGGACCTTAGTATCGAAAAAAGCCTATATACGGTGGAATGGGGGGGTTACTTTGATTCGAGGGGTGACTGATCAAATAGGTTTTTCTCCGAAATCATTGTTTTTACTTGAGTGTGAACTGTGGCGGCAGTGCATTTATTAGTATTCTATCTTGCTGTAAGTATACTCGATTAAATCTTCTTATTTTTTTATACAACGACGGTGGCAAACAAGCTTACGGCCTACCTGTTGAATTCCAAATAGGTTGGCTTTTATACTACATTCTAAATGATCAAAGTAGCCCGCCCCATTTTTTATACAACGACGGTGGCAAACAAGCTTACGGCCTACCTGTTGAATTCCAAATAGGTTGGCTTTTATACTACATTCTAAATGATCAAAGTAGCCCCATTTTTTCCTAAAGTATTAACCTCGGTTTACGTAGTTTACTTACGTTTCAACTCACACTACTTTCATGCGGCGATAACTTTTTTCACACAAAGATTTGGGAATACCTGCCACTACCTAGTAAAAGTTTTACAACTTAGGGTGTTTTTTTTTATGCAACGACGGTGGCAAACAAGCTTACGGCCTGCCAAATGTTAAGCAGGTACCGTCGCGCGTTGCCGACTCTTTATTCACTTGAGGATTCGCTGTGTTGGCAGATAGAGACATGCAGGCGAGGCAGTTGCACCAAACCGTCTGTAATCGTATAGTCGGTGTTCGTAAAAATCTGAATGTTTGGAAAGTTTGACAAGTTGCTGCCGCCGCCATATTTAACGTTGATCACTGATCAGTCTGTAAGTTAGATTAACCTTTTTTTTTTTTTAACGGGGAAGGCTATTTGGGGGTTATGTGGGACTCTCTCCTCCTGCCGCCATCCGACTGATGGTGACTGGAGGAGCATATACCCACTAAAAACACACCGGCGCGGCGTCACCCGCATTTCCGTTAAGGAGGCGCCATGGGATCTCGAACATTTCACCACCGCGGCCCTGGCTAGCCAGGACACCCGCGCAAAAGAAGGGGGGGGGGGGGGCAGGACGCTTGACCCTCCCACTCCACAATGTAGAGCCGTGCAGTGTGGGTCCCCTACCCACTGGCTCTACTGGGGGAGGACGCGACCAGGCGGCCGCAAACCGCGCGCGTCTTCTACCCCGCCGTCTGCGCCGGAGCGGAAGCGCGTCCGCACCGTCTTCGCGCTCCCTCTCCGCGGCCTCCTTCTGCGAGATGACTGTTTCGCAAAAGGAGGCCACCGCTTCCCACAATCTCTCGCTACCCACAGCATGGCCGCCACGACACTGTGCAGCGAGAGATCATCCACATTGAGGGCTGTTACCATAGTGCGGTGCTCCTCGGCCCACCTGCTGCACCACTCCAGAGTGTGCTGGGCCGAGTCATCCTCAGCGCTGCACTCATGGCAGGCAGGGCTTCCCTCTATTCCAATTATGTGCAGGTAATGACCGAAACAGCCATATCCGGTCATGACCTGCGTCGTTCGGAACCCGATGAGTGCCTCTTGTCCTCAGTCCATAACGCGACTCCTCCAGGTCTCTCTTCCACCTGTCCCTCAATCGCCGCTCCGTTTGCCTGCGAGCGGCCAAGTTAGAATAACCTATCCGATGATACATAGATGCCCTTATTGGTCATAAGCGCCGATTAGCCCACCATCCTTTGACAGAATATCACAAGCCAATTAATTACACACCCATCAAACTTTTTAACCCGCAACACAAACGAAGGGTTAATAAGACTGGTTCTGTGGTTTCGTAGCTCCATAACGGATGAATCGATTTGAGTGCGATTACAATCGAACATCTTGTCGTTCGAATTGTTTCTTACCTATTTACCTATATTTGTTGTGCCGAGAGTTTTTTGAATTTTTAATTTGTGTAGCCCTAGTTTATAATGGTACCTATAAGATAAACTTTCCTTTCTTTTTAAACTACTTGATATGAATAAATGTGTTTCTTTATTTTGTATTTATGATACGATGGTGCAATAAACGATGTATAAAAGAGAGAGTATTCGAAATCTACACTTTCAAAAATATTACGAGATTTTTGTAAATATCTTCCGTTTTTCGTTTATTGTTCCAAGCACACTTGGAGATAACAGTTATTTTAAAGCTCCGACACGAAACAATTTGGCGAAGAGTTTTATAATTGAAGTAAGTAACCGCAAACCTTTACGTAACGCGCCGCATTGTGTTGGCAACAGAACGCTTCCTGGCGGCTTTATTGGAGCCTAAACAGTGATCATCCTCGCTTTCGTCTGTGGTTAGTGCATTGATTGTGGTTGAGATTATTTCATGTGGTCGACTTTGAGTAAAATTGTCGTTGAAAATGGAATATTCTACCTTGGACGGTAGAGTTGCTTTTTGAATGGACAATTTTGATGGAACTCGGCCAACTTAAAGAATCTCAAGTATACACGTAACGTCTACATTAGCTCGACGATAGTCACCTTACAATGATAATTCGATGTACTTACAGTCGCCATCAGTCGAGGCATTAGAGACGTGTTCAGATATTTGTGAGCACTTTAGCCGCTCCGATATATATAAAGGCCTCCACACACCGGTCGCGGGCGCGGGCCCAACCGGTGTGTGGAGGCCTTTACTTGTCGACCCAGCAATGTACCTACAGTCAAGTGTAAAATAAGGGTGCATACAACTTATTCACCTACTCATAAATATGTCCCATCGCTCATCGCTTATGTCAGCGGATTAAGATTTTGGGGCATATTAATGAGAGAATTAAATCGATACATATTGTTTCACTTGACTGTACGTCAAAATGTCATAGTGAAATAGGGGCCTGGGTATTCGTAGAAAATTGTCAGTAAAGTACAGTCGAGTTCGAAGATATATGGCTGTTTCCTTCTAACTATAGTTGCATCTCTGTCGGTCTTCTTCTCTTACTTAAGAGCTAGGCTCTTGTCGGTGTAGCTCAAAGTAGGCCCTCCATCTACTCCGATCCCACGCAATCTCTTTGACCTCACGATATGACCCAACATCAACTCTCTTTTTGAGTTGCTCCATGTAGTCTATTCTAGGTCTTCCTCTTCCTCGCCTACTCTGTCGGTAGTTGCGATAAATTGCTACGATTGTAATGCGTCTAGCGCTCTATGTTGGGTCATCGTTGCCATAGATGTCTTTCAACCAAAGTATGGTTGATACCGATTTTTTTATAAAACTGTCTTTTGAATTGGAATCTTTTACCTTGGGCGGTAGGGTTGCTTTTTAAATGAACTACCTACTTTGAAGCAATTCAGTCAACTGAAATAATCAAGTACATATAGGTGTACCTGCGCATGCAATAAGCGATTGTTGGAAATACATATTGTACATTTAAAACAACTGACGGCTGACGTTCACGGAGTTATGTGTGGGTTACATAATTTGTTTGTTTATTTTTATCCTGGACACATACCGCTTACCACGCTTCAACGTCGATAAAGTAATTACATAGTGACAAACTTATGTTGTTGTATGTGGAACATAAAATGTCTACCGGTACGTGCGAGGTAGTAATCTGATAAGTCCTTGACCAGGAAGACTAAAGGATAGCTCCGCAATAGGAAAACGCATGTTTACTCAACCATATTTATTGAAGGACAGCAAATGTCACAATAGGTGACCAGAGGGTACCTTGACAGGTTTTATACTAGATCACCAAGAAGGTTAACATACATCACACCCCCTTTCTTAATTAACACTAGTACATACATTTCGTAAGTCAAATAAAAGTTTAAAATAGGTATTCATAAAAGTTGCCCTAGAACTCCCAGCAACCTAACAACGCAAAATGACACCTCGTCAATGAAAACTATCTATATACCCTCTCAATCAAATTCAAAACCGTAACGGACTGGTGGTTTCCTAACGCGTTTGCCCTCAGCGACGTGGACTGGGGCCGCCGGATTAATGGCGATGCTGGTCTGTGGGGGCCCTGAAGCTTTCAGGCTGGGCGCGGCACTTGACTTGACATTTTGGGGCGTTGGCGCAACATTCTCGCCACCTCCTGGTGCATCATTCCCTCCATCTCCTGGTTCAGCTAAAACAAACCTTTCTTTGAGTTGGTCTACATGCCGATGCCCTGTGGTGCCATCTCCCCTAGTAACGAAAAAATTACGAGTTCCTTTCACTGCTGATACTACCCCCGGGACCCAATTTCTTTTACCACTGAATTCTCGCATCCATACGGGATCTCCGCTACCCATCTGGCTCAGCGGCTTATCGATAACTCTTTCCGTTTGCCTTCTCTGGGCATCATGAACACGCTGCTCGACTGCTGCCGTGGGTGACAGTAAATCTAGTCTGCAGCGAAGCGCTCGTTTCTGTAACATAATGGCCGGCGTCTCTCCAGTAGTACTGTGTACACAATTACGGTAATTTAATAAGTAAGACTGCAATGCTACATCCAAGTTAACACCTTCTCTTGTAGCCTTCTTAAGCGCTCGCTTGCAGAGCTTCACGGCACCCTCAGCTGCCCCATTTGATGCTGGGTGGTAAGGCGCGCTGAAGGTATGAATTATTCCGTTCAAGCTCATAAAATCCTCCACCTCTTTGCTTGTGAAAGGAGGTCCATTATCGGAGACCAACTCCTTTGGCAAACCGAACCGGGCAAAAGTCTCCATGAGGACCTTAATAACCGCCGTCGCCGTAGTCCTTGACATCACAAAAGCTTCAATCCACTTTGTAGTGGCGTCAATTATGACAAAGAATGTTTTGCCTTCGTAGGGGCCCAAAAAATCGACGTGGAGTCTGCTCCAGGGTTGCTGATAGTAAGGCCACGGTTGTGGCGCAGCCCTAGTGGGTGCTCTTGCTTCAGCTGCGCAAATTTCACACCTTTTGCAGACCTGCTCAATTTCCCTATCAATGCCCGGCCACCAAACAAAACTACGGGCTACCCCCTTCATCTTTACAATTCCTTGATGACTGCTATGCAGCTCTTTCAGTATATTGGCCCTTAGGTTCGTCGGAATCACGATGCGGTACCCCCACATGATGCAGCCCCCTTCTATGTACAGTTCGGCTCTTCGTGCAAAATACAGCTTCATTTGCTCATCTGAATTGTCATTGGGCCAGCCACCTTTTATCAAATGACTAACCTTTCTTAGAGTTTCCTCTTTTTCGGATTCCTTTTTAATGTCGCTGCTGGTAATTGGAAGAAAACTTTGTACAAAGTTCAAATACGTTACCTCCGTGCTAGGATTTCCCCCTTCTCCTGGTGGTGGCAACCTTGACAACGCATCTGCTGTATTCTTTGCGGTGGCAATGTACTCAATGTCATATTGGTACCCGCCTAAGATAACCGCCCATCTCTGCATGCGGCTGGCCGCCATCACGGGAATACCTGCTTTATCACCAAATATCGTTACTAACGGTTTGTGGTCAGTCCTTAGAATAAAACGACGGCCATACAAGTATTGGTGAAACTTTTTAACCGCGTAAATTATTGCTAAGGCTTCCTTTTCGATTTGGGAGTATACCAATTCCGCCTTGTTTAAAACTCGCGAAGCATAGGCTATAGCTCGTTCTGATCCATCCGACATTCGGTGTGAAATAACCGCGCCCAGCCCTTGGCTACTCGCATCCGTTGTCAAAATCAGGGAAAGATCAGGAGAGTAGTGTACTAACACCTCGCTGGAAGATAGCAATTGTTTGACTTTAGTAAAAGCCTCCTCGCACTCTACTGTCCATACAAATCTAACCCCCTTCTTTAAGAGTGCGTACAAAGGTGTCAGTAGCGTACTAATATTTTTGACAAATTTGGCATAGTACATCGTCATCCCAATGAAAGACCGTAATTCCGTAATGTTACGAGGAGCGGCTACTTTCAAAATGTCCTCCACTTTCTTAGGACACGTATGGATCCCCTCGCTGTTCACTATATATCCCAAGTAGGTTATAGAATCTGACATAAAGGAGCACTTTTGTTTTTTAATTTTTAATCCATATTTACCCAAACGTTCGAATACCCTAGTTAAATTTTCTAGGTGTTCTTTATCGTCCACTCCCGTGATTATTACATCGTCTAAAAATACACCTACTCTGGGTATATCAGCAAAAAGCTGCTCCAGAATCCTCTGAAAGATTCCTGGGCTGGAAGACAGACCATAAATGAGTCGGTTGTATCTGAACAGACCCTTATGGGTGTTTATAACCGTATATTTAGCAGTATCATCCAGTACCAGCTGTGCATACGCTTGTGACAAGTCTATTTTACTGAATTTTTCCCCCCCATGCAACCTAGCAAACAGATCCTCAACTCTGGGTAAGGGAAACCGGTCCACCTCTAGACATTTGTTCAGACTTAACTTATAATCGCCGCATAACCGCAAGCTTCCATCAGATTTGACCACTGGCACTATCGGGGTGGCCCACTCGGATGTTTCCACAGGCGTAATGACTCCCTCTTGCTGCAGTCGCTCCAGCTCGCGCTCCACTGATTCCCGCAGTGCGTACGCTAACGGCCGTGCGCGTAGAAACACCGGTCGCGCGCCGTCCTTAACCCGCAACGTGACCAGACCGCCATTGTACCGCCCCAGTCCATCCGCAAAAACATTTTCAAACCTGGAACTAAATTCCTTCAAATCAAACCTCTCACACGATTTAACAAAATGCATGGTTGGGCTAAACACTGGTATGTCTAATTCTTCTAACCATTCCCTTCCCAACAGGTTGGTTTTACCATTATCAATGACATACAAGTCTAAAGTTTTCGCTACATTACCCCATCTAACGACCGGTCTTATCTTACCTAAAGTGTGTACTGTTTCTCCCGTATAGTACCGTAATCGTAAATTGCTCGACTCTACTGCACAATTATTAAAATAAGTGTCATAGCACTGTGAGCTAATACAGGAAATTCGACTACCTGTATCAATTTCCATGACTAAATCTGAATTGTTTACATTAATTGTCAATGTATAGGGTTTATATTTAACCTCACACTCATTAAGCTTTACAAATGAAAAGTTTACCTCTAAATCATCTGATTGTGGTGAATCGCTACTAGCTTGCACGTAATTGTGCCCCGCGACGCTTGCTAATCGTGGACACATTTTTTTCAAATGCCCTTCCCGATTGCACACCCTACAGGTATAAAACCTAAACGTGCAGGTTTCTAACGCATGGGCCCGGCCACACGCTAAACATTGTCTCATGTTCTTCCCACGCATGAGCTCCATCGATTTCGCCGCTGCCATCCCTGAGCGTCCACCGCCGTAGTCATGTCGTTCCGTACTTGGACATGTCCGATTGTGTCCACTTGCCGCACCAGCTTTTACGCTGTTCATATAGCTTCCACTTGTTCTCGCCTGTGAAATACTTCTAGCTCCCATGGCATAACAGGCCGATGAACTGGTGTCTTGACCGGTTCTAGTCGCATTACTTCGGTGATCTACTGCCGCTGCATTGATTTCAGCCGTCTCCATTGCTATCGAAATCTCTGTCGCTGTCTCTAGTTTCAAGTCCTCTTCCATAAACAAGCGTAACCTTATGCTCTCATTGTATAATCCGCAAACAAATTGATCCCGGATACTCTCGTTCAGCCAAGTCCCAAAATCGCAAAATCGACTTATTTTTTTTAGGTCTGCTATGTATTCTGCCACCGATTCATTCCTCGCTTGCTTGCGTTGGCGAAACTTGAATCTTTCGGCTAAAACACTAGGTTTCGGTTGAAGGTGCGTAGTCAACTTTTTAACAATCTCAGCATATGTCAAACTCGCCGGTTTATTCGGAGTGCATAAAGTCACCAGCAACTCGTAGGCTTGCGACCCAATTAGGGTAATCAACAACGGCACTTTCCTCTCATCCTTAACATCGTTCACCACAAAGTACTGCTCCAGACGATCTTTGTACGCCTCCCAATTGTCCTTGTGGATATCAAATGTTTCGACACGACCGACTGCCATTTTATCACTTTCGAAGTTTATTTTTTTCTAACTAACGCTCATATTTAATTTTTGCTCGCTCGCGTGAAAATCGTTTAATCTCGTCGCCAGTTGATAAGTCCTTGACCAGGAAGACTAAAGGATAGCTCCGCAATAGGAAAACGCATGTTTACTCAACCATATTTATTGAAGGACAGCAAATGTCACAATAGGTGACCAGAGGGTACCTGTGATGTATGTTATTATGTTTATTATGTTTTTTTTTTTTATGTGTGGGTTACATAATTTGTTTGTTTATTTTTATTATGTTTATTATGTTTTTTTTTTTTATGTGTGGGTTACATAATTTGTTTGTTTATTTTTATCCTGGACACATACCGCTTACCACGCTTCAACGTCGATAAAGTAATTACATAGTGACAAACTTATGTTGTTGTATGTGGAACATAAAATGTCTACCGGTACGTGCGAGGTAGTAATCATGCCATTATGATGGTATGACTTTATGACCAATAGTATTATGGTTATATAACGATTGCATGAGTGTACGTTTGATTGACTAATAAATACAATAATTAGATTGGATCATAATTGATATAAAAATGAGGAATCGGCATGTATTTTTTGGTGTTAAATAAATCCTATTAATATTATAAACACGAAACTCTGTGAGGACTGAGGAAGTGTGTTACTCTTTCACGCTAAAAATGCCTAACAGACTTTGATCAATCTGTCCTATAATTATAGGTAAGTACCTACTTAGATATATTCGTAGGCAAATCAGAATGTGATATAGGTAGCTTAATAATAAGAAGGTTAAAAGGGGGTTCAAAGTTTGTATAGAGAGCAAGACATTTTGAGAGTAAGAGTTTACTAAAAGACTACAAAACTAATTTCAATGTTTTTTTTCTATTCATTCCTTAAACAAACATGTAGGTACCTAGACGATAACATGTTCTACGCGGACGAAGTCGCGGGCAACAGCTAGTTCTATATAAAATTGACTCTCAGAAATTTAAATTTGTGACAAGTTAAGGCCTCCACACACCGGTCGACCGGGCGACCGGTGTGTGGAGGCCTTAACTTTTGAGTGGGTTGTTGGGGTAGCGTAGGTAGATAGGGTAGCAGTGGCGGAGCACCCATACAAGCCGATTCCCACCGGCTTGCCTAAAATGTCTTTTTAGGCTTTAGGTTGTATACTCTAAACTCTTTCATAACTTTTGTGTTCCGGGTTGCCCATCGAAAATTTTCACGCGCCGCCACTGTAGGGTACCTACTATTGCATTGCATCAGACTGTACCTAAAGACTGTACCGGAGAGAAAGATGCCTTGGCCTCGAAATACTAAAAATCCGGGCATATCCCCCGGGCCCAGGCACTACCCGTCCATAAAGACCATTAAAGACAAGACTAAAGTCACGTCCACTCCAGCGCTGAGATTCCATGATCCTGGACCAACTTCCAACCTACAGGAATCCTGAGCATCTGAATGGGAGTCAAGATCTCTTCCTGGTGACATATTCAAGCCTAATCTCAAGGCACGACCTGCTGGCTTTGAGGAGCCCCGACGCGTTTGGTGCATGCTGAATAGAATAAGGACGGGAGATGGGAACTGTGCTTACTTATGGCACAAATGGAACTGCTGCGATTCACCAGTATGCCGGTGTGGAGCTCCCGAGCAAACTGTACACCACACGGTATTTGACTGCCCTCTAACTAAATACCACGGGCAAGTGAAGGATTTTAAAACTTTAAACGAAGACGCGGTAGCGTACTTGGAAACTGTACCTAAATATTTGAAGTAGAGGACCATAATCGGCAGATAATAAAAAATAAAAAAGTATAATTGGTAGAGACTCATATTTCAGGGAAATATTTTGCCATCCACCATGTAAAAACTGTTTGTGAAGTTTTAATCAAGCTATTAACAAAATAAAGCCACTGACACTTACAGTCATGGCCAGATAATTAAAAACATGTTTTTTTTCCCCATACAGTTGCATACAAATATGACTTTTCAAATTTGATGATAATTTATAATGTGTTTGATTAATTTTGTTTAAACAGTAGGTATTTAATATAGTGCAAAAGAGATCTGTAAAATTTAGACTTTAAATTACTTTCAAAACAAAGTTTTAATCGACTTCAATTCAGTACTCCGTCCGCCAAGCCATATGAACATTTGCACATTTTTTTCCAATTTACCACATGAACTGATTTCCGAGAACAAATGCGTTGATTTTTATTAGACCAATAAACCAAATCGCTGTATGTGGGTCGATAATATTTGAGGACTTCCGTCGATTCCTCAAGGATCTCAGAATTACCTTTGGCACTTCATTGTTTGCTATTTCAACGGAATCATATCAGACTCTGTGACGTACTTATATAGTTTGAAGTACATCATTGAGAAGTTCCACAAGCCATCTGTGGTCTTCATCATCACTTCCACTTCACCAAATTTATGATTTACGGGTGTAAATACACGAGTTATAATAGAAGATACCGAAATTACTACACTCGTGCCTAATATATTTGAGGAGTTCCCTCAATTCCTCATGGTTCGCATCATCCAACTGGGGCTTTGGAAACAATGGGACCAATCTGAAAGCATATACTTTCAATTAAAAAAAGAATTGTACGAATCGGTTCATAAATGACGGAGTTCTGAGGTAACATCATTTCCTTGCCCTTATCCCATTTACTTGGGGTCGGCGCAGCATGTCTTTTTCTTCCATACTTCTCTGTCAGCCGTCATATCATCATTCACTTCTTTTCTCTTCATATCGTCTCTCACACAGTCCATCCACCTTTTTCTTGGCCTACCTCGTCTTTTACATCCATCCACATTCATACCTAATACTCTTTTGGTCACATGACATTCATCCCTCCGCATTACGTGCCCATACCACGCAGAGGTAACAAACATTTAAAAAAAATTTAAAAAAAATACATCCGAATTGAGAACCTCCTCCTTTTTTAAAGTCGGTTAAAAAGACAGGCGATCAAATCAACACTTTTTATAAGTTCATACATTGTTCCTAATTACAGTATGAACTCGTAAAAACTGTCCATTTGACCCGAACCGTCCTAAACAAGATCATGCAGGAAACCGACGACATTGATATATTTGCCGACAGTATTGGCGTATTTTGTAGAAAAGTTTTAGCCATACTTTCCTAGTTTCACGAGTCTGTACAATGCTTGCTCAGCTCAATCTTTGATTGATTACTGATTAGGTATATTTAGTTTATTTTTATAATTGCTTCTCTTTGAATTGTTCCTACCTAAATTGTTGTATTTTTTATAGTGATGCTACCTCCTATGAATGTGTACCTACCTCATAAGTGTTTTGGCTATAAACTGTAAACTTGTGTGGGATTAATAAATAAATAATAAATAATAATAAAATAATCCGTATTTTTTTAAGCACAACTTTTACAGAACTTTTATATAAACTAAATTAAATCTTATTTATACACAGATACCTCCATATATATATAATTATTAGAGATGCGCCGAATATGGGTTTTACCGAATACAAATATTCGGCCGAATTTTCGGTCCAGCTTTTGCCGAACCGAATATTCGGCCGAATAATTCGGTTCAAAGTAATACCTTATGCCTTAACCAGCCGTTCCAAAACAGACTCATTTTTCAGTGGTAAAAATCTTGTTGATTTTTAAGTGAAACATTTATACTAAAGGTAGTTAAATAACAATAAGAATCCTTTTTAGAATAATAACTTCACAGGATAATTGTTACATAATGACTATGTTACATTATTACAACCTGCAGACAAAAAACCTGCAAAATTATTCGGTAAATATTCGGCATTTGAACCGAATAGTTCGGCCGAATAACGAACATTGAAAAACGTGCCGAATATGCCGAATACCGAATATTAACCGAATATTCGGCGCATCTCTAATAATTATATATATACTCAGAAATAAAATTGGCCAACCATATTTTAAATCATCATTAAATTTGAAAAGTCAATTGCATGCAACTGTATGGGGAAAAAATCATGTTCTTAATTATCTGGCCATGACTGTAGCTACATACTTTATGATGAAAATATGTCCATTGATGGAATGTGCACGAGGATATTTTGTATAAATAGTGCAGTCCTCAGGCTTCTTTGCGCAAAGTATTGTCGAAACACTTTGAAAACAAATTGTTATGTGAAATGTACGTCTTAAATACAGATTTGCAACTGGGCATTAGACCCGCCATGTCTACGTACATTAGGGCGAGTTACATCACCAGTATTTAACGGACCGGTTAACATTAAACATAGGTAAACAAGGCGCCGGCAGCTAACCCAATAACAACTGTCAAATTTATTATACAACAAACTTTAAACGAACGTTAACATTGAATCAACTGGCCCTCATCACGACAACATTGCTAATTGTGAAAACCGTCCAGAAATCAGATAATAATTGTTATTGGCCGCCAGAAATGAAAGGTGGCACCAATGGCGCCATTATTGGATTGCAGCAAATAGATTATTGCGCATTGCGTGCAGATCGAGACTCTGGCCCGGTGTGAAGCAACGTGTGCTTATGTAATGGGTCCTAACGTAAACAAAATGCATGCAGTATGTGGTTAAAGTAAAGGCTTAACTTTCCAAGTTCCCGTGTATCCTGTGCCTGTGACACGCTAAATATTCTAGTCACATATGTATGAATATAAGGAGATCGGACATGACGGCCGATTTGTATAGAGTGAGCCTGTCGCAAGTACATTAACCCACACAACGCCCAAGTAATTGACAAGACAAAGCACGCACACATCTAAAACACACACACTTGTATACCTACACGCTTATTTGACAATAAACGCGCATAATATCAGGCATTTTGGGAAAAAACGTAATATTCTCTGCGATCAGCACGCGTGCACAGTATGGCAGTGTATGCCCATTGAGCATACAGCTGCGACACGGCCGCCGGCGGCTTGTCCTCTCTCTAGTATTCTATGGTCTGAGATTCTAGTGAATAGTATAATAGTTATATTATGTATCATGCTGAAAAATTCCAGTGAGAACTGTGGTACAGTCGCCATCACACACATAGGTACACTATAGGTGTCCAAAAATATCGGCACATGCACCCTAATGCCTTGAAAATAGAGGTGTGTTCCGATGTTTGTGACGTGTTTGTTTGCTCCGATGTATGTGATGGCGACTGTACAGACAGCAGCAAACGTTTGGACCTCAACACGTTCACAGTGTCCGTACAAAATGATCTGACAATGTCACACGTCCAAGTGTGCTTCCAGTACGAAGCTGTGAATCCATTGTGGAAGCACGGACTCCTGCGGGGCTAGCACAACTGACGCAGCGACGCGACGCGAGACGAGAAAAATCCAAACCCCTCTTTCTAATTTATACAGTGCGAGTGAGACAGAAGCCACTGAATCGCGCGCGACGCGACTTGGGACCAAGTTGTGCTAGACGTACTGAAAAGCAAGTGGGGTCATGCACAAATAATATGTACAATCGAAAAGTGGTAGTTTGGCTAACTTTACCTTGACGTCAAAATTGACTTCTTATCTGTGGCACCAATCACGAAAACGTTTCTGTCAAAAAAAACTTTTTTGGAACTAGTTTTTATTGCCGACTGTACTTTTACTTGTATACCGCCATCAAGACGATTCTAACGAGCCCAAACTCAACGGGGTAACGTCGGTTAAGAGTCCCCGGCAAGCTCGGCCGAATTTCACCTTCCCATACAAACGGAATTCGTTCTCGTTTTAAAACTAACGTATGCGGAATGAAAACTGGACTAAGTTCAATGTCGTATTAAATAAAAAAACACATGGCTATTTTTATAAATATCTATTAATGTTTTTTAATAATGTATTTCACAACGTTCAATGTAGGTACCTAGTATGGAGCATCGTATGCTCGGCATATTTCACGTTCTCGTCCGTTGGACCATTGGTGTTCTCAAAATAAAAGTCACCTTGCCACGAATTTCCATTTTAAGTGACATATGATTCGTCAGTAACGCAAAAACCGCTAGTTTTTGAATTTTTTGACCAAATGACGTAGCCGCATTTTCCGAGTAAGTTTATGATTTTTGGAGACGACGGGCTTAACTTTTCTTGAACGATTGAAGATGTCCATGTCTTTAAGATATGTTTTTACAGTTTTGCCGTCATATTTGATTTTCCTCTGAGCTCTCTGTAATTTGTGACTCGGCCGGCCGTATTTTACTGTAATCGAGCCCCCTCAGAAAACTGGCTAAAGCTGGAATGTTTCCCTGAGCCAGGCCTTCTAGTAGTACTTTTTCTCAAAGAAAAGGACACAAAAATAATATAAACAGAGCTTCAGCTCTCACCCATTTGCACAAAATGTTCCACTGCGCACAGCCTACCTACTCAAATCTGTTCAGGGATTTCAGGGCCGATATTTGACTGATGGGGACATATTAGTGCGTGTTGTTACGGGATTCCGTCGAACAAATACTTCACTTTCGGATACCAGCGCCATCTTTTAGTATGTTAAAATGTGTGTGTGTGTGTGTTATGTTGTGAATGTTGTGTGTGTTGTTAGCCATGTCTCCTGGATCCCATAACTGCAGGGAAAAATCACTAAGGAGTAAATTAATGACGTCATCAAAATCACCGCGGCCGTGTTTGGAAAAGTGTACATTACAATCATAATCATGTGGGGTATTGAAAGCTGAATAAATTGTCTATAATTCATTCATACATTATATTTCAATATATGTGGGAAATGGAACGTAAGTGAGTGAAAGGGACAGAAAGAGCGAGATAGAGAGAGTATTGTAAGATGGCGGTTACCGTTTAAAACGTGAAAATGTAGTTCCGAGTAAATTATAATAAATAATTGTTTAAAGAAAGACTAGTTTCACTCTGGATATATCCCATACTACAATTTTTGGGGGCTCGTCCGGGATGTCCTCAGAGTGAATGAAGACGACAAATACGACGATTACGACGTGAAATAAGATTTGATTTACGACGAGGCGACCATAGCGTCCCATGACAGAAGAGAAGACGATCGGAAGAATTGAAGGCGAACAAAACCACGACGACGACGTGTTTTTTCAAACGTATCTTTTAAAGAGAATATTACAATTTCACGACGAAGACGACTACGCAAGCGACGACGACGACATGCCTGATCCTCCTACGAATGCAGACGGCGGTAACAAGAATGGCGGCTCAAGTTTTCTGGCAGCAGCAAACGTGTTCTTCGACGGTGGCATCACTCAGTTCGACGGCGAAGACAAGACATACACTTCGACAAAATGGGCTCAAGATATCGAGGATAACGCGGATGTGTTTGTTTGGACTCCTCAACAAAAGTTGGTAATTGCGCGTAGATCCTTGTGCGGCACGGCGGCCTTGTGGCTGAAGTCTGAAAAAGTCTTTAAGACTTATGAAGAGCTCAAACATGCGCTACAGAAGGAGTTTCCAGATGCCGTTAAGGTGAAGCATCTCGGGTGAAGCTACATACGCGACACTAAAAACCTACTAGGCGGCGCAACATTATCGTAATTCTCCCCAGAAACACACACCGCTACATTTCACGCACACTATCTCACTTTACTGTGACAGGTCACTGACCTCGGTATTTTTTGCTTTCGTGATATTATACATTTAAATCAGTCACCAACCTCCATACAGAAAGTGAAATTGTCAAAACATCTTATTGAATAATGTCAGACTTGTTGACATTTTCTTATTCTGCGATGATTCTGCGTATGTTTCTTAGGTACATTTTGGTATATGAAATATGTACTATTGATAAGTCAATAGATTAGTCTTTAGATTGGCAATGTCATAGCAACTCTATTCGGTCTTCGCTAAGGTGCAAAATTTCATGAAAATAAGCAAGCGAAAATTTATGAACATTGCTTGACAAAAGGGGTTACATTATGGTAAGGACTCAGATCGAGCTGGCTTTTTGGGGGGCTTGAGCCTGGATGGATAATTAAATTTGATAATTCAATTGAATTCTCAAGTCTCAACTCATCCCAATAGAGGGGCCATTAAGCGATCACGTCAGTCAGAATGATCGAGCCTTGTTGGTACGTACCTATTTGTACGTTACTGGGTAGGTATCTATATTACGTAATCCTTATTTTGCTCCTTAGTTTTATAGTGTGAGAATGCAAAAAAGTAGGTACTACAAATAATACTAAGTATAAAATACCGTCCTAAAACATAATTATACATTCGGTTTCTGCTGCTGCTGTAAGTGTTATTATGAAAGTGTAACACCAATGTATTAGGTATACCCGTAAACCAATATCAGGCCAGAATATAATTATACTAAATAGACCTAATAAACTCGTACCTACATATATTAATACGTATTTAGTACTCTTTAATCACTGTCACTGACACCCCCTGGTGCCTCTATGATTGTGATGTACGGTAAGTAGTGTCGTCAGCAAACCGAAAGTAAATAATGTAGTCGCAGGTGATGGTGATACCTACATCAAAGGGTAGACACTAATAACATAATTATAGTAATTTGTTAGTGCTATGTGGAAGTCATTTGTATATTCATGAAGATCATAAAAACTCTTCGGTGCTCTCCAGTACCACATCCAATGAACCTGGTTCAAAGCGATGCGTTGTTAGGACTATAGAATTCAACATTAAAATCGCAAAGCACGATGTAGTTCTGGTTTTTACAAGCTTTATATTAACTTCACCTGTATGTATGTAGGTTAATTTTGTCAGTAACTTATTTGGTTTTGTTTTATGGATCAGTTAGGGTAGTGTAGACACAAATTTGCGACTTCGAAAAGCTTGTGCCAGTTGCGCGACACGCCTTTTACGCCTGAATTTTAAAGTTGATTAAAATGGGGAACTCGCATGGGACTTCAATTTCGAATAAATTGCACTCAATTGATGCGGATATAACGGCCTCCGTAGCCCAGTGGGTAGTGACTCTGCCTACGAAGCTGGAGGTCCCGGGTTCGAATCCCGGTCAGGGCATTTATTTGTGTATTTATCACGAATATTTGTTCCTGAGTTATGTATGTTATGTATATAAGTATCTATATGTATGTATCTATTATATATATCATCGCCTAGTACCCACAACACAAGCCTTACTGAGCTTACCGTGGGCCTAGGTTGATTTGTGTAAGATTGTCCCGTAATATTTATTTATTTATATACGTAGAAATATCATACAGAAGAAAAAAAAACGATTGTATTAGTTTTATCTCACGTTAAAATGACGAAAAAAATTTATTATTGTTTCGATTAAATAACATAACAGTTACACAGAATATTGAATTGGTACAGAAAATGATATTTTGTATGACAAGTATAGACTTAAACGCAAATGTTGTGGAGATAATTGCAAATTAATGACTTACTCCATAGTAAACGCGCCGAGAATATATGTTGTGACGTCATAGCATAAGCCAGTTTAATATAGAGCGTTTTCGGGGGTTCCGGCGCGTGCAGATTTCAAATGCATATAAAATCAGAAAAATAAAGGAGCGTAGTGCGTAGAGATTCTGGGCAGTGAATGTGTTAAAAACTTGGAGTTGAAGTGTAGTTAGGAGGTATCTTGAAGAACTGTATCCAATTGGGTGACAATAATCCGTCTTGATTTGACCACAATAAACACAAATTACATCATGCTTGCAGATTCCGAGTAGGTATAAATATTCTGACAATCTCTTTCCACATTCAATTGGTTGGAACTGCAGGGGATTTAACTGGATGGCGTCATTATAACAGCGGATCACAATATACTATCATAATCGTTATAGTTTGTACACTATACGATTTTCATTGTATTTAATATATTATTATTTTATTGAAAACGATATAATATATAAGTCCTAAGACAGCGTAAATGCCAAATGTCAAATCTTTCTATATGACAGATCGCTGCCCCAATATTAAAGGGTTCTATGTTGCACTTTTACCAACTTGAAATTTGAAGTTTGTCAGAGTGAGACTAGGTCTAAATTGAAGTACCCCGACAATGTAACATAGGACCCTATAATATTGGGGCATCGAGATGTTACGACATACACTGGACTAGACAATGTGACCTGTGTGATAAAAAAATATTCTACATACTAAAGAAACGTATTCGAACTTCTTTCATTAATAACGGGCTCTTAAGATGAGAAATATGAAAAATCGGGTTGTAATGGTAGGGTTTGTGAACGAACTTTTGTGTTTTAAATTAGAACAAATTGTAAAAATTACCGAAAATCTATTTTAAACGTTTATCCACCCACATGACACCCTATTAATTCTCCCTGAAAACGTATTATTTTCTAACAGCTGGTATTAAACTAGCGAATTTTACAGTTGTCAAAATGCAAAAAATCGCGACAGACGTCCGTCCAGCCCGAGGCCGCTTGGCCATCTGCCTACTAAAATTCAAACGAATGACTTACGCGCATCCGTTTTGAGCGAGATTTTATATTTATGTGCTTAATGTTACTAATTTACGTTAATTAAAAATAAAATGAGCCTACTACGTTGTCAAATATATAATAAGGAATAAAAGGATACAAAAATAAATACTGAACATTGACTAGCAAAAAAATGGTTCTGGTTTTTAGTCAACTCGACCTACCGAAAAACGCGCAATCAGAGCTAACTTTGCGAGCCTAATCCATCGAGGCAAATTAATCAAATCGTGTGTTGGGCATTATATAATTGTAGCAAATATCTTCAAATAGCATTTAAATAAGAAACCGTTACATTTTATGTAGTTTTCGCGTAATGAAGTAGGAATTTCCAAGCCCATTTTGGTACTTTTCTGAAGCTGCTTCACCTTAATTGTAAAGAAATGCATGAGTTAATGGCAGCGACAAAGAAGTCTAAAAATGAGAGTTGCTATCAGTATATGTTACGTATGAAAGAATTGGGTAAAAGGGCGAAGTTTCCCGATTACGTAGCTATACAATACATAATAGACGGTATTGAAGACTTGCAAGTTAATAAGATGATTTTGCTTGGCGTAACTACGTATGGTGTGCTGAAGGAGAAATTGGCTATTTACGAAAAGATGAAGACCGATGACATGAAGAGAGAAGTACGGGTCGAGACGGCTGTAAGAAAGAAAAGTGATTCATCTCGGCGTTGCTACAATTGCGGAGACAGAAGTCATGTATCTTCGCATTGTCCTAATGGCATAAAGTGTTTCAGATGCAATGAGTATGGTCATATTGGAATTCGGTGCCCTGTTAGTCAGAATCATAACAGTGCGAAGTTCGACCGGAACGCGTCTGCAGTTGGTGCGCCTCAACTTCGTGCGTTTGGCGGCCACGGCGCTAGTGGCGTTACTCCGTCGGCGAAGCAGCGTACGGCTATGTTCGGGACATCGGAAGCGACCAATCGGAACGATCGTACGAGCGGCCATATTTGCGACAATGTCAACGAAGTGACAAGTTCGTGTTTGGACAACTCAGAGGTTATGCAGATTGTAAACAAAGAGTTTCGGTGCAACAGAAAAAACGATAAACCAGTGAAATTAGTGACCATAGCACGAGATTATTGCTATAACGCGCTGATAGACTCTGGCAGTGACGTTAATCTGTTGGCGGCGGAGTTATACGAGAATATTTTCGGTGAAAAGTGTCATGTCGGCGGCGGGCTGACTTTAACAGGACTTGGACGCTCACAAGTGCGGTCCTTGGGCAAGGTTACGACGACAATTACGGTTGATGGACAGTGTTACAACGGTGTTACATTTCATTTAATACCTAGAGACTGTATGCCTTACGATATAATTATAGGACATGAGTTTTTGAAAGAGGTGACAGTTTACATGAGTGAAGGATGTGTGAACATATTTAAGGATGAGAATGAGTGGTTAAATAATGTGAATTGCTTTACAGGTGAGGCAGAATCTCTGGTGGAGCATATCAAGGATCCATTAATCAAAGATGAGGTACGTCGTAGTGTGGAGAGCTATCATCCAGTTCAAGTGAAGGAGGTACCTTTACAGCTCAAGATTGTACTGAAGGATGATGTGCCTGTAACACAACGACCACGAAGGTTGTCTTACACGGAGCAGGGTATTGTGGAAGCACAAGTTGAAGAATGGCTAAAGGACGGGATAGTCAGAGTAAGTAGAGCTAAGAAAATAATGATGATCTTTATTGATGATATAATCATCCCTATGTTAACAAAACTATGCATTGAGAATGCAGGAGTGTGGTATAAGCACGTCAGCAGAGTGCAGAGAGCGCTAAACAGCACATTCCAGAGAAGTATAAATACAACGCCTTTCAAGCTGTTAGTAGGTGCTAAGATGAGATGTAAAGAAGACATTGAGATCTTGAGATTACTCAAAGAAGAATCTGCCAGTTTGTATGACAGTGATAGAGAAGAATTACTCAAGAAGGCTAAAGAACAGATGTTAGCAGTCCAGGAAGAGAACATAAAATATTATAACAAAAGGAGAAAGGAGAGCCAGAAGTATATGGTGAGTGACTTAGTGGCTATTAAAAGAACTCAGTTTGGAACCGGTCTGAAACTAAAGCCGAAGTTCTTAGCGCCTTACAAGGTTACTAAAGTCAATGTGAACGACCGCTATGAGGTGGAGAAGGCTGACAGCTCCGCAGAAGGACCCAACCATACCTCCAGCTCAGCTGACTTCATGAAGAGATGGCCAGGTGGCGATAACATGGAGTAAAGTCAAGGTAACTATATTGCTATGTTGCAGATGATTGAATGAAAGTGTTTATTTTAGTTTAAGGCTTATGTGTAAGCCATTACGTTGTTAATTAAGACTTCTTATTCAGTTTATTTAAGTATGATTGTGATGACGCCTGATGATCAGTAGTAGAGGATGACTGGATGGGATGTCTGTGGAACAGACATAGTGCAGGAATGGCCGAATGTGGGAAATGGAACGTAAGTGAGTGAAAGGGACAGAAAGAGCGAGATAGAGAGAGTATTGTAAGATGGCGGTTACCGTTTAAAACGTGAAAATGTAGTTCCGAGTAAATTATAATAAATAATTGTTTAAAGAAAGACTAGTTTCACTCTGGATATATCCCATACTACATATATATTACCTACGCTAGTTTAAGAACTATTAGCAAAAGTATATAAAATTCAAAGAAAAATCTAAGGTCTTGATCAGATTTTACGGCAAAACTAGAAAAGATACACGAAAGTAATGTGGAACACAAATAATACCTAGAAATTAGAATTTCAGCTTTACATTCCAGTTTATTATTTTAACCTCCTGAGGCCCAGGCTACGCTTTAATGTTTTTGAATTAGGAACTTTTTGACATTAAGTTAAAGTTCATAATTAATTTTGGAATTAGACTTTTTGTACGCGGGGTCTTAGGAGGTTAAGACAAGAGCAAAATTGGGAAAAGTATGCTCAAAAAACCAACAACGCAAAGCGACTTTTCCCTACAAGATAAAATTTATCGAAATTACAATTTTTCAGAAACCATGCAGGACGAACTTATAGACATGTTATGTGTACTGCAAAGAGACAGTCTCTAAAGTGTCTAGGTCATCAGTAATGACGTACATAATCTTTATTGCCGCGGAGGCTTTTTAAAATGCCCTACCGGGGTATCAGTGCCTCTTACTTTGCAACCAACATCTATGTAAATTAATGTATTTGATTCGTGATTACGCATGAAATAAATGAATATGAATATGAAATGTGGGAATTTTACCTGAACCATCTAATACTTATATATAAAAACGTGTGTTATATCATGAAAAAGCTAAACGAATATGCTATAATTCTTGTTAACATTGTGATTATTAGTGATTCCTAATCCACTTTTGTTGGTATTAGTTTTGGTCCAATTTCAAAACAGTCATTTCGTGTCGACGATTTTCCATTTGTGCCGAATGACAGTAAATCCAAAAATGTTGTGTACTACTGAAATAATACTTAATTATTAGACTTTACAACACAGTAAATTTTCAAAATGGGGTGAAAATTGTAGAAAATAGTGGCACAAAACCGACAGCACTAGTGGAAATTGCCCCCCACTCCAACGTTTTGAAAAGTCTTAATTACACCCAAACTATGTAATTTCTGAATGCAAATGTGATATCATATGAAAGCTACTAAAATATGATATAACTCGTTCTAACATTGTAATTAAATATATTGATAAGTTTCAAAGCAACTCCAGGATGAGTCACTTTCGGCTACATCAGTAATTCGCTTCTGTAAGCGTGAACAACCGTAATACAATATTGTCATGTCTTTTGTAATCTGACATCACATACATAACGTCCATATTACACAATAGGTAACTTAGATTAATCTACACCGGTTGTCGGCATTTGATGAGAAATCAATCACTTTCTTAGTTCGCTTGCTCTACCGATCTTCGCGGTAGGTACCAAAGTAATTACTAATTATTTTAGAAAATCTCGTCAAGTGAGAGCTCACAATAAGGCGTTAGGATTCTTCGGGTGTTATCTATACATATAATAAAGCTGAAGAGGGTCGAAAGTCTGTACATGGAAGATATTCGAAAAAAAATTGGCTAGGGATACTTAGAATCGATAACAGAACACGTTCCAACAGTTTTTAAAATTTTTGTCTGTTTGTCTGTTTATCTGTTTGTCTGTTTATGTGACCGCGCATCACGTGAAAACGGCTGAACCGATTAAGATGAAATTTGGCACAGAGATAGTTTGTGTCCTGGGGAAGGACTTAGGGTAGTTTTTATCCTGGAAATCAACCCCTAAGGGGATGAAATGGGGGGTGAAATTTGTATGGAGCTACTTAAACCGCTGCACCGATTTAGATGAAATTTGGTATATGATTAGTATGAGTCCCGGAAAAGGTTAAAGAATAGGTTTCATCCCGAAAATCTTCCCTTTAGGGGGTAAAATGGGGGGGTGAAAAATTGGATGTAACCCATTTTGATGAAATTTGGTTAAGAGGTAGTTTAAGTTCTGGGGAAGGACATTGGATAGTTTTTATTCCGGAAATCTTTCCCTGAGGGGGTGAAATGGGGGGTGAAATTTTGGATGGACTCCGTTTAGATCAAATTTGGTATAAATATAGTTTGAGTCCCGGAGGATGACAATGGATAGTTTGAATCCCGAAAATCATCCCCCAAGGGGATGAAATAGGAATGAAAATGTGGATAAATCCCATTTAATTCAAATTTGGTATAGAGATAGAAGGAGTCCCAGGGAAGGACAATGCATAGTTTTTATCCTAAATCATCTCCTGAGGGGGTGAAATGAGGGGTGAAAATTTGGATAGAACCGATTTAGATGAAATTTGGTTTGGAGATAGTTCAGAGTCCTGGGGAAGGACTTAACATAATTTAAGTCCAGAAATCATCTCCTAAGGGGGTGAAATGGGGTATGAAAATTTGGATGGAACCCATTTACGGTATAGCGAGTAGGAGTCTTGGGGAAGGACATAGGATAGTTTACTCCTGAAAATCATCCCATAAGGGGGTGTAATTGGGGGTGAAAATTTGTTTGTGACCCATTTTGATGAAATTTGGTTGAAAGATAGTTTGAGTCCCGGAATATGACAACGGATAGTTTTAATCCCAAAAATCATCCTCTCAGGGATAAAATAGGGGGTGAAAATTTGGATAAAACCCATTTAGATGAAATTTGGTAAATAGATAGAAGGAGTCCTAGGGAAGGACAATGCATAGTTTTTATCCCGAAAAATCATTTCCTGAGGTGGTGAAATGAGGGTTGAAGATTTGGATAGAACCCATTTAGATGAAATTTGGTATAGAGAGAGTTAGAGTCCTAGGAAAGAACATAGAATTTTTTTTTATTCCGCAACACATAAAAGGAGGAAATCATCCCCTAAGGGGGTGAGAAATGGTGGATGAACATTTGGATTGAACCCATTTACGGTATAGCGATAGATAAAGAAGGACATAGGATAGTTTTATCCAGAAAATCATCCCCTAAGGGGGTGTAATTGGAGGTGGAAATTTGTTTGTGACACGTTTTGATAAAATTTGGTTGAACGATAGTTTGAGTCCTGGAAAAGGACATATGATAGTTTCTATTCCAGAAATCATCCCCTAAAGGGGTCAATTGGGGGTGAAAATTTGGATGGAACCCATTGACAGTATAGCGGTAGTTGGGAGTCCTGGGGAATAGGAACATTAACATTACATAAGTAAATTGACGTTCCAAGGGTAAAGGTACCTTATGGCGGCCTTAGTTTTTAAGATGTTTTCTAAAACGGGGTAAAAAAGACGTTTGATTATGGCTATATTAAAAACTATTAGATGTAACATATAAAATGTTTAAATTACAAGTCAGTTAATTTAATCCTACGGTTTAGTAGAATAGGTCCTTACGGCCGTGTGATATGAAAATATGCAAAATAATACTGAAAAAAGCCTACATGCATCGATACCCTTTCCTTCATACAATCCATACTAATATTACAAATGCGAAAGTAACTCTGTCTGTCTGTTACCTTTTCATGCTTAAACCGCTGAACCGATTGAGATGAAATTTGGTATAGAGATACTTTGAATTCCGGGGCCTTCCCAAAGAGTCCTTACTAAAGATAGTTTTTATCTGGAAATTCATCACCTAAGGGGGTGAAAAGGGGGGAGAAAGTTACGATATAAACGAATTCCGTGCGGACGAAGTCGCGGGCAAAAGCTAGTTGATAATATTAGTCTTATTAAAAACTCCTCCAAATGCCTCCAAAATTAATACTCGTCAATTGCTCGCTAACTCCAGATATTTAGACTTATTTAATGTACCTATACATTCTTTTCACAACACCTTGGCGTGAAGTACTTTAGGTACACGGCTGACAAAAATAAGTGTAATGTTATCAGGATTCATACTTCCATGTGATTTTCTTTACCCTACCAGAACCAATGCACTAACTACTTTAACGACTTATATGTGTGATGGATGAGCTATCCTTACTATCCCGGGCAATAAAGGGCAAAAAAATCACGGCAGCGAGTTTAATCGTATTTAACTCGTTAGCTGGTAAGATTACATTGTATCTTCTCATGGAACCCAAATCCGACAGCAACATAAGATTTACCCAGGCCCAGGACACGGGGTAATGAAAGTCTTGAGTCTTTGAAATAAGGTACACAACTGTCAGTCGGTTTGAGACCATACATGGCTCTAACACACCTTTTTTGTGCCTTGAAAACGTCTTCTCTATTTGTGGAGTTACCCCAAAACATAATGCCATACCGTAGTTTTGACGCTACAAAACCATGATATGCCATTAATACTGCGTGAGGGCTTGCTTGCTTGGCAAGTTTATGTAAAGCGTATGCATATTGGTTAAGCTTTTTGCACGTATCATCCGCATGAACTTTCCAAGATAAATGTTCATCTATGTACACTCCCAGAAACTTTGTAACAGCCACAGAATCTATACTTTTCTCTTCATAATTGCAATTGATTTGGAGAGCTGATTTACGTTGACAGAAATGTATTATCTTGGTCTTGTCCAGGTTTATCAATAAATTATTAATATTAAGCCATTTAATTATGTCCAAAATAGTTTTATTAATTACTGATTCATATTTACATTTTTCATTACATTCAATAATTACGGTACTATCGTCGGCAAATAGCACCATGGGGTATTTGATATGCCGTGGAAGGTCATTTATATAAAGTAAAAAAAGCAAAGGGCCAAGAACACTTCCTTGCGGCACACCACACCTTATTCTCCGACTTTCAGAACGGAATGTGTTTTGCTGTTTGGTTTGCAAACACACCTGAGTTATCTCTGTGTATTGATCCCTGTTACTTAAATATGACTTGAACAGATCCCACACATTGCCTCGTACGCCATATGCATCGAGTTTCTTTAAGAGAATCTTGTGGTCTACATAATCAAAAGCCTTGGTCATGTCCATGAAAACTGCACAAATATTATTACGCCTGTCCATGTTTTCTATAATAGGTTGTACAAGATCGAATATTGCCATGTTTATGGTTTTCTGTCTCCGAAAACCTTTTTGTTCTGATGCTAGTAGGTTATATTTCTCTAAATAAGTGTATAGAGCTTCATATAAAACCTTTTCAAAAATTTTTGAAAATGTTGTTGCTAGAGCAATCGGTCTATAATTTTTTACAGATGACTTGTCACCTTTTTTATGTAAGGGTTTTACAATAACCGGCTTTAAGTTATCAGGATATACTCCAGTTGTGATGCTTAAATTAATGATGTAACTTAGGGGAATAGCGATAATGTGTGCAACTTCTTTTACGACTTTGGTGCATATGTTGTCATGCCCGACACTGTTAGTGTTCTTTAAAGACTTAATTACCTTGAGAATGTCATAAGGTGTGGTTGGTTTCATGTACATAGAATTAACACAGTTTACATTCAAATCATACAGAGCCTCAGATCCTGAGAGAGATTTTGTGCCTTGGGATTTTATTTGATCAATGAAGAAGTTGTTGAACGCATTTGTTATGTCTGTCGGATCTGTAATAGTAGTCGCATCATCTGCAATAATTTTTAAAATTGGCTCTTTGGGAAATTGCTGCCTACTCTTATTTATAACTTGCCACGTAGCTTTAGATTTATTACACGCAGATCTAATGAAGTGGTCATTTTGTGAACGTTGAGTAAGACTCAAAATTTTCTTGAATCTAGCGTTATACATTTTAAAAGTAGTTTTATTTCGCGCATTGGGACACAAACGATACTTCCATAACATTAACCTTCTTTTTTTACTGCATACCTTTATACCGTGTGATATCCATTTAGGTTTCTTAGTAGATTTAAGTTTAATACTTATAGTTGGGAAGCAAAGATTGTTAAAACAGGAAAACGTGTCCAAAAAAGAGCCAAATGCCAAGTCAGCATCGCTGAGCTCCATAACGTCAGAAAAAGAGAGGCTACTAATACATTTTTTAAACAAATTTAAATTTTCTGGGCTATAGTCACGCTTCAGTATACGCCACGAGTTAATGGAGCACGTTTTTTTGACTGGACATTTTAGTAGTTGGGCAGTATGATCTGATAAGACGAGGTCAGCAAAAAAGTATGTATTGTCTAGCCAGCAAAATTTATAACCACTTACCTTATAACATGAAGTCATTAAATATGTTAGAATTAAGAAAGAAATTAATGACATTATTATTACATAAATGTTATTATTCCATTTCAGATTATATAAATGATAAATTAGATTGACATTTCTTTGACTCTTTTAATTATATATTTTTTTCTCTTTTAATTATACTTGACATATTTAATTGACATTCTTAAGATCGGACATGCACTAATACATTCATCTACCTATATAACTTTTTTTATCAAAGATTGTTTAACTTCAATTGCTGACCTTACTATATAATTATAATTTGTACAAAGGCACCTCAATTTTGTATGCATGATAGTAGGTATAAGGTACTCATTTAGTATTAAGCTCAAAGTTTTTGTACGCCTATTGGCAAAACATAGTGAGACTGTAAAAAAAGACAACCACTGTAATTACCTATGTTTACAAATAAAACACTTACTTACTTACTTACTTACTTAGTGTTGCAGCGTCTGCAGCCGGTCTGCCCTGCCGGCGCCCGCGCCGACAGTTGCCAGTTGCTGGAGTACTTTCCCGCGAGACACACGCGCCGCATTAACTTACCTTACGACTTACCTTACAACATTCGGAAACGCTCACGAATTACGTGATCCCATTTAAAGCCATTCCTATTCTAAGTGTGGATTTATAAGTCCTTATTGAGCAATCCTTTGGTTCGACGTGTTCATATTTGTGCAAGCATCTTTTAAGTGTATATAGCGGAAACAGGGGGTGAACGTTAAGATCAGCTGATTGTATACTTAGGTAAGTTAAATGTACGGTACACGTAACTTTAAGAAGGGGTGTAATTTCATGTAATCACCAAGAAAATAATACGTGTTAAATTGGACGAGTTATGAAGCAAACAGAATAGCAGGAACTTAAAACGGACTATTTGAACATTTTACTGTGAAAATATGTACATGTAACAATGTGAAGAAGTTCAGTCCTTGAAAAAGCTATGTATAGGTGCTAGTGGCGGTGTGTAAGAATTTTGACTGGACAACCCGGAGCAAAATAAAAGGGTTGTTTTTTGATGATTTACGAGTTTGGTAATATATAACATGAAATTTTAGGAAAGCCGGCGGGAATCGCCACTGAATAGGTATTTACTTCGAAGCCTGAAACACCATCGAGCACCGATCTTTTGTATCACCATTGAATTGACCAGAAAGCTATTAACAGCTGAATATTTTGAAAATACCATATAGGTATATTTTATATTTTGAAATATTTGTATAGACACATCGACATCACACAAATTTAATTCTTGGTTTATTTTTAAACAGACAAAGATTTCGGGTGGCCATCTAGTTGCATAACAATTATTGTCATAATATTTTTGCATAAATTATGATGACGGACTTAAGATGGTGGGGGGTTTTTTTTAAAGCAACGAAAAATTATATTAAGTAAGTATTTTTAATATATAACAAATAAACTTTTCTTAGAGATCAACCAATGCCAAGATAGTGCCACCACTATTATAGTGGTGTATAAAGTTCAAGTTTTCACGTAGGCATTAGGGACTTAGTGGCAAAACCGACTCGGATCGCGGATAGTTTAGAAGACGAAAGCGGGAGCTTTGAGCAAAGCTCCCGCTTTCGTCTTCGAGGTAATCTTTTTTATCAAAGAGCGGAAAACTTGTTATTAACATTTTTTTGTTAACTTTTATATTGACTGCCCTTTGCTTTACTCTGACCTAGAACTGTGACAACGAATAAAAGAGAACATAGGTACGCTTATGAGTATTGCAGTTTATGCGTTTTTAAAGTATGGTTAAATAGTTTTATGAGCAACCAATTTATGTCCATTATGAAGTATGCTTATACAGCGTCTATATTTAATATAACGGCATATTGTAGCCAGACGTAGATATATATAATCGAATATTTATAACAATTATTAATTTAGCGTTAACTGCCATGGCGTAATTAATTTTTGAAATTTTTATGAGCATCAATGTACGGCGTACACTCATTTGACACATGGAAGGAGCTGGTCACTTATGACAGTTGTGATGTCACATCAGTATTAGTGATCCATTGCGCGCTGAATTATTTTATATGGAAAAAAAAGTTCACTTTTTTAAATAATTTATCGATAAATATATTAAGTGCCTATTATATAACCCGCTTACGCCGTATAATTTTATGCGCCACAAATTTATGCACAATACACATTATGTTCTTAAACATTAGGGTTCAAAATGTTATGCGCATAAATGTATAACTTTTTACAATTATGCGTAATGATATTGATGACTTTTAAACTTTATGCAACCCGACCCCTACCCAAAGATTTCATACTTTCATCACCCCTGCCGGAGGTTAATAACGATAATAATTATCAAAATAATTACACTTACGAGTAACACAGCTAAGCTTTAAATTAGTTTAAATACTTTAAATATCGAACGCAAACTACATAAACCGTTGCAATTCTTCGACTATCGTCGGTACTGCACACAGTAATCGTACGTATAATATGTACTTACTCATAATTTTACAGAATCCCAAACTAAAAGTATTTCATACAATTAAGCAATGTCAAACCACTTAACCAAAAAACTGTTGACATAACCCAATGTCAAACAGGCCATAAGCAAACAAATGGTATAATTAAGGGGAAATGTTTCTGGGGCGTACAGAATTGAATTTTGATCACGCCCTGCAAGGGTGTTTTAATTTGCGGTGCGCTTTTTAGTTTCCCTTTTCAGAGATTAGCGCGTTAGTGGACTGTATGTAGGTATCCAACCGTGTGGTCTATTGTCGTAGCTACTTGATGCGAAATTGTGCAGGAAAGTTAGCTGCCTTTGGAAATCGGAACAGGTGGATGAATCAGCTAACAGAAGGTTATAGGAGCCATGCGCACTTACTTGTGATTTGGGTGAACTCCTCCTTCACGCTAGCGTTTCGTGGCACACCATGTGCTCGTGTGGGGCGCGCAGCGCAATCCCAAATTGTCCAAAAACACCTTCACTTCACGAACAGTCGAACACCTTTTAATGCTGAGCTGACAGCATATATAGTTTTCAAACGATGTACAGAGATTTGCGGCGGATTTAATAAGATTTAATGTCTTTTATCAGCGGAGGATGTTACACGCACGCGGGGTGAGAATTCAACAACTTTACTCTCGCCAGGTGGGGCAAGCGTAGCGCACACGTCGTGTATATGACAAAGACGGCGCGATATATCAGTGCGCATGTTGGAAAGGGATGATGTAGGTATAGGAATCGCGAGTATAGACACGACAACAGATTAAAGTCGGAAAGACCAACATACGAAATCCAACATCTCCCCCGGCTTGAAGGGTTCCCTTCAAAGAGAAAAATAATAATTATGTACATATAGATGTACATAGAAAAAGATAATATCGCACCATATAACTAAAGATAAGCGAAGTGTACAATTTACCTATAATTTGGTAATTATACTAAAATAATAACTATTTATGATAACTTAAAAAATATATATACATAGATATGTATGTGGTGGCAACCCTACTGCGTAGGCAGCGGGCACAGCCGAACGATCGGTCGCTCGAGCGTACCGTTGCGGGTCCGCACTTCAGCAACGCGGACAACACCGTCTCGCCCAGGGAATACCCGAGTTATTATTCCGAGCGGCCACTGCAAGGGTGGCGCGTTAGCAACGTTTATTAAAACTATTGTTCCCACCGCTATCGGCTTGTCTGGAGTATTCCATTTCTCTCTGCTTTGTAAGTTGTGAAGATACTCAACTCGAAACCGTTTCCAGAATGATTGGACAAGCGAGTCTAGCATTGAAAAACGAGTTAATAGATTCGGTCGCTCCTGGCTTAAGTCGGCGGCGGGCAAACGCGGCAACGGCGAGGTTGACATGAAATGTGCTGGCGTTAGCGCGGTGGGTTCTGACGGGTCAGAACTTAGTATATAAAGAGGGCGGCTATTAAGAATCGCTTCGATCTGAGTAAGCACGGTAAGTAATTCTTCGTATGTCAAGATTTGATTGCCTATAACACGATGAAGATGGGTTTTAAAGCATTTAATGTTACCTTCCCAAATGCCTCCAAAATGAGGCGCGTTTGGGGGGCTCATACGCCAAGTAATTCGACTTTTTGCAAGTTCGTCCTTGAAATGCGTATAATACGGATCAGACTGAAGAAACGTGTGAAGCTCGTTTAGGTAAGCTTTAGAAGCTGCAAAATTATTTTGATACTGAGCAATGCGATTCGCTACAAAAGTTGAGAATCTGTGAGGTGAAGAGTGCACCCAACATAAGACAACTTCAGAGTCAGAAAATGCAAACGTATCCGCAATTGGATGACGCTGCGACAAAACATCGTCAAACTCGACACCGAATTGACGCGGAAATTCAAGAGCTGAAATCAGTGGAAGCTCACCGACGAACTGCTCCCATAAATGCGATATGTGCGGCGGTGGCCTCAAATCATCCCAATCTGTCCCTAAGAGCCATAGTTCCTTTATAAGAAGCTTGGAATAAAGTATGACAGGGCCGACGAGCCCTAGCACGTCATATAAATGAGCATTAGCTGAAAGAATAGGACGCTTCGTGCCACTGAGTTGCGGAGGAGAAACGTCAAAGACAAATTCATCCGAAGCGGGAAGCCATCGAAGACCAAGAATCTTCAAAGTGTCGCCGTCACCGAAGGAGACGTCTTCCGACTGGCGGTGAGATATGTGAATGTGCTCTAGCAACTGCGGAGAGTTGTTAGTCCATTTGACCAGATCAAACCCGCCAGCCTCGAAGAGACTGATTAGTTGATTCGCTATCGCAACTGCTTCCTCGGATGAAGAAGCAGAGGAAGCTAGATCATCCATGTAAACGTCCCCTCCGAGAACGGCGGCAGCGTGCGGGAATCTCTCGCGTTCGTCACTAGCGAGCTGGCGGAGCGTGCGAAGCGCGAGGAATGGCGAAGACCGGAGTCCAATGCAGACCCGGTTGAAATGATACATCTCCAAAGGTACTTCAGGCGAAAAGCGATACAAAAATCGTTGAAAAGAGCGGTGGTGCGGATGTACTTCTATGCATAAGTACATTTGGCGGACGTCAGCGAAAAAGGCAACGCGGAATATGCGAACATTCAAAAGAATGTGAAAAATGTCTGCTTGCAAATTACAGCCAGTATGTAGGATGTCGTTTAATGACAGTCCACTGTCTGATTTGCAGCTACCGTCCAGAACTTGGCGGATTTTTGTCGCGGATTTGTCGTTCCGGATGACCGGGTGGTGAGGTATACAAAACCCTGGCGTAGAGGACTCTTCGGGCGGAACCAAAGAAATAATCCCCTTATCCAGGTAATTCCGAATGACGTCATCATGTTTGTCGCGGAGTTGCGGGTATTTTAAGAAATTATTTTCGAGCATCGAAAATCTTCTTTTAGCGGTTACAAAAGAATTGCCCAGATTATCTGGCGTTTGCTTGAAGGGAAGATCGACTGCGTAAGAACCATTATCGTGACGCGTCTTCGTTGCGGTAAATATTTGTTCACATCCCTTGTCATCGGGACGTAGAAATTTCTTTGAGGGTACTTCCTCCAAGTTCCAAAACTTTTCTAAAGTTTGGTTAAGCGGTTCGTGCGTAAACGCACAGAGAGCACGAGTCGCGCGCGGAGGTGACGTCACAGTGACGTCCCCCATTATGACGTAACCCAGGGTGGTTTCCAAAGCCGAAGGCAAGCCGGCACTTCGGACTTTGTCAGAAAGTAAGATGTCACAGAATAAATTTGCTCCTATAAGCATATCAATGGGCCCGGGCTCATTAAAACAATCATCGGCCAAAGGTATATTCTTAAAACAATCAAACAAAGATATGTCGATAGGCGAGTCAGGCAAGTGTGACGTAATGGATTCCACCACCAGAGGCTGAATAGTGTAAGAGTTATCGCCATTACTGTCGAATCGGGAACTAAATTGCACTATCGACATCCCAAGTATTTTTTGGGACGAACCCCCAATACCTTGAACCCTGGCAAAACGATTCTGGTTCGAAATCGGTAGCGCTAATCGATTACAACACTCGAGCGTTATATAATCAGATTGGCTTCCAGGATCGACCAGAATCCTTGCATAATGAACCTTACCGCTTGCGTCATAAAGTCGAATTTTTGCGGTCCCTAATAAGGTTGTTTTATGCATAAGCGTTCTCAAGTTATCATCATCATTTGCACTCCGAGCCGACAAATGATTCAACGTTGAGTCATGCCTCAAACCATTATCAACCCTATCGGCCGGGTGATAAGATTGCAAATTGCTTGCCACCCCGTTACTACTGCTAGGCCGCGGTGTGGAATTCGCCTTGTCAACAAAAGTGTTGGTACTGGTTTGATGCGAGTTAGGTAAATAAGTTTGTTTATGCGGCGGATTAAAATGTAATAACGTGTGGTGCTGTGCATTACATATACTACACGTTCTGTGTGACATACAAGCGGAAAATTTGTGTTTATAACTAAGGCAATTGTTACACACGGAATTAGTTTTTACAAAATTAAATCTTTCGTACGGGGACATTTTTGTAAAAGCGGCACACTGATATAAGTGTTCGTGTTTATTAGTTTTACACAACAAACAAGAATCAATCGCGGGCGTTTGCGTATTAACGAATGTTTTCGTCGAATTGTTTTTTGGTAGCGGTATATTTTTATTGTTATTAGATCTCGGTTGTGATTGTGAAAATGTTTGTTTTGTTGTCGAATGCGATGCAACCCTGGATTGTTCTTTGACGAAATCAATAAGATTTTTGTACGAAGGACACGTTTCCTTGCGATAAAACATCTCAAATAATTTTATCGATTCGGGATCTAGTTTTTGTAATGCGATATGCAAGAACAAAAAATCCGCTAAATCTTGTAATTTAAGCGCTTTAAACGCCTTAACGGAGGCGTCGAAATTACATAGAAAATACTCCAAATTAGAAGCGGACCCATTCGCTATGGGTTTAAAGTCTAACAGCTGATTGATATAGCCGGCTGCCATGGCTCGTTTGTCTTCATATTTATCAACGAGCGCTTGCCAAATTATGGGATAGTTTTCCCCTGTGGCTGGCAGCCCCGCGCATACCGACCTAGCCTTATCAGTCAGTTTACCTACTAGGAACTGAATGCGTTCGCTATCTGTTAAGCGTGAGTTGTTATGAATCACACTTTTAAATTGTTCATAGAATAATGGCCAATTACGAAGGTCGCCATTAAATTCCATTAGCTGCATGGGCGGGAGATTTTGCTTTAGAGCGGATTGCAAAGGCCGCTGAGACTCTGGCGAACTTTCGATTTCAGACTGAATGCGTTTAATTTGACAATACATATCCTCAAACGCGATCCAGGACTGATAATCAGCGGTTGCATCAGGCGTTAATCGTAAAACGCATTCATTGTACGAGTCTAAAACACGCTCAAAATCTGATCGCAATTGGTCTAGATTTGATACGCTATTTAAGAACGTTTTACGTTGAATTTCGTCTTTGTACGCCTTAACCGACAATTTGTATATGGTTTGTAAGCGGGCGAAGAAGGCACTGCGCTTAGCTTCTAAAATAACTAGTTCATTTTGGACGGGGTCCCTAGCCGCCTCGTCTTTAGGGTCTTTTTTCGGTGGCATGATGTTGCGCGTTGAGTGTGACTATAAAACTTAGCCCACACAAATAAAATATAAGTAAACACGATTTGCGGGAATAAAAATGCGGTTCAAATAAATGTCCGTAAACACGATTTACGGGAATAACGGTGCGGTTAAATAACTGTGAGTACCTACTCGTAAACACAAGTCGCGGGAAAAAGCGGTAATAATAAATGTTTGACAAAAGTCGCGGAAATAAAAGTGCGGTTAAATAAATGTGAGTACCTACTCGTAAACACAAGTCGCGGGAAAAAGCGGTAATAATACCTAAATGTTTGACAAAAGTCGCGGAAATAGAAGTGCGGTTAAAATAGATGTAGGTATGTAACACGAATCGCGGGAAATAAAAGTATACAAAGGAAATGTGTTACAAAAAAGAAACAGTTTGTGAGAATAAGGCGGTTTAACTATCCGTCTACAAAGTAGGTTAAGCGATGACCGTGTAGGTATAGACGGCACAGATCGGAGCGCGCGGCACGCGGTAGTTCGAGAAAAGATTAGAACGAAATAAAAGCGGGTAGATATGAACGAAACCGGTCAGCGCTCCCGAGCCAGTGAGAACAATAGCATGTATTTGTGACGTGTACATCAATTGAAAACTAAGAATCGTTAATTGCGTTGCTGAAATGTTAGTATCTTTAGAATAATGATACGAAGATATGATGCGAAGTACGTAGATTTTACGTATCTATGGGTAAATTATATAATATAATGTCAAGAAGCTACTTTAAATAGATATAAATATTATAAATCCTAGGTTGGGAATGAAATATAATTATCCGGATCGTTAGTGACCAAAACTTGGGGCGTACAGAATTGAATTTTGATCACGCCCTGCAAGGGTGTTTTAATTTGCGGTGCGCTTTTTAGTTTCCCTTTTCAGAGATTAGCGCGTTAGTGGACTGTATGTAGGTATCCAACCGTGTGGTCTATTGTCGTAGCTACTTGATGCGAAATTGTGCAGGAAAGTTAGCTGCCTTTGGAAATCGGAACAGGTGGATGAATCAGCTAACAGAAGGTTATAGGAGCCATGCGCACTTACTTGTGATTTGGGTGAACTCCTCCTTCACGCTAGCGTTTCGTGGCACACCATGTGCTCGTGTGGGGCGCGCAGCGCAATCCCAAATTGTCCAAAAACACCTTCACTTCACGAACAGTCGAACACCTTTTAATGCTGAGCTGACAGCATATATAGTTTTCAAACGATGTACAGAGATTTGCGGCGGATTTAATAAGATTTAATGTCTTTTATCAGCGGAGGATGTTACACGCACGCGGGGTGAGAATTCAACAACTTTACTCTCGCCAGGTGGGGCAAGCGTAGCGCACACGTCGTGTATATGACAAAGACGGCGCGATATATCAGTGCGCATGTTGGAAAGGGATGATGTAGGTATAGGAATCGCGAGTATAGACACGACAACAGATTAAAGTCGGAAAGACCAACATACGAAATCCAACAGTTTCCGAAAGTAACTAAACGAGTTCGCTTCCACGTAATCTGCATCCACGCCTCAATGCAAGCGATTAAACCACGTAATAGCTAAAATAGATTATTACGTTAACTAATTCCTTACCCGACAGGTTACCCAAACCTGTGTTTAACTGGTTACAGAGAGTTCAATTATTCTTTTTATCAAAAGTTTAATTTACGATCGAAAGGTCTCAGTTGCGTTGCGGGTACTCAGTATACTTACTATAGGTAGAGCAACCTCGACTAGGCTTTACCTCAATTAATTCGAATGCATCATCTGTAATGGGAAGGCCTAGCCAGAAGGCGTACAGTCTTGTAATAACTGAAAGATATCGCCTAACAATCTCTTTTATCGGAACAAACACAGTTAAACTGTTTTCTACTGGGCAAGATTTGAATGCGTGTTTTGCCTAAATGGAGCAGTTGGATTTAGACCCGGTGCGGCCTGGAAAAGGATACAGGTCCAAATAGGTCGAAAGAAATGTTTGTTTGAATACCTATTTATAATTTAGTCATCATCTTCATAATAGCTTGGCTCTTGTCAGTGCAGACACCAGCTCCTCACTAGCCAATATCACTTATTTTTTGGGGATAATAGTAGACGGTGGCTAAGCTACGGTAGCCTACCGCCACCGGCCCCCGTAACCCCTCAGAATCTCATCCAGACTGCATCTTCAGTCCTCTGCCAGTCGACCGCTGTTGTCGAGCGCTAGGGGAATGCCTATTTGATAGCGGCTTTATCTCGCCATGTCAACATGGTTGTCGTATCACCTTTTGTGGTATGTGAAAGGTAGGTCTGATGGGCCCCCGCCAACCCTTCAGAATCCCATCCAGACTCTGCATCTTCGGTCCTCTGCCAGTACTAGTGCCGCTGTTGTCCAGCGCTTGGGGAATACCTATTTGATGGCGGCTTTATCTCGCCATGTCAACATGGTTGTCCTAGCACCTTTTGTGGTATGTTAAAGGTAGGTCTGATGGGCCCCCGCCAACCCTTCAGAATCCCATCCAGACTCTGCATCTTCGGTCCTCTGCCAGTACTAGTGCCGCTGTTGTCCAGCGCTTGGGGTATACCTATTTGATGGCGGCTTTATCTCGCCATGTCAACATGGTTGTCCTAGCACCTTTTGTGGTATGTTAAAGGTAGGTCTGATGTAAATAAACAACAATGTCTAGAAACTACGTGAGGTCTCATTGTTGTTCAACGAGTTCCACTGATAGGCCGCGTTTACGCACGCGTAAAGTTGCGCGACCGCGACACGACGCGCGAGCTGTCAGGCGACTATGGCCGGCGGCAGCGGAGGCGCGAAACGCCATAGTCGCCTGAGCCTGACAGCCGACACGTAGAGTCGCGCAACATTACGCCTGTGCGTAAAGGCGGCCATAATATGAGTACCTATACTCTCTTGTGCAGTGGTGAAAATTACATATAGTTTCCAATATAATAGCTTTGACCTTCTCTTCGAGGTAAAATCGAAAATTTACATTGTAGTA
Source organism: Epinotia brunnichana (assembly GCA_963854355.1). Lineage (NCBI taxonomy): Eukaryota > Metazoa > Arthropoda > Insecta > Lepidoptera > Tortricidae > Epinotia > Epinotia brunnichana. Next base: position 11,280,728 of record OY977941.1, on the reverse strand, counting down.
TTTACATAATGTCATAAAGTTAACCTGACCATGGCTTAATAGTTTCCAAAGCTAATATAACCAGCTTGCGGACTCTTTGTTACTTTGTATCTTGTATCGGTAACTTACCAATAGGGTTGTGGACTTTTTTTTTTTAGTTAATTTTAGTATTATTCCAAAAGAAAGAAGGCAAAAAATTAATATTCAAATATCTCTAATAATTACGAAGAAGCAACCGTTTTAATATTGCTTGGTAGAGAGAGAAAACGTTTGAGAAATTGAGAACGTCACGGGTCTCGCTCGAGCTTCATAGTATACACGGTCACCTGCGGAAACACCTACCCTACATTATTTAATTATTTCTTAGATACCATAATAGTAGATAGCATATAATATAAGTATAGTAATTGTCATAATTTAGTTAGTGAAGAGACTCAGATCCCACAGTCAAACTGTGTAAACCGTTTTGTGGGACAGACCTTATTTGTAAAATTATACCCCTTTTATGATAATAATAAATAAAATAATAACATAATAAGTAACAGTACAACGGTAAATGACAATAATTTCATGTGAAGCTGTGTTTTGCGTAAAAGGGACAGAGTACACCCCCTCTTACTCGGAGTAGGTACTTTGTTATTAGAATAAGATCTTATTTTTAACCCCCGACGCAAAAAGAGGGGTGTTATAAGTTTGACGTGTCTGTGGCATCGTAGCTCCTAAACAAATGGATGTAAATGGATGCGGTTTTTTTTATCGGTTAGCTGATGTGATCGAGACGTTTCTTAGCTAAAGTTCATTAAAATCGGTTTAGCCGTTTTTGAGATATTGAACTTTGAAATGAAAATGTCGGGGGTTTTACAACTTTTCTAAGTTGTAGTTATCATACCTGTGTTTTACAAATAAATACATTCTTATTCTTAAAACGTTGAACACATAACTTTTGTTATTCTTTTTTCCTGTATATGACTATATTTTTAATAATTTTTCAAGAAAATTCAACGTTATTGGTTATTTTATTTGGTGTCACCATCCCTATACTAAAGGCTCTTGAGGCTGCGTGGAAACCATAAAACGGTTTAATGGTGCCTGAAACCAGTGTGAAATTAAACAAAGCATTATTGTCAACGCCACTAAACCGAGGTACAAATATTTTAACCTTAGTTTTATTGGGTTAAATTTTGAACAAAACTCTATTAATAAAATTGAACTACAATAATAAGATTTGTATTTGTGGGTTCTATCTACTCTTCGCTTGCTAACATGGCAAGAGTGTCGTGACATACAAAACCGATTCCAAGTCACTACATTTTCAGGCTAACTTTACATACCTACGTATTTAATCTGTTTATCAGTGCGTTCCACTCTTACCCACGCCTTACCAAATGGGTAAGAGTGGTCGCGCTTTTTTAACCGACTTCAAAAAAGGAGGAGGTTATATGTTCCAGTGTATGTTTATACAGCGTGTCTCTGAAGGGCAACCCTCAAATTTTATGGGCACGCATGTAGTGATTTCGGTATTTTCTATTATAATTCGTGTATTTACCTTCAGAAATCGCAATTTTGGTGAAGTGGAACTGTACTGAAGACCACAGATGACTTATGGAACTCCTCAAAGATGTAAACATTCGTCAAAGATTCTGGCATGATTCCGTTGAAGTAGCAACTCATGAAGTGGTTATTCTCAGATCCTTTAGGAATCGACGGAACTCCTCAAATATTATCAGCCCACAGATAGTGACTTGGGTTTTTTCGGTAATACTTAATCAACGAATTTGCTCTCGGAAAGCAGTTCATGTGGTAAATTGGAAAGGAAATGTAGAAATGTTCATGTACCTATGTGGCTTGGCGAAGTACTGAATTGAAGTCTGTTTAAACTTTGTTTTTAAAGTAAATTATACTGTCAGTTTACGAGTATACAAAACTTATGTACCTAATAGAGACTAAATGTGGCCGGATAGTCGGCGACTATGGGGAATGGATGAAAATTTTAGAACTTTACTGATTATTTTTTGGTGATAGGAATGCTGCCGTGTCAATCCTATATCGTGTATCTTTATGCTTTTTGTATGACTTTGTGCTGCAGTTACACGAGATAGGATTGACACGGCAGAATGGAATAACCTTCCTTAGCTTCAGAAAAAAGTTGCAGACTTTTCAGCTGCGCCAAATATTTTTGAAAAGTATAAACAGTTTCCTCACTTACGTTTTGGGTTTAGGACGGCGAATTCTACACTTTCCTTGACCCGTCTCATATAACGCAGCTCATAATTATAAGCTGCAAAGCTGCAGCTGAAAAGTCTGCAACTTTTTTTCTGGTGCTAAGGAAGGTTATTCCTATCACCAACAAAATAATCAGGCACTTCTGAAATTTTCATCCATTCCCAATATGATGAAAATAAAAAGTTTGTATTTCTATATGATGATTATTTGCTGTATTTAAATAGATATACTTGAAATATAAAACTTGAAGTTAATATCAGTAGTTCATTTTTGACGTGATAACGTCTTATAAATCGATGACCACCGGCAGCACGCACGAAAAAGTATGACTCATTGTCCCGTTTCGCCTCCGCCTGACCCGAGCGTTGGGCTTTTATGAAGTCATCACGTAAAATTGTCGTCCGTAAACCGACTTTATAGCCAACCAATTTTTGTGGTTGCCATTAAGTGCCGAATATTTAGCATCTTTTGCCGGCTAAAAAAATGGCCCTATAATCGGCTTTTCCGACTAGTCGGCGACTAGTCGGTACATCTCTACTATGTAATGTTTCTCACACTATACAGGTCCTCCTTACATTGCCTACGAAGATAGAGGGCTTGCCTTGCAATGCAATGCCAGCATACATCAATATAATATGGATAGACCAATGACCATGTTCAGTGGACCGAACCCAAATTAAGGGTTTGTTTTATATTTGATAACAACAACTATTGTTCCTCAGTCTTGAACGTTTTAAAGGCATTTGTCATCATGTGGCCAAATAAACGGGTATTATATTATGTATTGTCTATAGTACAATCCAATAAATAGCAATCAGCTAGAGCTAGCTAATTTAAGCGAGATTGTCCCTTGTTTTATATTTAATTTATAAGGTTGCTACATAAGTATATTGTTTATCTATCCAAATATCATAAACCCTCCATGATGCGTTCAAGAACCGCACATTATGACCACCATAAAAATAGACAGTTTTATTAGAACAATTTTTTTATCTGTGAAAATGTTATTATTGCTAAATAATAACATCGATTTCGATAATATTATTTCATTCAAATTTCGAACGTCTCTGAAAAACAAAGAATTTGATTTTACCTCTATTCTAATATCTGTCGAGATGACGTTTAGTTCGAAATGAATTGTCAATTTGCATACAAATTTGACAAATGTCGCACGTAAGTAAGATATCGAACGATATGAGAGTTGGATTAGTTGGATGCAACTCTAGTTTGTCTCTGAATTAAAAAAATAAACTATGACAGCTGCCAGAAAACAACGCCGCGATGCCGGTCATAATTAGCGGCTCCTGAATGCATCATGGAGGCTTATGATATGTGGATAGATAAAGTAGTGTATGTAACTGTACATAATTAGGCATTAAAACACTCGTGTAATGTTATTATCACACTCGTGTTTAATGCCCTTCATTATGTACAGTCACATAAACTACTATTATGCACGAGTAGGTATTAGGTACATTTTTTTTATGACGGCTATGGAACAGTGATCAATATAATAACATATGCCGTCCAGTACAAAACATGAACCATTTATATAGTTACACAGGAACCGATACAAGTCATAAATTATACATGCAGATCACGTCCTCGCAGTAGTTACATCTCCCACATAATATAATATGAGTATCAGAGTTAATTGCGGCTGTCTTCCTGCTATTCAGCGGATGAGAAAAATGGAAGTGAAATGCAAAGTCGTTTACAACGATTTAGTTTACGTAATCGTTTGTACGCATGCGAAAAAAGTTTTTCAACACACCTGCTCGTAAAGTAGGTCTTATTACAGCGTATTTACACTGATAATGCAGAATATTACCCATGCCGTGCCTTTTACATTACATTATCGCACTAGTGCCTTTTCATTACATATCTTTTTAAATATTAGCAAAATAATGCAGAATATTACCCATGCCGTGACTTTTACATTACATTATCGCACTAGTGCCTTTTCATTACATATCTTTTAACATTTTCATTTTTTATTTTTTATTTTTTTTCCTCGCAAATGTGTTGAAAAACGTCGTATGAAACACGTGAGCATTGGTCATTACACTTCTCGTCTCCATTAAGCCTTCGCCTTCGGCTCAGGCTTAAAAACCGACTCGAGTGTAATGACCAACTTAGCACACTTGTATCATAATGTACTATAATGATCTGTGTTATTCATTAGGTTGAGCGACAATGTGCGAATTATGCATTAGAGCGCTTCCGACGTATAAATTATTCGTATGTAAGTGCTAAAATGCTGGATTCCTTTCATAATGGCAATTTCTACGAATTATGAGGGATGAAATGAAACTGCTGTAGTAGAAAGACACCATTTACTGGGTTCAGCTATCTCCAGCTATCGATCTTCATTATTTCGCCAGCAAGTAAACCTTCGTAATCAAAACACGGCCGGCCCTTTCTCAGATACCTTCTCCCTTTTTTTAGCAAATAAAAAAAATGTGTGTTCGAGCCTCGTTTGCGCCTTGTAGAGCAAAAAGAAATGTCTGTAAAAATAATGCAAAAAGAGCATCAACAAATGTGTATCTTGAGAGAGGTTAAATAATTTGCAAGTTAAACATTTCTTTTTCATTTAACCTGCTTTACTGCTACCCCCGCAATTGACTGATCAGGTCAAATTCCTGAAAATTGTTCAACGACTAAGGAGATGGTGTTTTTCTGTCGTGTTTTCCTGAAAAAGCTGGCTTTCAGTAGCTAGCAGTGGTGGTGACTTTCATAGAATTCGATTATTCCCACCGGCTTGCCTATAAGTACCTATGTCAAACGGGCATCGTATATTTTTCTAATTAAAACTAAACGAAATTAAAGCGCTAGGTTGTCTACAGATAGGAAGATATGCAACTAACTAATTATTGTTTGACCCAGCCGTTTCTTCCTTAAATCCTAATCAATATTCTGAGTGTTGCTAATGAAGTTTATGTGACGAGTTCAGCGCGATCACCCGGACGGATTTATTTATTTCCACGTAACGTAAACATTAAACGAAATGCAACCTAAATGAGTAAACACAACCTTCCCGTCGGTAAAACTTGAAGAAAACTCCACTATATCCCGACAAGTGTCCATAATTTTCCTTGTAAATACTATAAGCTATTATAATAGACACGTTGGAAAGTTCTAGAAGTTAGTAGTTAGAAAGCGCCTCATGTTGTAAGCAGTGTGTCTTGCCCAAGCGCACGTGCCGCGCGTTCTGAAACCCAAGGCGACAACAAACGTTGAGTAACCGGTGATAACTGATAACGGTCGTAACATTGAACTAATTAACAAAGGCTTTGACTATAGAATATTAGTAAGATGGCTCCGGCCGGGGTCAGCCTGTCGCTACGGGCTATAGCACAGCTAGTGTCTTAAATATCAAAACTCTATGTAGCAAGATGGCTCGGGGTGAGGCTATATTTATACGCTACCGGGTATGGCAAACAATAGGGATGTTAACACCAAATAAGATAATCAATAATGTTGAATTTGCTCTAAAGAGGATTAAAAATATAATCAAATGGAGAAAAAAGCATTTAACACAAGAGAATAAAATAATCACAAAGGTTTTTTTAATTCAGAGACAGACTAGAGTTGCATCCAACTAATCCAACTCTCATATCGTTCGATATCTTACTTACGTGCGACATTTGTCAAATTTGTATGCAAATTGACAATTCATTTCGAACTAAACGTCATCTCGACAGATATTAGAATAGAGGTTAAATCAAATTCTTTGTTTTTCAGAGACGTTCGAAATTTGAATCAAATAATATTATCGAAATCGATGTTATTATTTAGTAATAATAACATTTTCACAGACAAGTGTTAGAGGTTCAATCAAAGCTTTAGGAGGGGGTATGTTCTTTCCCTTTTTTTGGAAAACGCACCTTCATAAGTCAGTTTTACTATGACAAGCAACATTATCTCTAACAGACGACATTAAAACGGTTGTAGCTTTGTATTTTTTTGAGATATTTGAATTTGATTTTTCGTAATTGGCCATATTTTTATGTAGAACGTAGTGGTTATATTCTCTTAGTTTTTATGTCTTCTTTCTTTTGAAGTAATTATAGATACCTACATTTGAGTAACAACCCTATTGTAAACTTAATTTACAAAGTTAACTGCTGGCGTGGGATGGGAATATATGTTTATTACTCGTCTATTCTGTTTTCACATAGGTACATATTACTTTCCACAACAACATGAGAAACACAACTTACATAAATAGGTATTAGAACTACAATAGCCTAGACAACTTCTTTTAGCTAGTGATTTATGAAATAATCCTTTTTTTTCTTATACATAATTCACTTCCTTTTCTTCGACGGTTTTATTGATGACATTGTGGACGTGATTAGCCTAAGAAATGCTACCTTGACGTCGCCAGGGAAGACGTGTGCCAGTGGTCCCACTAGAAAGGATGCCGAAGGCCGTACGAAGTGGCAGTATTCATTCTCACACCCTGGAATCTAAATGGTCGCGTACCGTACGGTTTCAGAGAGATTTCCTCCCTCGGACGCTCCTGTTGTGGAATGAGTTCCCTGCCGAGGTTTCCCCGAGGGGCTACAGTATGGGGTTCTTCAAAAAAGGAGTGTATTCATTCTTACAGGGTTGGCAACGCGTATGTAACACCCCTGGAGTTTCAAGCGTCCATAGGCTACGGTAATCACTTACCAGGTGGGCCGTAAGCTTGTTTGCCACCGACGTGGTATAAAAAAAAGGTCGAGACGAAAATGCCGGTAAACGGACCCTGGGCTCCGACCTGCTAAGGATGCGACCGGGACTAACGCTAAGATGAGAGAGAAGTAGTGGACGTGGTTAGCCTTTCAAGTGTTGCCAGCATATTTTTCACGCCATGGTGAGCCCGCCTTGAAAATTTCACTGAACCAAGTTAATTAATTGGTTATTGCGAAGTTTACAGTTGCAGACACAGTTACACTGAACTCTGCCTTTGCAGGCGTACACGCTTATATCGTCGACCGTAGGTTCAATTAATTATATTATAACTAGCGACCCGAGCGGCTTCGCCCGCGTGTAATACAGACAAACCCGCGGAATAAAACATAGCCTATGTCCATCTACCTACATTTTACACACACGTGGAATAATTTTTGAAATCGGATAAGTGGTTCCGGAGATTACCTTTACGTACAAACATAATAGTCTTACAAACAATCTCACATGCTTTTCCTTTTTATACAATACGTGTGACATCCGTTAGAGCATAAATTTTAAGTAACGATAGCTTTACGTGCTGTGAACCGTTTTATCGAAAAAATATAACAATTCCCTTTTCTAATGGAGAGCAATTATTTTTTTAAATTTTCACAAGCGGCAATGTACTGCTAACATTTATTTGACGTTTCAGAGAGGCAGAGCTATGTTCAAAAGTTACTGTCAGTTGTTAGCTTTGTTACCGATACATTGCGTGCCGAGTTCATTTGTAAAAAAAACACTTTTTATTTTTAACAATACTTACCCATTAATAAAACGTTCATTAGGGCTTATGGGTACTTTCCGCCCTTAAACAATATGTTCCTATGGAATTCACACACAGTAAATAAAGTTACTCTACAATTAAATAATAGATAATAAAATATGTTAACCACATTTGCATTAAAAAAAATCTCCGATGACTTACACACTCGTATGTGTTGTGTTCAATTAGGATGCGAGCCTGTATAAACCAAGTAAGCCAAGATAAACGTTGCTTCATGTCGAGATTCTGGAGACTCATTGGTACTAAAATCAGTACAGGATACTCCCTCTTTTATAAGGGAGGAAAATCCGTTATGAATACCTCCGTGCCACGGGGATGTCGGGGATAGCGCGGAGGTTATGTCGGAATCGCACCGACTAAAAACCTCAACGCTCTGGGATCTCACATGATACTCCTAGCATCTTTCACTCGCACCACATTTCTAGGACGTCTAGGTACTTTCCTCCTTTCAACTCTCGTAGAAGAAAACGAGGAACAGCAACGCCCATTTTCATGTTTTGGCATTTAAATAATGAGGTATTGCGTTTGATTAAATACGTCGTGTCTGTTTTGATTGACGGTACAAGGTAATATGTGTAGTGCAATATTAGATGGTTAACACTTTGTTAGTACATCGTTCGTCGTCGTCCTAGTTACAATACAACAACTGCTGCGAGCAACTTGGAGTTATTCAACGTAGTTTGTTATAGTTACTAAGCAAGCTAGCATACTCGACCATTATTATACCGAAATATGTTACTAACTAACGATTTTTTATTAGAATATTGTATCATATGTTAGTTGGTATACTAGGTGTAAGTCGCACTATTTAACCACTTGAAACCAATGACAATAACTGATAGAAAATTGAGAACATTATATGACCACCACAGTCCCTAGGACTATGTCTTTTTACAGCATTTTTCCTTAGCACTTTGGACACGCTACTACAATAAGGCGAAGTAATATGGTATTAGTTAAATAGCATAGCTTAATCAAGAAGTCTACGTTAATTACAAATTCGCAAGAACGCGATGTAATATCATCACCATAGGCTCCGCTGCTCTGCTGAATTTAATAAGTGTTCCGATCATTGAGTTATATTACTAGAGTAGACATCACCTAGCATAAGTTTGCGCATGTCAACATACGCTCATGAGCGTATGTTGGTTTAGTCTGTGGCGAGAACTGATGGCGGTCGTTTCGAGAGCAGATTGACTTAAAACTTTTAAAAATGCCTTCTTGTGCATTGCGCTATTGCACCAACAACACCACAACAATAGTAAAAATACGGTAATCACTTTTCATGGATTCATTTCATTCACGGATATTTTTCATAATATTCATTTATTAAATTTTGTTGTAATTTATAAGATGCGTGCCATACTGTCGGCCATTATTTCAAAGATTAAAAAATGTAGAAGTAACAAAATCCTAATACTATTTTCTCCCTATTAGCTAAGTATAAGCCGTGCTAATGGAACATTAAACTTAATAAACTGACTACTTGAACCTTTAATAATCAGCATTTTAGCTCCAAATTAGCAGCAACCATTTGTTTTTATTTATTTAATCGTTTTTATGAATTGACAGCGTTCAGTTGCTATTTAGATTTTAAGTTCTACTCATTTAAATCCTAGGCCAATTCTTTTATATATATAATGACCGCAAAGCGAGTATGGTCTCCGAATATGAACCCGTTGGCAATATTAAGAATAATAAAAATTAGCCGCCATCCATTTTAATTTCCAATTGCTTCAACACAAACAACACAGTGCATCCTCGGGAAGTATACAGATATCCAGTATAAAAAAAATTACAAATACCAAATGTCGATGATGTGATTAGTTTTTAAATCAATAAGTAGTTTTTTTTATATGAATGTACTAAATCACGCTATGGCTTTATCTGAATCTAAACTCAGAAAAATGACGCATCTACTGCACGTTCACATACTCTTTGATTTTTAAGATGGCGGCCTGATTGGAAAACGTCAAGAAAAATGTTCTGGGTTGCCAGTCTATACGTAGTAATAGTAAGTCAATGGTTCCGATGGACCAATTTTGGTACGGGAAAATTATGGCAACCCATCCCATCAATCTGTGCCAATCAGACGATGATATTTTACGAGCACAAAAAAAAACAAATTACCACACGTGGTCTTACAATATTTGAGGGTGAAGAGAAACCAGTCGAATTGAGAACCATCTTCTCTTTTAGAAGTCGGCTGAAAATTGGCCAGGTCGGTGACTCTTTAGTATACGGTCCTTACCATCAGAAAGACCGTATGCTAGTTGAAAAAACCGGCCATGTGCGAGTCGGACTCGCGCACGAAGGGTTCCGTACCATTATCTATAAAAAACTATTTTATTCTGTGTTTTTAGTATTTGTTGTTATAGCGGCAACAGAAATACATCATCTGTGAAAATTTCAGCTGGAACTATCACGGTATCAGTGAGATACAGCCTGGTGACAGACAGACGGACGGACGGACAGACGGACGGACGGACAGCGGAGTCTTAGTAATAGGGTCCCGTTTTACTCTTTGAGTACGGAACCCTAAAAATACTAGACCAATAACGTAACTTACGTAACGCGTTCTCGAACATTTTTTATACATAGATTTTATTATGTCCCGCCGCTATTCTCGTTGCGTTCAGCAAAGGTAATATCCGTGTCAGTGGAACTCCAGGAAGAGTCACTGGAGTGTAAAGGTACATCGTGTGATTAAGGCGGGCATCAATACTGGCTCGTTAATTATGCAAATGATCGACTGTTATTTAGTGTTGAGCCAAACGTCGTTTAGTTATATGAGAGCTTATGTGAATCTGTGACTTGAGACTGTCTATAGTGTTGCGAAATATTACAGTTAGGGAACATGCAATCTCGATATCGCGAGATCTCGAACCAATTTCAAGCAAATAGTTGGCAGAAAATTTTCGCGAGATACTCATATATCGTAAATATCGTTTGGATGTGTTTTTTTTTGTAATCGTGTAAGGCGTTAATAAATCATTATCTTATCTTATCTTTAATTTTTTCTGATGAGACTCAGATTTTTCACGCGAGAAAAAAATTTCCAATGCTCAAAATTGCATTCCGTAACCACCCGAACAGCGTATATACAGATTGAACAGGTAGGTTAGGTATAGGTAGTCAACAGCGGAAGTTAGTAAATACTTTTGCACCGTCTTCGTCCAGTTTTCCATTGTGATAAGGTCAACAACTAATATAAACTCAATGAACAACAAAAATATACTTAGACATGTACCTAGTACTCTTATTCAAATATGGCAGTGAGTAGATATAAAAGTAGATGAGTCACTACATTCGGAACCCGCCATCTTAGAGAGAACAATATAACATTAGATATGCAAGTCTTAATATCCCATCTCAATCACCTTCTGTCTAACTTATATGATTAACACAGCACTAAATTCTGTCGTTAACACACTGAAAAAATATGGCTATAGATTAATGCTTCATTGACACATTCCGTGACAAAGAACGAAGCATAAATCAAACATTTTAGGAATAAATCACTCTTCTATAGTCATAAAGTGTGTAAAGTTAAATTTATTTTTATTAAGTGACTTATCCATAATTTTATCATCCTTTTCTCTCGCATCAGTTAATTTAAACAAACATCGAAGCTTTCAAATTGCAGAACATTAATTTAATTTAAGTAATGTCCACATTTTTACTGCTAGAATGTCTAATCAGATAACTCTGCTGTCCAAATGAGAAATTGTATTGAAGTTGATATTGACAAACTACAAATAATGTTCGTGTTGTCTTTATACCTCAATGGTTTCGCCCCAAAATACAATCAGGTTTACTTTGTCAGTGTGGAAACTGTCAGTAGAAAATACTGACATCATGTAGTAGCTTTGAATAATAACACCTAGAATAAGCGCGCTTCACGATCGCGCGACTGACCATTCTGGCATGGATTATACGAGTACCCGGTCATTGCTTCTAGGTGTTAACTAAGAGCAGTTAGCATATTGAGCCATGACTTTTTTGACTCATATGGCGGTAGCCACACTCACTCAAACTAGCCGTGCCGGGGTAACGCCAATTGTTAGGCGTATGCGGACATTATTATCTTTTTGTAAATTTTCTTAAAAACACAGCATGCTCAACGTTGCACAAGCCTTAAGGCCTCCACACACCGGTCGCGTGCGCGGGCCCGCCGCGGGCCTGCGGCGGGCCCGCGCACGCGACCGGTGTGTGGAGGCCTTGATTATTTAAAGATAAGCAGTAGGTATTGTAACGCAGATTTGTTGTGATTCTTTGTCTAGATCCATAGATCTTGGTCTAATGACCACGTGCACATTAGCAAATGACCTCAATAGGTACCATGACATAACTATTACGTTGTATGAGTTCTAGTTCGGCGCTCCCAAACTATTGTGTCTCATAATGTTATCCGCGGCTTCTTTAAGAAATGCATTCGCTTCCGTATTGCATAAAGATTACCATTGATATTTGTGATTACGAGTGTCTAATCCATTGAAAGCTTAGCTGCTAGCATCCAGCTGAGCTTAGTAGCATCCATTTTTCTAGTAACAATTTCAATTCCATATCGATATTAGAAGATGAGTCAACATATTGCAAATATGTATGGTGATACGCAACATACCTATCCCATACCAATAACTATGTCGAGTGAAATAGACCTCTAGACGTATCGCTCACATACGCACTTGCCTATGCGCTAACGCTAACGGAACAAAGTGCGTATGAACCAAAACGATTCACACTGGCTTATGATATTTGCATTCATATCGTTTGTCGCTGTCCAGAGGTGTATCTAGCCCATGTAGCGCCCGTGTGCAATCATTACCCTAGCCTTAGCGTCCTCCAGTAGGTATATAGGCCGGCGCGCGCGTCGAATGGCACTCGGCGCGGCGTCCCCTAGGACCACAGCGCCCGTGTGCAACGCACCATAGGTAAAGCCGCCTCTGTCGTTGTCAAGACGAAAGCTCTATTCTCGCACCGCTATGATGTAGTCAAAATTGAATAATATATTAATTGCTTTGGTAATGACGACGCTCTAACCTAGCCACACTCAACTTTTTGAGAAATGCATTAGTGCATCCCGGCTGGCTGAGGAACCAGGACGGGTATGACGGACTCCCGGGAACCGCCCGGACTACCGTCTAAAACCCCACACTGCTCTGCGCGCTGCTTTATAGCGGAGCCACGGGAACGCTCATGCACACTTCCGCGACTCCGCCAGCAGCTGTCCCCATGTGAGACCCGTCGCGGGAGGAGGAGATGGATACTCGTCCCCCAGAATAACATTGCCAGGGGCACACCCGACACACCCTCCAGCTCGAAGACCTCTTCCCTATGGGTGGCAGTCGAGAGTATAGCTGCCTAACCTGACTCATTCGTAATTATTAACCGACTTCAAAAAAGGAGGAGGTTCCACTGTATGTATATATATTTTTTCTAATGTATGTTCGCCAATTTCTCCGTTAATTGTGGACCGATTTCCAAAATTCTTTTTTTATTCGAAAGAGTATCCTCCCCATTGTCACCAATTTAGGATCTGATCATGGGATCCTAGGGAAATTGAGGGCAACCCTCAAATTTTATAGTAACGCCTGTAGTGATTTCAGTATTTTCTATTATTACTCGTGTATTTACCCTCGGAAATCGTAATTTTGGTGAACAGGAACTGATGATGAAGACCACAGATGACTTATGGAACTCCTCAAAGATGTAAAGTACGTCAAAGATTCTGACATGGTTCCGTTGAAATAGCAACTAATGAAGTGTTAATTCTGAGATCCTTGAGAAATCGACGGAATTCCTCAAATATTATCAGCCCACATCCAGCGACTTGGGTTTTTTCTGTAATAATCAACGCATTTGCTCTCGGAAAGCAGTTCATGTTGTAAATGGAAAGGAATTGTGGAAATTTTTATGTACCATGAAGCTTGGCGAAGTACTGAATTGAAGTCGGTTTAAACTTTGTTTTTTAAGTTAATTATATTTTCTCTAAATATTTTCCGCTGTGCGACAAAAATTAATAAGAGATTTATTTTTGTCGCAAAACTGATTTTTTTTAATTTTTCTTAAAGTGTGTAGTTTAAATAGCTAACAATGGTCCAATTTATTTCTAATGATTATTTCTTTGGATGAAATGAGACATTTATACTGGGTATCATTATTTATTGAACAATTACGTGGTATTGTGTACGTTCACGAATGTCAGGCCATAAATCGAATGGTGGTTAAACGTGTCGTTATTCGTATCGAATTATTAACATAGGTACAGTCAAGTGCAAAAATATGTATCGAATAAATCGTTTCATATTTATGAAACGATTTATTGTTACGAAGTTCTTATTACAACTGCATAAAGATCACTGGCACATATTTTTGAGTATTTTAATTCACCCATATTTTTACACTTGACTGTACAAAAAAATAAGCTGTTCCAACACTGTCATTCACACCCAGTTAGGCGGCCAGCGTGTAAGAATTGTAATTGCACGTCTGCACCGTGGCATCAACGGTGAACTATGTTGCACTGCGTTCAACGCAAGATTGCACACAGGCCAACTATTATCCGTGACGACACACGACTTTGATATGGCTGATTTGGTTTCCCATGCAAAACGTAAGACTTCACAATGTACCTAATCTTCAAATTGAGACCGCATTTTGAAATGTTTCATTAAGCACAACACGAGTCTAGACGGGATTTCGTAAAGATGTAAAAGTGTGATGACTTTTGTTATTAGGTAATTTAGTCAGTCATTAAGATAACGAAGTCTTGGAGTGACACAACATTTATCCTATTTAAGTACATTTTAAAATGTTGTAAGCCTCTGTGAACTCTTTGTAGTCTTTATCAATGTAACTGTAGAGCCCATTTTGGTCCCAAAATTCATCTTTTCTACTAAATATAATAAGCCAGTTATACAAAAAACGTAGTCTGAATAATACAAAACAATAGGTACCTAAAACTAAATTTGAATACTAAGCCAAATTTATAACTAAGTACCTACCACATAACACGCCCCGAACTTCTACTAAAAGTGTTTAATTTAACCGGTGTTTTTTTCTAAAATCAACAATATTATGATATATTGACTATGTATCTACTACAAGTTTCATGTACAAAATTGAGTAACTGTGCGGTTATAGCTCACAACTAACTACACCACTTAAGTAGTCGAGATAGCAACAACGTAAACAAACCAAATTGCCAACTCGCGTTCAACAACAAATTGTATGAAACAACTTTGTAATGGAATTACGCTGCCGTTAGTGTTGTATGGCAGGCCGCCAATAGACGACATAAGGAATAGTGCATACTGAAAGCAACTTTTCACCTCACTAGCTCGGAAACGACTTTTTGTATGTTTGATATCTATTGAGAAAATCGCTTTTTATCCACATGTGAAGAAAGTAGACGTAGAAAGTTAAAAGTACTATGACGTAGAACGTTGAATGTTTATTTTTGTTTTTTGTATATTTTATGTGACGTTTTTTTTACCTTTTTTAACTTTTTACCTGTTTGTTAACTTGTTTTTTTTTTTCGGTAACTTTTTTTTTATTTATTTTTTAACTTTTTTTTTACTTTTTTTTCCCCTTTTTTTATTTTCCTCGCTGTAGTGAGGTGAAAAGATTTGTGTTATACACGGGTGACAAGTTACGTCTCGTGTGTTGAAACACTCGCAGCAGGTAAAATACTACTTTCCCCCCATAACAAATAACTATTCAATTTGAATATAATTAAGCAGTTATAAGTAAAGGAATTATGCATAGATATTGAATACGGACAATACAATATTTATAATAAGCTTTTGTGTGCTCTTCCATTATAATAAGTTGATCTTATAAGCTTTATAATCACCCACTTTTATTAAAACTGTGAATCTAGATATAGTAAATAAGTAGGTATCTTCTAATCATTAAAATATATACCATAAATATGTGTTTACTGATTGAATATCATTAATTATTCAATCAGTAAACTCATATTATAAATTTTATAAAGCAATGTATGTATGTATGTTAACATCGGAAACTACTGAACCGCGTTGGGTATATACTTATGTTAGCTGTACTCGCCTGAATGGTTTTCATGTATAACTTAAATAACAGTTCATATTATTTTTTATGTAAAAACATAACAAGCTATTAAATTAATAATCGTCTAGTGACTCCAATACGGCCACGTCCCAAAATTAAAACACATTTGAGATGTGGTTCTATTGCACATTGCAATAGGGTCACATCTCAAAAGTAAAATATATTTGAGATGTGGCCGTATTGCAGACACTGTCCAGTGTTAAGGCTGCCTGCTTGGTTGTGTCGGAAGGTTTCCCTGTATTTTTCGCAGGTTATTCTCACACCATACGCTCAATCACTTTTTATACCCGGACACGGCCCATGAAACGACAGTCAGGTTAAAATAAGTTTCTGTCAAAAATTACATGTAAATTACAAGCTTTTACTGCCGTGCCGACTGTACTTTTCTGCATACCATCATCAAGTACTCATTGAGACGATTCTAACGAGCCCAAACTCGATGGCGTTGTGTCGTTTTATTGCGGAGTTCCTATGGCCACCTTCCAGCTCCAGCATCAGATCAGCTCCAAGTCATCATCATATTGCATTGTCATGCGATATACCTACATATGCTTGCAAAATTTCAGCTCAATTGGATAACGGGAAGTGACTGAAAAATGAATTGCAAATTTTGACGGACAACTCACATTCTTACATATTCACATACATACGAACATTGCAAGTTAATATAAAACTTGTAAAAAAATAGAAGTAGGTATGTACAGGATCGCACCACAATGGTTCCTTTTTAGGGTTCCGTACTCAAAGAGTAAAACGCGACCCTATTACTAAGACTCCGCTGTCCGTCCGTCCGTCCGTCCGTCTGTCTGTCACCAGGCTGTATCTCACTGATACCGTGATAGTTCCAGTTGAAATTTTCACAGATGATGTATTTCTGTTGCCGCTATAACAACAAATACTAAAAACAAAATAAAATAAATATTTTCATTGATAATGGTACGGAACCCTTCGTGCGCGAGTCCGACTCGCACTTGACCAGTTTTTTTTTTTTTACTTTTTGCTACGGCTACATTTTTGGTAGTTACCAAATAGAATATTTATTTTCTGTGTTTTAAGATAATAAATATTTTAATAGGCCTTCAGCACATCCGAGGTGACGAGCAGCATCCGTTCGCTGTTGCTATGTCTTGACGTAATACCACTTCTAAAACCGCGTTCAGCTGCGTTACTACAATAATTCATGAGTGCAGTAAAGAAAAAATAATCTATATTGACGGTACTGTAACGAGTCCGCACCGATACATTCTTGTCATGAGGGGTGGAAATTTGTTTAAGTGTGTGATTAACGAGTTCTACATAGGCAAAAGCACAATTTTAATTAATTTCCAATATTTAAATCAAATTAGAACAATAATTTTCTAACGTATACAAGATGTTATTTGACATTAACTAAATTTAATTAAAACTAATTGAAATACTAAATCATGGAGTATTTATCCAAATTGACAGTATACGCAGTATTTTATGTATTAAAACTATAACTCCGATATGAATGCGTGTATCCGTCGTACACATTTAGTAAGTAGGTAAGTACATTTAGTAAGTGAAACAAAAGGTATCACGTCCGTGTGACCACGGCTTTACCGTCTAGCGAGATGGTGTATGCACAATTGTACACCCTACTTACTTTCTAGGTCACTAACCTTGAGTGGTTTAGAATGCTCACAGTTTAAAGGTGTTTAAGCCATTTTGCACGGTTTCGTCATGTCTACACGTCAGGGTGCAATATGCAACAATCATGGTCAATATTAACGCTCTAATAAATGGACCGTTTAGCTGAATTAAAACCACTCATTATCATTAATGCGTGTTCTTAAATTTGATAAATGAAAAAAATTACTTATTGGCATACAATTTCGTCATTTACGAATCTTTACAACGCCGACGAGGTAGCGACGACCGGCAGTATCGAGCTCACTCTATGTATTCCCGCTCGCACCCCGAAGCCCGCTGGCGGCCAGACCGCGCCTTACTTTTTTTTTTTCAATTCAATCGTTTTATTTCAGACCATGTGATCCATATACTGTTAGTAACAAAATAAACTTAAAACTATGTTAGCAAATATTATAATACATTAAAAAAAAAAGAACTGCAGTACTACTTGACATACGTCAAAGTAGTTCTGACCCGCTCGATCCAGTGCCACATTATGTTGCAATTAAATCTACCAGCCAATTCTCTTCTATCTACTTCAATCTACTTTACCGAAAACTTCATCTATTCAAAATCAGCATACGTAACATGAACTATCGGTTTATCTTCGTATTGTATAAGTTGTAAGATTAAATCTAACAAGCTACACGCAAACAAGTATTCAAATTGAATCAGATTCAAATTATCTCGCTCTCGCGATCGCCTAGGTAGTCTATGGGTAAGATAACAGCGCATTTAGTATATAGATACTACTAAATAAGGATTTACGAACAATTTGCTATATAATTGTGATCTAGGCTTGCGCGTGTCATATTATGTAGACATGTGTGAAAATAACAAATGTGTGCTTTTATGAGTACGAAGAATAACCAACACTAAGATTTAATGACACTGCCAGCCTGACACGAACCATACACAAAGGCTTTAAGACAGCCTTTTCAAACAAAGCATACAACAGTTATTTTTTTCGTTATTGCATTCTTTTAAAGACACCTTTAGCAGCACAACACTACGTTAAGTAGACGAACTATAGCTACTCGTACATAATATATGCAGCAGGACTCGTTTGGAGCCATACTTTCCCCGAAACAAACAGACATCTGAGATGTTTACTTATGTATTCAGAACCTAGTTTGTCTGTTCTAGTCAATAAAAGACAATCAGAGCGAGACGGGTTCGTACTTCGTAAAAAACTAGCGCTTTTTGCTATGGCTATTGCATTAACTGAACAACATTTATGAAAGGTTTAGTTATCTAAGGGTAACGCGTAAATTTTATTCACACCATTAACCGCATTAGGTACATTGCAAGCAATTACTTACTGGTTTTTATCAAAAAAAAACAAAGTAAATTATTGGTATCATACTAAAGTAGGTAAAAGTACATTCGTGGCTGGCGTCTCCCGGTAAGTATGGCAATACTTGTGTTTTATATTTATTATAATGTATCTGATCTCGAGCTACGGAAATATAGCACACGAAATCCTTTTAAATTTACATATTTGGATTCTAATAAAATAATAAAATCTAGAAAAAAAAATCGTGGGCGAAATAAAACCTGGCTATATTTAGGAGTCCTTAGCATTCTCCAGAGTCTGAATCATACACATAGCCGTCCTAAAATTAACTACGACCTTAATAATCTTTGGTGTTACACTTTTGACTATGTACACCAGGGGTGGATTGCAAAAAATTTGTACATAATTAAGGACCATAATCTAATCTATGCTTTAACTTTTTTCCATTGTGTAACGAAAGTTACCCATATAAAATGTATGGGTAATTGCCGTTACACAATGAACAAAAGTTAAAGCATAGATTAGATTATTAACTATGTACAATATTTTTGCTATTCACCCAGGAGTTATTATTATAGATAGGACTATAAATAGGTTCACAAATGGTCGGCTGAGTGTGTCGTCGATGGTACACTAAGTTCAGTGTTAGTAAATTAAGTAGGTAAATAAGTAATTTAGTAAGTAGGTACTCTAGGTACAGTCGCCATCACATACATCGGAGCAAACAAGCACGTCACAAACATCGTAACACACCTCTATTTTCATGGAATTAGGGTGCATGTGCCGATATTTTTGAACACCTATAGTGTACCGATGTATGTGATGGCGACTGTACCTAGGTATAACACAACAATGTTTAACTTTTAGAAAGGAGCGCACATTCGCCGACATACTGTCCTCAGTTTGGCGAAGCAAGAAAATATGTACTTGCCATTGTTGTTTTTTGAGAATAAAAAAAAACAATAATTTCCTGGCATTTCTAAAAATCTTAACTTCGTGCTACTTTTAGACGTCTTTAGTTCGTCAATAGTTTACCAAACTAACTAATTAAACGGTTTTTTATTCATAACTGAATGATACTATTCAACCATTTTATAATAATCTTTTCAACACATTTGCTCGTAACGTGCCTCTTATTGTGCCGCTTTCGGGCTCATAATCCTGGGTATTAAACACGCGTGTTTAATAACATTACGACACTCGTGTAGTTATGTTTATATCCCGATTAAGACACGTTGGCACCTTGCAGCAAGGTGTATGTATTGACTCAGCGCATTCTTAAATTGACCGGGTTATACAGGTTTGTTTTTAATTCTCGGCAAATGGATTCTTACTCGACTGAACAAATTAAATCCTTCTTGTGGATTAATTGATTATTTCTTGTTGGATATGATATAGAAACGTTTCATTTAGTAATACTATTTACTTTTGATAACATTTTACATGAAATTATATTGAATAAGAAAATATTTTTTTTTTGTATTGGCTGTTTAGGGATTTCTTCTAAGCCTCGCTGTGGGCGCACTGCGCGAACTTCACGAAAAAAATAGTTGCGCGCCATTATAGGTAATTTCACAAATATTTGTAAACATTGATGATGTTATATGTGTTTGGTTATTGTTAAAAATGTTGACTCGTAGTGAATAGAAAAGTGATAAATAGAATTGACGGCACTGTACATTCTTGGAGATGAGATGTACAAATATGTGAGTAAAAACCTGTTGTCATCAATAACTAAAGGAAACAACTTAGGAGCCTGTAACATGTTCATTTTATGAAAAGGATTTTTTCCTCGCAAATGTGTTGAAAAACGTCGTATGACACGCGTGAGCTTTGATAATTACATCATCGGCTCTATTATCACGCTCACCTGCGGTTCGCGTGACAATTCCGCCTCTGATGTTATGATCAACATACCTCACTTGTATCATAATGTACTATTATCTAAGTACATAATCTCATTCATAAAATCTGGATAAAACTACCTTACTCTTCTATTACATCTAATTAGTCATGTAACGTAACCGCTAATCTCAGTTTGCATAATCAAGAACAATTAATAATCGATTTTCTAATAACTTTCATCGAGTGAAAAGAAATTCAATACGGTGTGCAACTGAGGAGCAAAGCAAACCAGACCGAGCTCGAGACAAAACGGGCACTTTCGCTCGCGTCGACCTGCATGCGTCCGCTTGCACTCGTCCCCAGATACTACTTACTGCCATTACCGATTTCTACTTTTGCAACCATAAACATGTATTATATTAAAATTGCCTCTAGAAAAGGTCTAATAAAAGTGTATGTGTGACGTGTGTGTGTGCCTCCTCTTCTTCAAATTAATTTATACCATTTAAATTTGGCACAGAGTTGTTTTTTTTTTGTTTTGTTTGACTTTAAAACATAACGAACTCTACTCTAAGTCCCGTTTTAGTTGATTAATATTTGATTGCCTATTTTTCTAGTACGGTGAGCGGGTAGAGAATAGAGTAACTACAGAATACCTTCTTAATTGATGTGGGTGGGTGGGATCACTAGTCGGCAATTAAACATGCAAAAAAGATTTAATGAAAAAAGTTCCGTTGTGCTACAATAACTATGCACGAAATTATAGGGTTAACTTTTGTCGTACAATGGAAAAATATCAGGCTTTCAGTTTGGTCTTCAGCCATGTATTTTCTTGCAGAGAAATTATTTAGATATCTGGTCTTCGGAATATTGCCAGAAAAATTGTCGCGTATTGTTGGTGTGAGTTAGAGCAATAAATAAATAAATACTCTGATAAAATACACACTCAGTTTTTTTAACACGCAATATACAATAATTTCGTTATGTAAATAAACACTCGGCTATGTTTATTGACATTTTATTTTAAAATATTTGCATTGCGTGTTTGCGTTACATTGCATATAAATATTGCAAGTATTGTGACTGAATTATATTTTTAAATATTAACTGTAGTCTGTGTTAAGTAAGAGTTCAAGTTCAAGTTATTTATTGCACCATGTTGTTTACAAAGGTCTTAATTTCTAATACATATTTGCATTCAAAGTTTCAAAAGAGAGTTGGGGGTTAATGAATAGAGTGACTATCTTCGAATGGCATCATTCGTTTCGCCAAATTATACGCTTCTGCTACTGAATACATATTGTAATGCGCTTGTTGGGTAGATACATCTACTATGGTTTGAGCGAAAACATATTCTTGCCATGAAAGGGCTAGATAGTTAAATATAAACATAATAAAGTATACTATATACCTAGGGATAAATAGGGATAATACTATAAACCTATCGCGATACAAAATAATGGGTTACTGAAAAGTATTTTGTTTCATTTGTTTACCTATTTATTTACCTATAGGATAAAGTAATTATTGCAAACACGCAAAAATATAACGCGTGTTATACAGACTAAGTATGAAAATGACATTAGTGTAGAAATTTAAAGTTAAAATCAACTGTCAATAGTATTATCGAAAAAACTGCACTGTAGGTCACTTTAAACGACCTCCTCTGCCATGTTAGTTTAGCGATTGACCTACTGCTGTAAAAGGACACCGACTATGTATATTGGCTCCGTGCAGTGTTAATACGTTTTAACTTTAAACAACATTGCCACCAATGTTGCCAAGATTGCAACTAGTTACCTGTTGTGACACAATTCCAATACCTACAACTATCTAAACGCGAGAAGGATCTAGCAACGAATATAGTGTAAGTTGATCCGACATACGCAACCGACAAATTACAGAAACTCTCGATTGGAATTTCTTGAAAGTTTCTAAGAACTTAATAATTTCCACATGCAAGTTTCTATTAAGTAATTGAATATTTTGATAACATTATCAGAAAATGTAGAATGTGTTTAAAATAACATCTATTCTTAGTCCCTAACAATAACAAGACGTATACATACGTAGCCCCTCGTAGCAATGAAACTGTAGTATTCGTTTAACAGTAGAAACCTTGACTCTACTTAGCTCATTCCTCTAAAGTACTGGCAATGAAGTTACATTCATTGCCGGAACGTAATTTGGACATTTTCATTTTGGCATTTTTTATACAATAATAATTATAGTAGCTTAGCCTTGCTGCCGGCGGCACCCTATATTAAGTTTTTTATAATCGAATGAACTGCCGCATACGATACATTACGTATGGCATTTGAACCCGCATCAGAAAAAACAAATTATAGGTAACTGACGCGAAAGTTGTATTTAAAATTAAACTCATTAAATTAAATACTAAACTACTTTTCCGATAGTCGTTGTTTTTAAGATTTTCTCTACAAAATAGTTATTTGTTATACAAGGGTGCAAAGTTGTATTTTAACCGCGAGTGTGGAATTGAAACACGAGCTAGCGAATGGATTCTAGGGTTGAACCACGAGCCAGCGAATGGATTCTATGGTTAACTCGCTTCGCTCGTGGTTCAAAAATAGAATCCTGAGCGAAGCGAGTGGTTCAAAAATAGAATCCTGAGCGTAGCGAGTGTTGCAACACACGAGACGTCAAAATAACTTACACCCGTGTGTAACACAAATCTTTTCACCTCACTAAAGCGAGGAAAAAAAACATAAAAACAAAAAAGTAAAGAAAGGAAAATTTTTGAAAAAATATTAAAAAGGGGGAAAATAACATTAAAAATGAGAAAAAAAAATTAAAAACCATGTAAAAAGAAACAAAATATTACAAAATTAAAAAAAAACATTTAATAAAGAGGAAAAGAGAAAAAACATTGAGAAACAAAAAAAATAACATTAAAATAAAGAAAAACTTTTAAAAAAGGCAAAAATAATTTCAAAAAACATTAAAAAAGACTGTAAAAAGAAAAACGAAGCAATAAAATAGAGACAAAAACATATAAAAAAGAAAAAAGTTACAAAAAACATAACATTAAGAAAAAAAACGTAAAAAAATACAAAAAAACAAAAAAAAACATATAAAAAGAAAAAAGTTAAAAAAAACATTATATTTAGAGAAAAAACGTAAAAAAAGACAAAAAAAAACAAAAAAAACATGTAAAAAGAGGTGGTAAAAAAAAAAAGATGGAAAAAGAAAAAAAACCTTGAAAAAACATAAATCGCTTAAAAATTAAAAAAACATTACAATATGGCAAAAACATCAAAAAAATATGAGAATTTCAAAAAACATTGAATTATTAAAAAATAAACATTAAAAAAAGGAAAAAACGTATAAAAAAGAGAAAAAAGACCAAAAAAAGAAAAAAAAGGAAAAAAAAAAAACATTTAAAAAGAAACAAAACATTTATAAAATGGCGCAAAAAGCAAAAAACATTGAAAAAAGAAAAACAAAGTAATAAAATAGAGACAAAAACATTATAAAAGAAAAAAAGTTACAAAAAACATTAAAATAAGAGAAAAAACTAAAAAAAAAGAAAAAAGACAAAAAACAAAAAAAAACTACAAAAATAAATCAAAAAGATACAAAATATTAAAAGAATTTTTTTTTTTAAGTGGAAAAAATAAAAAAAAACCTTGAATAAACACATTTAAATCAATAAAATATTAAAAAAAAAACATTAAAATGTAGACGAAAACATCAAAAAAATAAATAGAGTTTCAAAAAACATTTAAAAAAGAAGAAAAGATTAAAAAAAAAAAACGTATAAAAAAGACCAAAAAACATTAAAAAGAAAAAAAATACAGAAAAACATTCAAAAAGAAACAAAACATCTAAAAAGAGAAACAACATTTTTAAAAAGGAGAAAAAGAAAAAAGTTTAAAAAAACAAAAAAAGAATTAAAAATATTCAAAAAAAAAATATTCAAAAAAAGGTACCTAAATAAAATAAATCTGATGGGCGAAAAATGTCCTGTCTGGACTGGCCTTTACCTACATGTTATTATGTTTAAAAAAGTAACTAATAACACGTTCGGATTTCAAATATTCTTTGCACTCTTGTGGATAAAATGCAGTTTTGCTATCTGTTTTTAAAGAATAAAAATGGGCTTTCCGAGCTAGTGAGGTGAAAAAGTATTTGAACGAATCCATCCATCCGCGAATTTGATAATGTCTGCATACGCAACATCCCTGAAGCATCACCATCTAATTGGAATCATATTTGTTTTTGTATGAGAACCCAAGTTTATTGTAGACTTGGAAACACAGGGTTCTAGACTGTGCTTATTGTGATTTAACTCGATCGTGTAACTTATCGGTAAATGAGATACATTTGCAAATATTATTTACACCACGGCTTTCTTTCTTTAATATTTTTATCTGCTAGTTAAGCATGACATCTATAATAAGAGGGTTATGGTTAGAGCTTACTCGTACTTTTATCTATATTGCCAAGCAAACTAATTATATACACTTGGCGTAAATAAGACCCTGTATAATGAGTTATCGTGATCACGATACGTAGTCAGCTAACGATTCGTGATGATCCCAGTGGCAAACGAATAATAATGAATGTATCCGGGGATTAACGGAAAAATGCCTATACGCAATCCGTTTTATCATGATCATAACTAAAATATAAGTACAATAAAATACCAATACAATTAATCTTTATTGGACAACTTACTAAAAGCACAGAACACAGCAAATATAAGCAAAAGCAAACAAAAGGCAGTCCGTATTAAATATTTACCCTATAGACGTCTCACCCTGTCACATTGGCTGTATTCACTTTCACGTTAAGAAAAATGTGAATGTTATCAGAAAGTAATGAGTCCTCCGGAACTCGGCCTATTGGGATTTGATTAGTTTCCTTCTGACACTTGCATTATTACCGCATACCGCTTTCACAGGAAGCCGAGGACATTGACTTCAAATGTCGGTGCTGAGATAAAAAATCGCATTCACGATTTACATGCGGTACACACCACCAGATCTGATTATTTATTTAATCATTAATCGTGTATCTTGATAATGTACACCAACATATGATGTAATACCCGAGTCAATACCAATAATTATGGGTAATATGTATGCATCATGACATGGAACCAGTATTTATAGTGTTTTCAGCGAATGCTTTGCTAATGGTTTAATATGAGCTGTATAATAAGGCAATTCTCAAATTGCGCATCAAAAGAGCATAGCGACGTCTTCCTTAAATTTTTAGATAAGTACTAAATATCAGCTTTTAGCTAATAAATTGTGAAATAAATTAGCAGCTTTGTCTGCCAACAAACCGCACTGTGGTTTAGCAGATTAATTGTATGTCTAGCTAACCTTAAAGGGAATAACCTTTTTTTTTAAAGGAATTAAAATGTTCAATCATCTACCTGGTAATATTAAGTCGCAAGATGGAATCCAATTTAAAAATAAGCTCAAGGAATGGCTATTAATGAAATGTTTTTATAATTTTAATGAATATTTTACATATTAAGATTGATAGTTATATAGATATTAAGAAAGTCAATTAATGTTGAAATGTGATAATTTAATATTGTACGCCCGAAATGGGCAAACTGTTGGACTTTTTATTTAAGGTGTGATCTATTTTTACACAGTTTTGGACAATAAATGAATCTTATCTTATCTTATCTTTTAAATAGTTTTATATTAGAGCGTTAGAGGTGCAATAGAATTTATAAATAAAGCTTCGGGAACTAGTAATCACGTTTATCGAGAGTAATGATTACTTTAGCGCATAACAATAGCCACCCACGCCGCACGTACTTGCTCCGTAATAGCTGTTCACTGCCGGTACACCGCTGCGTCCCCATGATTGACATTTGATTTAATTATAGAATCAAATAATAGGAACATATTTAAATTAATCGTGAGGTATTGATTTAAAGAGGTCTTATTTTTGTCATTTTTGCCTTATATGATTCGTACTTACTCTTAATAAAAGTTCTTATCTCAATTTTTCATATTTTGGAATTCATGGGCGTTCAAATCGTGAGCTAGCAAATAAGCACACAAAATAGCGAAGTCAAAAAGTTCAATTGTGTAAAAAGACCAACAAAATTGCATACTAATTATATTCGTCGCACAACGGAAAAAACCCAGGCAAATTCGCGGGATAAAAATGATAAAATATAGCCTTGTATATGTCCTTCCGGAAAGTCCATTTGATGCAGAGGTGAAACAATTTTGGAAATCGGATAAGCGGTTCCGGAGATTACCCGTTACATACACACATTTGTATAGATTAGTATAAGCGTTAGACTACTTTGCATAGATCACTACCGGTATAGATAAATTATCGAGAACATGGAATTGCATTTGTAGTGGTTGTACCGTTTGCAACAAAAGGAGAATAATTTTCTCTTAATTTTTCTTTACAATTTGACACTGACATTATTTTGGTATTTACTTCTTCATAAAATAAAAATTCAAATATAGAATGCCTGTAAACATAGAATACTACTACATATGCAATTCCATGCTATCGTTAATTTTTCTATAATAAAATTGGCATCACCTACTTTACTCGGTCGTAATATCAAATATCAACATAGAACAAAAAACAGTGTAAGATTCGTGACTCGTTTATTCACACAGTTAACACTCGCCCACGGTTCTTTTTGATTGAATCCCAACATGTTATTACAGCCTATTAATCTATCGATTACATAACTTTATTTTTATTTTTTTTATGTCGCGGGTGTTGGTGTTACATTTACATAATCGCAAATCGAGCTGGATATGCACTTTCTCCCATTACTGGAGCTCAGCTATCGAATTGTAAGTAGGCGTGAACCGTTCTGGCAACATTTGCAATTATCAGCTCAACATATTTAAATGATGATTTAGTTTAAGTATACACTTAACAGCCGTTCATTCAATTAATATTAGATTTAAGTACCCCGTTAATAATCCGGGGTGTCCGGGTGCGTATGCTGTATACTGGTAACTTTGTATTTTCTAGGTATTTGTTTAGTGTGGCGATAAATTTAAAAATAAATGTTACTAAGGGCGGGTTGCACCGCTTACGGTTGCAACCCGCCGTTTGGTGTAACCCGCCGTTAGTATATTAAAAGAGCCGGTGCCTTTTATTTACAAACAACCCCAGCATTTCTTTCTCTTATTTATTACACTTGAGTAGGTACTTTGCCATAACTGAATCAGTTCATTCGAAACCAATCAAAGCCTCTATGAAATTCATACTGACTTCGGTTATTTTCCAATTAGAGAAAGGGTTCCGATCGTAATCATAAGTGTCGTAGCAGCTTAAAACCACGACATAAAATATTTTAAAGTAATTTATTTTTTCAGTTGCTATTCCAAGAAATAATAAAGTATGTTGGTTAACATCCAGTTTATTCGAAGTTTTCGACGCGGTCGTCAAAAGTTCGTTAGCCCACTGAACTGATTGGTAAGGTCGGGTCGTCGACGAAAGGGCCCATTGCATTATACCATACACAATCGGCAGTCGCCTGCCCACAATCGATAATAATGGCGCGATTCATATTTAAATCGATTTGTGTAATGTTACTAGTATTACACAATTATAGTATTTTATGCAACTGTTGTATGAGAAGGGTCTTAAAACGCGAGTGGCGTGGGTTGCGATGCGAGCCTTGGCTAGCTAGCATCGCAATTACAGACGCCACGAGCGTTTTTAGACCAGTTATACACCGTTGCATACAATACTTTTTCTACGACACATTTTAAATAAATAGCAGACTACAGAATAGTTTAACTTTTCAGGCAGCAAGTTTTCTATTCGTACTTTTGCTACTCACTCAATTTCTTCAGGAGTGCAGTTATTAATGTCTTCGACCATTTTAAAAGGAACGTACACTTTTTTCTTCACAAACACGAATAAAATCTTAATAATTTAGGACTAATAGTTTATCATCTTTCTTCTTTTCATTTTGAACTGTATTTTGGTGGGAAATCAGAAATGTGAAAGCTCTTGCTTATGGTTTGTTTTGTTTTTAATTTGTTTGTACTTGCCATCCGAACCAAACCAAATCCGGACCCGGACCGAATTCGAAATGTTTATTTTTATAAATAATACTAATAATTTATAAAACATGTCATTTAACACACAATAGATGATGATTTATTATTATTGTAGTAAATTATTTATAATATACAAATGTTAAATCGTAAATAAATACTTTTTTCTACTCCTGTACCGTTATCTGTCATTTATATAGGCTGTAGCTCAAATACAATGACACCACTAATAAGACGTCGAAAAACTCTATGCTCTATGGCCCAAAAACGCACTGTTTAGCGTACTTTTTTGGTTCATACATTTTTCATAAAAGCACTGTTTAACTTTTTTTAAATCGGCCGCCATATTGCAGTGGTGCCAACTTCATAAACAAATATTTCGAATTAAAAGTATTTATTTACGATTTAACATTTGTATATTATACATTATTTACTACAATAATAATTAATCATCATCTATTGTGTGTATTAAGATTTTATTCGTGTTTGTGAAGACAAAAGTGTACGTTCCTTTTAAAATGGTCGAAGTAACTAATAACTTTTAACGGCCTCCGTAGCCCAGTGGGTAGTGACTCTGCCTACGAAGCTGGAGGTCCCGGGTTCGAATCCCGGTCAGGGCATTTATTTGTGTGTTTATCACGAATATTTGTTCCTGAGTTATGGATGTTATATATGTATATAAGTATCTATATGTATGTATCTATTATATATATCATCGCCTAGTACCCACAACACAAGCCTTATTGAGCTTACCGTGGGCCTAGGTTGATTTGTGTAAGATTGTCCCGTAATATTTATTTATTTATTTTATTTATTTATTTATTTAATAACTGCACTCCTGAAGAAATTGCGTGAGTAGCAAAAGTACGAATAGAAAACTTGCTGCCTGAAAAGTTTAACTATTCTGTAGTCTGTTATTTATTTAAAATTTGTCGTAGAAAAAATATTGTATGCAACGGTGTATAACTGGTCTAAAAACGCTCGTGGCGTATTTTATTGCGATGCTCGCCAAGGCTCGCATCGCAACCCACGCCACTCGCCTTTTAAGACCCTTCTTATACAACAGTTGAATAAAATACTATTATTTCGAAATATTTGTTTATGAAGTTGGCACCACTGCAATATAGCGACCGATTAAAAAAAAAGTTAAACTGTGCTTTTATGAAAAATGTATGAACCAAAAAAGTACGCTAAACAGTGCGTTTTTGGTCCGTAGAGCATAGAGTTTTTCGACGACTTATTAGTGGTGTCATTGTATTTGAGCTACAGCCTATATAAATGACAGATAACGGTACAGGAGTAGAAAAAAATAATAATGGAAGTGCATATGATATATAAAAGAGGGCAACTAGCGACTTATATCGTCATTTCTTTAGTTTGAATTACACTATATTTAACTATTACCTACTTTTTACATTTACTCCCGCCCGGTCGAGTTAATTCTACTCTGTGTATTAATTACTACTAGGCAATTATAATCGTAAACAATAGGGGATAATTAAAAACTCTCAACTATTTACCTAGTAGTATATAGTATGCTGTGCTAGAACTCAATGCATGCGACCATTGCGATCTGAGTTTATTTACCTACTTTACACACGTGCTAGATACATATTAACGTTTTTCCTTATTCGGATACAAGACAACTTCAAAGAAAGCTCAAATGCATGTATCATACACATCACCTCTAGGTACCTACTTGCTGTGTTTGGTGTTGTGTTAAGAGTCTTAAGGTAGCAACGCAATGAATCCTCAATCAATGAAGGGTCGGCAGCGCGCTTGTGATTCTTCGGGTGTCGCGTCTATAGGCGATGGTGTCTGCTTACCGTATGCTTGTTTGCCATCGTCGTAGTATTAAACAAAAAACGTCGACTACTCCAAAATACTCCAAATGCTAACGAATACTTAGCCATGTCAGAACCTGACCACACCAACCAAACTAATTGAACTGTACCAATAATCCTGCACTGTCTGTTCACAAATTGTTATATGTCAATATTTTCCTACGTTTACCTTTGGACAACCGAGGCCCGAGGCTTTCAGACAACCTGCAAGTGAAGCTGTTATTACCATGATTTATTAAATCCCTTTTGTAAAATCAATCTCTTTGGCAGCAACTCAAAAAAAAAAATATTTAAATTTCGAAAAACTGTATCGATTACAAAAATATGTATATCACACCACTTAACCTAACAAATAATTTTATTAAATATTTTTGTTTCTATCAATTTATATTTATCAATGTGTATAATTATCGAACAGCCTGCTCACAAAATTTCACCAGAAGCGGTTGAGAAATGCTACCTGTACAGGAGAACGGCCGGACATTCGGACATCATCATCATCATATCAGCCGAAAGACGTCCACTGCTGGACATGTCCTCCCCCAAAGAGTGCCAAAATGACCGGTCCTGCGCCACCCGCATCCAGCGGACTCCCGCGACCTTTACCAGGTCATCAGTCCACCTTGTCGGACATCATACGAAATCATTTTGGCCCAAGCTGAAACGAAGAACTTCTTTCGCTTCGCTGGTTAAATTATTCCCAAGCGGCCGAATAATCATCACGAGCATTTTACTATGCATTTATCAAAGTGAGCGACGCGTGTGCATGCGCGGAGACACATGCTTTCTCCACCTGTGACCCCATTATGGGCGTCCGTGGGATTCGAGTTTTTGCCCCAGTCAACCACATTCTAACCGTGCAGGGTTGCCCGCCACTCAATTATTGTTGAATTAAAATATTGGCTTGGCTCTCTGATGTACATACTCGTAGATATTACTAGTGGCTTTGTAAGCTGTAGAACTCGCGAGACTGTGTTATAAAAATAAGGATTTTTTTGACTTTCGAAAAAGTGACTCGTCAAAAAAAACTGTATAATTAACAATCTGCTCACAAAATTTCACGAGAATCGGTTGATAAATGCCACCTGTAGAGGAGAACATCCGGACAGCGGGACAGACATCGAACGATTTTCGGCCCAAGCTGAAGCATAGAACTTCGTTCGCTTCGCTCGCTCGTTCGATGAATTATTTGCATATTGAATAGTTTGTAAGTTGAAGCATCGCTTGATACCAAATTACAGTCCAGTGACTTTACCTATGTATCGTGCATGTTTAAATTGGGTGGTTGTTAAAGTGAACGCGGCCCGCATATGGGAGTTTTTGGAGAGATAAAAACATACCCCCCCCCCTTTATTCATAAAACTTAAAATGCCTCTACTAAAAAAAATGTGCTATTTATTTAATCGTATGGCATACATTATTTGGCCTTTGAGTTTGTCACTTTTTAGTACCACCCAGGGGACACGTGCAGGGTTGTGGTAGGTAGCTCCTGCGGACGCAAGTGACAGTTGTCCCCCCTTTGTCAAGTGAGTGGGCAACTCGACTGTTAGAGGTTCTTAAGCCGCCCGAAGGCCTCTAACTCAGCTTAACGACTACTGTCATAGACAGCATCCGGGATCAACTGCTTAGCGTGCCTTCCAAAGCACGGAAGCGCTCATTTAAAGTAACCACTCAAACAGGCGGTCACCCATCCAATGACTGACCGCTGCCATCTTTGCTTTACCTGCGTTATCGTTTCCGATTCGCAGGCGCCGCAAAAAATGTGCTTTGTCCCGTTCATACGAACACAAATGTCAAAGTGACAGATATAGAGAAACGAATTTTAACGCCATTTTGGTTAAAATAGGCTTGTAGAACGATTTTAAATACGGCCGGTAGAGTTTTAGCAATGGCGTTTTGCGACAGACGTGCGGGAGTATTCATCACTTTTTACTGCCCGGCCGTGATATATTGGCTATACTTGTTTGGCCTAGGACGACCGCTTTAGCCTAGTTGGTAGTGACCCTGCCTACGAAGCAAGAGGTCCTGGGTTCGAATCCCGGTAAGGGCATTTATTTGTGTGATGAGCTCGAATATTTGTTCCTGAGTCATGGATGTTTTCTATGTATTTAAGTATTTATTTCTCTATCTATGTATACGTCTAGTACCCATAGTACAAGCTTTGCTTAGTTTGGGACTAGGTTGATTTGTGTAAGACTGTCCACAAATATTTATTTATTTTATTAAGGGTGAGTATTCATCAGAGCTTTTCGAAGTAGCGGAGCGGTGCGCGAAGAAAAAACCACCAATAACATTGACAGCTCACTTCTCTTCTATTGGTGGATTTTTTTCTACTCACACCGGCTCCGCTGCCTTGCACAGCTCACTGCTGAATACTCACCCTTACACTGCCATGTCACTAGTTGTCGATAAAACGCATAGAGGTAGAATAGATAGAGGGAGTCACCCACACATACACACATGAGTGACAAAGATGTATGCATAGGCAATACCGCAAGTGGGAACGAGATACAGTGTCATATTTTCTGTCCCTCATCGCGTATACGGATTATTTGTTTGCCACCAGCTTGTTTGCCACCACACCTGTCAAAATTTGTACTGAAACTGACACCACCATGACGTCACCGATATAACACGACTAAATTATAAATGACATTAGACGTCAGGAGTGTATCAGCTTCTGATACTTTTTAATTTAGTATGGTTAATTTACCATCGTCCCTTTTGGATATACGCTAGGACGCCATCTATATATCCTCTATCTACGAAACGTCTTGAAACAGCCTCTCGTCTCAGGTCAATATCGTCGGGTGACAAGCTAAAGTCACTACCAAAACTGTCACTGCTCTTCAAAACCTCGTATCTCAGTACGTAGTCGATATCGAGATACGACCTTTGATTTAGTAGGTATTTGTTACTTAGTGAGTTTTGCTTGTCAACCAACGAATTATCAAGTTTTTCTTTCGTCGGGGGTGCGGTCAGTGGTGAGCGGTGGACATCTTGCTTCTTAAGCGGAGCTTCTGACGTTGATTGCATTATTGACGACTGACCAAACCACCGAACAACGTTACGTCGCTTTACGAACAAACTTGATATTGGCGAAATCATCTTGACCCATTCAACGCCGATAACGACACACATGCGTCAGAGCGCTACGAGCGCTTTTCGCTACATACGGAGTTTAAGCAGCTACGGACTACGGCGTAGCGCTACGAGCGTAGCGTGGCCGTGAATGGGTTAACTTAGATAGAAGCCATTTTTTTTAAAGAAGAAGTATATCACGGTGATCAAGTTTTCGTCATAACTATGTCAACATTGGCAACCCACAGTTTCATAATTTAAAAAGACTTATGCTAATAGGAAATTATATACATTTTTTTCTACCATTAAAATACTTAGTAGCGGATGACCCTACGACTGACCCAAATTTCACTCGTCCATCGAACCTGCGGAGAAACGGCTCTTTCTTCACTGCATTTAATGACATGTATTCCATTTTACAGTGCCACAGACGACCACATTCTGTCAAAGCCATGAAAAGACTTATGGTGCCGCATCAAATTTTTAGCGTTCCGTACCCAAAGGGTAAAACATGAACCGTGATAATTAGACAATAAAAAAATTCACAGATAATGTATTTCTGTTGCCGCTATAACAACAAATTCTAAAAAACAGAATAAAATATGCCGTTTTTATAGATAATGGTACGGAACCCTTCGTGCGCGAGTCCGACTCGCAATTGGCCGGTTGTTTTTTTTTTTATTTTATTTAAACTAATGTTACTCATTTTAACAATAAGAATATAACCTGCAAGAAGCTATAAATTTCACAAAAAAATTACTTATTGCCCAAAACGTGGATAACCATAAGCATTCTCTACCATCCAACCTTTGCCTATTACATTCGTGCCCACTGTCATCTCCGTGGCAATGGCCCTCGGCGCGCAGTGTTGATACTGCAATTAAATACAAGCCGCTTGGTCCAATGTTGCATGAGCACATGTAATAACTAGGCGCTATGTGACGGAACTTGACTTGAAGATTAATGGCATTCGTGCACTTCATGAGCATTTCTCAAAATATTTCTTATGAAATGTTGTTTGTTTCTAACTATTCAGAGGATATTAGCTCAAGCTCGCGGCTTGTATAACTTGTATTTTTTTAAACGTATATGGTTTCATTGATTAATATGGCTGGTAATACTTTTATGTGAGGTATAAAGGAGCACTTCTTAATGCGTGTTTTGCGACCACAGATGTCTATTTGTCCGTAAGCCCGTTCCCAATGTGCCTACGTCTCATGACAACACGATAAAATGCATGGCACACGGTCAAGAAAGTTGTGTTGAGCAAGAATCAGAAGATAGTCGCATCTGAAATTGGCCGAAAGTTAGATCCTTCACTTTAGGTCAAAATTAGAAGGGCATGTATATGTACGTCATGTGATAATAGTACGAGACATGGTTCATCATTTAGCCCTTTAATCGTAGAGAGAGTTAACCTAAGTCTGTCAGTCCTGAAATGGCCGGAACACCTGGCAGACGGTGCCAAATTTACACCGTCTGCCACTTTTATGTGCGATAATCTTCTGATTCTTGCTCAGCACAACTTTCTCGACCGTGTGCCATGAATTTTATCGTGTTGTCATGATACGTAGGTATATTGGAGAGCGGGCTTACGTACTATATGTCTGTGGCAGTGAAAAGCACTGGGGCTTGGATTTCACATTTCAATTTGATAACTATGTGACACGTAAGCTTGAAACGCATGAACACATTATTCTTAGGATTGCGTTTACTGGTTTTTTTAACCTCGATGAGGGCACATTGCAATGACATTTCGTTGCGCCCCACCTCGCTAAAGTGTGCCTACGCAAAGCGTAAGCTACGTTAAAGCGGAATATCACGCATATTTTGATATCCGGGAACCAATAGTTGCGCGCGCGGCAAGGCCCGCGTGTCTACTACAAAGAAGCCCAGCTACGAGATAAAATAAATGTTCACCCAGGAGGTCCATTCGATATACACTGGGCTGCAAAACAAGGTATAACAGTTCTAGTTATCGTCACATATGTATATGAGTGTTAGGTATACCTTCTTTTGCAGCCCAGTATATTTGTGAAAGAGTTTTTGAAATCGGATGAGCAGTTTCAGAGGTTTCCGCCTCATACAAACATACCACTTACAAAGTTTTCAGATGACTTTATTATTAGTACATAGGTAGCAGTGGCGCCGCCCATACAAGCCGATTATCACCGGCTGGCCTAAAATTTATTTTTAGAGGAGTGTATATGTAGTTATTTACTCGTACTCTGAACACTTTCATATTGAGGGTTGCCCATCGAAAATTGTCACGCGTCGCAATTTATAGAGATTTCATGTTTTTTCAATACTTAGTGTGTTACTTGTGGCTGCATTGATGTGCTATGCCATTGCATCAACATGAAGCTCATGTAATAAGTAGGCTCGCAATGACGGAACTCTGGCCTGGAAAGATAGATGGGTATCGTGTGCCTAATCGACATTTACGATAATGAAATGAAAATGAAATGAAATTTTTATTTCGTGTAACCATGGACACATGTTGTTAGTAGAATTTACAAAACTAGGGGGTTAGTAATTACAGCTAAACAGATAATGTTTGTAAGATAATGTCTCAATTAATAATTCGTATGATTTATCCACATAACAATACTATAAATAAGCCCTTTATGGATAGGCAATGTGTGCGTCACGAAACGAGAACTGGCATGCGACACTTCATAAATATATTTGTGCGCTCTCACCTCTCTCTCTTCACCTCTAGTTCCCCTGCATACCATAAGGAGACGCAACACGGGCTGATATCGGCCGACGCGTGATTGGATGGATACGTGTCGGAAGCACCGCGGCTGGCCAAATCACGGTCACTCCATACTAGATTTTCTGTGACCTTGCTTGGCCGTCCGATAAAATCGGCCCGTGTAGCGTCTCCTATATATATATATATATCTGTGCAACCTTATGCCCTTAAGAATAAAGTCGTGTTCACATTTTTTTGATGTCTTTTTACGTGCACATATTTTCAAACTCGACTGTATATGAACACTCGTAAGCAACGTCATTAGGTAAATGTTTGTGTTCTCTCACAAATATATCTTGACGCCGCGATTCGTAGTAATAGTAACTAAGTTAGTCTAGTCTAGTTTCGTTAGGCGTGACGGGTGGAGTGCGGCTGTGAGGCGCATGAGCGCATAACAGCCCTTCTGACCTAAAGTGTAAGCAACGTGAATTACATAGTACTTGCAGTTTCGTCTTCGTAGAATATAATCGATGTCGAATGTCGATGACCCTAATGTTTTAATAGTCTTGCAGCAATTATATTTTCCAAGTTTACAATTTAAATAAAACGTAGATAAAATAAATGAACCAACTCTGGGAACATTTACCTTTTACCTGCCCACCACCATGCCATTTATAGATGCTATTAGATTATCTAAAAATTGGTACTCAAATAAGATAGGAATGGTATTCTACTTTTTTTTTTATGATACAAGCATTGCAATTTTTTTAATGTATAATACGAGTGTATAAATAAGTTACATTACTCTACTCATAAATACGTTATACAGTGGAATTCTCCAATATCTATACCGACAACCTATCAAAAATATCTACACATGTGTCTTATGTCAGTAACAATAAAGACTATAATTATAGATATTTTTGAAAGGTTATGGTAGTGTATATATATTGGAGAACTCTACTGTATACCTAATACAGTATATCTCGTCTGATCTCATCCATTGGGGTGTTTATTTAAAACAAACAAAACTAGACAAACAAAATTGCGCGCTCTCAATGAGAACAACCTAATGTTGTCCGGGTCATCGTTCCCACGACGCTCGCCACGTTTCCTCGTTGGATGGCCAGGCTCAGCCTTTGGGCGAAATAAGAGCCTGGCCTGAGATGGCCTGAGATGGCCTGAGACCCCGATCAGGACATTTTTTTGAACAAATCCTTGGGGTTGGAAGACCAAGGTCGAAGTGCCGCAAATACGTAATCATTTATTTACCTACGTGTTTGTTTTGTAATCTTATACATATTAATCAATATTGTGTACTTGAGCACTTGTTGAAAATGGTAATATAATTGATTTCTAATTAAATTACAGAACAATTTAACTACACCAACTAAGTATGTACGTTGTGTTATTGTTATTAAACTTATTAATTATACCTAATCGCGCTAACTTGCTTTTGTTTTGTTTTCAGGTAATATTCACTTGAGTCTGCTTTCTGCACTTTCGAGTCGAATATACACCTGTAGATAACACACTGTAAAGTGGCAGTCACCCCATTCTGCGATGTCAAACAAAAGGTAAACATATTGAAATGCGATGGGAGAGAGATAATTTATTTATTTATTTAAACTTTAATGCACATATTAGTGATATAAGGCATTCTCTACCATTCAACCGTTGGGCCAAACAAAAACTTGCTAAGGTGGTTGCAGTGAGACAAAGAAACATAAAACGCATTATCATCTACTAATATCAGCAGGATAATAAAATTAAAAATATATGAATAAACTAAACAAATATAAATAAATAAAATATAAATATTTGCGGACAATCTTACACAAATGAACCTAGTCCCAAACTAAGCAAAGCTTGTACTATGGGTACTAGACGACGATATATATGTATACTTATATAGAGAAATAAATACTTAAATACATAGAAAACATCCATGACTCAGGAACAAATATGCGTGCTCATCACGCAAATAAATTTAAAAAATCAAAAATTTAAAATCATTTCTTGCAGAAAAAACATACTACTCAGTGTCTGAATACCTAGATTGCAAAAGTAACATTTAACATTTAATATCCACCCACTGAATAGATTAAACAAAGCGTCGCGTCGACCTCTCTGCCATTCACATGCCACGTTTGTATATAGTTTAAATTTTAAACTACTTAGTGTATTGCAGTGCCCTTACAGGGTTGTGTTGAGACATACCAATATGTAGCTATAAGATCTTTTGTACACACAAGGCAATGATTAAATGAATTATGAATTATGAATTATGAAATGCCCTTACCGGGATTCGAACCCAGGACCTCTTGCTTCGTAGGCAGGGTCACTACCAATTAGGCTAAAGCGGTCGTCAAACTAAAATAAAAACTAAATAATCTATATATATAAAAGAAGACTTCCTGACAGATCATCAACGCACAGCCGAAACTACTGGAACTAGAAACTTGAAATTTACACCTATACAACCTTTTTAACGTAGGCGACGGATAAGAAGGGATTTTTGGAAATTCCACCCCTAAAGGGGTTAAATAGGGGTGCAAAGTTTGTATGGGGAAAACTTTATTTTTTGAGCTGGAGTCTTCAAACTTTGCGGAAAGATTACTTTATAGAATACAAATAAAGTACTTTCAGCGTTTTGGAAAATTCTACCCCTAAGGGGGCTAAAAAGGGTTGTAAAATTTGTATGGGGGAAACTCTTTTTTGAGATAGAAGCTTAAAAGTTTGTAGAAAGATTACTTATTGAAATACAAAAAAAACTACTTTCAGCGTTTTTGATATATCCACCCCTAAGGGGGTTAAAAGGGGGTGCAACATTTGTATGGAGGAAACATTTTTTTTTAGCTAGAGAATTCAAACATTGTAGAAAGCTTACTTATTGGAATAAAAATAAAGTACTTTCGGCGTTTTGGAAAATTCCACCCCTAAGGGGGTTGAAAATCATTGCAAAGTTTGTATGGAGGAAACTTTATTTTTTGAGCTAGAGTCTTTAAACTTTGTAGAAAGATTACTTATTAAAATAAAAATAAAGTGTTTTCAGCGTTTTGGAAAATTCTACCCCTAAGGGGGCTAAAAAGGGTTGCAAGGTTTGTATGAGGGAAACTCTTTTTTGAGATAGAAGCTTAAAAGTTTGTAGAAAGATTACTTATTAAAATACAATAAAACCACTTTCAGCGTTTTCGAAAATTCCACCCCTAAGGGGGTTAAAAGGGGGTGCAACATTTGTATGGAGGAAACAAGTTTTTTTAGCTAGAGACTTAAACCTTTGTGGAAAGCTTACTAAATAGAATAAAAATAAAGTACTTTCAGCGTTTTGGAAAATTCCACCCATAAGGGGTTAAAAAGGTTGCAAAGTTTGTATGAGGGAAATCATATATAAATAATAACTTTTGAAATAAAAAAAAGCACTTTCAGCGTTTTGAAAAAATCCACCCCTAAGGGGGTTAAAAAAGGTTTCTAAGTTTGTACTATGGAAACTTTTTTTGAGATAGAAGCTTAAAAGTTTGTAGAAAGATGACTTATTGAAATAAAAAAAATACTTTCAGCGGTTTAGAAAATTCCGCCCCTAAGGGGGTTAAAAGGGGGTGCAACATTTGTATGGAGGTAACATGTTTTTTTAGCTAGAGACTTAAAACTTTGAAAAAAGCTTACTTATTAGCATAAAAACAAAGCACTTTTAGCGTTTTGGAAAATTGCACCCCTAAGGGTTGTTAAAATCGTTGCAAAGTTTGTATGAGGAAAATTATTTTTTGAGATACAAGGTTAAACGTTTGGAGAAATATTACCTTCTTATTGAAATACAAAAAAACCGGCCAGGTGCGAGTTGGACTCGCGCACGAAGGGTTCCGTGTCAATAAAAATATTTATTTTATTTTGTTTTTAGCATTTGTTGTTATAGCGGCAACAGTAATACATCTTCTGTGAAAATTTCAACTGGAACTATCACGGTATCAGTGAGATACAGCCTGGTGACAGACAGACGGACGGACGGACGGGCGGACGGACAGCGGAGTCTTAGTAATAGGTTCCCGTTTTACTCTTTGAGTACGGAACCCTAAAAAGAACTTTCAGTGTTTTGGAAAATTCCACCCCTAAGGGGGTTAAAAGGGAGTGCAACATGTGTATGGAGGCAACATTCTTTTTTTAGCAAGAGACTTTAAACTTTGTAGATAGCTTACTTATTAGAATATAAATAAAGTACTTTCAGCGTGTTGATAAATTCCACCCCTGAGGGGGTTACTAAGGGTTGCAAAGTTTGTATGAGGGAAACTCTTTTTTGAGATATACGCTTAAAACTTTGTAGAAAGCTTACAAATAAAGTACTTTCAGCGTTTTGGAAAATTCCACCCCTTAAGGGGTTAAAAAGGGTGCAAGATTCGTATGGGAAACACTTTTATTGAGCTTAGATACTTGATAGTTTGTAGAAAAAATGCTTATTACAACAAAAAAAACTCTTCTTCTTAATTTTTCCTCGAAAAGCGTTAATCCCCTAAGTTGGTATAGAGAGTCAGAAAATTTTAAAGTATGAGATTTGTAACTTCGATCCTAGCCTGTTTGTTAAAAGACTACAAAACTTATTTCAGCGTTTTTAGGGTTTCGTACTCAAAGAGTAAAACGGGACCCTATTACTAAGACTCCGCTGTCCGTCCGTCCGTCCGTCTGTCCGTCACCAGGCTGTATCTCACTTATACCGTGATAGCTGAAATTTTCACAGATGATGTATTTCTTTTGCCGCTATAACAACAAATACTAAAAACATATAGTAAAATAGTTTTTTATAGATAATGGTACGGAACCATTTGTGCGTGAGTCCGACTCGCACTTGACCGGTTTTTTTTTAAATTGAACCTCTAAAGGGGATTCCAAGTTTGTATGGCGAGCAAGTAATTTTTAATGTAAGGGATTTGTAAATTCGGTTATAGACTGTTTGCTGAAAGACTACAAAACTTATTTCAGCGTTTTTTTTTTATTTATCGCCTAAGAAGGTTAAAAGGGGGTTCGAAGTTTATGTAGAAAGCAAGACATTTTTAAAGTAAGAAATTTGTAACTACGGTTTCAGACTTATACTATGAGGGTTCAAAGAGGTTCTAAGTTTGTATAGAGAGCAAGACATTTTGAAGGTAAGAGATTTGTAACTTCGGATTTAGACTGTTTACTAAAAGACTACAAAACTAATTTCAATGTTTTTTTTTAATTCATTCTTTAAACTAACATTTAGAAGATAACATGTTCTACGCGGACGAAGTCGCGGGCAACAGCTAGTATACTATAATATTTTGGCGAGATGTGTATGCGTATAGAATATAGATACTGTTGCATAAGTGATGGTATCTACTGATTACTTTCCTCTAAACTGGTTCTAGCAGGTGCTTGTAGAGCATATGTTTGAAAGCCAAGGTATTGTATGATGATTGAATTAAGGTCTAGGTATGGTATGTGGATATGGGGTACCTACGGTAACTGTTTACCATTAGGTTGTTTGTCTCTATTTTAGTACAGTCGGCGTAGAAATTGCTCTATCACTTTTATGTTCTAACATTAGTACATTAAGGTTCAAACCCACGATTTGCGTCTAGACATCAAAGGTGAGTGACGACCTTTTTAGTACAACCTATCGCAATGTATAATTTTATAATTTTATTCTTCACTAGCTGTTGCCCGCGACTTCGTCCGCGTAGAACTTATACTTAGAAAATATAATGCAAACAAACTTCTACTTACCATCTTAAGGGATGATTTCCGAGGCAAAAACTATTCTATATCCTTCGAAGGGTCTCAAATTATCTCTATACCAAGTTTCATCTAGGTACATGGATTTCATCCAAACTTTCACCCCCTATTTCATACCCTTAGGGAATGATTTTGGGGATAAAAACTATCTAATATCATTCTTCGGGACTCAAACGACCTTTATACCAAATTTCATCTAAACGGGATTCATCCAAATTTTCACCCCCATTTCACCCCCCTTAGGGAGTGATTTCCGGAATTAAAACTATCCTATGTCCTTTCTTAGGACTCAAGCTATCTCTATACCAAATCGTATTAAAATGGGTTCCATCCGAATTTTCACCCCTAATTTTACCCCCTTAGGGGATGATTTCTGGGGTAAAAACTATCCCATGTCCTTTCCCATGACTAAACCTATATCTACACCAAATTTCATCAAAATAGATTACATCCAAATTTTCACCCCCCCCCCCCCCCCCCCCCCGTTCACCCCCTTAGGGGATGATTTCCGGGATAAAACCTATTATATGTCCTTTCCCGGGACTCAAACTATTTATGTACCAAATTTCATCTAAATCGGTGCAGCGGTTTAAGTAGCTCCATACAAATTTCCACCCCCAATTTCAGCCCCTCAGATATAAAAACTACCCTTTGTCCTTCCCCGGAGCTCAAACTATCTGTATACCAAATTTCATCTAAATCGGTTCAGCGGTTTAGGCGTGAAGAGGTAACAGACAGACAGACACACTTTCGAATTTATAATATTAATATGGAAGTATGGATTATTAGTATGGATAGTATGGGTTCTTTCCGCTTGTCTTCCAAATAGAGGTGTAGCTGTAGACTCACTTCAAAAGAAAGAAGAAACGAAAAACTCATTCAAATATTTAAAAAAATTACGAAGCTACAACCGTTTTAATGTCGCTTGTTAGAGTGAGAAAACGATCAGGGACCGTGACGTCACGATGCTCGAGCGTCATAGTAAAAAACAATCGTTTCATTATAAAGGTGCGTTTTGCGGAAAAGAGACGCAACAAACCCCCTCTTCAAACTTTATACACTTATAACTTAGTGATTACCTATACGAGTATAGCCTCTTGCGTTGTTTTTTTCGAGATAATACAACATTATGATCATTTTGTTTAGTGTCTACATCCCTATTTTCGATAAGATAAGATAAAATAAGATTTCTTTATTGTCAGAACTGTGTACATTTAGTTGTTTTGGGTAAAATAAAGTCCAACAGCTTGCCCATAATATTAAACTTAAAGCTAGTCAAATATACTAAAACAATAACAACAATAGTATTTCCAAATAATTTTAACCATATTCACACATAAAATATTAATTTAGATCCGACATCCGTATTTTCTTTTAAACCACGAACTTCG
The DNA here is from genome assembly GCA_963854355.1 of Epinotia brunnichana. Taxonomy (NCBI): domain Eukaryota; kingdom Metazoa; phylum Arthropoda; class Insecta; order Lepidoptera; family Tortricidae; genus Epinotia; species Epinotia brunnichana. The sequence continues at coordinate 11,237,333 of OY977941.1, read as the reverse complement.
GAATTCGAAAATATTCGGGTATCTCTATCTCTATCGCACTAACAAATGACAGGAATGCAGATATACGAACTTCGAGTTTCAGTTTTCGTGGTTTGGCTGAATACGCAAAGAGCGCGCGCGCGTGCCATTCAAAAAAACCAAGTTTATATTGTTCGAATTTGTTGTTACATTTTGTAGAAATTACGCCTTAATTCGACATTTGCGCATATAAGTTCGCATATCAAAATCGATTAATTTTATATTTGCTTTTGGTACCTATGTGTCTCGTCAATGTACTCGTATATCGTAGACGGGATTAAAATTATTAATAGGCGAAAGAAAGGCAAAGAAATTCCGCCATTTTGTCCGTAGTATTTCTTATTAGTCTGTGATTTTGACGTTTCTTTTAGCTGACAGATGTGGCGGCGATATACTTTAAGAATAATAAATGAAGAATTAAATGAAGTCGTATATTACGGAAAATAAATTAATTGTCGCAGTCGGATAAAAACTATCCTAAGTTGCAGCTGGAATAATAATGTACCTATATAAAATGTTTCATATTTTTCCGTCCATGGGATGCTGAGAACATTCGTACCACAGAAAGCTTAGTTTCAAACTGGCTGATTCTTTTTTTTAATTTAGAGATTTATTATAAGTGGAGATAACGTTTTTCTTTCTTTCTTACGTTCTTTCAAAATTGGTAGATTCTTGGCTTGAAAAAAAAATACGTATACATAATTATAGTATTGTAAGAATATTGATCTTAAACCTTAATATTGTCGATTCTCGGAATTATCACATTTTTGTTTCAACATCTGATAATACTTATTTGCACAACCAATCCATAAGCAATCGATACTGGCGCTGCGTTGCGATAGTCTTGAGCCAATTGTTATACCAACACTGACCAACCTTCTAGACCGGTCCACACGTAACGCCTGCTATCGAAGCGTTGAAATAAGGGGATCGTCCATCAGTAATAACTGTATCTCTTAAGAGTCCGCAGTAAGCTCGATTCTCCATACAAACGTAGTTACGCTCTCATTTTAAAACGACTAGCTAGTTTGCTCTGAAACTTTGAACTTAGAATAAATTAAGTACCATCCAGGTATGTAAGTAGTTTATGTAGCTTCAGATACCATGGTAAAAAAAATACAGTAAATTTAAGTTTTTCAAACAAAACTTGTTTTTGCAGTATTTTGTTTGTTTTGTGACATGAGGTATATCTAAGTCTGTAATTAGTTTATATGGTAATATATAATCTAATTATAGACCTAGGTATACGTCATGTCATTGTATATGCAAAGTTTCGTTACATTGCAACTCGTAGTTTTATAAAATGAGAACGAAACTCCGTTTGTATGAGAAGGTGAAATTCGGCCGTGCTTACTGCGGACTCTTAAGGTTCCCTAATAATACAATTTAACTCAGCAAAAAATAAAGGAGATTCGTCGTCCATTCCGCGCTGATACTGGACAGTTCTAACGTTTCTAATCCAAAAAAAAACATTATATTTTCAAAAGAGTTTATGGTCCTCGTGAACATTGTCCAATTAGGGATTAAATTTTATTTAAAATAAATTGTTTAGAATATTAACGACTTGCTAGATAAGATTTTCAAATTTTAAGTTTTCCCTTTTGATGAGCACGTTATGTTCGTTCCACCTCAGATTCATTCAAAGCTTTAAAAAAACGTACAAAAAGCGAATATCGTCGCTCTATTACGTGTTCTTATAACGGTCTTTTGTACCCACCATCGATGCCTCAAAGGTCTGCATCGCCAAAATCGACTTCGTATTAGCAACGCTGGTGTAACAGGGCCGCGCAAGCTAGGTACGCACTTGACGTACATTTCTCAAGTCCCATGCAAGTTGCAGTGAGAAAACGGTCGCTCCATTTCCCTTTAGGTGGTACGTTTTGTTGCGGTCAAATACTTAGGAATACAGGTTTTGTATCTATGGCAACGCATCAGCCACCGTTTTTTTTTTTTTTTAGGTAAACAAACAGCCACTACAAGGGAGTCTTAAATTATTAGCCTTATAAATAAGTGTTGTGAATCCGGGGGGTTAAATACTAACAAAATATAAAAAGAGAAAGAAAAATAAAAAAATAAAAACACATGCCCGGTGACATTAAGAGCGTTCATTGAGTATGTAAGTTAATATGGTTAAACTAAGTACTTAAACAACATCAAAGTGTTTCAGTTAGTTTGTATTGTTTTTGAGTACATCTGTTATTTGTTTTTTGTATGAACTAATACTAAAGCCAAATATATCTATGTGATTAAAATGTACATTGTAAATTGTGAACGAGCCTGCGCAGAGGAGCGCGCTCACCGGCGTTGGTGCGGCAGCGGCCTGTCACAAACAGCCGGTGAGGACGCGCCTCTCGCTGAATACAACGATTCGGTACCTTATATGCGAGTTTGTTATTAAGGGCAATGCAATCAATGGTTATGCGATAGGCACTGCAAATGAAACTGCCCGCGCGTTGATGTCTACCGTTACCGTATTGCATCGCGCTACGATACCATATCACTCGCTCCCGTGTATTATTATACGAACCCACGACCCACAATACTCACATTACGCACTTATTGGATAATAAGTAGGTAACCTATGATTACGTGAAACAAAGATGACAAGCACATATATATTAGCGCTGGTCGTATTCAAGTTACAAATTACGTAATAGTTGTAGGCTAGAGACGTGCGTGGACACCGAGTAACTATTGTCCAATCAATTTGCATTTAACACGCGCCCGCCAAGGTCACGGGCTTATGATGAGTTTCATTTATTTGAATTCTGTTTTTATTCGTCGCTTCCAATCCCAATCAGGTTGAAAGTGATTGGGAGAGCGAGAACGCGAAACGAAGTCTGTTTCTCGTACTGGCTTCCACGCGCAACGAGTTAACGTGGTAAAATGAGCACGTGATATATATATTAAAACGAGGTTGCGATGTGAAAGAAAATAACCAAACCAAGACCCTTAACTTACAATTAGCTTTTCACCTCACTAGCTCGGAAAGGCCTTTTTGTATGTTTGTTAACTATTGAGAAAATCGCTTTTTATCCACATGTGAAGAAAGTAGGCGTAGAACGTTAAAAGTACTATGACGTAGAACGTTAAATGTTTATTTTTGTTTTTTGTAGGTATATTTCATGACATATTTTTGTTTAAAATTGTTTTTTAACTTTTTTTTAAACTTTTTTTACTTTTTTTTTATTTTATTTTTAACTTTTTTTATACTTTTTTTTTATTTTTTTACTTTTTTTACCCTTTTTCTTATTTTCCTCGCTGTAGTGAGGTGAAAAGATTTGTGTTATACACGGGTGAAAAGTTATTTTACGTCTCGTGTGTTGAAACACTCGCTACGCTCAGGATTCTATTTTTGAACCACTCGCTTCGCTCGTGGTCAATCATATAATCCTTTCGCTAGCTCGTGTTTCCAATGAACACTCGCAGGTAAAATACAACTTTCCCCCCTTGTATAACAAATAACTATTATATTTCTACTAACTCTTATCACAAGTGTCTTGGTATGCTTAAAAAGAGACACCAACCTGCATTTTTAGTTTATTATCATTTAAGTTACTGAATAAATTATTTTGTATTTGTATTTTGTATATTTACAGAAGAAATCAAGGCTTTTCTACATTTTTCAATGTCTAAGAAAACCTTTTGATGTGACTCTAACTACCCGAATAGCCGATTTGAAAACAACTCAATATTAAATAATTTTTGTGATATTTAACTTACCAGGTGGTCGACATTGACACACTTTTATTTCTTTAATTCAAAAATCCTTGCTCTTTGCTTACAACTACCAACGATAAAGTAACCATTTGTGAAGTTCACATTATCAGATGCATATACATAGGTACAGTCGGGGCTCAGGGGGGGTATTAATATAGATACGGTGTACAGTCGCCATCACATACATAGGTACACTATAGGTGTTCAAAAATATCGGCACATGCACCCTAATGCCTTGAAAATAGAGGTGTGTTCCGATGTTTGTGACGTGCTTGTTTGCTCCGATGTATGTGATGGCGACTGTACGTAATAAGAACACAAATATCTGTACAGGACTCTATTGTCAATGTCATACAGGCGTGTATATAGATATGTATGTCCTTATTTATGTACGTATTACCCTATTATATTACCCCTGACTGTACATAACATTTTAAATAATGTATAATTCAATTAATATAATACTTGTGTGTTACCGGCACGCGGGCATTTATTAAAACTGCTAATAATATGTTCCATTAGCAATTGTTTACATGTATTAGCAAATCATAATTATGTAAAATAACTGTAAAATTAAATTTCCAAACTCCGTACCTTCAATGTACTACGTGTATAACGTCGCACTAAACAAAGTATGAAGAGCACTCACTTACACTTACTTGTCAATTTACTTTGCTGTACATTGCTGGCAATTTAAATTTTGTTAGAAAGTTAATAAAGTTTGAATTTTAGTTTATTAATTAAATTAAAGTCATGGTTAAGTTAAAGTACTACCTATGTTACTTTACTATACTTTAAAATAAACCCGCATGATGGTAACACCTGTATAACAAGCAAATCCTTGACATGCTTTCAAAAATAGAATTGTTTCATTGTTTCTTATATTTTAATAGACGTATCGCTGCAACGATCCTGCGTGCACCATAACATAATGTACCAGAAATACTTTTCAAAACAACTACACTGGCCTGCAAAAGAAGGTATAACACTCACAAACGTGTCGATAACTAAAACTGTTATACCTTCTTTTGCAGGCCAGTGTAATATCCAATTACGACATGAGGACGGTCCATTAGTACCTAGCCCGTAGAGCCGGAAACTGTGTAAAGCGTTTAAAGAATTTCTGCCATAACACTTCCATCTCCATATTTTTTCCTCCAACTCAAATAAGTGCCTAGTAATTCAGAAGAATATGTATTTACGATTAAAATTAGATGTACACGCGTTTTTTCGATAACAAAACATACACGAGTTCCGTAAAAAAACGATTGTGAAAATAGTAAAAGTTTCGCATTGATTGACGATCTATCGATTGGTGCGATACAGATATACATCAATATATGTAAACTTGCACGACGCTGTTCCAATTGTTCTAGTACCTACATTCTAATTGTTGTTTACAAACACAAAACAATCGACGTACGAGTATAGCAATCGCATGCAGGAACACGATAGGCGGTTGTTTCTGGTTCGGTGGATCATATGTTAAGCATCGGCACCGTTTGAGGCGGGTATTTCCTCGATGCCTACACGCATTTACAATGAGGTTGGCGCGGGACTACGTCACTATGGGTCAGTATTGGTAGCAGAACAATGGAGCGTTCGTTGAGAATTATTTGTCAGTCAATCAGCTTGCCTTATAGAATAAGGAGAGTGCGTGAGAGGTGAATAACAACAAAATTAAGCTATGGGAACAAAAACCAAAACAAAAATGCTCATGCTATAAAAACTTACCGTATCCGTATGATTATGACCAAGTATCGTATTTAAATACCGTCTTTTGCGTACATGCGTCGGTCGGTGACAAAGCAACTTCTGCTCTGTAATCTGAATAGGGTACGTGTTAAAACGTTTATTTAGGTACCATGCAATGTTATAATAATAATAACTAAGAAGTAATTTTGTTCATGACGTAGAATAACGTAGTATGACTAAATTTGTGCATTTTAAGTTTCCTAAATAGGTAGATCAGTTAAGTACCTTAACAGCCGTGGATAGCTACCATTAGCCATTAGAGGGTTTAAAAAACTCCTGACACTCCGTACAAACGAAATTATCACGCGTTGTGAGCGTGTCTAGCTTATATTTAACTTCTAAAAAGTACATACAATTATCTCTCATTAAGTAAATAATAAAACGTTCAAGATTTTTTTAATGGCGACTAAAATATGTTCTTGGAAAAATTCAGAGAGGCACTTAAACTATGAACATGTTTGAGTAGGTACCTACTTTATGAGACAAACGTAAACATAACAGGCTAACAGCAGTGCTCAGTTGAGTTACGAGTTCGATAATTTTATTACGTAATCGAAATATGGATAGGTACCTATACATATTTTTTTAAGCCTAAAGTATAAAATAAAAAAATGCAAAAAGAGAATAATGATAATAATGTTTTATGGTGTGCATAAAATAGTTCGGATATGCAGCATGAATGAATATGTCAATTCAATTCAATTCATTTATTGCAATAACAAATGTACACTACACAGACATGCAAAATAAAATAATTAAACTGTAACATTAGGATTATCGCTCATGAAATTGATAGAGAGACTGTAGACATGCTCAGGATTATTAGATTTAACCTAGCAATTTGTCACAACAATTTGCTATAGTTTGAATGAACAGCGAACAGCGATTTATAGACGTAAGTAGTTAGTACATTCATTCAGAAATCAGTATTTTATTGATAAAACACATTATTTTAACACACTAACTACTTATAGCAAATTGGTGTGGCAAATGGCATCGTTTCTAGTGTGCTTTACAAAATGGCAACGCATACGCCTGCAGGGAACGAATTATGTATTCTGAAGTTAATAAGTTCCATTTAATATAGAAACAATGGAAATTTCTTAAGTGTCATATTGTCGTGAATGACCCTGACCCAAAGAGTTAATCTTGTTGGGCTTTAAATGAACGCTGTCAGTAACCAGTGTAATCACGCAGTGGCGAATTGGGGGATTGTTTACATGGTCATTGTTTGAATCTGAAGGCTTTAGCGATTCTGATTGTGCAGCCCATAACGTTTAAGGATGACATCTAGGCTTAAGGCGGTCAGGATTTCAGGAATTAAGAACTGTCTCCCCGCCGCGGACCGAAAAGAATTGCCTAGATCCATTTGCGCGATCTAAATCGGACTTAGACTGAACAAGAATCTCAGATCCACTGACGAAAAGCTATGCGTATCGCGTATCGAACCACTCCGTTCAGACTGAGCAGGCACAACTCTAATGGTTAGCAATACTTGCAAGTTCCTTGGAAGCCTGGTAGCAATCGAGATTTATAAGTAGACGTGATTTCCTGATAACGCACTGAATTGGCTGAATATAAAGGAATCGCAACGCAACAAGTGCGTGAATGAATGAGTGGTGAATCATAATCATAACTCTTCCGTACTTATTTGAATGGCGTGATTGAACCTAACTAATAATTGGTGGAGAATAATTCGTCTGAATTGTTTCCACGTGGCTAGTTTGACATGTAACGAGGTTATGCAAAGCATGGTCTGGGTGGTTAAGCCTGAAGCTTATCATCAGAGGATGTTGAATTCGAATAAGAAGTTACTTAGGTACTAGTTTATTATTTAGCATTTGGCAAAGAGTCCGTGAATCAAAATTAAATCAAAATCAAAATAATTCATAAATGTTCTCGGTTTACTTTTATGTAGTTATATATTTTCTAATTCCCTCGCTTCCTGTGGTCTTGCGATTGCAGTTATTTTCTAAGCAATCGAGAATAAAATCATAATTTGTTAAATTATAAAAAGACGTAGGTAAACTTTAAAATGTCATTAAAAAAACTCAGTCCTATATTTCTCAGACTTTTTTTATCTAGTTATATAACGTTAAACACCAACAATGCGTATTCAACAAATAACAGTAATTTGCAGTTTCAAATGTTATGTCGAGTTTACCGTCGTATCATGGGGTAATTGCAGACACAGGCCATGCGCGGACCGTTTGTCTGCGCCAGTACTTATTACTGACCCATCAATTTACTTACATAAAGTTCTTCAGTTATATCAGCAGGTTAAGGCATGCTTACATCACAATCACAACTGTGCGTACTTCCGCGCTGGAAGCGCCCGTGTTTTGTTTATTTTTGCTAAATCACACCGCGTTGCTCGTGATTAGCTGTGTTATCTGATCTCGATCGATGCGTATCTTAAATAATGTTTCAACGAGAGAAAGGCTGATGAATGATGTCGTTTATCCAGGTCGCAGTCGTTAAGTTTTCGTTATTTTATATTATGTAGGGGATTTATAATAAGACATTTATATTTTTATTTTATGACGTGCTTATTATTGAATTAGAGGTTACTAAAACAGTAATTTGATTTGAAGGGCTCTTAGTTTTGTTGTAGTATTGTTGTATGTTGTCTAAAGGCTGATCTTTTTCCACTGATCTTTCAGGGACTAAATCTTTAGATCATACTGAACTACCTACATTTACTACGTGATCCCATGACCAAGAAATATTATAGAAAGCTTCTAAGGCTGAGTAGCCGTAATGTATCCCACGTATAATGTTTTTTTTATTCATTAATATACAATGATGAGATGAGACAGGCTGGATACTTACATTATATTGTACCATACCTACATTTATTATAAAAACAGCCAAAACTTTTCTGAACTTTACGCAATTTCTTGTCATCCATCCGTTTTTATTAGAATTAACTGCAAATGTGCAACAAAAACTCCTTTTACCTACTAATAAACCTATAAAATGTAATGAGCAAGAACGAGTTATGCGAGTTACGATAAAACGGCTACCTAATTAAATTTGCGTTGGCAATCAGCTTATACATAAATTCTCTAAAAATTGCTCTGAAAATACTGAAAAAGATACAGAGGCATAGTACTCATATGTCAATCCTTGGCAGAATTCCTTCCATGGGTAAATTTTAGAGGCTTAGACCCTCGTAATCAGACATTTCGCATGATGGGGTGCGTCTTCGTGAATTGAATAAGTTCTTGATTTATAGATACAGAAAATAGGTACATCAACCTTGTCGCTACTGTTCGATTAGTATTCCAACATCAATTAATAATATTTATGAGTACATTAGAGGGTCACCGGCCCGTGAGCCCGTGACGCGACTCGCGATGCGCTTTCGTAACAAACTATTTATGCACAAATCGACCGTCAATGCCGCCTTGACCGAAGATGACAACATTTCATAACCACTGTTTACTATCTCTATCGCTAAACGAAGCTCTTGTGTATCTGCTTAACACCTACTAATCATATCCTCTATAAAATAAGCAACATTTTTATAATGATTTGTTTGTTGGTTTGAAAATGGGTTGTCGAAACGGGCTCTAACAATTTTGATGATTTACAACATATGGATTGATGGGGAATCGATCCTGAATTCCTGATCTCATTTCCGGGAATACCTTTAATCTTTATTTTGCTTTTGATAAACGTCTAGAGATCAGTCTAACTTGATTATGTCGTTTAATAATGTAGGGTCATTTCGCCGGTTACGCGACCACCTTCGGTTAGCGACCACCTGAAGAACATGGTTTTTTCAATTGAAGATAACATCAATTCTACAGAGCCTATTGAAACAGGTAGCCGTATGCATTATTGTTTGTAGTTATGGAATAGGAATTAACTAAAAAAACGAGAAAATATGCTTTCAGTTCACCAACTCAGCTAAGTGGTCGCTAACCGGCACATAAAATTAGGTGGTCGCTAACCGGCGAAATTACCCTATAGTTTGAGTTGGCTGACGGAAAAAAAGAAAAGACCCAAATTTTAATTTTTTTCATCGAGTATTTTTTAAGGATTCGTCTGATTTGGTTTCTTGTTAAAAACAAAATATGTTACATTTTGTATTAAGCAGTAATAGCAGCGTTACTTCTTAATACAAAATTTCTTAATTTTTTTTATTTATTATTTAACATTCTATCAATATAAATTGAATACCTACAACTTAAAATATCCTATAAACTAACATAAATACAATCACTTGAAAAAAAAAAAGAATACATAAAACGAAATAAAACTACTTATTACTAAACTACGGGGTCTCCCGGCGGCATGGTGCCGAAGATGCTGGCAGCATTTCCCCGCTGTATCGCAATACTAATTCGTTGAGCGAGAAAGCTGCCAGCTCTTCGGTCCCCGGTGGTGTCGGCTAATTTTTTGGAGAGCTCTTTGAAAAGATTGAGGGCGCTGGGACCCCATGGACCTAGGGTCTCGACCGCCGAAAGGAACAAAGCATGCAGTATTCAGCGCCGAGACCCGTATACTCGTATTTGTTAACTTATATTTATTTATAAATTTCAATTTAAATGAAAAATTGATTAGTAGCGACGGGTCATGTATGCCTTTGGTCGCCGGTACAAATCAGACTCGAAGCAATACATTTTTAAATTTTTCCTTTAAATAGAAATTTATTAACAAAAAATATATAAGATATAGCTAGATTTTGTTTCCTAATTAAGGCAATAAGTTTTTGAAAGGTGTTATAACTTTCCAATTCATAAAGTGTTATGATTTAATACTCGACAGAGCCTTGAAGACTCGAGCCTTAAACTTAAGACTAGCATTATGCAGTACTAAGAAGACGCGCGTTAGCCCAGAGCCAGACAGCTCGTGTCATTAAAGCTCTTCCCAGCTCTTAACTCACAACACTAAATGCATGCCCTTAATAATAATGTCGTAGTGAAAGCAAGCCCCACACGACCTATGAACAAATCGAAAACAATCGCCATTATGCCACTAACATTGGGAGTGTGTGAAATGTTTTTACTGTGACATCTGAGACCCGGTGAAGAAAATGCCATTGTGCTTTTTATCTGCTATTGAATCCCTAGTACCTTGCAATTATGGCGAAGTGATGTGTGCAGAGTTAAGGCATTGTCTTGATTCTTACTAATAAGTTGATTAATCAACGTTAGTCACATCACATGTAGGGCATAGAGTTCAATGACCTTTACTAGATAAAGCGATACTTTTGTTACGTTTTATTTCTAAATAGGTATACTTAAGTTCTCACTTTTTTCCACTCCATACAAACCCTCCCGTTTAATAAAAAAAATCCGGGATAGAAGATATTCTCGGGAACTCAAATGATATCAAATTTGTATGTAAATCGGTTTTGCTGTTAATTGTGAAAGCTAACACATCTACAAACACATAGACCGAGTTACTTTCGCATTACGTTACCTACTGATAAAATTGATAAACACTATGGCCACTATATTTGTAATACCAGCTTATCGGGGTCATTGAACTGCAAAGTACCTACTGAAAATGACCAATTCTTTACCTACATTTTGTGAGTAAGGTAAATGTCCCAATGATCGACACTCATGGCTAATAGTTGACACCTATTGTTCAACTCTATTGTTTTGACATAAGATTGAAAATGTTAAGTATAAGGCCAGCGATGGGCACTGGGTTTACCTTACTTCACTAAATTTGTGGGCACATAGACGACAAATACACTATATTACTACGAATTCCATCGATTTTGTATGTAGACGCAGTAGGAATCAGTCCAACGGAAGTCGGTCGCAGATTTCAGTCTGTAGGGTCATTTCGCCGGTTACGCGACCACCTTCGGTTAGCGACCACTTGAAGAACATGGTTTTTTTCAATTGAAGATAACATCAATTCTACAGAGCCTATTGAAACAGTCAGTCGTATGCCTTATTGTTTGTAGTTATGGAATAGGAATTTACAAAAAAAACGTGAAAATATGGTTTCAGTTCTCCAAGTCAGCTAAGTGGTCGCTAACCAGCACATAAAATTAGGTGGTCGCCAACCGGCGAAATGACCCTATGTGGCCTTAAATATTGTCATCAGTCATCACAAATGACAGAACTACAGCAGTCAAATTAAATTAGTATATTTTTACACTTTGATGTCAAAAAATGTACAGACATGACGCTTGACATTTGCACGAAGCCTCGATGAAAAGAGTATAAATCAATAAAATACTTCTATAGTACTTAGATAGGTACTCACAATGTATGCAAATGCTTCATTCCAATGTTCATATGTGCACTCAACCTAGTAAATAAACACATTAGAGTGGCATTGCGCAACTCGTATATCGCGGGGGCTTGCGTAGTTGCGTACGCGCCTGCTCTGAGGTAGCGGGAAAGCCGGTAGCCACAGGTTTTCCACTCCAAAGTACAGTCCCATTCACGTTCCATGTCCTCAGAGCCTTTAATATTTTGGTATCTTTAGTTAGCTTTGTTTCAAATATGTAATCGTAAGTAACGTCCGTTAAAATATGTTAAGTTGAATTTTGACAGTTTTCTATGGGGTGACAGCTGCCGACGCCATATTTAACGTTTACCGGCCTGTAAAGCGTGGTTGATGCAATAGGGAACATTACGCAAAACTCTTCATAGGTGGCGACACTAGCAGCGTTGACATTGTATCTCGTTCCCACTTGCGGTATTTGACAATCAATTGTACATGTGTGTGTGTGAATCCCTATATTCCTATACTGTTTTACTATTAGTGGTAGTGCTGCCTCTGGCGGCAGAACATTGCAGTAATGTTCCCTATTCGAAGACATTCTACTGTTTGTATTGTCATACGTTTAAAGCCGGTCCTATATTTAATCTAATGTTAGAGATTAAGTAGTTAAAGATCTCATATTGAGCTCTAGCTCAATATGTTTCTTGAGCCGTCAAAATGACTCATCTAGATATGTATTTCTATCGTCAGTATGACAAAACTAAAGATATTACCTAATTATTTATTCTCGATTACTCATAGACTGGTATATAAGGAGCTAATCATTAGGGTACTAATACTTTTAGAGCTGATATTTCTCGTCTCTTGGAGTAGACTTAAGTATATAAAACATTTAAAAGATTATGTTAGTTTTGGGTGACATTAACTTCAGTAGGTACGTATTTTTTTTTAAGTCCTGTGTACCCTTTGCTACACCCGCCCTAGCCAATCAGCACAATGAAATCATATTAAAAGCATTTTTTTTAAATTTATATTTAAAGTTAATTGTTTTGACGTAATGCAACGTCTCAAAAAATTTACAAATACAAAATACAAGATTATTTATTGTTCGAATGTGAGTGGTTATAAAAATGGTGTTAGGGTTAGTATTTTGGTTACATCACAATCAGCCAGAGTTTGGCGTACAATATTTTGATTCTCAATATGCATGTCATTGAAATTATGTAATTATTATTTATTGTTATATTAATATCGAATTAAATTATAATAAGGTAAAAAATTAAATAGAAATCAAAGTGTAGCAATGTCAATATATTAATAATAAATCAATGTTATGCAAAAAGGAAAGTGGTCAGAGAAAATAATAAAATTCATTAGGCATTTGTGGTTACAAAGTGTTCGTTAACAGTATAGAACATTCTTAGTAGACACCACTGAAATAGTTTGGTTTTGAAACCTAGACAATCAAAGGATTTCAGGTCATTAGGTTTGCCTAATGACCTGAAATCCTGGTTAAAAATTTTGACATACATGAAAATAATACTTTTTCCGAAATGAGAAGGTACCTAAATTATTAGCACCATATCTTGAATGGCTTGGTTTTAGCGGAAGCGAAGCCCATTTGGCCTTCCAACCCAGAAGGGAGACTACACTTTATCAAGTGATTGGGCAACTTGACTGTAAGAACTTCTGAATGTCAAGAATGGAAGTCAATCCCAGAATCCACTAACAGTCCGTTTCTTTCACAGACAAATGAGATGATACGGCTGCACCTGACGGACAGACATCTACGAGTGATGTTGTGGTGTATTCTGCTCGGCTTGCAGCCTGCGTTCGGCGGCATACTGGACCCCTTCAACTGGGCGAGGTCGGACCGCATTGAAGTCAACATCCCTTGGCTGCCATGTAAGTGGTGTCACGTTGCCGGAATATTACTAATACTAGTGTCGTTACCGTATTAGAAATGTTCTCCCAATCTATTTTTTACTTCTTCTTCTTTGTTTCGAGGTTCCTCAAATAAGAGATGCCAGTCCACCGGCATGGACAGCTCTGACAGTCGCGTCTCGCAGGTCGTGTACCGAGCAAGAGTGTGGGCATGCAAGGCATGAGATGCGCCATGGTTTGCGTTGCTGTATCGCAAACACATGGGTTGAGTTGGCGCGGTGCAGTCTCCGTCTGGCCATGTCTTCTTTTTTTTACTAAACGGCGGCGCTTAATCGCGTATAATTAACTTATTTATTTACCTCTTTGAGAATTCGCGACGTTTCGGATGTGTCATAATCACAACATCCTTGCTCGAGGATGTTGGATACTTGAAAAATAATATACAACAAGCTGAAGTTTTCACTAAAAAGGTTCTCTGTCAGCTTGATGACACGGATCGAGTCACATGACATGCTAACTGACGCTAAGTTTTAGGATGTCCATAAAACCAATTTCTATCTATATGGCGACTGTAAAATGACTACCTGCTGACTTAATTAGTTTGACTTAATTAGTTTTGAGGTAACCCAGTGCTCAAAACTGGTGCATAATAAATCACAAACGTCAGGGGACCGATTTTTGACTTTCGAGCGCTCGAATCTTTCACTCGAAAACTGACAAAAATTACGAAAAGCTCTTTTGAAATAGCGATAGAAAATTGAAAAGCGAGTGGTATTGACCACTAGTATTCCATCATATCGGTAGAAAGTTAGAGCCTGCAATTTTGACACTAATATCGTATATACATTTATTTAATTTTCGAGCGCTCGAAAGTCAAAAATCGGCCCCCAGATCAATTACTGGAGTTAAGGTGTTAAACATTGTAAGACATTAGATCAGGTTTAGACATTAGATGTTAAACATTGTAAGGTGACATGCTAAATCTGGCTTCAGTTCAGCCCATCATTCTGATCAGACTGACGAAAGAATTATCGTGTAACCCTTGTAAATGACAGGAGACTGACCATCAGTCCGCTAGCCCGAGGGTTACATGTCTCGTCAGTCTGACCAGAATGACGGACTGAACTGAAGACAGAATTAGCGTGTAACCGATGTCTAAACTAGGGAATGCAAACCGGTTAACCGGTTAACCGGTAAATTGGCTAAATATGAGGCCGGTAAATTACCGGTAAATTAAAATCAAAACCGGTAATTTACCGAAACACAAATTATAAGTAAAACACAACATTTCAACGATTGTTAATGCTTCATCGTCATGTTTATACCTCAATAACCCTCCTTTTATCATGTAAAAATGTAAATTGAGTAAACTTGTTAGTGTTATTTAGCTTAGCTCATGTAGGATCAAATTAATGCAATCGTTTGTAGAAGCTTCTTAAAATATAAACACGTTCCCGGTGCCGTTCTATAAAATATGAATAATGATCAGTTTGAATAAGTACAATAGAGACGCCTTATTTAACATACTTTAGAGGTATACTTATTATAACAATCCAAAGAAATACCTCTCTTCGTCTTACTGGGAGGGAGAAAAGGGCAAGGAACAGAGGTGTGGTGGTGCTTTTCTTCAAAAAGGGTGACAACACCCTGCTGAAGAACTACCAACCCATCTGACTTCTGAGCCATGTCTATAAACCGTTTTCGAGAGTAATTACAAATCGTCTCGTACGCAAGCTAGATGACTTCAAGCCTCCCGGACAAGCCGGTTCCCGGAGAGGCTTTAGCACCGTAGACCACATCCATACGTTCCGTCAGGTTATACAGAAGACTGAAGACTGAGGAGTATAACCTGCCCCTCTGTTTAGCGTTCACGAACCACGAGAAAGCCTTCGATTTGATCGAAACCTGGGCTGTACTAGTCGCTCCAGTGACGCCAACCCGCCGGCCGGCGCGGTTGACTACCACTACCACTATATCGAAGTATCGAAGTGTTTGTACGAAAACGCACTTTGTCACTCTGACTCCAGGATTTGAACGCAAAACCTATTCTGCCGCAGCGGGGAGTCAGTCAAGGAGATGTTTTTTCCCCAACCTGTTCACCGCTGCACTGGAGGATTTTTTCAAGACTCTGGACTGGAGAAGGCAGACATCAACGACGAGTACATCACTCACCTTCGGATTTCTGAAGATTTAGTAGTCTTGGCTGAGACCATGGAGGACTTTAGTACGATGCTCGATGACCTCAGTAAAATCTCCGAGCGAGTCGGTCTAAAGATGAACATGGATAAGACGAAGATCATGTCAAATGCCGATGTAGTGCCAACTCCGATTACAATCGGACGCTTTACGCTCAGAGTTGTAAACGACGAGACTGTCCAGTTCCAGTTCTGTCGGCTCGGTTTGACCAGTGTGTGTTGCCAGTGATGACATAATATATGGCATCTGAAATGTAGTCGCTCACTATGGGCCTCAATAGAAGGCTAGAAGTCATCCAAAGAGCAATGAAGATGGCTATGCTGGGAGTTTATCTGCGTGATCGCATTAGAAATGTGGCTATCCGCAGCAGAACTAAGGTAACAGATAAAGCCTTATGAATCGCTAAACCAATACCACAATTTGGAACCCCCATGAGCTCCACTCCTAGAAAAAGTTATAAAACCGTTTTTACGAACGCTCGTAGGTAAAATGAACTGTTACTATTACTAACCTTTTCTCTATCCAACTCTTTTTGACCTAGGAATGGTTGGTTATATACACATCTCTTGAAGCCCGTAGAAACATCTATTTAGTGAATTATTATTTTAGAATACTAAGTGGGCTTGTAGTTAGTTTCTGTAGAACTGGGGACAATTCAAACCTACCTGCTAATCCCCAAGGAACGTTTTCAGTTGTGTTTTTTGCCCTCATACTACTGAGCAAGTTTTAAATATGAAAGAATCTGATAATTACGGCATTTACGGCACATGAAAACTATTTATATTATATCATAGCTTATTTTTACGATAAATAAACGTCAAATAACGATACTTATTAGCCAAATTGAATTTACCGGTAATTTACCGGTTAACCGGTTTTGCCTCACTCAAGTCGGTAATTTACCGGTAATTAAATTTGCCCGGTAATTGCATTCCCTAGTCTAAACCTGATCAAATATGAATGGAAATTGTCAAACGAAAACATAATTATTTAAGCATAATTAGATTGTCTGCTCTGAGTGCACTGCGCGAACACTACAAATTATACACGAGATTTAGAAAATAACCTTTTTCTGTATTTCAGTCGAGAACGAAACGAGGTGTTATGATGAACTAGGCTGTCTGAACATCACCAGGAGTTGGTACCACCTCATCCATCGGCCCTTCAATGTGTTCCCGCTTCCTAGAGTCGTTATAAACACAAGGTAATATATTATCGTATATACCTATTTACTACAATACTTGTACTAACTAAGAATAAAATAATTTACTTTCAAAACAAAGTTTTAACCGACTTCAATTCAGTACTCCGCCAAGCCACATGAAAATTTCCAATTTTTTTTTCCAATTTACCACATGAACTGATTTCCGAGAGCAAATGCGTTAATTTTTAACCGACTTCAAAAAAAGGAGGAGGTTCTCAATTCGGATGTATTATTATGTATCTCCTGTTTAAATTCACGGGACAAAGCCCGGTCCTTTGGAAGGCGTGCGTGGGGATATAGATCCAACACGTAGAGGCCCTTTGGAGACGAAGTTTAATGTAATGTAATACACCTGCTAGAACCCATTCACTGGTACATCGGTAGATACCCGTGAACCGGTTCCAACAGGCGTTGGGACTATTGTGGGTTATATGGATAGAGAACAGGTTCTATGGTGATGAGATTTGGGTGGAATATGAAACTGGGCTATTGCAAAAAGGTCCTTATTATTATTATTATTATTATTTTTAAATGTTTGTTACCTCAGAACTCCGTCATTTATGAACCGATTCGTACAATTCTTTTTTTAATTGAAAGTATATGCTTCCAGATTGGTCCCATTGTTTTCTAAACCCCAGTTGGATGATGGGAACCATGAGGAATTGAAGGAACTCCTCAAATATATTAGGCACGCGTGTAGTAATTTCGGTATTTTCTATTATAACTCGTGTTAATTAACCCGGAAATCATAAATTTGGTGATGGTGGAAGTGATGATGAAGACCACAGATGGCTTGTGGAACTTCTCAATGATGTACTTCAAACTATATAAGTACGTCACAGATTCTGATATGATTCCGTTGAAATAGCAAACAATGAAGTGCCAAAGGTAATTTTGAGATCCTTGAGGATTTGACGGAAGTCCTCAAATATTATCGGCCCACATACAGCGATTTGGTTTATTCCACCCAGTGCAGCACTGTTGTGAGGATAGCATAGATTCAAGCGATTACTAGTGATGTGCAGTTTATCGTTTTTTTAGGTATTCGCTTGTTAATACTTACCTCTGTTAATTGAAGCCCCGTCCTCCCCTACAGACGAATTGAGAACCTCCTCCTTTTTTGAAGTAGGTTAAAAGTAAATTATTCTCAGTTGGAAAACTAAGTGCTCAGATTCGTTCTTGTATTGTCAAGTATGTTTCTCTTTTTTTTAGGTTTATTTTATACACAAAGAAAAACCCCACCGACGGTCAGATACTGAACGTGAACGTGAATAAGACTATAGTGAAGTCCAACTTCAGTCCGCGACGACTCACCAAGATGATTATACACGGGTTCATCGACACACCTCTATCCAACTGGGTTAGTCAATAAATACCACATACTTATTAGTTCCTAGATAGTAAGGTAAACGCCCTAGTTGTCGAGGACGTTGCACCAGTGTATGTCATGGTCACTTTATGTCAAAGCAATATGGGTTAAAATCGAAGTAAGAGGATTTTTTTTTCATTCGAATGTAGGTAAGCCATGTCATTTTGGCATATGGTGCCCATGTTATACACTAGTGCACGTCGAGGACTAGGACGTTTATCTTAAAGTCATGTCAACCTGAAGGTCCATTATATATATTTTATTTTATTTTTCAAAAAAACAATTTAACGATAATTAATTATACATTTCCTGTTTCGCCAAACTGAGGCCAGATTGTCGGCGAATGTGCGCTCCTTTCTAACATTTAAACATGGTATACTGGTGAAATCATTTTTGAAAACGGTGATATGGTAGGAAACAAATTGGGTCATTGTCAGTCACAAAAACAAAAATCATCTTTCCGGTGGTCAATAGTTAAGGGCTTTACGCTCACATATAATATGTTTTTATCACATAGAATTATAGAAGGGGCAACGCCGTTTATGCGGATTCAGAGTTCAACCAAAAATTTGGATTTATAGCCCTTAACTTTGGCAATGTCCACCGAAAAGACGCGAACCTAAATCTGACAATGACCCAATTGTGAATAGCTATCTATCATATTATTAATACCTATCTACACGATTGTTTTCATTGACTCGGTGGTTTATCTGTGATAAATTTAATCAGCAAATTAATAGTGATAGATATTTTTTATACCTATTATAAAATCATAATAATTTAGATTGGCTCAACACTTGATAACTGTAATGGCTAAATAGCGACTGCCGATTAACTTCTAGCTATGCTAGAGCAAAGAAAACTGGTATTTTTGCATATTGTTCAAAATGTAGGAAGCCGTGTTCAAATCTTGGTTATCATATAAACTGTAGGATGGGGACTTTTGGTAGCATGCCGTGGTTCTAGAAGCCATGGATCCGTCATAATGTTAAATTAAAAAAAATGTAGTCTATGTCTAAAAATAAAACGTTATATTAGATGTCATGATTTATGTTGTTACTCGTACGTCGTCAATAAACACGTTATAATAAATTGCAATACATTTTATGATAAACAAATCAATATCAATCAACAGTATATTTTGTCATACTACCATTACTATTATCTTACTAATGCACAATTTGTAGGTCTTATAAAATGATTTCGCTTGCGCTTATTCAGGATCAGGCAGCGCCGCGTTACAAAATCCGGTGTGGTAGGTAGTGCGATGGGACTCCCCCCGTACACATTCCATTAAGATGTGGTATACGTCCTCTATCACCCCGCAGTCAGCACAGTAAGGGTTGGTAACTTTTCCCATAAGGAACTTAAATTTATTATTTGGAACATGTCCAGAGCGGAGTCTCAACGCTATTACAACATCTTGAGTATTTGATATAAATTTCAGCTTGATACCTCCACGCGTTCTTGAGATAAAGGGTATTGACAGACAGACGGACGGACGGACGGACGGACATACAACAAAGTGATCCTATAAGGGTTCCGTTTTTTCCTTTCGAGGTACGGAACCCTAAAAAAGGGTAATTGATGTAATTTTAATTTGTCTCGACAGGTGAGCGAGATGAAGGACGAGCTGGTGAAGGCGGAAGGTGACTTCAACGTGGTGGTGGTGGACTGGGCGGGGGGCAGCCTGCCACTCTACACGCAGGCCACAGCCAACACTCGGCTCGTGGGCTTGGAGGTGGCGCACTTCGTCAACACGTTACAGGTGAGAAGGATGAGCTGGTGAAGGCTGACTTCAACGTGGTGGTGGTGGACTGGGCGGGGGGCAGCCTGCCGCTCTACACGCAGGCCACGGCCAACACCCGGCTCGTGGGCTTGGAGGTGGCGCACTTCGTCAACACGTTACAGGTGAGAAGGATGAGCTGGTGAAGGCTGACTACAACGTGGTGGTGGTGGACTGGGCGGGGGGCAGCCTGCCGCTCTACACGCAGGCCACGGCCAACACCCGGCTCGTGGGCTTGGAGGTGGCGCACTTCGTCAACACGTTACAGGTGAGAAGGATGAGCTGGTGAAGGCTGACTACAACGTGGTGGTGGTGAAGTAGATTAAAATAAGGACACTAACTGTAGATTTTTACTCCACTAAATCCACGGCCACATTGGGGAAAATCTCCTCCACTGAGTTATCGCACCTGCTGTGGCCCATTTCACCGAGCTATAAGTTACAATTTAACAAGTTTAAACTGGCAACATTGAGGCGCTCGACATTTGCGTCAACTATTTTTTCAGTGGTTTTACTCTGTTTTTGCGCCTTAGGCCTCCCCAAAACAGCGACATATACTGTAAAAGCCTAAATTCTTAAGTTACACGCAATTTTCAACGCCAACCGACCATGTCGCAATTAACACTATCACTTTGTCTCATATCAGACCGTAGCGAAGCGGTTAAAGCGCATTTACTCCAAAAGTACCTACCTACCTCACGCTGACCAAGTTAATAAATTGAAGGTGAGAAGTATTATGTACTTGAACAATTTCTTATATTGGCTTTTCCAGAAAGATCACGGGTTGAATCCTCTCGACGTCCACATCATAGGCCACTCGTTGGGTGCCCACACGGCGGGATACGCCGGTGAGAGGATACAAGTAAGTAATCCATAAATACAACGACATACTACGATGAAATGGCTAAAACATACCGTCCACTAACAGTACATTTCGTAATCGTCTTTAATACAGCGTGTCAATACTTAGGGCTTAGGAAGAATCACAGGTCTGGACCCTGCCGAACCATATTTCCAAGGAATGTCGACAAATGTGCGCCTCGATCCAACCGACGCGGAGTTTGTCGACGTCATACACACAGACGGAAAAAGCATTTTCCTTTTAGGTAATGCTTGAACGTAACTATGATTGTGAACTCATCATACTTACCACTGGCTTGTATTAATCCATGACGCACATTCGTTAGATAATTACGCATGTAATCCGTTATCAAGTTAACTTGAGGCTTATTTACGTTAGCCGATAGGGCATTCAGAATGCATGCTACCCTGCTTCTATTTTTAAGAAAAGAGAGGAAAGCACGAGCTGCCTACATGAGGGCGACATCGACTAATGTAAATGAGCCTTTAGACTTTAACGCTTGGTTGCTAACTAAATTAAATCTACTAACAATATGGTAACTCATATATATTTAACTGTATATTGTAAATATATATAATATGCTTATTGCTGTTAATTCCATTAATTTCATTTGAATATATATTTTATATGTATTTATCGCATAATATGGTAACTAATCATCCACGTGTTTTATTCACGCGTGCGACAGATTTTGTGTTTATGGCAGGATATGGGATGTCGCAACCCGTGGGCCACTTGGACTTTTACCCTAACAATGGGAAGGAGCAACCGGGATGTGACCTCACTGAAGGCCCTCTGGTGCCCCTCACACTAGTGAAACAAGGTTTGGAAGAGGCATCGAGGGTGCTAGTAGCTTGTAATCATGTTAGAGCTATCAAACTCTTCACGGAATCTATCAACGGGAAGTGTTCCTACATAGGTAAGAAATCGTGATTTGTTAATATTATGAACGAAAATGAGTCCAAAAGGCATTCGGCTAAACTCAATTCAACCAGAAGGTGTTCGAAATCATAAATATTATTTTCCAGGGCATCAATGTCCATCGTACCAACATTTTCTGGACGGAAAATGTTTTCACTGCGGCCACGGCTGTGCGATAATGGGGTGAGCAGACGATAATATTTTATTAAATCCAGAAGTTTGCTAAATGACTCCTATAAATCATGGCACCTAAGATGTTGTTATGTATAAAGCGATTGTAATTTTTTTGAGTTTTTTTATTAAACACACATACACATACACACACTAGTAATTAATGTATCATATTTTGTTCGTATAGTTTCCACGCAGACAGTTCTCCGGGTTTGATAACGAACAAAAACAACCAGTCGGAGAACGAAGTGTACCCGTCTGAGGAACAAGAGACTATCGGAGCTAGGTACTTTCTCAGTACTGGTAAAGAACAACCATTTTGCCGTAAGTACTCGAAATTCAGGGACGAGGATGTGCGTATCTACATGTAATTCATGCGCGTGTAATTCAATTGTCATTTTAAATGTTAACTTCAGTCGTCAGTAAGAATTTAACTTTATTGTTTTAAATTTGACCATTGATTATTTTAATTAAATGATGGCAATATTTAAACACGTACTTCTGCAATTTGACAGTATTTATATAAAGTACCTCCCTCTTCAAACGGTCCCTCCCTCATTTCTGAGGAACGTGACTCTGCCGACGGACGTAGCATAGCCAGTATTCTTCTCCAGGAGTTTCGGTCGGCTGCCTGTTGGAGGGCTGCGTTAACCGGCATTTTAAGATGCTCCGACACCTGGTTGAGCCACCGTTTGGGGCTCCGGCCTCTTGGTCTTTTGTCTTCTACTGTGCCGTAACCGGCCAACCGGTGGTAACCCATCAATTTCTCCAAATTATTAGGACCCTGGCGAGCTATGTGGCCAAATGTGGATAGCTGCAAATCTGTCAATCACCATAAGCTTGGTCTTATTTTTATTTATGGCAAGGCCCAGTTCCTGGCTGGCTCTTCAATTCCAGCCGTAAAAGTAACTCTCCCCATCTCCGCTTCCGAGGAGGCAAACAAGGTGGTGTCATCTGCGTAGCGTAAATTAGAAACGTTGTGTCTTCCTTCTCTTACGTCACCTTCCCATCCTTCGAGGGTCTTACGCATGATTATATACATTATAAAAAATGGGAGATATGTGAAGTACCTACTGTCAAATTTAGTAAATATAAAATAAAGAAATTATATCATAATTTTGTGTTCTAATTTCTTTCAGAACGTCATTACAGGATTGCTATACAACTAGCCAACCCGAAAGGAGCGGAGTCCTGGGTGCAGGTAAAACATCTAATTATTCTTTTATAATTTAAATTAAGTAACTAGTTCCAACTTTATGAATTATGATCTGTATCTCGGCCTACGATTGATCAAAATTGCTTAGTATACTTAGTACCAATTTAAAAAAATAACACAGACAAATAAAATAAAAATTGTGCACCTACTGTCGGAGTGAGATGCTCTCCTGTTGTTGGCATCCATCTCACAATTCAGTGAATAAATTAAGAGGTTTTAAAAAATCTGGTTGCAATAAATATATTGCGAGAAAAATATGTCTATTAGATACGATAATGTTTAAATGCCTACATGGCAGCAGCAGCAGATCTACAACAACGATGAACTCTAAATTAATTCCTTATAAGTACTCTTGTTCCGTGGCAATACATACTCGTGATCTTATTTTTTTTATGAGCTCTTCGTTTGTCTAGATATGGAGGGTGTTCGGAATAACGATGTAGGAACTTAAGGAGGTTTTTATAAATTTAATAAACTTTTTATAACTCAATAAAAAAAACACAGATTGGCCTAAGACATTATAAGGTTCAAACTCTTCCTAATAGTCCAGTGTATCACCTCCTTAAGTTCCTACATCGTTATTCAGAACACCCTGTATTTGCTGCCTACTGTAAAAATGTTATTTTTTGGCAGGGTTTCTTAAAAGTGACGTTATTATCTGACCGAGGAGTAATTCGTGGAATGGATTTGACCCCAAGTAATTACGTCAAGTAAGACCATTCAGTCAATAATTAATAGTAGGTAATCTATGAATAAAAGATTGTAACTGACTTGACTTGTATGTTTCTAGATTAGAACACGGGACATCATTCATGGTTGTCGTCACTCATCCTATGGATTTGGGTGGTAAAGTTAGAAAGGTAGGATTTTTATAATTTTTAGTATAAGTAATCTAAGAAATCCAAAACAGATAACGTACTTCTTGCCTTATCCTTTGAAAATATAAATAAAGTTTTCCACCGGCAATACGGCGAAGTTACCTGCAAGCAACGAAATAGTCTACTTTGCCGATATTATGAAATTTCTCACTTAACCTCTCCTCGTCAGTGGACAAGTCATTTAAAAGGAAGGTGAAACGATTCGTACTTTTGTACTTAAAGATAAAGTTCCGAAAATATTCTTAAGCGGCGTTGATAATGTACAGTCGCCATCACATACATAGGTACACTCTAGGTGTTCAAAAATATCGGCACATGCACCCTAATGCCTTGAAAATAGAGGTGTGTTCCTATGTTTGTGACGTGCTTGTTTGCTCCGATGTATGTGATGGCGACTGTACACGATTCGTGTCTCGTGTAATTAAAGTAAAGTGTGTGCGAGGGCAATCAAATGCTGATGCTACCACACCAATATTGCAATACACCAAATATTGCCATACGTAATGTTGTATTTTTGATGCTACTCTTTAATGAATTAAGGGTGGGTTGCACCGATTTCTGTAATCGTAAGCAATGGTTGCATCTGAATGTATGGAAAGACAGCAGAGGCCCTAGCACGATAGGTTTTATGTCACGTTTTATGTGACGTTTCAGTACATTTTCGCCGTACAACGTGACAATAAAACCAAGTGTGGTTTCCTAGGGCTTCTGGCGGCGCAAAATTTAACGTTGATCGGTCTGTAAGAGTAGCTAAGTTGGTGCCACCAAGAGACATCCAACGGACATTAGTGTCGTTCCAAGCAAAATGTGCCGATTGGTCAGTAGTCAAAATAGACGATTTCTAATTGCATTTTCCTTTGGGTTCCTTCTTTTTTTAACGGCTCAAATAAAATATTGCATTTCTATCCCAGTATGCCTTATTATCAAACATCGACAAAGTCGTACCATTTACCTGAAAGCTGCATATTAATGCTGTCTTTAAACCGTTTACAATAAGTAGTTTAACAATAAAGCACAGCACATCCGTGCCGCTAACAGGTCGTAACTTCGTGCGAACTCTGTAGGGACTTGCGGCCTTTTGGCTGGGGTGATAGTTTAGTGTTTTCGGTGTACCGCGTTAATAATTAGTATCTTTTTTTAATTAAGTGAGCGCATCGCCAACAAACTGCTTCGCAGTTTGGCGAATCTTTAGATTAAATTAGTAAAATTGTATTTTTTTTTGATTCCAAATAAAAAAATAAACATAAATAAAAAACCTTTGTCAAATGTATCTTATTTGGCAGGTGGAACTATCATGGGAATACGACATGAATGTGCTGGAGCCGCGGTCTCTGTGCATTCTGTGGTGCAACGACCGCCTATACGTCAAGTCAGTACTGGTCGACCAGATGGAGCTGCCTAGCAGAGGGTAAGGTTTCCTAGTCCTAGATTCAGCTAGAATGTATACATATATGGCATAAAACACTACTTCACTTCCTCATGACCAGCAAAAAAATTACTGTTATAACATGAGATGACGGCTATTTTCCAGAATGTGTTTCAAGTATCGTTCGACTCCACTCCTAACTCTGAATAGCCACAGAGTTAGGAGTGGAGTCGAACGATACTTGAAACACGCATTTCTCGCATGGTCTTTGACTCGTTGTTTTTCATTATCACTATGCTCAATTCAGGATAAATAGGGTTCCAAACCATTATGCTGACTATAATGTTCGTTTCCCCAGAAAACGCAACGTGGACTTCAGCAGCAAGCTCTGCACGCCGAAGCGAGAATTCGCCGAGATCCCTAACCGAGGCTCGGCCAGTTTCTATGACAACTGCGGCAGGTAGCAGCCCCATGCACAACCGCCGGCTTTTGTTTCATCGGGCTCTCCAAGACTCCACGGTTCTTGACGTCGTCAGCATCAGGCGTAGCTCACCGGTACTTTCAACATCCCAAATGGTGGACAGTTGAAGTGACGTCACCCAATAAGAGCGGATCTTGTGACTTGCAGCCCTGGCCTGGTATTCACAATGCTTACCGAATATGCCTCATCTAAATCCAACCAAGTACCATGAATGACCGTGATATGAACCAGTATAATCATGACCACCGATTACAGCTACGGTTTATAGTTAAACTACATTAAGGACGAGTGGTGAGATGAGTCGAGACAGGTTGTGAATGGCATAGCAGTGCAGTGTGACTGATATAAAAAGTGACGTTCGGGAAAAGGATGTGTGGAGAACCTCAAGTTTCGTTTAATCCGCTCCGTGACTGTGAATCCCAGTGATGATTTAACAGGGTGATTTGAGATTCTAAACCTAAATTATAAATTGTTATTTTTAAAGTTGCTGTTTTGAATACTCGTTTAAAGTAGGATATTTAAGTGAACCTGTTTCAAAGGCACTTATGAAGGGGAAGTTTAATGTTCTTCAATTCTATCTCAAGGAATAAAACAATGTACGTATTTGTTATAATGTACTTCAATCTTACGTTTCTTTTATTTATTGAGAGTTTATTTGCAGAAGGTTTCTGTTGTTTTTGGTTGTTGTAAATATGATTAATGTTAAGTTTGATCAATGGTATAAAAACAAGTAAATACTTACTATATCTATAGGCATTTATACGAAGTAAGTCTGAACAAATGTTATTTATTTAAAGTGATTTTATACTTGCCGAATAAAATTGCTAAATAATATGTATGTTTCACTTCACAGTAACATATACTATTCATAAAACCCCTTTATTCATAAAACTTAACAAATCGTAATAAATAAAATCTGTTTTGTCCTTTTCTCGCAAACACAAATTTCAAAGTGACAGATAAAGACTTTTTAATTTTAACGGCATTTTAGTACAAATAGATTAGTTGGACGTTTATGAAAATTAAGAATACTCGTCAATAGGTGCCGCCTCAGCATAATGGCTTTTGGAACCGACGCAGTTTTTTTTAATGTATTTTTTGAAGTGGATACTTCTTTGCTCGCGTTCTTGTATAGGGGGTACAGTTCAAAATGTATCACGTGACTTCCGGAATAACTTTTTGTAGAGAAGCCTAATCTGATTTAAAATAATTGTTTGTTACATATTTTAATCCTTTTTTATTTGCCATTACTTAGTTGTTAATCACAAAATGGTATTTAGTTTATGTGGCGGACATGAAAATAATGCTGAAATGACCGCCATTTTCAATGTATCGCGAGTCAAATGAGCTATTACGTTAGTCAATGTTGCCATATACACCGATTTATCTGTACTTATATAGATTTTAGTGAATTATTTCAGATATATATTTTACGGGTACAGCCAACAAAGAAGTATCCACATAAACTCAATTAACGGTTGTATCTCCGACACAACCAGCTTTTTTTTGGAGTTTTATGTAATTTCCACTCAGAATCGGGGGCTCTTTCGATCCTGGTAGGACAAAAAAATGTCGCAAAGATATTTTTGCTATTGTGTTACCATATCTAAACCGTAATACTTTGTATGGCGGTAACACAATACCTATATAGGAAAGATCAAAAATGTATGGAAATTTTGGGACACTTTCTTTCTCCTATTAGAATGGAAAGAGATCGTGATTCTGACTAGAAATAACATAAAAGTTACAGAAAATCTCGGAAAAACTGTAGTGGTATTTTTTTTAGAAACGCTCAGATTATAGTATGGTACAGCGTGGGTATTTATGTTATGTTATGTATATTGTACCTACCTACTCGTATTTATGGGTGGGTATTATTAGGTCTTGTGGAGTGTTTACTAAATATTAATACAGGTATAGTTGCCTCCCTTGGTTATCTATACCAACAAAAATAGAAATAGCACCATGAAAATGATGCCTATTGCGAGAAAAAAACTTAAGGAGATGCCTCAACCTCAACTCTTGTAAACATCGCCCGCGTGTAAGGGACGTGTGTTGATGTGGGTAATTTTTAATGCCGTCATTTTAAGGTGGTTCGATTGCCATACAAAGCGTTATTTGACATTCGCAGGCTAACGGCGTGATATTTTAAGAACCTTATGTAACAAATTTTCTTCAATTGGCTTCCCATTTGCGCCAAATTCCCCCTTTCCTAGAATAAACTTGTATAAACTAGATTAATTTGAGAAAAATTGTTTTCCCAAAATATCACGTGACAAACCAATTTCTCAAATTAATCTAGTTTATACAAGTTTATTCTAGGAAAGGGGGAATTTGGCGCATATGGGAAGCCAATTTATGAAAGTTTGTTACATAAGTTTCTTAAAATATCACGCCGTTAGCCTGCGAATGTCAAATAACGTTTTGTATGGCAATCGAACCACCTTAACTTGATTTTCTCTTTTGAACCCCGGGGCGCGCGACACAAGTCGGCTTCCCATACGAACGTAGTTAAGGTCTCATTTAAAAACGGTGTGACTTTGTATACACAATGGTATCCGCCATATTATGTAGGTCGAAAGCTAGTTTCGATTGCTAGAAATTACAATAGAAAAAATATAGAGCAAAAAGAAGTTTACTATGAAAAACTTCTTGTATCTCAATTTTTTAGGGTTCCGTAGCCAAATGGCAAAAAACGGAACCCTTATAGATTCGTCATGTCGTTCTATTGACTGCTGACGGCGTATGTTCCATAAAAATTTGGGCTGACTATGTTAGTCTTGTTTTGGGTACTATGAACTACTTGCACGATTTTTTTTAAATTTTATAAAACACTTTCAACAACCAATTTTTTTGACGGGTTTAGCGGGCTGCTGACGCGTGTTTTGTCCCAATATTCTGCAGACTGATTATGTCCGCATAGTTTGTTAGGTAGTTGTCTTACTATCCACAGACAAAATTTTCAGAATTTATAAAACAGTTGCGACGTAGGCGTTTTCTTAACAAGTTCGGAACCACCCCCACGCCAGTTATCCCAAAAACTGGCTGACTGACGGCAGGCTAATGATGTTCGACCTATTAATGACCTAATATTAAAATACCAGCCTTTATAAAACTGTTGCAGTTTTGGTCCCTCAGCTCTCAGTCTATAAGTGTTTTTTTTTAATACGTCATAAATCGTAAACCGTAACCGTAATTTAATTTATTAAGCGGCGGTTCTACTCGGCGCTTGAAGTGACCTTCAACGACGCGGCTGTATGCGCGCAACTGACAGTATTATGTCGATCTCATTCTAACATATGCTACGGTTTACAAACAGTCGAGTCAAGAAGTCGAAGTTCGCGCATATTTTTGCTTGCGGGACCAAACAGAGTTGAGCGCAACTCAACTCGGTTCGGGTCGGTTCGGGCGTGACTCGGTTTGACTCGACGTGCGAAACCGAGTCGTTACATCGCTAGGCGGGATCCCATTGTGTATTGTGTGTATTTCATGTTCAGCCAGCACGCAATTTTAAAATGAGAACCAAACTACGTTTGTATGGAGAGACGAGCTTCCCGGGGACTCTTAATAAATAAATACATACAGTCATGGCCAGATAATTAAGAAAATGATTTTTTCCCTATACAGTTGCATACAAATATGACTTTTCAAATTTGATGATAATTTATAATGTGTTTGATTAATTTTGTTTCTGATTATACGGATGTAACCGTGTTTAAACAGTATTTAATATATTGCAAAAGAGCTTTTGTAAAATTTAGACTATAAAAAAGACAGGCGATCAAATCAACACTTTTTATAAGTTCATACTTACATTGTTCCTAATTACAGTATGAACTCGTAAAAACTGTCCATTTGACCATCCGTATTTTTTTAAGCACAACTTTTACAAAACTTATTTATACACAGATACCTGACTGCACTCAGAAATAAAATTGGCCAAACATATTTTAAATCATCATTATAGCAACAGCATCCTAAGCATGATAGCTAACAAGCTAGATTGTCCTCTTTTGTGGCAAATGGGTCAGAGGACTAAATATCTTTTGTGTATTCATTATTAAGCTACTAACATTATATCTAAGCCATTTTTCTAAGCCATTTTTCTAAGTTTTCAAATTGATCTAAGCCATTTTGGTGCCCATAAATATCTACGGCGCTAATAATAACTCTAAACATGGAGTTGAGTCAAAATGTTTGCTTTTTTTTCAGTCGGATACTTTTATTTATTTATTATCCACTTGTTATTTTAGGTGGCTGTTTTATCTACATTACTTACTTACATACCAGATCGTAACAACTGATACATACATAGAGGGGATAGTATGCCGGGTAAAAGACAAAGACGTAGTTATAGAGCAGATATTTAATGATTAGGACATCACGGATACCTACTCATGGCAGAAAGTGTAAGAAAATAATAAGTAAAGATTGTAGTTCAGCCTAGCTAGCATGATCGTGTTTATGACGGGCATAGAGCATTATTTGTCCCTTACTAGCAAGTGTGTAAGTGCGAGAACCATAACCACGACTGCATAGTTAAATTATTCTTACAATCAATATTTGACAGCCGTCATCCCGGTACAATAAACGTCAATACATATGATGACATAAATTGTATACTGGGATGACAGCTGTCAAATATTGGATGTAAGAATATTTTAACTATAGCAATTATAAAACTAAGGTAACATCAATAAATGTCATTAAGTCCACATTATTATTAAAATACTATATATTATTAACTTATTTCTAAAACAGCTCAAGAAATTGTAATTAGAAGCACTCTAAGCGATATCCATCCATCCATCGTATGAGCACTAAATATAACATCATTATTTGAGAAAATATCGGTTTTTATACTAATTTTGTAAAGAAGCCTATGTGGTATGAAATCTAGATGAGCTAATGCAATTTACTTTCAAGCACAAGTTTTACGTGCTTCTGAAAGTAATAATGATATACGTAGATACGATTTATTAATATCTTATTGGTCATTAAAAAGCAAACCAATCATACAAATACATAGATTATGGACAAAACTGCTCTACATAATCCACATTCGAATCGGTAAGCTCCATAACCTTAAAAGGCTTTAAATCAAAATGTAAGCAAGTACTTCAAGCAAGTAATTTTAAGGCGAGGCCCAGGCTGAATATGTAGTACCTACCGTAAAATGGGGTGAGTTGGGTCAAACAAAACAACAACAAAAAAACTTTCAAACCTCGATAAAAAACATTTTTACATGTGGCACGGCACGTTGTTTTATATACATTAAAATGTTCCGGCTGTATGAATTTTAGTTTTTACATGATTATTTCTGGTTTAATTTAATCATCTTAACGATAACACAAAGATAGTGGGAAATCCCACCTCACCCCGTAGTGGAGTTAGAGGGGTATAGCAATGGTGTGAGCTGGGAAAATGTATGGCTTTCAGATTAGCTTGCGTCGTTACGCGTTCCTTCCCACTCTCCGCTCATATTTATCGCTACCCGCAATCCTGGTTCCACTCCAGGCCATATATCTTTCACCTCTCACTTCTACACACTCCACTTTTTTTTAATGTTATAATTTAGCTACTCTGTGTTGCCGCAAGGTAAGAAAATATGTCTAAAAGTATAATAAAATTACTTTTAGAGCAACCTGACCCAGAAAATCAAAGTAGCAACTGAACATATTCGCGTCCCTCTCACCCCATTTTACGGTATTTGAAGGGTCCACGGAAAGAACAGTAACGTCAATGTTATTTTGAAAAAAAATTACAGACATGTTCTCTCCGTGGGCCCTTCATTATCGATATTATTGTCTATCGAGGGAACTTTAAGTAGACCCAGAAGTTACTCGTCTAACCATTATGTAATTTCACTATTTTGGAACTTCTATTTGCTAATCGAACACATTAAATTCCGTAAGTACATAGCAAAATGGAACCAAAAATACCACAAATCAGCCTGAGCGGACTTCCACTTCATGAAAGCTGGTGCCTGACATGTACTTGCTGAAATGTAGGGAGATAAAGGAAATTAGCTCCAGTCATGATAACGATTATATTCGAAGACAAAGCCTGTCAGCTGACAGATCACTATACCAGCAAATAAAGAGGTTAACATAAATAGGTGCTTACCTACACTACACCTCCACTCTTATTTAGCTGACCACAACATAAGGTACAAGAAACTACCATGACGTAGAACAAAGTAACAAACACTGAAAGCTAACTAAGTATGTTAAATAAAGTAATACATCGTCATGACTTATAACAAGGCGGATTATTCAATCTACATTGACGTACAGGTCGCGGTGGGGACATTAAGGCTCTCGGCGGGCTCGATGCCCCACCCGAAGCTAATGGCTCAGGTGTGACCGCAGCCGAGCTAGTAGAGGGCTGCGTAATAGATGGCGCACCCGGTGTACTGTCAGCCATCGTGGTGGTCAATCCTGACCTAACGACCCCAGAACCGGCAACGATCGATGATCGAACCTCTTCTACTAAAGGTGGGCCGCTCTCCTGACTGCAGGAAGAACTTGGGCATATCAAAGAATTCCTAGTTCTCCGCTTCAATTGATCCCTGTGCCTATGTGCTGACTTACCCTGCTCGTCTAATACTTGGTAATCCCTAGAACCTAACTGCTGTGTAACCTCACCCGGAACCCACTTCGTCCCTCCCTGATACTGACGCACCCACACTTGTTGCCCGGGCACATAAGCGGGCTCCAACGTGCCACCACTGTTCCGTTCCTGTCGCTTTTGTGCCATACGAACATTGGATTTACAGTCGGGCCTCAAAGCGTCCAATTTCGTGCGAACCTGCCTACCTAACATAAGCGCTGCTGGACTTACTCCCGTAGTACAGTGCTCCGTATTCCTATAATATAGTAAAAACGTATTTAGAGCTAAGTTAACATTAATTTTTTGTCGTACTGCTTTACGAATAACCCGCTTCACCGTACGTACTCCATTCTCCGCGGCCCCATTCGACGCCGGATGGTACGGTGCGGCAAAAATATGCTCTACCCCCTGCTTCTTCAAAAAGGTAGCTAATTCCGCACTAGTGTACGGGGGCCCGTTATCCGAGACTATCTGTTTCGGTATTCCCCACCGCGCAAAAGTCTCGCTCAACTTTGCGATAGCATGTTGCGCTGCCGTGCTGGGAACCTCGAAAACCTCTAACCATTTTGAACCTGCGTCTACCATTACTAAATATAACCTTCCGAAGAGTGGCCCCAGGTAGTCCAGATGCACCCGCGACCAAGGTTTGTTAGGCCAAGGCCACAGACTCGGTGCTTGTCTCGGCGGCGCATCCGCCTCCGCGGCGCACACGGCGCAGGAGCGGCACAGACCTTCAATGGCCTCGTCGATCCCTGGCCACCAAACGTAACTCCTAGCCAAAGCTTTCGTTTTAACAATACCCATATGACAGTCGTGCAACTCGAGTAAAACCTTACTACGACAAGCGTCCGGAATAACGACTCTATGGCCCCACATAATACAGCCCAGTTCTTCATATAGCTCCTCTTTACGAGTAAAATAAGGTTGCATGGTTTTAATATCATTTACATCCGGCCACTGATCTCTTAAATACCCTAATATACGACTCAAAGCCGGGTCGCGTTGTGTATATTTTTTAATAGTATTATATTCTAACGCCAATGCGTCCTGAGCGAAGTGCAAGTAAGTCTGTTCCGGAACTTCACGAGAGTCCTCACTAGTATTCCTCGTCAACGGTAGACGCGACAAGCCGTCCGCGCCATTCAGTTTGGTATTTACATATTCTATGTCGTAGGTGTACGCCGATAATTTAATAGCCCACCGTTGCAAACGACTAGCTGCCATAGTAGGAACGCCATGTTTAGGTCCAAAGATGCTGACTAATGGTTTATGATCCGTGCGCAAAATAAAACGCCTCCCATACAAGTACTGGTGGAGCTTTTGTAAACAAAAAACAATGGCTAGCGCCTCCTTATCAATCTGCGAATAATTTTTCTCCGCATCTGTTAGAGATCTCGACACGTAAGCAACCGGTCGCTCGATTCCTCCCCTTCCAGGTTGGGTGAGCACACCCCCTACTCCTCGACTGGACGCATCACAGGTCAGGATCAGTTGTTTACTCGGATCATAATGCACCAACACATCTGCCCCTGTTAGAATA
Source organism: Epinotia brunnichana (assembly GCA_963854355.1). NCBI lineage: Eukaryota > Metazoa > Arthropoda > Insecta > Lepidoptera > Tortricidae > Epinotia > Epinotia brunnichana. The sequence goes on along the minus strand of OY977941.1, from coordinate 11,203,154 downwards.
TTTTTGATTGCACGAAACGAATTTTCACAGTCGGTACTCCATTTCCACGTAACGTTTTTTTTTAGCAAGTTGTATAGCGGAGCTAACACTGTACTGATATTTTTGACAAATTTTGCGTAAAAATTTACTAACCCTACAAATGACCGGACTTCACTAACGTTGCTGGGCGTTGGAATTTTCGTTATCGCTTCGACTTTACTAGGGTCTACTTTTAAGCCTTCCTTGGAAACAATATACCCTAGGTACTTGACTTGATCGACCATAAACAGGCACTTCCCTTTCTTAAACCTCAACCCGTGCCTATGCAACCTGTTAAATACCCGCTCTAACGTCTCCAAATGCTCCTTCTCCGTTTTTGTTGCGATGATAATGTCATCGAGAAAGAACTCCACATTAGGAATATCGTGTAACAGGTTTGACATAACGCGCTGGAAGATTCCTGGGCTAGACGATAATCCAAATACTAAGCGATTATATCTAAACAGGCCTCTATGAGTATTAATAACCGTAAACTCTTTACTCGCCTCGTCTAATTCCACTTGATTATAGGCCTGCGAGAGATCTATCTTAGAAAATACTTGCGCGCCGTTTAGCCCTACCAGTAAGTCGTCTATCCTGGGCAGCGGAAACCTGTCCACTTGTAAGACGGGATTCAACGTTATCTTATAGTCAGCACATAAACGTAAGCTACCATCCGGTTTCCTTACGGGAACTAAGGGAGTGGCCCACTCTGAAGTGTCTACAGGCTCGATAATACCTTCTCGCAGCATGTCGTCAAGCTGCTGGTCGACCTGATCCTTAATCGCGTACGGCAGGGGGCGCGCCCGACAGTACACCGGCGCGGCACCTTCGCGCACCCGCAACGTTGCCTTACTGCCCGTAAACCGCCCGAGTCCGTCGCTAAATAGCTCCTTATACCTGTCAATTAAAACCGATACATTACAACATTCCGTCTTCGAGTTTGAGAACTCGTTAATATTAATACTTTTGAAAGTTGGAGTATTAATACCTAACTCGGCTAGCCAGTGCCGACCTAAAAGTGAAGTTGACCCCCCGTCGACCACAAATAACTCTAAAGCTTTTGCCTGACCCTGGTATTTAACCACCGGCTTGATAATACCCAAAGGTTTAACCTTCGTGCCATCATAAAATCTGAAAACCATGTCAGACTTACTGATCGGCCTATGCTTAAAATACTTCAAGTAAGTACTCTTGCTTACGCAGGAAACGGCCGCTCCTGTGTCGATTTCCATTACTATCTTTACATTATCGATATCTAAATCAATGCTCACCGGTTTGTAACTGTTCAAGCACAGCTGATGAAGATCGCCCTCTAGCTCATAGTCCTCAACCAGGCTGTTTTCACTAGACTCCGCTGTTGCCGATGCTTGCAAGGTGTACACGGCCGAGCGGCCCTTTCCTCTGCCGGCCGCACCCGCTCGCTCCGGACAGACTCGTTTGAGGTGGCCTTTATTACCACACAAACGACACACGAAATTCTTAAACCTGCAGCCAGCGTTGACATGGTCGGTTGCCCCGCAGACATCGCACAGGGCTGCATTGCCCCCGCGCCGTGTCGGTGTCGGCCCCGCGCTCCCGCACTGGCCGCGTCCTCGCAGCGCGTGCCCGGCCCTTGCTGCCAGCGCGTGTACCGCGCCCGCACCCTCTTTCAGGACTCCGACGCTCCCGCTCGGTCCCGCTTGCTCCACGACCGCCGCATCCCGCTCCGCTGCCTCTAAAGAACCGGCGAGCCGTATGGCACGTTCGTATTCTAAGCCGTCCTCCGCAAATAACCTTTGTCTGATAACGTCATTATTTAAGCCGCACACAAACTGATCACGCAAATTTTCCTCAAGTCCCGAAGAAAACTCACAAAACTTGGCCATTTTCTTCAGCTCAGCGATATACTGAGTGATACTCTCATCTACGTTCTGCCTCCGTTGACGGAAACGGTATCTTTCCGCCATTACCGAGCGCTTTGGCTGTAAATGTTTACTAAGAGCCTCGGTTACTTGTTTGTAGGTCAAATCCGCCGGTTTCTTCGGGCTAACTAGATTACTTACTAATTCATATGTTTCGTCACCCACAACGGCGATTAACGTAGGCAACCACAAAGTCTCGGCGATTGTGTTCACCTTGAAGAACATCTCTAACCGCTCGACGTACAACGACCAGTTGCCCGTCGCAGCGTGAAACTCACCGATTTTACCGATCGACATTTTTTTTTCGCTTTACTCCCGCTCAAAATTAATCCCTAATCCTCGTTCGCCAATGAAATGTAGGGAGATAAAGGAAATTAGCTCCAGTCATGATAACGATTATATTCGAAGACAAAGCCTGTCAGCTGACAGATCACTATACCAGCAAATAAAGAGGTTAACATAAATAGGTGCTTACCTACACTACACTTGCCAATTTATTTAGTTACCTTAGAATCACTAATAAATTCCTACAATTGAACGAAACAACGGCGGATTATCTGGAGCCAAAAGGTCTGCAATCATGAATATAAATTCAATAGATTTTACGAAATTCAACTCATCATTTGCGTATATAGAATCTAAGATCTATCGTGAACGTATTCGAACTATAGTGAAACATATTTAGAACTAGCTGTTGCCCGCGACTTCGTCCGCGTAGAACTTATACTTAGAAAATATAATGCAAACAAACTTCTACTTACCATCTTAAGGGATGATTTCCGAGGCAAAAACTATTCTATATCCTTCGAAGGGTCTCAAATTATCTCTATACCAAATTTCATCTAGGTACATGGATTTTATCCAAACTTTCACCCCCTATTTCATACCCTTAGAGAATGATTTTCGGGATAAAAACTATCTAATATCATTCTTCGGGACTCAAACGACCTTTATACCAAATTTCATCTAAACGGGATTCATCCAAATTTTCACCCCCATTTCACCCCCTTAGGGAGTGATTTCCGGAATTACAACTATCCTATGTCCTTTCCCAGGACTCAAGCTATCTCTTTACCAAATTGTATTAAAATGGGTTCTATCCGAATTTTCACCCCTAATTTCACCCCCTTAGGGGATGATTTCTGGGGTAAAAACTATCCCATGTCTTCCCAGGACTCAACCTATATCTACACCAAATGTCATCAAAATAGATTACATCCAAATTTTCACCCCCCCCCCCCCCCTTTCACCCCCGTAGGGGATAATTTCCGGGATAAAACCTATTATATGTCCTTCCCCGAGACTCAAACTATTTATATACCAAATTTCATCTAAATCGGGGCAGCTGTTTAAGTAGCTCCATACAAATTTCCACCCCCAATTTCAGCCCCTCAGATATAAAAACTACCCTTTGTCCTTCCCCGGAGCTCAAACTATCTGTACACCAAATTTCATCTAAATCGGATCAGCGGTTTAGGCGTGAAGAGGTAACAGACAGACAGACACACTTTCGCATTTATAATATTAATATGGAAGTATGGATTATTAGTATGGATAGTATGGGTTCTTTCCGCTTGTCTTCCAAATAGAGGTGTAGCTGTAGACTAACTTCAAAAGAAAGAAGAAACGAAAAACTCATTCAAATATCTCAAAAAATTACGAAGCTACAACCGTTTTAATGTCGCTTGTTAGAGTGAGAAAACGATCAGGGACCGTGACGTCACGATCCTCGAGCTTCATAGTAAAAAACAATCGTTTCATTATAAAGGTGCGTTTTGCGGAAAAGAGACGCAACAAACCCCCTCTTCAAACTTTATACCCTTTTAACTTAGTGATTACCTATACGAGTATAGCCTCTTGCGTTGTTTTTTTTCGAGATAATACAACATTATGATTACTTTGTTTAGTGTCTACATCCCTATTTTCGATAAGATAAGATAAAATAAGATTTCTTTATTGTCAGAACTGTGTACATTTAGTTGTTTTGGGTAAAATAAAGTCCAACAGCTTGCCCATTTCGGACGTACAATATTAAACTTAAAGCTAGTCAAATATACTAAAACAATAACAACAATAGTATTTCCAAATAATTTTAACCATATTCACACATAAAATATTAATTTAGATCTATCCGACATCCGTATTTTCTTTTAAACCACGAACTTCGGAATTCGAAAATATTCGGGTATCTCTCTCTATCGCACTAACAAATGACAGGAATGCAGATATACGAACTTCGAGTTTCAGTTTTCGTGGTTTGGCTGAATACGCAAAGAGCGCGCGCGCGTGCCATTCAAAAAAACCAAGTTTATATTGTTCGAATTTGTTGTTACATTTTGTAGAAATTACGCCTTAATTCGACATTTGCGCATATAGGTTCGCATATCAAAATCGATTAATTTTATATTTGCTTTTGGTACCTATGTGTCTCGTCAATGTATATCGTAGACGGGATTAAAATTATTAATAGGCGAAAGAAAGGCAAAGAAATTCCGCCATTTTGTCCGTAGTATTTCTTATTAGTCTGTGATTTTGACGTTTCTTTTAGCTGACAGATGTGGCGGCGGTATACTTTAAGAATAATAAATGAAAAATTAAATTAAGTCGTATATTACGGAAAATAAATTAATGGTCGCAGTCGGATAAAAACTATCCTAAGTTGCAGCTGGAATAATAATGTACCCATATAAAATGTTTCATATTTTTCCGTCCATGGGATGCTGAGAACATTCGTACCACAGAAAGCTTAGTTTCAAACTGGCTGATTCTTTTTTTAATTTAGAGATTTATTATAAGTGGAGATAAATAGATAGAAGATAATGAAACTCCCATTCAAATATCTCAAAAAATTATGAAGCTACATCCGTTTTAATGTCGCTTGTTAGAGTGAGAAAACGATGAGGGACTGTGACGTCAATATACTCGAGCGTCATAGTAAAAAACAATCGTTTCATATGAAGGTGCGTTTTGCGGAAAAGGGACAGAACATACCCCCTCTTAAAACTTTGGACTCTTATAACTTAATCATTACCTATATAACCTCTTGCTTTGTTTTTTTCTCCATTTGACTATATTTATTTTAAATTCTTTTTCGAGAAAATACATTATGATTATTTACCATATTTTCGATTCCTGAGCTATAACCACGAACTTCGGAATTCGAAAATATTCGGGTATCTCTATCTCTATCGCACTAACCACACTCGAGTGACAGGGATGCAAATATATGAACATTAAGTATCGGTTTTCGTGGTAGCGCCGCAGGTACTGAATGCGCCGAGCGCGTGCCATTGTCATTCAAAAAAAACAAATTCGTGTTAATTATATTGTTCAAATTTGTTGATTTCATTTATTGAAATTACGACATAAAACGACATTTGCGCATATAAGTTCTCATATCAGAATCGAATATTTTTTTATAGTTTATATTTTAGCATTTGTCTCGTAAAGGTCTATCGTAGACGGGATTTAAATTATTAATAAGTGAAAGGCAAAGCAATTCCGCCATTTTGACGAAAATTTGACGGTTCTTATAGCTGACAGTTGGAGCAGCGTTTGATTTCAATAAAAATAAATGAAAAATTAAATGAAGTCGTATATTTCGGAAAATTAATTAACTGTCGCAGTCGGATAAAAACTATCCTAAGTTGCAGCTAGAATAATAATGTACCTATATAAAATGTTTCATATTTTTCCGTTCATGGGATGCTGAGAACATTCGAACCGCGCAAAGCTTAGTTTCAAACTGGCTGATTCTTTTTTTAATTTAGAGATTTATTATAAGTGGAGATTAAGGAATTCAGGGGTGTTATTCGCTACGCGTTAATGCAGCTCACCCCGCCGGTCACTCGTTACGAAACTAGACCTCTACCTACGCTTAATTACTACGCATCGCGTTGTCAAGGTATAATTGTGGGTGAGCGTTGAGGTGAGCTTAAAATAATTTACAGAATAATTAGGGGGGCTTGACGCTATTCGGAGGCAAACATCCTGAAGAAGAACTCCTGCAGGCTTCGAAACCTCCGGGCGTCGCCCGCAGTGACAATAATGTAAGTCTAACCGTTTAATAATTAGATTTTTTTTTTAAATCATGAACGTAAATAATATTGAATGCGCATACATTAAGATAATTTATATTATAAAAATAGTATCACACGTGTAGTAACTAAGTATAACACGCAATTAAAGCAAAAATAATCTACTCAGTTGGTAGTGTCAGCAGCTGCAATTACGGATGTGCCGATGGAAAGTTTCATAGGTTTTATTCTGCAATTTAATAGGTAAAGTTCGGAAATTTCTCTCATTTTTGTATGGGAATTGAAACTTTCCATTTCCAACATGGAAATTCCGTACCTGAGAAGCATAAAACTGTAACTCTTATACACCATGTATAAGAGTTACAGTTTTATGCTCCTCAGGTACATACATTTCCTTAATTCCTTGTGACACTTTCTAGAAAATTCCGAGTACTTAACCAACTTTTTGGAAACTTTCCGCAATTCGCACATCACTAACTGCACTTCTGACTGGCCTGCATAAATCATCATAAATTATCAATGTTATCATCAATGATAGCACAGTGTGACAAGAGCCACCATTTTTGTGGGAATTCTGTTAACGATGAAATCCTGCAGATTAAACCATTACGAAGCTAAGACTAAAACTCCCGATCGCCAAATCTTATTCGTTTTTGAAATATATTTTTTTGAAAGTCGGTGAAATTTTACCCGGATATACTTAGACGTAACCTTCAAATAAGATGAGTACTATCGTAAATACAGAGAAAAAGTTTAAACAAAACTTTAAGCCATACTAATATACTGTTTAACAGATTAACTGGCAAAGTCTTAAGTCATAACATCATTAATTTCGAATATATAGGCCAATTTAGTAATTTTAGTTTTATTTTTTTTCCCAAGAAAGTCCATCATATTATTAAGCAATTTTGATAAATTTTATAGCTATTTAGTTGTTATATATGGCTGATTTTTTTAATCAAATAATTCCGTGGATTATTGGAGTTAACACATTTTGAAAAAAATTGTAAGGGTTGTCACAATACCCGGATATAAACTTAGAAGTAAGCCTATATTGTTATTATAAAATAAACTGGTCTTAATCGCGTTAATAGTAAAATTTTATTATATAAAAATTACATTTATACAATGGGGAATGGATGAAAATTTTAGAAGTGCCTGATTTTTTTTGGTGTTAGGAATAACCTTCATTAACACCAGAAAAAAATTACAGACTTTTCAGGTGCGTCAATTATTTTTGAAAAATATAAACAGTTTCCTCACTTACGTTTTGGGTTTAGGACGGCGAATGAGACATTTTCCTTGATTTGTCTCATATTACATCATTTTAACACTTAAGTACATATTGTATATGAGTGCACTTAATATTTTACGCAAAATAAAATAAAATCAATGTATATCAATATTTCCTTTAATGAAAAATTATAATATAATTTATGAGTTTATTAAATGTTTTGACTTCTATTTACAAATACATATAATAACTCTCAATAGACTTATTTTTGCGAACTAGGTCGGGATTATACGCGGTGTTGCACGGGTCGTGCCGATCACAGGTTATCATCTATCATGGCGCCTTCGAGGCGGTATGCCTATTTCACCAGAAAATTATCTAACTCGTCTGGCTTAAAGTGACGTTTGCGAAGATTTCAGTCAAAAGGATTATTTAAAGTAAAATAGACCGTACCACCATTGTCCATTATATACTAACCCCAATAAACCTTTTTGGCTATCCTGCCATAGGTACGAGTAATATATATATTTCAGTACTAGCTATTTGCCAACTGTAAAGTGCATCAATCACATCAAATGTGGACAAATAAGTAAACGTTGTCGAATTAAATATACAACTTTTCGCTTTCCTCGTAGTCGTACAGCCGTTGTCAAATATATATTACAGTTTTGCACCCTAAACCATTGTTATAAGGCGTAAAACGAACCTAATTTAGACATGTTTTTGACATCGGTTGTATCTCACCTCACAATTCCCAATTTCATTGGCCCAACAGTCATTAAAATGAGGTACATTATAATGTTTACCTGCCTTATATTAGTAGTACTTAGATACTCGTCCCACAACATAAAATTATTTTATAAATTAAATCATTTGCCCAGCTAGCACGATACGTTTTATCGTTCTTTTACGTGACGTTTCCGTACTTTTTCGCCGTAAACGTGACGATAAATCCTATCATGCTAGGGCCTTTGGCGTCTTCATTTACGGCATTGCCCATATAGCTGATCTCGCCAGTATAATCCGAATCCGAACCCGGGCACTCCTCGGAGTTTTTCAAACACTGACTTCGGCGGTCACATTATTTTCAAAAGATACTCCTCGTCATCCTCCTAGAGTTTTTCCAGTACTGCTCAACCGAGCCAAAGGCTCCACTCTGGCATCCTAGCATAAATTATATACATTTCAATGATACCTGCATGTTACCAACGACTACGGGGGTAAAATCTGTTGAAACGCTTCAAGAAGTGCCCGTCAACACCAACCATTCAGAATAATAAATGCTACTCATCAGTCTTTGTCTTTACCTACACTCTAATCCTTCTTCCTAAGTCTAGCGCTCGCAGTCTCCAAGCACTGCTGCCATTGGGTCACTTCCTCTGGGAAAGTCTTCATGGTATCCGCAGCAGGGACATCCGCCATCGCCGCCGGTAAATCGAGACCCACTATGTGCGTTCGGGAGATAATAATAGCCCGTACAAAATTGTCCTTCAATGTGATGAACTTCTGTTCCAGGAAGATTGTATTTTCGTCCCAGCAAAGCATCTGTAAATGGAAGAGCTTAGTTGATATGGGCCTTTTAACAACAATGACACTTGGATCATGGAGACGTTGCGGTCTTGAGATGTCAAAAAAAGTCATGGAGGCTTTGCCGTTACGCTCATTTTGTGGAGCATATGTGTGTCCTGGCCCCTGTTGCACAAGGACCTGTAAATTGTACCTATTATAAACAGCTATTCAACTCCTTTTTCTAGAAAGTGAATTTTAATAGTAGTTTATGTGACTGTACATAATGAAGGCCATTAAACACGAGTGTGGGTTTATGAAACGAGCCGAAGGCGAGTTTCATAATAACATCACACGAGTGCTTTAATGCCTAATTATGTACAGTTACATACACTAATTTATCTATCCACATATCTTAAGCCTCCATGATGCATTCAGGAGCCGCTAATTATGACCGGCATCGCGGCGTTGTTTTCTGGCAGCTGTCATAGTTTTTTTTTAATTCAGATACAAACTAGAGTCGGATCCAACTAATCCAACTATCATATCGTTCGATATCTTACTTACGTGCGACATTTGTCAAATTTGGATGCAAATTGACAATTCATTTCGAACTAAACGTCATCTCGACTGATATTAGAATAGATGTTAAATCAAATTTCTTTGTTTTTCAGAGACGTTCGAAATTTGAATGAAATAATATTATCGAAATCGATGTTATTATCTAGCAATAATAACATTTTCACAGATAAGAAATTTGTTCTAACAAAACTGTCTATTTTTATAGAGGTCATAATGTGCGGTTCTTGAACGCATCATGGAGGGTTTATGATATTTGGATAGATAAATGTATTTAAATTTAGTAAATTCTCCAATGTTGTTATGCAAATTGTTAATAATTTGCATAACATTGTTTTCGTTCTTATATTTTTTTTTATAATTTATTTATTGATAAAAACGTTTACATGACATTACAGTTTGACAAACCAATGCGTCACAAAACTTAGACTAACAATTAATAGTACATTTCATCAGAGGCCGGGAAATCACGGATTTCCGGCCAATTAGGTATAGAGCGAGGCCGGATAGAAATACGAGGCCGGGAATCCGTTTTCACGCCGAGGCATGTATAGTGCTTTTTACAAACATGCAATGAAATAAATAAATAAAAATCCTCAAATCAAACTAATGTTCATGGCTGAATGCCGTGATGCTGTGCCACAAATAGTAGAATGAAAATTAAAAAGTTATTTTGCAGGCCTAGGCCTGAAAAGTTGTATGAAATCCCATTTCAGGCCGCCTCAAGATGCTGCGCCCGAAAAAGGATACTTCCGAATCTATTATAAGGAACGTAAAGAGAATATTTCATTGCATGTTTGAGAAAAAATATATTTCACAAGAACAAATAACAAACAAATTATATTGGAACAGTAGAGCACCTAGCATCCATCGCCTCACAGAATATCAAGCACTCACTACATACTCGTACTGCCGCCCATCGCGACGCAAACAAGTCACACTCTGGTGTCGATGCCAGGACCGCATTGAGCAGTGCGCGGGCGTTCCTACACGACACGGTATGCGCCGGCGGCATGGCCAACAGGTCGCGTCGTCGTGGTCTGAGGGCTATCCGTGGGACATCCGGGAGTCCCGGACCGGGACATACATACAGTCGCACGAGACGCTCTACAAGTTCAGGACAGTCCGACTCACCACGCAAGGCTCGACATGCCGTAATCAAGAGTTGATAACTCCGTCTAACCTCCAAGGAGTTGTACCCAAGGGAACCAAGAACATACTTCGTTGGGTATAGATAGGTATGGGTAACAACCGAATATTTTTTTATTGTCGCGTATGTAGCTTCACTCGACTGGCCTCACCTTAAAAATGCTTTTTGAACCTTGTCAAGAAGAAGGGCATACGTCGATTCGTAGGGGTTCCATACGATCGACGAAGTCGCCAGCTTACTCCTTACTAAGGCATTGTAAACCATTTTTATGGCCACTGGGTCATGAATAGCGGAGATTTCGGATTACGAAACCAAGTCTTCGAAAGCAGCTCGTGGCAAGTGAAGAAATATGCTTGTGAAAAGTGAGCCCCGTATCCACTCACACGTCTGGCTCCAAAACCAATATCATTTTTTAACCGACTTCAAAAAAAAGGAGGAGGTTCTCAATTCGTTTTTTTTTTTTTTTTTTAATGTTTGTTACCTCAGAACTCCGTCATTTATGAACCGATTCATACAATTATTTTTTTAATTGAAAGTATATGCTTTCAGATTGGTTCCATTGTTTTCAAAACCCCAGTTGGATGATGGGAACCATGAGGAATTGAGGGAACTCCTCAAATATATTAGGCACGCGTGTAGTAATTTCGGTATTTTCTATTATATCTCGTGTATTTACACCCGGAAATCATAAATTTGGTGATGGTGGAAGTGATGATGAAGACCACAGATGGCTTGTGGAACTTCTCAATGATGTACTTCAACCTATATAAGTACGTCACAAATTCTGATATGGTTCCGTCGAAATAGCAAACAATGAAGTGCCAAAGGTAATTCTGAGATCCTTGAGGAATCGACGGAAGTCCTCAAATATTATCGGCCCACATACAGCGATTTGGTTTATTGGTCTAAAAATCAACGCATCTGCTCTTGGAAATCAGTTAATGTGGTAAATTGGAAAAAAAATGTGGAAATGTTCATGTGGCTTGGCGGAGTACTGAATTGTAGTCGGTTAAAACTTTGTTTTGAAAGTAAATTATTGGATATTATAGTTGCCTTGGACGTCTGAGTGGGTATCGAAAACTACGCCCAGATCCTTGACGGAGAAGACACGATTTATTATCCTCCTAATAATATTATCCTCTGTGTAATTCGTATCTGTTACACACATACTTATACAGGAAATAACTGTATAATCTAACCAGACAGAAAGGAAATATTCGCACACACAGGACCACACCACAACAACCACACCACCACAACCACATCACCACATTATTATAGTCGTTAGGGAGACCAGGAAAGAGAGAGAATGTGACGGCCTGAGCGACGAAAACGGCTGCTAAGTCCGCCACTTTTTTATCCTGAAGACTCCCCCAAAAACAGAGAGTAGGCTTCAACGTCTCCTGGACAGCTTAGCGTTATTCCGTTTGCATCCTATTGGAGCCCCAGGTATGCCTGCTACCTAATCCCAAGTATTAGTGCCTAGTTTCGCCTTTTTGGGATTACGAGATTCGTCAAGTGAGTGGGCAACTAGACTGTTAGAACAGCGAGAAAAACATAGAGGCCGTATAGGGGTAGAAGTCTGTAGGTATGTAAGAAGTTAACGAGTTCTACGTGAACTCGTGAGCAAAAACTAGCATCTTTATGTTAATTCTAGTTACGTACCTACACGTTTGTGGTTAGATTCAACTGCTGCAAAAAAACAACTACCTATTTAATGTGTGTGCCGACGAGCCGGAGTTTATGAGATAGGCTATTGTAAAGATTACACAATGTGCATATCTCCGCCTTAAAATAATAATTGACATTGGAAAAACTAACCTTGGTCTCGATTTTGTAAAGACGAAATATTCCAAGGGGCCTCCTGTACCGAATGGTGCTGGCACCCATGAGAGCAGCGCCCTTTACCGCCTTGAGCTTGCTGTAGAGGCCCGTACGGTCATAGAAATGGATCCTAGAGAAGTCCAGTGCTCGGACGTAACGTGCGTTGTTCATGTGCGTGAAGAAGATGTCGACGTCTCTGGTGGTGCAGATACCTTGAAATAAAGAGTGATAGCTATTTTGTATATGTCCGTCCGTAATACGGGTAGGAAGGCATCAAATTATCGCAAGACCCATTTCTAAAAGGCGTGCGGAATAAGCGATAGGAAGAGCCTGTTGGTCAACTTCTTAAGCACTTTGACATCACGCAATATATACGACCCAGGTTCCAAGAAGCAGTCAACTGTCTGGGTCTTCCAAGATGAGCCAAAACCGACCAGTCATACGCTCACGGAGCACTTTAAAAAAACGGTTGCCTCGTTTGTGGCAAAGAATGGTCACGTCGCCACTATTGTACTAGAAGATCGCAAGACGGTTAACGCTGATTGGTATACCACTGTTTGTTTGCCACAAGTCATCACAGAGTTTCGAAAAAACAACTCAAGACGTCGTATGATACTGCACCATGACAATGCAAGCTCATTGTTTTACTCAAATAAATAATAAACATACAAGAGTTACAAGTAGAAAATTGAAAATAAAACCATTACATCCTTTACATTATTACCCTTGTATCCTCTTTATCTCAAGATGGTTCTTAGCTACGTTTCAACAAAATTGGTCAGGGCGTTTTTGAGATATTGAACTTTGAAATGAAAATGTCAGGGGTTTTTGAACTTTTCTAAGTTGTAGTTATAGGGGGCGTTTTCAACGCTCCCATTGTCTGACACTGATTACCATTTTTAGGGTTCCGTAGCCAAATGGCAAAAAACGGAACCCTTATAGATTCGTCATGTCTGTCTGTCTGTCCGTCCGTATGTCACAGCCACTTTTTTCCGAAACTATAAGACCTATAACTGTTGAAATTTGGTGAGTAGATGTATTCTGTGAACCGCATTAAGATTTTTACACAAAAATAGAAAAAAAACATTAAGTTTTGGGGGTTCCCCATACTCAGAACTGAAACCCAAAAAAAATTTTTTCATCAAACCCATATGTGTGCGGCGGGTATCTATGAATAGGTCTTCAAAAATGATATTGAGGTTTCTAACATCATTTTTTTCTAAACTGAATGGTTTGCGCGAGAGACACTTCCAAGGTGGTAAAATGTGTGTCCCCCCCCCCCCCCTGTAACTTCTAAAATAAGAGAATGATAAAACTAAAAATAAAATATGATGTACCGTCAAACATGCCTACTTTGCCACCAGGGGGAACTTGCCCAAGAGGAAAATTGCAAAGTTCCCCCTGGTGGCAAAGTAGGCATGTTTGACGGTACATTACCATGCAAACTTCCAACGAAAATTGGTTTTAACGAGATCTAGTAAGTAGTTTTTTTTTAATACGTCATAAATCGTAAAAAGCTATTTATTATTTACTAGCTGTTGCCCGCGACTTCGTCCGCGTAGAACTTTTTATCGTCTTAGAAAATGATTTCTCTCAATACAAAATTTGAACCCTCTTTTAGGGGATAATTAAAAAAAAAGTTGATGTTCATTTTCTAGTTTGTGAACAAACAGTCTAAAACCAAAGTTAAAAATCTCATACTTTAAAAATGCCTTAATAAACTTTGAACCAATTTTAACACTCTTAGGGGATGAATTTGGAAAAACTCTGAAATCAGTTTTGTAGTCTTTTAACGTACAGAATAAGACCGAAGTTAAAAATCTCTTACTCACACTTTAAAATTTTATTGCTCGCCATTTAAAATTTGAACCCCCTTTTAAACCCCCTTAGAGGTTGAATTTTTCTAATCGCTGAAAGAACTTTTTTCGTAAACTTTTAAGTCTCTAGCTCAAAAAAAGTGTTGCCCATACAAAGCTTTCTTAACCCCCTTAGGGGTGGAATTTTCTAAAACTCTGAAAGTACTTTATTATTAATTTTAATAAGTAACATTTTGAATAGTTTTAAGTCTAGTAAAAAAAAAGTTTTTCCACACAACACTGGCTACCCTTTTTAAGGATCTTAAGGATCCCCATAGGGATGGAGTTTTCTAAAACGCTGAAAGTTCTTTTTTAGTATTCTAATAAGTAATCTTTTTGCAAAGTTTTAAGTCTAACTCAAAAAAAAGTGTTGCCCATGCAAAGCTTGCTCTCCTTTTTAACCCTATTAGGGGTGGAATTTTCTAAAACGATTTGTGTTCTTTTTTTGTATTTTAATAAGTAATCTTTCTACAAAGTTTCAAGTCTCTAACTCAAAAACATAAACTTTCCCTGATAAAAACTTTGCACCCCTTTTTATCCCCCTTAGGGATAGATTTTTTCAAAACGCTGAAAGTCCTTTTTTTTGTATTTTTATAAGTAATCTTTCTACAAAGTTTTAAGTGTCTAGCTCAGAAAAAGTGTTCCCCATACAAACCTTGCACCCTTTTTTAACCCCCTTAGGGAATGATTTTTGTAAAACGCCGAATGTAGTATTTTTCATGTTCTAATAAGTAATTTTTCGTCAAAATTTTAAGTCTCTATTAAAAAAATATATGTTTTTCCCATACAAACTTTGCACCCTATTTTACCCCCTTAGGGGTGAAATTTTCCAAAACGCTGAAAGTACTTTCTTTGTATTTAAATAATCTTTCTACAAAGTTTTGGAACTCTAGCTAAAAAAAATAGTTTCCCACATACAAACTTTGCACCCCTATTTTAGCCCCCTATTTTTAGGGGTAGAATTTTCTAAAACGCTGAAAGTACTTAATTTGTATTCTGATGACTAATCTTTCTACAAAGTTTTAAGTCTCTATTTCAAAAAAATATTGTTTCCCCCACACAAAATTTGCACCCCTATTTTACCCCCTTAGGGGTAGATTTTTTTAAAACACTGAATCTAGGTACTTTATTTGTATTCTAATGAATAATTTCTCTACAAAGTTTTAAGTCTCTATTTAAAAAAAAGTAGTTTTTGCCATACAAACTTTGCACTCTATTTTACCCCTTTAGGGGTAGAATTTTCTAAAACCCTGAAAGTTCTTTATTTGTATTCTAATGACTGATCTTTCTACAAAGTTTTAAGTCTCTATTTAAAAAAAAAATGTTTCCCCCATACAAACCTTGCACCCCTATTTTACCCCCGTAGGGGTGGAATTTTCCAAAACGCTAAAAGTGTTTCATTTGTATTCTAATAACTAATTTTTCTACAAAGTTTAAATCTATAGCTCAAAAAAAAAAGGTTCTCCCATACAAACTTTGCACCCCCATTTTACCCCCTTAGGGGTAGAATTTTCAAAAATCCCTTTTTATCCCTAGCTCACGTTATAAAAGCAACATACTGTGCAAAAATCAACTCTCTAAGTGAGTGAGTGATTGAGTGAATAAGTCAGTCAGGACATAGGCATTTATTATGTATAAATAGATAGAAGATAATTAAACTCCCATTCAAATATCTCAAAAAATTATGAAGCTACATCCGTTTTAATGTCGCTTGTTAGAGTGAGAAAACGATGGGTGACTGTGACGTCAATATACTCGAGCGTCATAGTAAAAAACAATCGTTTCATATGAAGGTGCGTTTTGCGGAAAAGGGACAGAACATACCCCCTCTTAAAACTTTGGACTCTTATAACTTAATCATTACCTATATAACCTCTTGCTTTGTTTTTTTCTCCATTTGACTATATTTATTTTAAATTCTTTTTCGAGAAAATACATTATGATTATTTACCATATTTTCGATTCCTGAGCTATAACCACGAACTTCGGAATTCGAAAATATTCGGGTATCTCTATCTCTATCGCACTAACCATACTCGATTGACAGGGATGCAAATATATGAACATTGAGTAGGTATCGGTTTTCGTGGTAGCGCCGCAGGTACTTTGGCTGAATGCGCCGAGCGCGTGCCATTGTCATTCAAAAAAAACTAATTCGTGTTAATTATATTGTTCAAATTTGTTGATTTCATTTATTGAAATTACGACATAAAACGACATTTGCGCATATAAGTTCTCATATCAGAATCGAATATTTTTTTATGGTTTATATTTTAGCATTTGTCTCGTAAAGGTCTATCGTAGACGGGATTTAAATTATTAATAAGTGAAAGGCAAAGCAATTCCGCCATTTTGACGAAATTTTGACGGTTCTTATAGCTGACAGTTGGAGCAGCGTTTGATTTCAATAAAAATAAATGAAAAATTAAATGAAGTCGTATATTTCGGAAAATTAATTAACTGTCGCAGTCGGATAAAAACTATCCTAAGTTGCAGCTAGAATAATAATGTACCTATATAAAATGTTTCATATTTTTCCGTTCATGGGATGCTGAGAACATTCGAACCACGCAAAGCTTAGTTTCAAACTGGCTGATTCTTTTTTTAATTTAGAGATTTATTATAAGTGGAGATTATACAATATAATTCGACGACCGCTTTAGCCTAGTTGGTAGTGACCCTGCCTACGAAGCAAGAGGTCCTGGGTTCGAATCCCGGTAAGGGCATTTATTTGTGTGATGAGCATGAATATTTGTTCCTGAGTCATGGATGTTTTCTATGTATTTAAGTATGTATTTCTCTATATAAGTATCTATATCGTCGTCTAGTACTCATAGTACAAGCTTTGCTTAGTTTGGGACTAGGTTGATTTGTGTAAGATTGTCCGCAAATAATTATTTATTTATTTATTATTTATTTAACGGAACCCTTCATGTGCGAGTCCGACTCGCACTTGGCCGCTTTTTTTACTTTTATTTGCATATGCTCCTCTCCATAGGTCCTCACAAAAAATTTACACTAATAAGACGCCAACATGCCCTTTTGTAGTAATGCAAGTATAGAATAGACATAGGTACATACTCATATATATATGAGTATGTACCTATGTCTATTCTATAATAGGGTGTCCCAAAAGTCACGCATGAATTTAAAAGAAAGGACTGTTTTTTTCTAGATGTTTTTTATTTAGATATCATATAGAATAGGGTAATTTGTCCATCAATGAAACACCAAAATTTCAAAGCATCCTATCTCCGACGTTTTCATATTCATATTCGTTTATTGCATTTATGGGTTTTACAAGATTTTATAAATAATTACATGTTCCAGCATAAACCCCGTTAGGGCACAGCAATATTATAAAGTACCTACTCCATCTAGGACTGAAAAACTAATCACACTAGCAATAATAAATAAATAATAAATAATAATAATAAATATTACGGGACAATCTTACACAAATCAACCTAGGCCCACGGTAAGCTCAATAAGGCTTGTGTTGTGGGTACTAGGCGACGATATATATAATAGATAAATACATATAGATACTTTTATACATATATAACATCCATAACTCAGGAACAAATATTCGTGATAAACACACAAATAAATGCCCTGACCGGGATTCGAACCCGGGACCTCCAGCTTCGTAGGCAGAGTCACTACCAACTGGGCTACGGAGGCCGTTAAACCTTATAACTGCCGTGATTCTTAAAAAGGCAGCCAAATATTGAAAATTTTATGAAAAAGACTGCCTTTTAAAAAAGCACGGCAGATAACTTAGATACTCCTTCATGACTTTTCAACCAGGAAATTCTTTAGTTTCTTTTAGAATAATGATTCTTTCTCTATATTTTTAAGCTCTAAAGGTATGTTGTTATAAACTGTCACTGCCATATGGTAAGTACCGGAATTAACTATTTTCAAATTTGTAAAGGTTTTTTAAGTTATGTGTCAGATATTTTGCACTAAAATAGGCAATTTAATTAGTTATCACGTCTTATTAAAAAAATATACGTTACTTTTACAGTTACTGTATAAAAATAATTTATAAGAAAAATGAATTTTATTTCAGTGCGTTCATATACATGTATTCAATGAAACACCTGAATTTCTATAATGAAACAGGATTAATCTACACCGAAAAAGTGTTATTAGTATCGACCTTTGTTTGCATTTAATCGAGTTTTACATAGATGTTATTAATGGGTCATTTTATATAAATTCATTTTATAGAATGTTCTACATCGCTGTGTCATTGTTGCACACACATTGTTTCATTGTTTGCTGTGTCATTGTGAACAAACTAGGTTTTATTTTGATTATCAATGAAAAATTCCACATAAACTGAAGCATTTTTATCAACATACAGCTCCATAGACGCTTTGGGAAGTACAGAAGGCAATGGGATATTAAAAAAATACGAAATCAAATTCTATAAATTGTCAAAAAATAAAACAAATATTATTATTGTATTTTTTACTTTTTGTGTCAAGTTTAGAAAATTGGTTCTTGTGACTTTTCCTTCCACATGTCGCGTCCACATACAGAGCTTGTAACAAGGGTTTCCTCAGGTCGTCCTAACGTACTACCTATACAGGACTATCTATCAACATCAGGTTTTGGAAATATTGAGGTGCTTCACTGTGCACCAAAGTTTCAATGTTGGACAGTTGACCATACGCAGTAAAAGTAATAGGGTTATGTATGGAGTAAGTATGACATGGGGCAGTCTTTTAAGGAAAATTTCTGAATTCGGTTGAATTAACATTGAATTATCCTCCTTCAATATAGGCATGGAATCATCGCTAGCATGCTTTACTGAGTAAACCTTCAACTAATAACTGTACTGAGTAATTGTGGGTATGTCCGCGAAAAAGTGCACAGTAACATTCATGACGTAACGTACATGACAATTATAAAGCTTAGTTCATGACATAGATTTTTTATAAAACTGATAAGAAATATTTATATATTTATTAAACACTTGTGATTTTTGAATACAACAACAAGACACGCCATATTATAAAGCATTTTCCTCATGAACTATTTAGGTACTTATAGGATTTATCAAAAAAGTCATGAGAAACAAAGTTACAGATAAGTACCTATATGCTGAGAATATTTCTAACACAAGGTTTTTGTGTGACTCTTCGTATTTTTGAGTAACAATAAAAAGTTATTTTTTTATGTACTATTTTTGGTCTTTGGTAGAGAAAGAAGAGTTTGGCCCCACTCAATATTAGTTAAAAATAGCCTAAACAATAGTTTCCATCATGCCGCCAAACTTTATCATGGCTTGTAACTACCGTGATCTATTTACATGGGGATTGACACCTAGGGCGATAGTGTATACTCATATTAACAATCTGTCATGATTTTTACGTAACACATTTCGTAACACATTATAACATTCACGACAAAAAACTGGCGGGACATTAATAAAAAAAAATATAGCACTCAATTGGGACAAGCAATGAACTGCAAAGCACTTTAATTCTATTACTGAATTGTAAATCTGCATAATCACAATAGGACAATAGAATATATTTCTACTTACCGTGCAGTTAACACGATAAAATGTATGCAATAGAATAGAATGTTCTTTTTACGAGGGCTGGTTGAAAACAATCTAAAAACATTATAAAAAAAAATATTTTTCTAGAAACATCATTTGCAATCTTTTACGATTTCAATAAATGAAAATTATCGATATTATAGTTGTCTATTTAAAAATATATATCTGTTTGAAGTGGATACTCGTAGTCGGTTATTTTCATGAAAATGGAGAAACCGGAGGTTCGAGCTGTCATAAAGTTCTATGTTTTAAAACGAAAAACGGCAACTCAAATTAAAACAAAACTGGATAGTGTGTTAGGGGGTTCTTCGCCATCGTTGAGCACTATCCATACTTGGGTGGTAGATCCCAAACGAGGACGACAAAGCTGCAATGACGCTCCCCGTAGTGGAAGACCAAATGAGGTAACTAGCCCAGAAATGATAAATAAAATAAAAAATATTGTTTTGGGTGACCGTCGATTAAAACTTCGGGAGATAGCGGAGATGGTAAATATTTCGTCGTAACGTGTTTTTAATATTCTTCATGAGCATTTGTGTATGAAAAAGCTATGTGCCAGATGGGTGCCGCGGCTTTTGAATGACCAGCAAATGAAACACCGAGTGAATATTTCAAAGGAGTGTTTGCAGGTATTTAGATGAACCCGCCCCAAAGAAGGCAAAGATGACCTTGTCCGCTGGTAAAGTGATGGCAACCGTATTTTGGGATGCTAGAGGTGTAATTTACGTGGATTACCTTGAAAAGGGAAGAACTATAAACGGCCCATATTATGCAAATTTGTTGCAAAATCTGAGCGAAGTAGTCAAACAAGAACGACCCAACTTAGTTAGGAAAAAAATATTGTTCCACCACGATAATGCACCGGTTCACACGTCAAGAGTTGCAATGTCAAAAATTCAAGAGTTGAGCCTCGAAATACTGGGCAGTACTTCGAGGCTCAACTCTTGAATTACCGCCCTATTCTCCTGACTTGGCCCCATGCGACTACCATTTCTTCCCGAATTCGAAGAAATGGCTAGGGGGGGCAAAAAATTACTACAAACTCTGAAGTCGTTGACGCCGTTAATGGCTATTTTGAGGGTCTTGACAGAAGCTTCTATGAAAATGGAATAATGGCATTGGAGAAGCGTTGGTCTAAGTGTGTAGAGCTAGGAACACATATGTTGAAAAATTAAATAGTTTCATTCCAGTATCTCTTTTTTTTCCTCTTTGTTTCGGAAACTTATCAATCAGCCCTCGTATGTTATGTATGTCTATGACATTTGAGCCCTCTTTAGTTTTCATATATTTTTATTTATTTTATCAGTGACACTTACTTTCACTCCCATACTAAAACGATTTGCCAACTACAACTTTGGCAGCAAAAACTGAAAACGAAATGGAATCGCTATCCCGTATTTTTAATAAACATGAAGTTCTATGATATTTAACCCACACGTTTCTGAAAAACTTTCATCAAATACTGTTTTCATTCTTTTTTTATAAATTTTTGGAAACGTGTCCAAATAGGGAACATTACGCAAAGCTCTGCGTAGGGGGCGACACTAACACAACCCGTAAACAAACCGGTGCCGGTTAATGTACGGCCCAATAATTGACATCCTCTATATCTATGTCTCTTTTTAACTTATACAAAAAGAGAGAGATAACGATAGATGGACGTGTATTATCGGGCCGTACATTAACCGGCACCAACAAACCGCCATGACGTACAATGTTATATTTATTTACCTAACAAACAATAACGAATAATTGATGAAAACGCGTTAAACTACAATCGTTTTATTATCATTCGTGTGTAAAATATCTGTACTGTGATATTAAAATGGCATCCTATAGCCATTTAAAGGTGGATGAGGGCTTTTTTTTGCTTTACGACGTATTGCCGCTTCCCATAGTTTTCATATCATCGTTTCCTTCGGATATGAATGATGCCCTTCATTCTTGCATCCAATTACGCGGCACTGATGCATTTTATTCATTGAAATATTTTCTTCTCTATTTGATCCAGAGCTTTGAAGGACTTGTCAAAGTTGTCAAAAAAACTGTTTACTAATTGTGTTAGTGCTGTACTCTGGCGGCAGAACATTGCAGTAATGTTCCCTATTTCGACATGATGTGATACGTCATGTAAGTAACGCTTATAACTGAATATCCTCCTTTCGGTAAATTTATGTATTTATTTAATCGTATGGCAATCAGCAGAATAGGCGAAAATCCATTTGATATTTTTATAGTAGCACCTATTTCGCAGAGATGTATGTAAAGGTAAATATTTTTCTCGAATGGCAACACCATTCAACATTATGGCAAGTGGCAACATGGAATTATAGAGCACTTATATTTGCTGAGTAAAATGATGTTTTTTTTTATACAACGACTAGCCTATGGACACTTGTGACTCCAGACGAATCACAAGCGCGTTGCCGACCCTTCATTCACTTGAGGATTCGCTGTGTTCACTCCCAACACAGCGCATCCTAGGGAGCTCTGGCGACCTTACTCACCACCAGGAACACAACACCACATGCTTCACAGCATGCAATAATATAGCAACACTACAAAGCAGAGGTGCTATTATGGCTGCGGTCTTCTGTAAGGTGGAGGTACTTCCCCAGTTGGGCTGCTCCACATACGAGCGAGATGACATTCCGCTGTGCCCTACCTCTCTAGGATGACATTCCGCTGTGCCCTACCTCTCTATAAATGTTTTGTGTCGACGAGTTTTGTGACCCAAAACAATATTTATTTAGTGTGTTAACTGCACGGTAAATAGAAATATTCTATTATCCTAATATACTCGTATGTCATTAAGTACGCATATTTACAATTCAGTAATAGAATTAAAGTGATTCGCAGTTCATTGCTTGTCCCAATTGAGTGCTATCTTTTTTTTAAGTTGTGTCCCGCCAGTTTTTTGTCATGAATGTTACAATGTGTTACGTAAAAATCATGACAGATTGTTAAGATGAGTGTACACTATCGCCCTAGGTGTGAATCCCCATAAAAATAGATCACGGTAGTGTAACCGTAATGGAAACTATTGTTTAGGCTATTTTTAACTAATATTGAGCGGGGCCAAACTCTTCTTACAAAAAACTAAAAATGGCGACTATTATATAAAAAAAACTTTTTATTATTACTCAAAAATACTAAAAGCCACACTAAAACTTTTTGTTAGAAATATGCTCAGCATATACTTATCTGTAACTTTGCTTCTCATGACTTTTCTGATAAATCCTATAAAGTACCTAGTTCATGAGAAAAATGCTTTTTAATATGGCGTTTCTTGTTGTTGTATTCAAAAATCACAAAACTTTAATAAATATATAAAACACTCCATTTCTTATCGGTTCCATAAAAAATCTATGTCATGAACTAAAAGCTTTATAATTGTCATGTACCTACGTTACGTCATGAATGTAACTGTTCACTTTTTCGCGGACATACCCATGACTCATATACGAGTCATAGGCCTTGAATGGGCTAGGCAGCAAAAAAAAAATATCCAGCAGTTACGCGTATGAAGCAAACATACATTCAAAGATACAAGTAAGTTATTGGTTTCTGCGTGACATGATTCACAGTCTCACGACGTCACGGCAGGTTAAAAACGACCGCCGGAATACGCATGCGCCAAACTAATCTTCATACAAATGAGAATATGCTTTATTTTTTTTTATTTTATTATGATGCTAATGGGTCTTAAAAATTGATATCACAAATACTATCAACTATGTAAAGAAACAATGTCCATAAGTAAAACAAAATTGTTACATGAAACGTACAATTTCACCATAGTTTCAGCGAGCCCCAAGAACAAAAAATCAATAAGTAGTATAGAGTATTTACCGCTAACGTCCTTGGTTGAGTTATTTTTTTTTTTGACTTTTATAGGGTGTGAAAACCAGTTGAAGTTTACGTAAATATCGAAAACTTACTATTCGGTCACAATTCCTATTAGTTGTACTATTCTGTCACGGTATTTCCCAACGTAACCTATAATCTTTTTCCTATCAGTCACTGCTTATCAACAAATGATATTCGCTTTAATTTCGCCAAAATGTTGTATAATTTATTTGGTAATGATCTCATCTACTTACCGTAGAGAACTGTGGTTTCATTAATTTTATATCTTCTCTGAAACAGTCTTCCGAAACAAATAACTCCTATGGCTCGGACATAGTAACTCACGTCCCAAAATAGAAGTAGTATAACAACAATTGTTATGATTACGCTATACATTTTAATATATTACTGTATTGGGAAATAAATTATTTAAAATATGTACAAGCTTGCCGCGCGACTTACAAGTTGACACTAGCACAGAGTAGTAAATGATTCTGACACGAGTACCTAAGCAATTTTTAACAGCTGACTGCAGCTGACGGACGAAAGCCCAAGGTCATCTGCGCGGAAATAGTAGAAGATATCGCTATTTAGAATAGCGACCTTCGTCCATCCTTTTTCCTAATCAAATGTACTACATATCAAGATAACTTATATTTTTTAATCAATAATATCAATATACGCTGCCAAGGCCATCTTTGTAAGACTATGAATGGTAAAGCTATATAATCTGAGTCTTTTTTGTACCTAATTTTTCCATCCAAATTGACAACAAAATACGTGTCAATGTGAGATCACAAAAAAAATAGAATTTGCAATCATGCAATGTGCAAAATTGTGCAACAGTTATAAATATACTAGCAACAGACGAACGGACATGTTTTGATTCCGAGCGTTCCGACCCTACTCCGATTCTAAACGAAAGTAGCTGTCAATGCCAGCCGGTAACGACAAATATCATTGTCATTTGTCAAATCAAATTTTATTTCATACTTCTCAAAGTAAGATTAGCTAATTTTTACTTAAAACGATCACTGTAATATAATGATAAGGTAGTTTAAAAATGCGCCACTGATTGAAATTATAATTCTCTCTAAAGAGCTTTACCCGATGTAAATAGTATTGTTACGTAAATAACCGTTTCCATGTCTTCAACTGGTTCCAAACTAGTTCTGGGGCTCTCGTGCGCAATATCGATAGGCATAGTGAGTTATGTGCACATAAAACAACAATCAGACAGGTAAGTGTTTTGTCAATAAATATGCACAAACCTGTAATTTATTATTTGTTTTATGTAGACGTTTTCCTTTATATAGAAGAAAATGGTTTTTAAGTAATACTTTCATGTAAACGATTTTTCTGTAAATAATGTTCACATTAGTTTTCATTGAAGTATAGTATAGTTTATTAATTGAAAAGCCATAGTTAATGTTAATATTAACTTCAATAAAGGCATTTTCAAATAAATTGTGTACCCAATTAGTGTGAGTTGTCTAACAAAAATTAACTCAGTGTATGTTTTGTGATGACAATTAAGTATATAATTTAAGTGAAAATGAACTAGTTTCACATTCAAGTTACATGCTTATGTATATTATCAGTATGTAACTTATAAAAAGAAACGAAAAAGTTAATTTTCATACAAACTGAATTCTTAATTGTAGTCACAAATCTGACACTGAATTAACTAGGTAGCCAATAATTTGAAAATGCCCATAAATTAATTTAACTTGGTCTGATGTCACACCCAGTCTGCTACTGCTGCTACAGTATGCAGCAATAGCTTAGTATAGATATTGCTACATTAGCTTTAATTTTAGATATAGTAGTTTCATCTGATGAAGGCAAGTTGTCTACACCATGTACACACTGTGTGGATAAGCTCTGAACAGCTGTTAGTTCAAAACTCGATTTTTTCTGGAAGTAGGACCACAGGGCTCTTTTACAGGTCAGATATACTGACAAAACATGTGCCATAGATAGGCATCTTCCCACACAACTATGCTATAATAAATAAATAAAATAAAATATCTTTATTTCAGAACATTCCATTCCATACAATATAATATAGGTACATAATATGTGAAAATGTCAAGAGAATGTCTAGGTAGGCATCTTAATTAATAATTTTAACCCAGGTACTCAGGATGGAACCGTCTGATCTATCAGCGATGACCTTCAGTATCCTGTTGTCGCTGCGTCGGATGCGGCTTAGGATAGATGCAACCCGCTTTCGCCTTATCGCATAAAAGTCGTCGGTACGCGCCTCGGCAAACATCCCCGACGCGCTACAAAACCGTGGCAACCTCAACAGGATTCTGAAGGCATCATTATACTGGATCCGAAGAGCATTATAGGCCTTCAGCGTGTAGCTGACCCATAGGCTACCCGTGTAGAATACTTGACAGAAGGCCTTAAAAAGGGTGATTTTAACTTGTTTTTGAGCAACGGGCAAACCTACGGGCCAACATATTGCTTCTGACCGCTAACGCTCTCCGTTCCCTCTCCAAATCGAGGTCGTCCTTGAGGTCCTCTGTCAAATAGTGCCCAAGGTATTTAAACTGTGAAACCCTCTGTAGGTAAATACCGTTCAAAACTATAGAGGGCACATGCTTAGGATTCATTTTGTTTGACTTGAAGACTAGGACTTCGCTCTTTTTGGAGTTGTATACTAGACCGTGAGATTCTGCGTAGGCCTCACATACACTCAGCATTTTCCTGAGTGCACTGACAGAGGGGGACAGCAGCACCATATCGTCGGCGTAGCTTATGTTGTTCACGCTAACACCGTCGACATAACACCCGACCGGCATTCTGCTGAGCTCCTCTATCAGCCCGTTAACATACAAGTTGAAAAGCTTCGGACCTATGACCTTCATCAAACTGACTTCATCAGAAACAACATGAACCCTTTTTCAGGCAGATGTGTCATATTGACCACATACTGCCTGTCAAACATATATCTGAACCCTTTGAATGCCAAGAACATTGTATGTTGTTGTGCCCTCAGCACCAAGAACCCCTATAGGTGTTATGCCGCCCGCTGTCAAAGCAACCTTCAGTTTTTTATATAAGGTCTGTAGTCCCTGGGCGACAAATAGAGAAAATACGGAGATAATGATTTTTCCCACACATGACCCCAGCTAGATCAATTATACGCTTCCATAAACCCCTATATACCAAATTTAATTGTTAGAGCAGTTTTCGAGAACATGATTATGATTACAAATATTACTCGTTTAATAGTATCTTATCTAGGTGAGGGCCCTTTCGGATGCACTTCGACCCAGTGGGATCTTTTGTGCATTTGCCCTCTCCTTTATACCTGCTCCCAGGCTTGCTCCATAATTTTCACAAAACGGATGATGCAGTTCACCGGGAGCACCTGGAATTCCTTTGGTTGCGGGTAACCGTTACCAAAGTAGTTCATTCTTTGTCTGGCAAGGGCATGACGTTTAATAGTATAGGATTTACTCTCTTGTAACAGTGATGTTGGCTTGACAATGTCTCTTTTGGTTTTTTGCCTTGATATGAATGAATAAGACTGACATTTCATTGCCAGATTATAAATGACATCCTGAAAAAGGGTTATACTACACCATAAGTAAAAAAAGGAAATTAAAGTGGTACATTTTGTTAATTTGGTTTCTATGTTCGTAGTAGTTCTCCTTTCATGTATAATTTACATATTTGTCAATTTCTTCTTTATTATTACAGGGAAAAAATGCATGAAGGTGTACTTAAAGATGTAGACCGACAACAAAGGCGGAAAATTGAAAACCTCTACATGCTCGAGAAACAGAATGAACTCACCAAACAATTAAAAAAAGACTTAAATAATACTTAACCATGTAAATAAAACTTAAATGTTACCATATATTTCTTTATTTCCTAATGAAATACTTATAATTAGAATTTAGACTAAATAAAAGCATATATCTAATTTTTGTTTTCTTTCAACCAATGCTCTAGCATGACATCTTTGAGGTTTAAGTTGATACCAGTCGGGTACTTTTTATCTGCATGTTCCACAAATCCATCAACCCGTAGTTTCTCTTTAGCAACGGCAGCTAGTGATTCGAAAGTCCGAGGTTCCCAAGAGGCTAGGTTTGAAAGTGACTTGCGGTCCAACACAATGTTGGCTCGGTCCAGGCCCTCTTTAAGCTGGAACTGTGTAATGTTATGTTGCTCGCACGCCGCCGTGATTCTTGTGTTCCACAAGTCCTTCATGTCCTGCTTCTTCAGTTCTCGAGCCTTTGTTGCGTACGCCAGCGCGCGGTGAACATTGCGCACAGCGACCGAATAACAGTTTCTCCGACGACCAATGTAGTGGGCAGCTAGCCTAAAAATCTTTCTTTTCCGCCAGAACTCATCTGGTCCTCGGACCCGTATTAAATTTGCAACAGTGAGAAATACCATTGCGACCTGTGAATAAACAGGCTGATCAGTGATCACTTCCTGAATAATATCCCTGTAAATCACAAATGATTTAAGGTACCTTATTATTAGAATAATTAAATTCTGCCCCGTTCAAATTCTTGTAGATCTTGTGATTCTAAATTTCTAACTATAACAATAACCTAAAATGTTTTATTGAATGACAGCTCAGAGACGTTTTTTTACGTGGATGAGGCGTATTTTTAAACGATGTCGTTTCAATCCTAAACTTTTTTACTGAAATGAAGTAATTTAATGAGATACATTTTAACCGTATAAATAAAATAATAAATACTGAGATATCAATGAGGCATAGCAAATGAAGAAAATATATTTGATGTAATGGAAAAAAGGCGCGAGGTTTAAAATCTAAGAAAATTGTTAAAACTGTATTTGTATTATTATTTTACCTTCTACAAACAAAATACTGCGTCTGAAATGTAGGAAGCTTTAATGCTATTCTCTTCCCACACCTCTTTTAGGTGAGTCCGAGTTATCTTCGTCGCTGTTCTCCGATACCGACTCGGGCGAGCCACTCCAGTCAAAGTTAGGATTCACATTGAGGAGATGCTTCACGTCGTAGACACGAGTATTAGTTTTTTTCCGTTTCGGCCCTTTTGGTTCTCCACTACTGTTTCTTATGGCCAAAAATAAAACTAAACCCTAAGCAAAAGGAAAATTAGCATTAGGTTAGTTTATAAAAACCGGCCAAGTGCGAGTTGGACTCGCGCACGAAGGGTTCCGTACCCTTATCTATAAAAACGGCAAAAAAATTACGGTATGGGAGCCCCCCTTAAAAAAATATTTTATTTTGTTTTTAGTATTTGTTGTTATAGCGGCAACAAAAATACATAATCTGTGAACATTTCAACTCTCTAGCTATCACGGTTCTTGAGATACAGCCTGGTGACAGACAGACGGACGGACGGACAGCGAAGTCTTTGTAATAGGGTCCCGTTTTACTCTTTGAGTACGGAACCCTAAAAAAGACAGTCATATATTTTGAGATTAATGTGAGATTTTTGCATGGACTGAAGCACGAAAAGTATACCGACACTTTTAACCTTCCTCTCAGGGGTAGGCAGCCAGTGGGTGCCGCGACTGCCGCGTGACTGCTGACTGTCCTCTCTGGGTTCGAATCGAATCCCGGTAAGGGAAAATATTTGTGTGATGAGCATGAACATATTATGGTTCTGAGTCTTGGATGTTGTGTATGTATATCGATTGTATATGTCATCTCTAGTTCCCATAACAAAAGCCTTATTGAGGGCCAAGAGCTAGTTCGATTTGTGTAAGATTGTCCCCTAGTATTTATTATTTATTTATAGTTATTTAAACAAGAATATATATTTTTTTTAAAGTAGCTATCTACCTGAACAAAGAAAACCGAGGCAAACATCACCCACTGAACGATCAGAGCAGACATTACAACGCTGTAAACAACTTGTTTACATCCACTCATGTATATCGAATTCGTCCCCATCTCCTCCAAATAGTTTGATATACACGATCCAGTTTTACAGCAACTAAAATAGAAAGCTGTGTAGTAGATGCATATCGCGTTAACGAAAGCCAGCGAACAGGGACACAGTTATTTGTTAGAAAAAGATATGAAATATAAAATGCTTATTGCCATCTCAGCTCGGAGTCTGATGTTTGCCCTATGGGTGGCTCAAAGGCCCCCAGAGAGGTTATCCCGCAGCAGATCCAGCAACCATTTGCTGTACCAAACTTACCAACCGCGCCAACGCCACATCACACTCCGGCCGGGCCCACTGGATGTGAGTAGGTAGAGCAATAGTATCCCTCGTTTTAACAGATAGGCGCGTCCCTATTTTCTGGCTTTCGTAGGCCCGTAGGCCCAATGTGTACTTACGCGGTAAAAGAAGGTTAAAGACGTCGACATATGATGGTCTCAGTAACAGAAAACCACTCACTTGCTTTCGGATTTTAAAAAAGGTAGACTAAATAGCTTTAAAAAAATTAAATAAAGGGGCTGACTAACTTCGCTTGGCACAGTTAATTACCTACCAGTAGCAATTTAGGGGTGCACGAAATTGGCAACTGTGGTTACACAAGCAAGTGAGTAGATAAGCTTGATATATGATTTTACACATGTCGTTTGTATTTGCCCTCTACTAACCTTTTTTTGTTTTTTTTGACGGTGTGAAAATGCCTTACGCATACCCCCGGCCTGGGGAAGGCTATTTGGGGGTTATGTGGGACTCTCTCCTCCCGCCGCCATCCGACTGATGGTGACTGGAGGAGCATATACCCACTAAAAACACACCGGCGTCACCCGCATTTCCGTTAAGGAGGCGCCATGGGATCGCGAACATTTCACCACGACGCCCCCCAGCGGCCCTGGCTAGCCGGGACACCCACGCAAAAGAAGGGGAGGGCCAGGACGCTTGACCCTCCCACTCCACAATGTAGAGCCGTGCAGTGTGGGTACCCACTGGCTCTACTGGGGAAATACGCGACCAGGCGGCCGCAAACCGCGCGCGTCTTCTACCCCGCCGTCTGCGCCGGAGCGGGAGCGCGTCCGAACTCCGCACTGTCTTCGTGCTCCCTCTCCGCGGCCTCCTTCTGCGAGATGACTGTTTCGCAAAAGGAGGCCACCGCCACCGCTTCCCACGATCTCTCGCTGCCCAGCATGGCCGTCACGACACTGTGCAGCGAGAGATCGCCCACATTGCCCTCTACTAACCTGAGTGGTACGCTATCAGTAACGAATGAATCCCCCTTAGCGCGCAGTTGTACATTAGTCGAGGGGTCCAATTCGTAATCGCGCGTGTGGTCATACCAGTCATGATTAAACCAATCCGAGTAGGAATCGAGCTGAAATCAGATTAAAATGGGTCTTTCCCAATAGGGGTGTAGAAGACACCAAATAAAATAACCAATAATGATAAATTTTCTCGAAAAAGCATTAAAAAAATTGTCAAATGGAGAAAAAAGTAAATCAGGGGATTAATTAAAAATTAATATTTAAGGGGCTATTAAAACAACAAACGTGATTTTTTTGCCGTTTTTTATAGATAATGGCACGGAAGCCTTCGTGCGCGAGTCCGACTCGCACTTGGCCGGTTTATTAGTAACTAGCTGTTGCCCGCGACTTCGTCCGCGTATTACCATGTCATCGTCTAAATGTATGTTTAAGGAATGAATTTAAAAAAAACATTGAAATTAGTTTTGTACCTAGTCTTTTAGTAATCACTTAAACAGTCTAAAACCGAAGTTACAAATCTCTTACTTCCAAAAATTCGAACTCCTTATTCTTAGCCGATGAATTAAAAAAAACGCTGAAATAAGTTTTGTAGTAGTTTAGCAAACAGTCTAAAACCGAAGTTACAAATCCCTTACTTATGTTTGGTTACAGCTAGAATAATAATGTACCTACACAAAATGTTTTATATTTTTCCGTTCACGAGATGCTAAGAACATTCGTGACAACCCAAAGCTTAGTTTCAAACTGGCTGATTCTGTATCATCATCATCATCATCATATCAGCCGAAATACGTCCACTGCTGGACATAGGCCTCCCCCAAAGAGTGCCAAAATGACCGGTCCTGCGCCACCCGCATCCAGCGGAATCCCGCGACCTTTACCAGGTCATCAGTCCACCTTGTGGGGGGCCTACCCACGCCGCGCCTTCCGGTGCGTGATCGCATCAGAAATGAGGTTATCCGCAGCAGAAGATATAGCCCTCCGAATCGCTAAACTTAAGTGGATTCTGTATAAGTGGAGATAATAAATTTCGAGTCTACACCCCTATTCTAGAGATTCCCATGTCTACAGGGTACCATTTCTTCAGATTCCCTGTATAACCCTATATTGGCGGCCATAATCACGGTGATTTAATACTGTTGATCCACCCATATCATAATCCGGATCACATGCATATTGACGTATGATAATATCGGCCGCTATACTCAATATACTCATAGGTATTACTTGGATCGCGATGAACAACCGCTACAAATGTCGCGGTTCGCAGCGAATATTTACTCGTCTATTCGGTACTAACCTATTACCGCTCGGCCACGACTTTGGTCTTAAGCGACCTGCGACCAGCGTTTTATCTGTTCATTGCGCGTGATCCCAACTAACAACAGTGCGTTGCGCGTCTCGACCGCGCAATGAACTGATAACACGCTGGTCGCAGGTCGCTTAAGACCAAAGTCGTGGCCAAGGCGTTAATGCTACGCACACTAGTTGGTACATACCCCGCAACATTTTATAGTCCACTGTAAAGTATCAATAAGGTGTTTGTATCTAGGATTAACCCTGTAATTGCGCATTCCTTCTATAATAGCGTTTTTGACGCACGACCTGCAGATCCAGATTTTGTATGTGCACAGACAAGCACCTACAAAGTTTACTGCGACTACAGTCGCCATGCAGATCCAGAGTGGGGAACAAAGCAGGTTTTGTTTGGGACTGTAACAGAAGAATTAGGGATTAAGAGGAATGCCTATCTGCGAGTTTCCCATACAAACGCTCTCGACTGTTTCCTCCCTGGTTTTTGAACCTATAGAGCAATGATTTTTTCAAATAAGGTCAATATCATCAATATCTATACCGCTATGTTTCGCTTTTTTGGATCTTTTTATCTCCACTTATAATAAATCTCTAAATTAAAAAAAGAATCAGCCAGGTTTAAACTAAGCTTTGCGCGGTTCGAATGTTCTCATCATCCCATGAACGGAAAAATATGAAACATTTTATATAGGTACATTATTATTCTAGCTGCAACTTAGGATAGTTTTTATCCGACTGCGACTGTTAATTAATTTTCCGAAATATACGACTTCATTTAATTTTTCATTTATTTTTATTGAAATCAAACGCTGCTCCAACTGTCAGCTATAAGAACCGTCAAATTTTCGTCAAAATGGCGGAATTGCTTTGCCTTTCACTTATTAATAATTTAAATCCCGTCTACGATAGACCTTTACGAGACAAATGCTAAAATATAAACCATAAAAAAATATTCAATTCTGATATGAGAACTTATATGCGCAAATGTCGTTTTATGTCGTAATTTCAATAAATGAAATCAACAAATTTGAACAATATAATTAACACGAGTTTGTTTTTTTTGAATGACAATGGCACGCGCTCGGCGCATTCAGCCAAAGTACCTGCGGCGCTACCACGAAAACGGATACTCAATGTTCATATATTTGCATCCCTGTCACTCGAGTATGGTTAGTGCGATAGAGATAGAGATACCCGAATATTTTCGAATTCCGAAGTTCGTGGTTATAGCTCAGGAATCGAAAATATGGTAAATAATCATAATGTATTTTCTCGAAAAAGAATTTAAAATAAATATAGTCAAATGGAGAAAAAAACAAAGCAAGAGGTTATATAGGTAATGATTAAGTTATAAGAGTCCAAATTTTTAAGAGGGGGTATGTTCTGTCCCTTTTCCGCAAAACGCACCTTCATATGAAACGATTGTTTTTTACTATGACGCTCGAGTATATTGACGTCACAGTCCCTCATCGTTTTCTCACTCTAACAAGCGACATTAAAACGGATGTAGCTTCATAATTTTTTGAGATATTTGAATGGGAGTTTCATTATCTTCTATCTATTTATACATAATAAATGCCTATGTCCTGACTGACTTATTCACTCAATCACTCACTCACTCACTCATCAACGCACAGCCGAAACTACTAATCTTAGAGAGTTGATTTTTGCACAGTATGTTGCTTTTATAACGTGGGCTAGGGATAAAAAGGGATTTTTGAAAATTCTACCCCTAAGGGGGTAAAATGGGGGTGCAAAGTTTGTATGGGAGAACCTTTTTTTTTTGAGCTATAGACTTAAACTTTGTAGAAAAATTAGTTATTAGAATACAAATGAAACACTTTCAGCGTTTTGGAAAATTCCACCCCTACGGGGGTAAAATAGGGGTGCAAGGTTTGTATGGGGGAAACATTTTTTTTTTAAATAGAGACTTAAAACTTTGTAGAAAGATCAGTCATTAGAATACAAATAAAGAACTTTCAGGGTTTTAGAAAATTCTACCCCTAAAGGGGTAAAATAGAGTGCAAAGTTTGTATGGGAAAAACTACTTTTTTTTAAATAGAGACTTAAAACTTTGTAGAAAAATTATTCATTAGAATACAAATAAAGTACCTAGATTCAGTGTTTTAAAAAAATCTACCCCTAAGGGGGTAAAATAGGGGTGCAAATTTTGTATGGGGGAAACAATATTTTTTTTAAATAGAGACTTAAAACTTTGTAGAAAGATCAGTCATCAGAATACAAATTAAGTACTTTCAGCGTTTTAGAAAATTCTACCCCTAAAAATAGGGGGCTAAAATAGGGGTGCAAAGTTTGTATGTGGGAAACTATTTTTTTTAGCTAAAGTCCTAAAACTTTGTAGAAAGATTATTTAAATACAAAGAAAGTACTTTCAGCGTTTTGGAAAATTTCACCCCTAAGGGGGTAAAATAGGGTGCAAAGTTTGTATGGGAAAAACATTTTTTTTTTTAATAGAGACTTAAAATTTTGACGAAAAATTACTTATTAGAACATGAAAAATACTACATTCGGCGTTTTACAAAAATCATTCCCTAAGGGGGTTAAAAAAGGGTGCAAGGTTTGTATGGGGAACACTTTTTCTGAGCTAGACACTTAAAACTTTGTAGAAAGATTACTTATAAAAATACAAAAAAAAGACTTTCAGCGTTTTGAAAAAATCTATCCCTAAGGGGGATAAAAAGGGGTGCAATGTTTTTATCAGGGAAAGTTTATGTTTTTGAGTTAGAGACTTGAAACTTTGTAGAAAGATTACTTATTAAAATACAAAAAAAGAACACAAATCGTTTTAGAAAATTCCACCCCTAATAGGGTTAAAAAGGAGAGCAAGCTTTGCATGGGCAACACTTTTTTTTGAGTTAGACTTAAAACTTTGCAAAAAGATTACTTATTAGAATACTAAAAAAGAACTTTCAGCGTTTTAGAAAACTCCATCCCTAAGGGGATCCTTAAGATCCTTAAGAAGGGTAGCCAGTGTTGTGTGGGAAAATCTTTTTTTTTTACTAGACCTAAAACTATTCAAAATGTTACTTATTAAAATTAATAATAAAGTACTTTCAGAGTTTTAGAAAATTCCACCCCTAAAGGGGGTTAAGAAAGCTTTGTATGGGCAACACTTTTTTTGAGCTAGAGACTTAAAAGTTTACGAAAAAAGTTCTTTCTGCGATTAGAAAAATTCAACCTCTAAGGGGGTTTAAAAGGGGGTTCAAATTTTAAATGGCGAGCAATAAAATTTTAAAGTGTGAGTAAGAGATTTTTAACTTCGGTCTTATTCTGTACGTTAAAAGACTACAAAACTGATTTCAGAGTTTTTCCAAATTCATCCCCTAAGAGTGTTAGAATTGGTTCAAAGTTTGAGTATTTCAAGGCAATTTTAAAGTATGAGATTTTTAACTTTGGTTTTAGACTGTTTGTTCACAAACTAGAAAATGAACATCAACTTTTTTTTTAATTATCCCCTAAAAGAGGGTTCAAATTTTGTATTGAGAGAAATCATTTTCTAAGACGATAAAAAGTTCTATGCGGACGAAGTCGCGGGCAACAGCTAGTTTTAAATAAACTTACAGCGCCTCAAAAATCGCAAAAACGGCTTAATTGAAATGGCTGCTAAAAAAGGCGCAGTACCTATACAAATATAACAACAAATATCCAAAAAATCAAAACATAGCGGCGTATATAATATTTCTTCCTCTTGCAGTTTCCAAAATTTTATGATGATTGGTTGCGTTTTGGAGGAGGAAACAGTCGAGAGCAAAACCTCGATTTTCGAGTTTTTTGCGTGGGAATTTTAGTTCTAGCTGCAGTTGTCCTTATCGCATAGGCAGCTCCCGCCGCGCGACAGAAACATTGCCTCAAAAATTTGAGATTTCAAAAGTAAATCAGCTAGGCATTGCTCTTAAGCTGATGAAAAACGCACTGGCAGCGGTGGCGGCGCGGCGCGGTGCGGCACGGCACGGAGGCGGTACCGGTTGTAATCCGCACAAAAAGGCGCGGCGCGGCGCGGTATTCTGTGTGGACCCTTTCGTTTTAGCTCGAACATTACAACTTGTACCGCCTCGCCGCACCGTACCGCGCTGCGCCGCCACCACTGTCAGTGCGTTTCCAGCTTTAAGGCAAGTAGTTAAATGTTTCAAAGTATATTCCACCGTTCTGCGCCACCCGCATCCAACGGACTCCCGCGACGTTTACCAGGTCATCAGACCACCTTGTGGGGACCTGGGGGGTATATCCACGCTGGGCCGGGAGGCCGTGCCGCCTCTTAAGAACCTTTCCGCCGCAACCGGTCATTGTGGCGCTCTTTGGGGATGGTCTATTTATATCCAGCAGTCTTTCGGATCCATGATGGTATGATGATGATGATGTATTCCAAACGGAGTGAATCGAACTTTTATTTGTGATCGGACTCGTTCTGCACGGCTCTAAGTATTGTTAATGGAAAGAGACGAATAGGTAGTCTAGCTCGCGCAGCACGAGACAGTTCACGTGCGGTCTTGTGCTAGCGCAGTGTAGTGCTGAATGTTGATACTTTAGACGCTCATGGAAGCAACTAGAAGTTACATACAATAAGGCATTGTGTGTACTTAAACGCAAACGCTTAGTAAGTACCTACATTAACACTCTTATAATATCTCTATCTTTTTTTACCTTTTATTGTATACAATAAAGTGCTTACATACATACATATCTAAGGTACTTTGTCCGTGAATGCACATATTTTCAAACTCGACGGTACCTATGTAGGTAAATGCGTCCGCGTTTGTTCATAAAACGCGCCCTCTCCAAAATTAAGGACTTACATTTCAGTTTACTTTTACTCTTTGGCCCCATAGCCTTCCATCAGGTAGTCTGAGCGCTCGTTTACCTACTCTTACTTAATTAAACACGTCATTGTAAATGTGTAGGTAAGTTTTGATTTTTACTAACTCAATTTTCTCGCCTCTGGATATCGAGTTCATCAAGGCTATATTGGTGGGCAACATGAGAAGTCCTGAGAGGAGTGACAGGCATAGTATTAGGTCCAAATGGAGCATTTGTACTATTACTGAGGAACCTGCAATCAAATTCAAGTTTGTAGGCTAAAAGATCCAACCCACACGCACAGACACGTCGAAACGCACAGACAGCGGTGGCGTCGCGGTGCGGTGCGGTGCGGAGGCGGTACCGGTTGTAATGTTCGCTAATATGAAAGGATCCGCACAGAATACCGCGACGGGACGCAGCGCAGCGCGGTATTCTGTGCGGACCTTTTCATATTAACTCAAACATTACAACCGGTACCGCCTCCGCACCGCACCGCACCGCGTCGCCACCGCTGTCTGTGCGTTTCGATATAATTCGGCAGTGTCCAGCCGGCTATACAAACTCTTTCGCCGTCTTTTCTCTTATTTTTTTCCTGACCAGAATTGTTGGGACTGCCCTGCGTCACCGAGGCTTGAACTATGGACCTTCGTTAGTTTTTGGCAAATTAAGTGGTCACCGACATAACGGATAGTTCAACTCATCTTTGCGTGCGGCTATACGTGTGCCTGCACTTGGAACTATGCAGGTTTAATTAGTGTGTGTGACACGGCGGTCGTCGCTCGTTATAGTAGTAAAGCCTCTGCTAGACGGTCGCCAACACGCCCCTCCGACCGAGCGACCTTGGTCCGCACCGACCGTGTAGACAGTTGTTTGGAGCAAAATTTCATACTACAGCTGTCGGTGCCGACCAAGGTCGCTCGGTCGGAGTGGCGTGTTGGCGACCGTCTAGCAGAGGCTTAACAGACGAGCGAACATCTTCGCTCCGAACCGTGACCTTGGTGCGGTTCAGACCTTGTTCGATCGTCTGTAGCGAAGAAGAAGAAGAAGCTGAACTATCTGTACCTGTAGGCCAGGGACACATATTATTTGCTTCAAAATTGGTGCAAATTCGTATATGGCACCAAAATTGACAGATCTACAGCGGCACACGCTACGGCTACACACGTTCTGCTTTGTAAAGGGTTTCGCATTCGTGCGTAGCGTGCGTGTTCGTGCGTGGGCCGGCCGGTGTGGGCGCCCTTATTCCTCAGACCAAGAAAAAAGATGGACCGAACATTACGAACAACCTAAGTGAAGCCAGTTTTCAACCAAGCTAAAGAGGTTTATCATACGCTCACGCACACATAAACAAATTAAATTGCACAAAATTCGAATAAGGTAATCTTGAGAGCATTGCGACACGTGCTGAAGAGTTTTGTGCAATTTTGTTTGTATAAGTGTGCGTGAGCGCGTGCTAAACTTATTTGGCTTGGTTGAAAACCGGCTTCACTAGGCGGTTCGTCATGCTCCGTCTATCTTTTTTTCTTAGTCTGAGCCTTATTCATCCTTAATATACTTACAGAGAAGTAACGCCACGGAACACATTAAAGTCGTCAATGACGCCAGCCATAAGTACCAGACGCCCCAAACTACGACCGGACTATTGGGTCCGCGGTTCTTACGTATGCACCCACAACACAGCATAGTTTCATTTATTAATTAAAATATTCAAGTAAACTGTTACACAAATCAACTTGACAGATAATATTGAATTGTTGTCATAGACTACAAATCAAAGAGTATAATAAGTAATTATCTACAAATTTTTGGATGTTTCTCTATATAAGGCTCGCCACATACAAGCTGATTTCCGCGACCGAATACCGTCGCTGAATTCCGCTGGGCTGATTCCAGGGCGGCCAATCTTAGTACTAGGTGGACAGTAATGACAGCATAATAAGTTTACTAAATAAAGAAGGACATTAAGTATGAATATCTGGTGATTTCCAATTTAGTCACATAATAATTCATAGATGCAAAATACAAATAATAGATGGAAGCACGCGGCACCTACTAAAAATCGGAGAATAATTAATTGTTCTAATAATATCAATAAATAATTTCAAAACTAAAATACTTGTATAATTTATTAATTTTCTTTAACTATATTGTGACGATGGCGGGGTCAATAATGGCCTTGTCTATATGGTGATCAAACGCGCCGTCAAGGTATTTCGAAATTCACCGTATTGTCAAAAGACATCAGTAGGTACAGACGGCAGTATTTTGGAGTCGATGAGCCCTGGATCAAACCCTGCGACCGACGCTCTTTTTGTATGTTTTAACATTTAAGTGGAGTCTTCAAATAAAAATATCAGATGGCGCATTAAATGTCATCAATTACAGGGTTACCGTTTTTAGGCCCAGAGATTGTTCTCTATTTCAGTATATAACAAAGTACTTTGTGGCTGATTCCGACCGCAGATGCTCGAAATCTATGGCCCGGACATATTCTTCTACATATTCCTTCGCAGAATTCGTCCGCCTATCAGTGGTAGGGTCATAGAGTTTGTATGGAGCAGCCAGAGAGAATATAACTACAAAGTTCTAGGAGCAGCTGCAGTCAGAATCAGGCCAGCGGAAATCGACGACCAAATTTCGTGTCATTTCTGGGCACGCGACATACAAGCAGAATTTATGCGCAACGGTAGAAAAACGTAACGCATGTCATGGTGTGGCCATGATTTTGTTCGGAGTAACTGCTGCCAGAATCACGCAGCGGAATTCGGTGACGGAATTCAGCCTGTATGGTGGCGAGCCTAATGCTACGTATACTACATATTATTGTTACGGCTGGTTACGGAAGTTATAAATGAAGAGCAAATAATGGAGTAAATTTTTTATTTTCCAAACATTCGGGTAAATACAGTACCAACAATATATTTGTTCAAAAACTTAACTTATTTTATTAATAGTGGCAGTATAACATTAAATATTCTTAATGAACGTAATATAAACGATTGTAACAAAAATATACATTCACTACATGGTTTACAATATACCTAAAGTAAGTATCGTACAATAAGAGCGGCCAGAAGCTACGCAGACAGAGCACAGAGCTATAACAACGAAAATCGAATTTTTAAGTTCGATTCGATTACTCATGGGAGCTCTCTGTCGCACTTACGAGTATAATACTCGTGAGACAGAGATGGTACAAAAACTTCGAGATTCGATATTCATGGTGCGTAGCGCCGTAGGCCCGCCCGCTCCCCTCCGAACCCCCCCTCCTTCTCTGTCGCTAGAATCAAGTGCGACCGAGAAGGAGATATTGCGAATTTCGACTGAAGATTTTTGTAATATGCTGTCAAAGTGTACCATTGTAAAAAAGTATCTAGTGTTGCCTTAGTAGGCTAACCTAATAGTTTTAAACAAGCAACTGAAACAATAATTTAAAAGGAAAATAATTTTAAAATTATAATTAATTAATAATAGTAAACTATGAGCCTAACTGAAGTTCAAATAGTCGAATTGTTAAGAATTATCGAAAGTGGCGCCATCTAGTCCTATAGGACGGGAAATTTAACAACGCTTTTATCGCCCATACAAGACGCGTTGTATGGGACTGATCATCATCGCTGACCCTGGTCATCACATTGTTGTGTTATTTTATTGTTATCGCACAACGCAATTTCCCATTCAACAGGAACGGGTACGAGTATTATAACAGTTTGATACAGCCCGCCCTAATATCAAATTCGTTCATTTCGTTAAGTCTATTGGGATAGGTAGAATATTCAGGCCAGTAAGGCGTATGCTTAGTGCAGAATTAACACTTTTTTTTAAACTCCTTATGTACAACTCCATTAAAAAATGTACCACCGACGCCACTTTTGTTTTACAAAATCATTAAGTAATGGTCTACAAAAGGTAGGTACAAAATAATTATACAGAATTAAATGTAAAGCGAATATTTTGGCACAGTCTGGAAACTTGTTTCCACTCTAAATCTCAACGTAAAAATCTGGAAGCACAAAACTTTCAAAATTCACAAAAAGTGTAGCTTATTATCTAAGAAATTATTTAAAGTTTACAAAGTCTAATTACAAATTCAAACTTATTGCTTATACCCGTAAGGTAGATATTTGAACGATTCTTTTTTATTACAAATTGTGGTATAAAATGACATATTTTAACCCCTTACTGATTAACAGCAACAATTGCCGTGAATTTGAAACAAAAAAAACCATCTATATACAACTGAAAACGGATCAAATTTAAATAAAACTTTAACATTGTTTAACCCTTTAACGGACCAAGTTAAAACAAATCTTATTCAAGTAGTAGTAGTAAACACTTTATTGCACAGAAAAACACAAGTAGGTACATAGCAGAGAAAATAAAAATATTTGTACAAAGTGAACTTATCCGTTTAAGGCACTGTCAACACCAAAAACGCGCACACTGTCTATTTGTATCGGAGTAAACGAGAGCGAGTGTTACTTGGGCGGCCAGGTTTTAGAAGAAAATAATGAATAAATTATAAATTAAAAAAAGTGTGGATTATTTGTGAAATATGGCTCGTTAGCGGTTTAGGTATGAATATGTGGACTTCATGTTTTTAATTGCAGACCCGTACGTCAAAAAAATAAGGACCGTTTAAGATGATTTTAAGACCAACCTTTGCAATAATTTTTTATCGAGCCGATTTCGTCCAATTATGTTTCGAGTCCTTGTGTCCGAGTGTTTCGGTCTTGGAAATATGATGAATATTAACTTTTTTTTTTGATCTGCTAGAACAAATAACTTTTCTTAAAAAATCTGCTTAAATAATATCAATTTCAACAAATTAGGTCTTGTCAGCCTCTTAACACATTCACGGCCACGCTAATCTCGTAGCGCTACGCCGTAGTCCGTAGCAGGTTATCTAGGTAGGCAGGTCTTCGACCAGAACAAACAGCCACCGAGCACCATCGAATTGGAGAAGGCATATTGGCACGCCGTGCTGCTCGGCACCGAACATGTCGTGGCGAATAGCGCATCCATAAACACCAGTGAAGAAGGCTACGGTTTCCCTAAAAAGACTTCGAGACCGAGTATGAAACCCACCCATGGAATGAAGGTCCTGGCACGGAACCCCAACAACGTCTTCCGCTACCAAGGCTCTGTGCTAGGTGTGACAGTGCCCACCCTACACATGAGCATGCTGTTCAGCACGTCGTGCTGGTACCGCGACCCTCACGGGCTGCCGTAGACGGAATACATGCACAGCAGTGCCAAGAAGATCTGGACCGGCATCCCCGCGACGAGAGTGCCAACTTCCGCTGCGCGGTAGAAACGATATGCCCGGCCTACT
Organism: Epinotia brunnichana; assembly: GCA_963854355.1. NCBI lineage: Eukaryota > Metazoa > Arthropoda > Insecta > Lepidoptera > Tortricidae > Epinotia > Epinotia brunnichana. The sequence goes on along the minus strand of OY977941.1, from coordinate 11,160,984 downwards.
GTCAAAATAAATCGATCTGGCTCGCGTCGGAAATAACCATGGTCCCGCCGAACATCCTAAGCGAGCACGGAGTTAAACTGTCCCAGCTAATGCAGCGGCCGGGAGAGTACGTTCTGGTGTTCCCGGAGGCGCACTCCTGCTCAATTACGACCGGATTTGGCATTAGTAAGAGCGTCTACTTCGCGTCAAACGCCTGGTTATCGGAAGTGTACAAGCTCTTCCAGGACCTCTTCCAGCGTCAGAACAGAATGCTGGGCGCCGAGTGCAAGGCCGAGTGTGGCCACACGGTGGTAGCCATGCACGAGGCTGAGGACTGCATCGTCCAGGGCCAAATCGTGATCCTGGTCACCTTCAAGAAGATTGCCAAAACTCCCCCAACCCCAACAACGTCTTCCGCTACCAAGGCTCTGTGCTAGGAGTGACCGTGACCACCCTACATATGAGCATGCTGTTCAGCACGTCGTGCTGGTACCGCGACCCTCACGGGCTGCCGTAGACAGAATACATGCACAACGGCGCCGAGAAGATCTGGTACGGCATCCCCGCGACGTGAGTGCCAACTTCCGCTGCGCGGTAGAGACACTATGCCCGGCCTACTGTCAAAATAAATTGATTTGGCTCGCGTCGGAAATAACCATTGTCCCGCCGAACATCCTAAGCGAGCACGGAGTTAAAGTGTCCCAGCTACTGCAGCGGCCGGGAGAGTACGTTCTGGTGTTCCCGGAGGCGCACTCCTGCTCAATTACAACCGGATTTGGCATTAGTAAGAGCGTCTACTTCGCGTCAAACGCCTGGTTATCGGAAGTGTACAAGCTCTTCCACGTCAGAACAGAATGCTGGGCGCCGAGTGCAAGGCCGAGTGTGGCCACACGGTGGTAGCCATGTACGAGGCTGAGGACTGCATCGTCCAGGGCCAAATCGTGATCCTGGTCACCTTCAAGAAGATTGCCAAAACTCTAATGGACGCGCACTTCGACCCGAACAGTCAGCCTCCGAGCGCCATCGAAATGGAGAAGGCGTATTGGCACGCCATCCTGCTCGGCACCAAACATATCGTGGCGAATACAGCATCCATAGACACCGGTGAAGAAGGCTACGGTTTCCCTAAAAAGACTCCGAGACCGAGTATGGAACCCACCCATGGAATCTGAAAGTCCTGGCACGGAACCCCAACAACGTCTTCCGCTACCAAGGATCTGTGCTAGGAGTGACAGTGCCCACCCTACACATGAGCATGCTGTTCAGCACGTCGTGCTGGTACCGCGACCCTCACGGGCTGCCGTAGACGGAATACATGCACAACGGCGCCGAGAAGATCTGGTACGACATCCCCGCGACGAGAGTGCCAACTTCCGCTGCGCGGTAGAGACGCTATGCCCGGCCTACTGTCAAAATAAATCGATTTGGCTCGCGTCGGAAATAACCATTGTCCCGCCGAACATCCTAAGCGAGCACGGAGTTAAAAAAAAAAAAAAAAAAAAAATATTTTATTTCAGACCATTGATCCATATGTGATTAGATTAGCGAGACTTAAAAACTATGTTAGAATTACAAACTAAGAAACGGGGGCAATTACAGACATGGTTTTGGCAAGCTATTGGCAGTACCAAACAGAGCGAACATTATCTCTACTTGGCCCTGCCAATAGTCACCTCCATCCAATATTTGGTGAGGGGACAGTTAAGGCGCTCGGCCAACACCCTTAGAAGGCCATTGCTGCTGCCGCGCACACGCCTTAGCAGTGATCCGATTCTTTTGCGCCTGATGGCAAAAAAGTCATCAGTACTCGCCTGTGCGAACATACCGGATTCACTGCAGTGCCTTGGCAGCCTCAACAGCATCCTAAGGATGTTATTGTATTGTACGCGTAATGCGTTATAGGCCCGCTGCGTGAATTTTGCCCACAGATTGCACGTGTAGAACGTCTGACAGTAAGCTTTGAAAAGCGTCAGTTTGACTTCGTTACTACAACGTGCAAATCTGCGGGCAAGCATGTTGCCCCTCACCGCCATCGCTCTTCTTTCCCTTTCTAGGTCTAGGTCATCGCTCAGGTCTGCCGTTAGCATATGACCTAGATACTTTACTTTGTTTACCACATTTAAGGGTACACCACACAGCATGATCTCAAAAATAAAGTGTCCCAGCTACTGCAGCGGCCGGGAGAGTACGTTCTGGTGTTCCCAGAGGCGCACTCCTGCTCAATTACAACCGGATTTGGCATTAGTAAGAGCGTCTACTTCGCGTCAAACGCCTGGTTATCGGAAGTGTACAAGCTCTTCCAGGACCTCTTCCAGCGTCAGAACAGAATGCTGGGCGCCGAGTGCAAGGCCGAGTGTGGCCACACGGTGGGAGTCATGCACGAGGCTGAGGACTGCATCGTCCAGGGCCAAATCGTGATCCTGGTCACCTTCAAGAAGATCGCCAAAACTCTAATGGACGCGCACTTCGACCCGAACAGTCAGCCTCCGAGCGCCATCGAAATGGAGAAGGCGTATTGGCACGCCATCCTGCTCGGCACCAAACATATCGTGGCGAATACAGCATCCATAGACACCGGTGAAGAAGGCTACGGTTTCCCTAAAAAGACTCCGAGACCGAGTATGGAACCCACCCATGGAATCTGAAAGTCCTGGCACGGAACCCCAACAACGTCTTCCGCTACCAAGGCTCTGTGCTAGGAGTGACAGTGCCCACCCTACACATGAGCATGCTGTTCAGCACGTCGTGCTGGTACCGCGACCCTCACGGGCTGCCGTAGACGGAATACATGCACAACGGCGCCGAGAAGATCTGGTACGGCATCCCCGCGACGAGAGTGCCAACTTCCGCTGCGCGGTAGAGACGCTATGCCCGGCCTAGTGTCAAAATAAATCGATTTGGCTCGCGTCGGAAATAACCATTGTCCCGCCGAACATCCTAAGCGAGCACGGAGTTAAAGTGTCCCAGCTACTGCAGCGGCCGGGAGAGTACGTTCTGGTGTTCCCAGAGGCGCACTCCTGCTCAATTACAACCGGATTTGGCATTAGTAAGAGCGTCTACTTCGCGTCAAACGCCTGGTTATCGGAAGTGTACAAGCTCTTCCAGGACCTCTTCCAGCGTCAGAACAGAATGCTGGGCAACGAGTGCAATGCCGAGTGTGGCCACACGGTGGGAGTCATGCACGAGGCTGAGGACTGCATCGTCCAGGGCCAAATCGTGATCCTGGTCACCTTCAAGAAGATCGCCAAAACTCTAATGGACGCGCACTTCGACCCGAACAGTCAGCCTCCGAGCGCCATCGAAATGGAGAAGGCGTATTGGCACGCCATCCTGCTCGGCACCAAACATATCGTGGCGAATACAGCATCCATAGACACCGGTGAAGAAGGCTACGGTTTCCCTAAAAAGACTCCGAGACCGAGTATGGAACCCACCCATGGAATCTGAAAGTCCTGGCACGGAACCCCAACAACGTCTTCCGCTACCAAGGCTCTGTGCTAGGAGTGACAGTGCCCACCCTACACATGAGCATGCTGTTCAGCACGTCGTGCTGGTACCGCGACCCTCACGGGCTGCCGTAGACGGAATACATGCACAACGGCGCCGAGAAGATCTGGTACGGCATCCCCGCGACGAGAGTGCCAACTTCCGCTGCGCGGTAGAGACGCTATGCCCGGCCTAGTGTCAAAATAAATCGATTTGGCTCGCGTCGGAAATAACCATTGTCCCGCCGAACATCCTAAGCGAGCACGGAGTTAAAGTGTCCCAGCTACTGCAGCGGCCGGGAGAGTACGTTCTGGTGTTCCCGGAGGCGCACTCCTGCTCAATTACAACCGGATTTGGCATTAGTAAGAGCGTCTACTTCGCGTCAAACGCCTGGTTATCGGAAGTGTACAAGCTCTTCTAGGACCTCTTCCAGCGTCAGAACAGAATGCTGGGCGCAGAGTGCAAGGCCAAGTGTGGCCACACGGTGGTAGCCATGCACGAGGCTGAGGACTGCATCGTCCAGGGCCAAATCGTGATCCTGGTCACCTTCAAGAAGATTGCCAAAACTCCCCCAACCCCAACAACGTCTACCGCTACCAAGGCTCTGTGCTAGGAGTGACCGTGACCACCCTACATATGAGCATGCTGTTCAGCACGTCGTGCTGGTACCGCGACCCTCACGGGCTGCCGTAGACAGAATACATGCACAACGGCGCCGAGAAGATCTGGTACGGCATCCCCGCGACGTGAGTGCCAACTTCCGCTGCGCGGTAGAGACACTATGCCCGGCCTACTGTCAAAATAAATCGATTTGGCTCGAGTCGGAAATAACCATTGTCCCGCCGAACATCCTAAGCGAGCACGGAGTTAAAGTGTCCCAGCTACTGCAGCGGCCGGGAGAGTACGTTCTGGTGTTCCCGGAGGCGCACTCCTGCTCAATTACAACCGGATTTGGCATTAGTAAGAGCGTCTACTTCGCGTCAAACGCCTGGTTATCGGAAGTGTAAAAGCTCTTCCAGGACCTCTTCCAGCGTCAGAACAGAATGCTGGGCGCCGAGTGCAAGGCCGAGTGTGGCCACACGGTGGGAGTCATGCACGAGGCTGAGGACTGCATCGTCCAGGGCCAAATCGTGATCCTGGTCACCTTCAAGAAGATCGCCAAAACTCTAATGGACGCGCACTTCGACCCGAACAGTCAGCCTCCGAGCGCCATCGAAATGGAGAAGGCGTATTGGCACGCCAACCTGCTCGGCACCAAACATATCTTGGCGAATACAGCATCCATAGCCAACCGTGAAGAAGGCTACGGTTTCCCTAAAAAGACTCCGAGACCGAGTATGGAACCCACCCATGGAATCTGAAGGTCCTGGCACGGAACCCCAACAACGTCTTCCGCTACCAAGGCTCTGTGCTAGGAGTGACAGTGCCCACCCTACACATGAGCATGCTGTTCAGCACGTCGTGCTGGTACCGCCCTCACGGGCTGCCGTAGACGGAATACATGCACAGCAGTGCCAAGAAGATCTGGACCGGCATCCCCGCGACGAGAGTGCCAACTTCCGCTGCGCGGTAGAAACGATATGCCCGGCCTACTGTCAAAATAAATCGATCTGGCTCGCGTCGGAAATAACCATGGTCCCGCCGAACATCCTAAGCGAGCACGGAGTTAAACTGTCCCAGCTACTGCAGCGGCCGGGAGAGTACGTTCTGGTGTTCCCGGAGGCGCACTCCTGCTCAATTACGACCGGATTTGGCATTAGTAAGAGCGTCTACTTCGCGTCAAACGCCTGGTTATCGGAAGTGTACAAGCTCTTCCAGGACCTCTTCCAGCGTCAGAACAGAATGCTGGGCGCCGAGTGCAAGGCCGAGTGTGGCCACACGGTGGTAGCCATGCACGAGGCTGAGGACTGCATCGTCCAGGGCCAAATCGTGATCCTGGTCACCTTCAAGAAGATCGCCAAACCTCTAATGGACGCGCACTTCGACCCGAACAGTCAGCCTCCGAGCGCCATCGAAATGGAGAAGGCGTATTGGCACGCCATCCTGCTCGGCACCAAACATATCGTGGCGAATACAGCATCCATAGACACCGGTGAAGAAGGCTACGGTTTCCCTAAAAAGACTCCGAGACCGAGTATGGAACCCACCCATGGAATCTGAAAGTCCTGGCACGGAACCCCAACAACGTCTTCCGCTACCAAGGCTCTGTGCTAGGAGTGACAGTGCCCACCCTACACATGAGCATGCTGTTCAGCACGTCGTGCTGGTACCGCGACCCTCACGGGCTGCCGTAGACGGAATACATGCACAACGGCGCCGAGAAGATCTGGTACGGCATCCCCGCGACGAGAGTGCCAACTTCCGCTGCGCGGTAGAGACGCTATGCCCGGCCTAGTGTCAAAATAAATCGATTTGGCTCGCGTCGGAAATAACCATTGTCCCGCCGAACATCCTAAGCGAGCACGGAGTTAAAGTGTCCCAGCTACTGCAGCGGCCGGGAGAGTACGTTCTGGTGTTCCCGGAGGCGCACTCCTGCTCAATTACAACCGGATTTGGCATTAGTAAGAGCGTCTACTTCGCGTCAAACGCCTGGTTATCGGAAGTGTACAAGCTCTTCCAGGACCTCTTCCAGCGTCAGAACAGAATGCTGGGCGCCGAGTGCAAGGCCGAGTGTGGCCACACGGTGGTAGCCATGCACGAGGCTGAGGACTGCATCGTCCAGGGCCAAATCGTGATCCTGGTCACCTTCAAGAAGATTGCCAAAACTCTAATGGACGCGCACTTCGACCCGAACAGTCAGCCTCCGAGCGCCATCGAAATGGAGAAGGCGTATTGGCACGCCAACCTGCTCGGCACCAAACATATCGTGGCGAATACAGCATCCATAGCCACCCGTGAAGAAGGCTACGGTTTCCCTAAAAAGACTCCGAGACCGAGTATGGAACCCACCCATGGAATCTGAAGGTCCTGGCACGGAACCCCAACAACGTCTTCCGCTACCAAGGCTCTGTGCTAGGAGTGACAGTGCCCACCCTACACATGAGCATGCTGTTCAGCACGTCGTGCTGGTACCGCCCTCACGGGCTGCCGTAGACGGAATACATGCACAGCAGTGCCAAGAAGATCTGGACCGGCATCCCCGCGACGAGAGTGCCAACTTCCGCTGCGCGGTAGAAACGATATGCCCGGCCTACTGTCAAAATAAATCGATCTGGCTCGCGTCGGAAATAACCATGGTCCCGCCGAACATCCTAAGCGAGCACGGAGTTAAACTGTCCCAGCTACTGCAGCGGCCGGGAGAGTACGTTCTGGTGTTCCCGGAGGCGCACTCCTGCTCAATTACGACCGGATTTGGCATTAGTAAGAGCGTCTACTTCGCGTCAAACGCCTGGTTATCGGAAGTGTACAAGCTCTTCCAGGACCTCTTCCAGCGTCAGAACAGAATGCTGGGCGCCGAGTGCAAGGCCGAGTGTGGCCACACGGTGGTAGCCATGCACGAGGCTGAGGACTGCATCGTCCAGGGCCAAATCGTGATCCTGGTCACCTTCAAGAAGATCGCCAAACCTCTAATGGACGCGCACTTCGACCCGAACAGTCAGCCTCCGAGCGCCATCGAAATGGAGAAGGCGTATTGGCACGCCATCCTGCTCGGCACCAAACATATCGTGGCGAATACAGCATCCATAGACACCGGTGAAGAAGGCTACGGTTTCCCTAAAAAGACTCCGAGACCGAGTATGGAACCCACCCATGGAATCTGAAAGTCCTGGCACGGAACCCCAACAACGTCTTCCGCTACCAAGGCTCTGTGCTAGGAGTGACAGTGCCCACCCTACACATGAGCATGCTGTTCAGCACGTCGTGCTGGTACCGCGACCCTCACGGGCTGCCGTAGACGGAATACATGCACAACGGCGCCGAGAAGATCTGGTACGGCATCCCCGCGACGAGAGTGCCAACTTCCGCTGCGCGGTAGAGACGCTATGCCCGGCCTAGTGTCAAAATAAATCGATTTGGCTCGCGTCGGAAATAACCATTGTCCCGCCGAACATCCTAAGCGAGCACGGAGTTAAAGTGTCCCAGCTACTGCAGCGGCCGGGAGAGTACGTTCTGGTGTTCCCGGAGGCGCACTCCTGCTCAATTACAACCGGATTTGGCATTAGTAAGAGCGTCTACTTCGCGTCAAACGCCTGGTTATCGGAAGTGTACAAGCTCTTCCAGGACCTCTTCCAGCGTCAGAACAGAATGCTGGGCGCCGAGTGCAAGGCCGAGTGTGGCCACACGGTGGTAGCCATGCACGAGGCTGAGGACTGCATCGTCCAGGGCCAAATCGTGATCCTGGTCACCTTCAAGAAGATTGCCAAAACTCTAATGGACGCGCACTTCGACCCGAACAGTCAGCCTCCGAGCGCCATCGAAATGGAGAAGGCGTATTGGCACGCCAACCTGCTCGGCACCAAACATATCGTGGCGAATACAGCATCCATAGCCACCCGTGAAGAAGGCTACGGTTTCCCTAAAAAGACTCCGAGACCGAGTATGGAACCCACCCATGGAATCTGAAGGTCCTGGCACGGAACCCCAACAACGTCTTCCGCTACCAAGGCTCTGTGCTAGGAGTGACAGTGCCCACCCTACACATGAGCATGCTGTTCAGCACGTCGTGCTGGTACCGCCCTCACGGGCTGCCGTAGACGGAATACATGCACAGCAGTGCCAAGAAGATCTGGACCGGCATCCCCGCGACGAGAGTGCCAACTTCCGCTGCGCGGTAGAAACGATATGCCCGGCCTACTGTCAAAATAAATCGATCTGGCTCGCGTCGGAAATAACCATGGTCCCGCCGAACATCCTAAGCGAGCACGGAGTTAAACTGTCCCAGCTACTGCAGCGGCCGGGAGAGTACGTTCTGGTGTTCCCGGAGGCGCACTCCTGCTCAATTACAACCGGATTTGGCATTAGTAAGAGCGTCTACTTCGCGTCAAACGCCTGGTTATCGGAAGTGTACAAGCTCTTCCAGGACCTCTTCCAGCGTCAGAACAGAATGCTGGGCGCCGAGTGCAAGGCCGAGTGTGGCCACACGGTGGTAGCCATGCACGAGGCTGAGGACTGCATCGTCCAGGGCCAAATCGTGATCCTGGTCACCTTCAAGAAGATTGCCAAAACTCTAATGGACGCGCACTTCGACCCGAACAGTCAGCCTCCGAGCGCCATCGAAATGGAGAAGGCGTATTGGCACGCCAACCTGCTCGGCACCAAACATATCGTGGCGAATACAGCATCCATAGCCACCCGTGAAGAAGGCTACGGTTTCCCTAAAAAGACTCCGAGACCGAGTATGGAACCCACCCATGGAATCTGAAGGTCCTGGCACGGAACCCCAACAACGTCTTCCGCTACCAAGGCTCTGTGCTAGGAGTGACAGTGCCCACCCTACACATGAGCATGCTGTTCAGCACGTCGTGCTGGTACCGCGACCCTCACGGGCTGCCGTAGACGGAATACATGCACAACGGCGCCGAGAAGATCTGGTACGGCATCCCCGCGACGAGAGTGCCAACTTCCGCTGCGCGGTAGAGACGCTATGCCCGGCCTAGTGTCAAAATAAATCGATTTGGCTCGCGTCGGAAATAACCATTGTCCCGCCGAACATCCTAAGCGAGCACGGAGTTAAACTGTCCCAGCTACTGCAGCGGCCGGGAGAGTACGTTCTGGTGTTCCCGGAGGCGCACTCCTGCTCAATTACGACCGGATTTGGCATTAGTAAGAGCGTCTACTTCGCGTCAAACGCCTGGTTATCGGAAGTGTACAAGCTCTTCCAGGACCTCTTCCAGCGTCAGAACAGAATGCTGGGCGCCGAGTGCAAGGCCGAGTGTGGCCACACGGTGGTAGCCATGCACGAGGCTGAGGAGATGTCCAGGGCCAAATCGTGATCCTGGTCACCTTCAAGAAGATCGCCAAACCTCTAATGGACGCGCACTTCGACCCGAACAGTCAGCCTCCGAGCGCCATCGAAATGGAGAAGGCGTATTGGCACGCCATCCTGCTCGGCACCAAACATATCGTGGCGAATACAGCATCCATAGACACCGGTGAAGAAGGCTACGGTTTCCCTAAAAAGACTCCGAGACCGAGTATGGAACCCACCCATGGAATCTGAAAGTCCTGGCACGGAACCCCAACAACGTCTTCCGCTACCAAGGCTCTGTGCTAGGAGTGACAGTGCCCACCCTACACATGAGCATGCTGTTCAGCACGTCGTGCTGGTACCGCGACCCTCACGGGCTGCCGTAGACGGAATACATGCACAACGGCGCCGAGAAGATCTGGTACGGCATCCCCGCGACGAGAGTGCCAACTTCCGCTGCGCGGTAGAGACGCTATGCCCGGCCTAGTGTCAAAATAAATCGATTTGGCTCGCGTCGGAAATAACCATTGTCCCGCCGAACATCCTAAGCGAGCACGGAGTTAAAGTGTCCCAGCTACTGCAGCGGCCGGGAGAGTACGTTCTGGTGTTCCCGGAGGCGCACTCCTGCTCAATTACGACCGGATTTGGCATTAGTAAGAGCGTCTACTTCGCGTCAAACGCCTGGTTATCGGAAGTGTACAAGCTCTTCCAGGACCTCTTCCAGCGTCAGAACAGAATGCTGGGCGCCGAGTGCAAGGCCGAGTGTGGCCACACGGTGGTAGCCATGCACGAGGCTGAGGACTGCATCGTCCAGGGCCAAATCGTGATCCTGGTCACCTTCAAGAAGATCGCCAAACCTCTAATGGACGCGCACTTCGACCCGAACAGTCAGCCTCCGAGCGCCATCGAAATGGAGAAGGCGTATTGGCACGCCATCCTGCTCGGCACCAAACATATCGTGGCGAATACAGCATCCATAGACACCGGTGAAGAAGGCTACGGTTTCCCTAAAAAGACTCCGAGACCGAGTATGGAACCCACCCATGGAATCTGAAGGTCCTGGCACGGAACCCCAACAACGTCTTCCGCTACCAAGGCTCTGTGCTAGGAGTGACAGTGCCCACCCTACACATGAGCATGCTGTTCAGCACGTCGTGCTGGTACCGCCCTCACGGGCTGCCGTAGACGGAATACATGCACAGCAGTGCCAAGAAGATCTGGACCGGCATCCCCGCGACGAGAGTGCCAACTTCCGCTGCGCGGTAGAAACGATATGCCCGGCCTACTGTCAAAATAAATCGATCTGGCTCGCGTCGGAAATAACCATGGTCCCGCCGAACATCCTAAGCGAGCACGGAGTTAAACTGTCCCAGCTACTGCAGCGGCCGGGAGAGTACGTTCTGGTGTTCCCGGAGGCGCACTCCTGCTCAATTACGACCGGATTTGGCATTAGTAAGAGCGTCTACTTCGCGTCAAACGCCTGGTTATCGGAAGTGTACAAGCTCTTCCAGGACCTCTTCCAGCGTCAGAACAGAATGCTGGGCGCCGAGTGCAAGGCCGAGTGTGGCCACACGGTGGTAGCCATGCACGAGGCTGAGGACTGCATCGTCCAGGGCCAAATCGTGATCCTGGTCACCTTCAAGAAGATCGCCAAACCTCTAATGGACGCGCACTTCGACCCGAACAGTCAGCCTCCGAGCGCCATCGAAATGGAGAAGGCGTATTGGCACGCCATCCTGCTCGGCACCAAACATATCGTGGCGAATACAGCATCCATAGACACCGGTGAAGAAGGCTACGGTTTCCCTAAAAAGACTCCGAGACCGAGTATGGAACCCACCCATGGAATCTGAAAGTCCTGGCACGGAACCCCAACAACGTCTTCCGCTACCAAGGCTCTGTGCTAGGAGTGACAGTGCCCACCCTACACATGAGCATGCTGTTCAGCACGTCGTGCTGGTACCGCGACCCTCACGGGCTGCCGTAGACGGAATACATGCACAACGGCGCCGAGAAGATCTGGTACGGCATCCCCGCGACGAGAGTGCCAACTTCCGCTGCGCGGTAGAGACGCTATGCCCGGCCTAGTGTCAAAATAAATCGATTTGGCTCGCGTCGGAAATAACCATTGTCCCGCCGAACATCCTAAGCGAGCACGGAGTTAAAGTGTCCCAGCTACTGCAGCGGCCGGGAGAGTACGTTCTGGTGTTCCCGGAGGCGCACTCCTGCTCAATTACAACCGGATTTGGCATTAGTAAGAGCGTCTACTTCGCGTCAAACGCCTGGTTATCGGAAGTGTACAAGCTCTTCCAGGACCTCTTCCAGCGTCAGAACAGAATGCTGGGCGCCGAGTGCAAGGCCGAGTGTGGCCACACGGTGGTAGCCATGCACGAGGCTGAGGACTGCATCGTCCAGGGCCAAATCGTGATCCTGGTCACCTTCAAGAAGATTGCCAAAACTCTAATTGACGCGCACTTCGACCCGAACAGTCAGCCTCCGAGCGCCATCGAAATGGAGAAGGCGTATTGGCACGCCAACCTGCTCGGCACCAAACATATCGTGGCGAATACAGCATCCATAGCCACCCGTGAAGAAGGCTACGGTTTCCCTAAAAAGACTCCGAGACCGAGTATGGAACCCACCCATGGAATCTGAAGGTCCTGGCACGGAACCCCAACAACGTCTTCCGCTACCAAGGCTCTGTGCTAGGAGTGACAGTGCCCACCCTACACATGAGCATGCTGTTCAGCACGTCGTGCTGGTACCGCCCTCACGGGCTGCCGTAGACGGAATACATGCACAGCAGTGCCAAGAAGATCTGGACCGGCATCCCCGCGACGAGAGTGCCAACTTCCGCTGCGCGGTAGAAACGATATGCCCGGCCTACTGTCAAAATAAATCGATCTGGCTCGCGTCGGAAATAACCATGGTCCCGCCGAACATCCTAAGCGAGCACGGAGTTAAACTGTCCCAGCTACTGCAGCGGCCGGGAGAGTACGTTCTGGTGTTCGCGGAGGCGCACTTCTGCTCAATTTCGACCGGATTTGGCATTAGTAAGAGCGTCTACTTCGCGTCAAACGCCTGGTTATCGGAAGTGTACAAGCTCTTCCAGGACCTCTTCCAGCGTCAGAACAGAATGCTGGGCGCCGAGTGCAAGGCCGAGTGTGGCCACACGGTGGTAGCCATGCACGAGGCTGAGGACTGCATCCTCCAGGGCCAAATCGTGTTCCTGGTCACCTTCAAGAAGATTGCCAAAACTCTAATGGACGCGCACTTCGACCCGAACAGTCAGCCTCCGAGCGCCATCGAAATGGAGAAGGCGTATTGGCACGCCGTGCTGCTCGGCACCGAACATATCGTGGCGAATACAGCATCCATAGACACCGGTGAAGAAGGTTACGGTTTTCCTAAAAAGACTCCGAGACCGAGTATGGAACCCACCCATGGAATCTGAAAGTCCTGGCACGGAACCCCAACAACGTCTTCCGCTACCAAGGCTCTGTTGTTAAAATAGTTTTGATACCTTAGTATTCAAACTCAATTGTCTATGGATTTCAAATGAGTACAATTTGTTGTCAGTGTCACTCGTTGTCATAATATATTCTATCAAATAAATAAATCGTGTTTTAGTGTGGTGATACTAATTTTCCGTACGTGCAGAAGTAGAGTCTGTCTAATGAAAGTTGAGACTGCGATTTATTATAAACTTTTTAAATGGCAACTACAATTCAAATGTCAATTACGTCAAATGTCACTTTACTGTCGTGTCACTAGTGTCATTTGGAAAAAATATTGCGTTTTTCTTTAACGTTTTTGGTGTTAATTATGAACAAAAGTATTAAAAGTAATACGCGTCAGTTACTTTTTACCATGATTGGTAAATACAAAGAAAAACGAGACGAGCGGGAAGAGATTTTCGATAAGAAAGCAGCGTACTTACGTACGATATCGGATTTCGTAGGTTAGTATCCCATGATAAGTTTTGATACTTTATTTGCAACATATCTAAGAAAGCAACTGTTTCCTAAATACTTACGTATTGTCATTGTTTTTCTTTCAGCGGGTAATATGGAGCTTGTCGAAGGTGTGGAGGAAATTCAGAATGCCGTTCAGAGCTTGAAAGACCTGGAGCAAGATTCGTGTATAAGGAATCAAAATCAATACCTTGAAGAATTGTCGTCTCTTACCGGTAATTATTTCCATGAACAATCTTGGACAATTCGACTTAATCTTAATCTAAGCAAAGTGTTACTGTGAATATTAAACAAAGTTATACCTACATAAGTTAATTACATAGAGAACATTTAACACTTACGAACAAATGTGTGTGCTCATCGCATAAATAAATGCCCTTATGGGAATTCAAACCTGGTACTTTCAGGTTTTTATAATGAGTGGCACAACCTGCTAGTCTAAAAAAGTCATCTATGTAACCACATACTTTCATTTTGTTTGTTGCAGAAGTTAGTGTCTCTACCCTCAAGAGAATAAAATATGAAGGTGGAATCAATAATAATGTTTGGAATACCCCAGGCAAAAAGAGGCCCCATAAGCCTACGGTGTCAAATTTAGATAGCTTCGACATAAACGCTATTAAAAATAAAATTACTGAATTTTATGCTGTCAAAAAGGAAGTACCAACACTGCGGAGCCTCCTGGTAGAGTTGCGGACTAGCATAAATTTCCTTGGCTGCATTGAAACACTAAGGCGGATTTTAAAAGCAAACGGGTATGAGTTTCAAAAAAACAAGAATGAACGATATGTTCTAATGGAACGCTACGACATTGCTGCATGGAGGCATAGATTTCTTCGGGAGATTGCAGAGAAACGTGCAGCAGGAAAACAAATTGTGTATTTGGATGAAACCTATGTCCACAAAAACTACAAACCTAAAAAATCCCGGCGAGGGCCGGGAACAAGTGGTGCAGTTGAAAGCATTTCGTCTGGGAAAAGACACATTGTTGTGCACGCTGGGCATGAAAATGGTTTTGTCCCAAATGCTCTTCTAGTTTTCAGCACAAAATCTAAACTGGCTGATTACCACCATGACATGAACGCCGGCAACTCCAATAAATGGTTAGAAGAAAAACTCATACCAAATTTAGACAAACCTAGTGTGGTTATTATGGATAATGCCAGTTACCACAGTGTTGTAAAGAATAAAGCCCCAACAACTCAAACAAATAAGCCCAAAATCAAAGAGTGGCTTACAGCTAATAATATTCACTATGAAGAATATCACAAGAAAGATGAATTGTTAGTACTTGTTGACAAATACAAGCCAGAGCCAGTGTATGAAGCCAATCACATACTTCAGCAACATGGCCATGAAGTTTTACGGCTGCCTCCATACCACTGCGATTTGAATCCTATCGAGCTAATATGGAGTCTAGCAAAAAGGAAAATTGCCAAGAAGAACATAGGGTTATCTGCACAAGACACAGAAAAACTGATCCATGAGTCTTTTGCAAGCATAACAGCAGATGATTGGAATAAAATGATCAATCACGTCATTAACGTTGAAAACCAATATAAAGACAGGGACAACATCAAAGAAGACATGATAGATAAATTTATTATTAGTGTGGGAAGTAGCAGCTCGACCACTTCGGAGGATTCAATGGAAGTTGAGATTTTAGAGAGTGAATTTAATTATTCTTCTTAAATATACAATAAGACAGTGAATCCTATGTAATTTAAGAAATTATGTACACTTGTACCTAAGGTGTACACCTTTTGAACTTGATAATAAACTTATCTTGTAAAACGAAGTTTAAGTTTTATTTCATATAACCTGTACTTTTTCCGCTATAACCTCACAAAAATGTGCAAATGGAATTACATAAAGCGAGACCCATGAAGTTAGCCCCTTTTCTTAGACACATTATAGATTAATTACGTATAAGCATCTAATTACTTAATTTGTAATCTGTCTAAAGGTATTTTATTTTACTGTTAGATGGTTGCAACAACTTGAATGGGGTCAAGTTTTTAGGTCATATACACTATACTGGGATTTGGGATATTATCTTACCAACAATTTGGGCAATTTTGAAACTAATCTGTATAGACGTGGCTACACTAAGTAGTAAGACAATTATAATTTTTGTTCAAGTATCATTATCGTTCTTTCACACTATACTCGGTGTTGCAATACGTCGATTTTTTAAATTTGCCGCTACTTTCTAGTCTCTACTTTCATTAGACAGACTCTAACACGCGTTAACTTTGCTACAGTCGTAATAGGTTATTCGGCCCAGCCATGGAAATTATTTCGCCACGATATTCGATCGGAAGCCTTGAAGGCAAATCAAACTGGTCAACCTGGAAGTACAAAATCCTTATCATGCTACGCGGTACCGCAGATGTCATGGATGTGCTTGAAGGAAGGTTGAATAAACCAGAAGATAATCAAGGAGGAGCAGGTGACGCCGCCGTTCTCTTGGGATACAATCAGGCCCTAGCCAGATATACAAAAGCGAACTGCAGTGCTCTGCTCATATTAACGACGAATATGTCAGATGAAACGCTACAGAAAGTAATGAGATTTGAGACAGCGTATGAAGTCTGGAAAGAGTTACATCGTCTGTTTGACGGTCAGACCGAGGACAGGTCGTACCACCTTTGCATGGAGTTCTTTAACTTTAAACGGAACCCATCTGATGACGTTTCTTCACTTATGTCGAAACTGAAGAACATATGGAATAATTTAAATGTTGAGATTACCAAGGCAGATGGAACAGGCCAGCTCCCAGATTTGTTGCTGATATGTAAAATATTGGAAACACTCGACGAAAGATTCTTTGCGTTCAAATCCAGCTGGTTACTTCTGAACAAGACCGATAGAACTGTTGACAATCTAACAACACAACTGTGTTCCTATGAGAAAGCTTTGGAGAATAGAGAAGGGACTACAAGTCAAGAGACACTTGCTATCCCAGAAGTACAAGAGTCGAAAAAGAAGAAAGATGCGAAGTTGAAGTGCAACTATTGTTCACAAATGGGACATAGAGTAAGGAACTGCAAGAAATGGATAAAGGATGAAAGACCACCAAAGCCAAGCAGCTCAGCACCAGCTTATCCTTCAAAGCATGTACAAAGCATAACACTAATGGCTGTTCATGCGTGTTCAAAGACAGCAGATCAAGACAGAGAAAATTGGTTTGTTGATAATGGTGCAACAACGCATATTTCTATTAGGAGAGATGCATTCCATGAGTTTGAGCCTTTTGATTCTGATGACCAAACTGTGAAGACGGCAGACGGCACAATGATTCCTGCTTTAGGAAAAGGCATTGTCATGGTAGAATCGATGGTAGGCAAGAAAACGGAAACCATACGACTTAAAGATGTCTGGCTAGTACCCTCACTTACAAAAAATCTATTCTCAACGCTGTCAGCACAAGACAACTCGCGGAACAGCTTGTTCACTTCTACCGCGACAAGTTGTCAGCTTGACATTAATGGAGAAACCAAAATTGTTGGCAAAAGAGAACCCAAAGGAGGGCTATATAAACTGCAGTTCAAAACAGTCCTTCCCTCAAAAATGTCTAACACTATTGATGTGAACGCACTCACGGGTACAAATATGCTGCAAGTCTATCATGAACGTTATGCTCATCAAGATAAGAAGCACGTAAAGGCAGTTGTCAAACGAGAGTTCGGGATAACTTTACCTGATGACAACGTTAAATGTGAGGCATGCATATTCGGAAAAGCTCACAGATTGCCATTTGGAAGGAGAGAAAGAGCAACGGCTCCTGGTGAGTTGATACATTCAGACGTTTGCGGACCATTTGAACATCCCAGCGTACAGAAATATAAATATTTCGTACTCTTTAAAGACGATTTTTCCTCGTATCGGCTAGTTTACTTCATGCGTCACAAGTCTGAAGTCAAGGACAAGTTGAAACTGATGCTCAATGAAACAAAACTGGCAGGCCATACAGTTAAATGTCTCTTAAGTGATAACGGAGGAGAGTTCGACAACCAAGATGTAAGAAAATTACTGAACGCACAAGGGATTCAGCAGCGTTTCACCATGCCGTACACACCGGAGCAAAACGGATGTAGCGAGCGCGAGAATCGCACATTGGTTGAAGCCGCAAGGACCTGGCTACACTCCAGAGGTGAACTTCCGCAGAAACTCTGGGCTGAACTAATCAATACAGCAGCGTATGTTCTGAACAGAACCGGACCAACCAGAGTTAAGGATAAAGTTCCCTACGAGCTGTGGTTCGGAAAGAAGTCTAAAATATGTCACTTACGCGTAATAGGTAGCGTCTGCTATGCTCACGTACCCAAACAATGCAGAAAGAAACTGAGCAAGAAGGCCATCAAGGGTGTTCTCATCGGATACGAAAACAATGATGGTATGGTTACCGTATTTGGGACGGAATGAAAACTAATCGCTCTAGAGACATCACTTTTGCAAGCGAAGTCGAATTTAAAGTCTCGATAGGGACAGACAATAACTATCAAATTCCTGAACGAGCTCGTGAGGGAGAAAACTTGGAACCTCAAATAGTCCAAGAAGACCGCGTTCACGAGTCTGATATGTATGAAGATAACTTGGAACATGAGGGAGAGAACTTAGAACCTCAAACAGTCCAAGAAGATCACGATCACGAGTCTGATATGTATGGAGAGAACTTGGAACCTGCACCAGTCCGAGACCATGAGGAGAGAACTTGGAACATCAAACAGACCAAGAGGATTTGGGATCTGCACCAGTCCGAGATCATGTTCATGAATCAGAGCTCCTTTGTGATAACATTGATGACCCCACAGATTTATTTTATGATGCAACGTCACGTTACAACTTGCGCGATCGCAGCCAAATATGAAGGCCTGAACGATTCGAAGATTACGCGTGCATTACAGAGGCATATCCATCGAATTTTGCTGATGCAGTGAAACGTAATGACTTTGAAGAATTGCGGAATGCGATGGAAAGTGAAATGAAGTCACTAAAGGACCTCAACGTGTGGACGGCCTGTGATCTGCCGAAAGGGAGAAGAGCACTTCCTTGCAAGTGGGTTCTTCGAACCAAAAGAAATCCAGACGGCTCAATCGACAGATACAAAGCACGGCTTGTCGTGAAGGGCTTTAAACAGAGAAAGGGAATTGACTATGATCAGACCTTCAGCCCTGTCGCTCGCCTAGCAACCGTCAGAGCACTATTGAGTGTCAGCGCACAGGAAAATATGTACCTCGTTCAATTTGACGTTGCTACAGCGTTTCTCAACGGAAAACTTGAAGAGGAAATTTATATGCAGCAACCCGAAGGATTTGAAGATGGAACATCTAAAGTCTGGAAACTTAATCGAAGCTTATATGGCTTAAAGCAAGCTCCCAGGTGTTGGAACTCATGCTTTGAAGCAATACTACTTGAAATGGGCTTTAAACAATGCGAGGCTGACTGTTGTCTATACACCAAGGAAATAGATGACAACAAACTATTAATCACATTGTATGTGGATGATGGATTAGTAGCAGCAACCAAAGAAGAGTTAGCGAATTCATTTTTAAATGATTTGAGAAAACGATTGCACATTACGACAAAACCTGCGTCGTATTATTTAGGATTAGAAATCGTGAGAAAAGAGGATGGCTCTATCTTTATAAATCAAGAAGCTTACGCAAAGAAGGTCCTGGAACGCTTTGCAATGGCAGAATGCAACCCTGTCACGACACCAATTGAAAAAGAAACTTCTTATTCAGGGAAAGTCCAAACTGAAAAGATGGAAAAGTTTCCATACAGAGAAGCCGTTGGTGCCTTGGCTTATTTAATGGTCGGGACTCGTCCGGATATTGCTTATGCCGTGGGCGTTGCTTCCCGAAAATTGGAATCACCCTCCAATGAAGACTGGCTTAGGGTAAAGTGGATACTGCGTTACGTCAAAGGCACGTGCTCCTTTGGAATCCAGTATAAAGCGCACCAACCCGCAATACTTGAAGGATTTAGTGATGCGGACCATGGAGGAGATCGTGATACTAGCCGATCTACTACGGGTGTTGCATGTCGCTATGCAGGAGGCGTTATATCTTGGCTCAGCCAGCGGCAAGCATCGGTTGCTATTTCTACAACCGAAGCAGAGTTAGTTGCAGCAAGTGAGGCAGCTAGAGAGCTGGTTTGGCTAACCACAATAATGCAAGAACTGACGAGCTGTAAGCATACTCCGGCGTTGTTTGTGGATAACGAAGCAGCTGTACGTTTAGCTCATAACCCTGAATTTCACAAGCGCACCAAACATATTCGCATCCGGCATTTTTATGTCAGGGAACAAGTCACTGAAGGCGCAATTGAAGTTAAGAGGATTGGCACAACGGAACAAGTCGCTGATATTTTGACAAAAGGACTGCCGCGGCCTAGATTCTTATCTCTGTGTCATGCCCTAGGAATTAGAGTGTTGAATAAGGGAAAGTGTTAAAATAGTTTTGATACCTTAGTATTCAAACTCAATTGTCTATGGATTTCAAATGAGTACAATTTGTTGTCAGTGTCACTCGTTGTCATAATATATTCTATCAAATAAATAAATCGTGTTTTAGTGTGGTGATACTAATTTTCCGTACGTGCAGAAGTAACACGCGTTAACTTTGCTACAGTCGTAATATCTGTGCTAGGAGTGACAGAGCCCACCCTAAAGATAAATCATTTATTTGTCCAACATAGGTTACAGGATGTTACAGAGTTACGGTCAGTTTCACTATGTGGCGCCTTGCGGCTTACAAATTGTTGAGCATGCATGTCAAAGTCACTATCATTTATAAATTCATTTATGGTATAACAACAGGGCGGCCAATCTTAGTACTAGGTGCGCGGTAATGACAGCTTAATAAGTTTACTAGAGGCCAACTAGAGGCTGTCAAGGTATTTCGAAATTCGCCGTATTGTCATAAGACATCAGTAGCCTAGGGGTACAGACGGCGGTATTTGGAGTCGGTGAGCCTGGGTTCAAACCCTGCCACCTACGCACTTTTTGTATGTTTTAACATTCAAGTGGAGTATTTCAACTAACGATACTAGATGGCGCATCAAATACAGGGTTACCGTTTTTAGGCCCAGAGATTGTTCTCTATTTCAGTATATAACAAAGTACTTTGTGTATAACAACTTGTATGAGCTAGCTCGTGCAATCATTACAGTTTGACATTGACATACGTAATAAATACCCTTAAGAATGCAATCTGCCAGTACCTATAACGTTAACAATAAAGAGGTTGCAATGTGCATAATCTCTTTTGCGACTAAAATATCTAGTATGGGTATACCTTATCCTTTAATTTTCCATTTTCTAGTATGAAGTACCAACTGGATTATTTTGAAAAAAATACACATTGCAGATCTTTATATAAGCAATTACCTAACGAAGAACTGTTGGTGTCGCTTTTCTAGAAAGCCAGAAAAAAAATACTTAAGTTTTATTTCCTACATTTATCCAAGTTTTTTTTTGAAAAAATAAAATATTATTTAAAGAATACGTGAGTCTCTACATATAGATTACTGTACCAAAAGTTTACGTGAATCGCATTAGCCAGTGTGGGTTTTTTTTGTTTTCGTAAAAAGTATAAAAAAATCATATCTCAGAAAATAACAAAGATAGGAAGCTGAAACTCACAGGAAATAATACTTGCCATGCGGGCTCTTAATAAAAAAAATACAGTAAACATTTGGTGGAAGGGCCGATTTTCCATGAAAACACGGCTACGCTCTTTATGTAGTTTATCTATTGAATGTAAACATTTTGGTAATTTATTAAATATTTTAGGAGCCATTCCGACTACATTTTTTTGGAATAAGGTTGTTTTGAGTATCATTGGGTTTGTTATTTTATGACGTAAACGGGTGCTATTAAAGTTTTGGAACAAATGGGAGTTACATTTCACGAAAACACACATTTCATAGATATACAAACTAGGAAGAGTTAGTATCTTAAGTTTTTGAAAATAGGGCTTACAAGATTCCAAAGAACTAATACCACATAAAGATCTTAGACACCTTTTCTGCGCTCGAAACGCAATTTCTCGATCGGTCGAGTTCCCCCAGAATATTATACCGTATCTTAACGTTGAGGTTACAAATGCATGGTATGAGGTAAGCACTGCAGGTAGATTTACTTTTTTTCTTAGATTATATAATGCATAGGAGAATTGATTTAGTTTCTAGTCAATTTGATATTTCCATGTCAACTTATTTATCTATATTTAATCCTAAAAACTTTGTTATGTCAGAGTCTTCAATTTTTGTCCTTTATAAGTTATTGTGAGATTAGGCACGTAATTCGTTCTTTGCTGAAATGTCATTAGTTTTGTTTTACTTAAATTAATGTTTAAATTATTTTTTGTCAACCATTCTATAATTGTATTTAATGTCTTGTTAATGTCAGCTTCATAAGATTGCATTTTTTTCTTAGAGAAGATTACAGTACTGTCGTCGGCAAAGAGAACCATGGGGTGACCAATTGTTTTTTTTTTTTTTTTATACCTTGTATGTAGCGAAAAGCGCTCGTAGCGCTCTGACGCATATGTGTCGTTATGGACACTGAATGGGTTAAGGGATGTCTTCCAGCTAACCTTTGAGCGGCTGAGTGAACAAGTGACATGGCAGACATAGGTACTGTGCAACATGTATATGTTAGCAAAATAATACAAGAAACGAACGAATAACTATATATTCAATAAATATAATATAAATATGTATGTATATCTAATAAGTCGTCTCTTGCATATAGGTAGACCTAAAAATTCTGCACCATAAAAAAATATAAAAAGATGACCTTAAGGGTGATTCTACGAGCGTTCCGACCGCCGTCAGTCCGCTGGTCGCATTATTGTCAAAGTTCTTGCAGATTTGCATTACCTTTCCGAGTAATCTTGTAGTAGTCCTGGACTTGTTTAAAATACCTGAACAAGCCATGTCAGTTTGCCGGTACATTGACAATAATGCGACCAGCGGACTGACGGCGGTTGGAACGCTCGTAGAATCACCCTTAACAGGTGGTCTTTTTGCCATGAAATTTACATTATGCCCCATATAAAGGGTTAAACCTAATAATTTACTTTAAAAACAAAGTTTTAACCGACGAAAAATCAATCATACCCTATTTTCCTACCCTTGAGGTTTGTTTTTTTTTCAAATTTATATGGGACCAACTTCGGGTATAAGTACCCTTTCCAATCAAAAAATAATTATCAAAATCGAACTACTCTGTAAATTTATGCGTGGTCATACATAAAAAATATATATATACACATATATATTGTTATATACGCGTCGACTGGAGAACCTCCGTTTTTAAAATGTGATTGCGTACCTTTGTATAAGTAATAAGTTAGTCTTCCAAGACGTCGGCCATCTTCTTAAGGTTCGATGACACCTCAACCTCGCAGCCCGTGCTCACCAACACGTCTTCCACCGTCACTCCCTCGGCCAACTCAGTGAGTGTCAGACCGCGCTCTTTGTCCACTTCAAACACTGCCTGTTAACACAATATTATAAACCGGTCAAGTACGAGTCTGACTCGCGCACCGAGGGTTACGTACAAACTTTCATACACCATAACATTCATTCTTGAACAATCCCCTTCCGTCTCCCAGCCACCCCCGCGAAATTTAAAAAATCCGCTCAACTATAGCCATTTTACAGCCTCGTATGCGTAATAACGAGTATTACGTGCGTGTACGTGCGTCCTTGGGTACTAGGCTATTGACTCCTTGGACTACGTGAATTCGGATGGGGCCCAACTCGTAGAAAACACAAAAGAAAAAAATATTATGCTGCTATTAATGGGTCGGTGGGAGATGACTACTCGAAAATGGGAGAGGAAGGGTTAAACAGCTCATAGTAGAAGTTACCGTTGCACAGCGCCATCTGCATTTTGATACTAACAACTTAGGTACAACCTAGTATGTTTTATCAGCGATTTTTTTATCACGCGGACCGATTTCGATTATTTATTTTTTATTAGAAAGAAGGGACTTTAAAGAAAATGACATACGAATTTAAATTACAAACATAATTAATAAACGATTCTTGATTTAAAAAAATACGTTAGATAGAGGTATCGTTTCATTTAATCATATATAATTATTTCAAAATTTTCGCTTGGTAAACTTCGAAGACAAGGGGGAAAAATAAATAGTAAAATATATATATATTTTTTTGATTTATTAAAATAAATCAAAATTTTACCACTGTAGAAAAAAAAACTGTTTAGAAAGTGCAACTCAAGGTCTTTCATATGATATCCCACTTAATCTATTTACTAAACTTCGAATGTTTGACCCCTCATATTCGTCATTTACACAGAAAATAAAAATGTATATTTAATTTTTTCATACACAAGTCTTAACCTTCTTAGCAGTTGTTCCAAATTTCAAATTGATAGCTTAAGTAGTTCCTGAGATATTTAACGTTGTAACAGACGGACAGAGTCGCACCATAAGGGTTCCTTTTTTACCTTTTTGGTACGGAACCCTAAAAAGGTTAAAACAAGTGGCTCCTTGAGCTGTAGACTCACGAGCCTGAGTATCTTCCAAAAAAATTACCCCATACTCTCAGACGACAAGGTTACTGGATTACTGTGGTATCACTGTAGTAACAAGTAAAATCAAAAGATTTTTCAAAAAACCCAACTGCTTTTTTGCAAATATTATAGCCTATGTCACTCCCACGATTATGAGGAATACAACGACACGTCATATGTCGAAATCCGTCAAACGGTTTAGGCTACAGGGCGTGTCAAAGAATAAGACATACACACATACTTACATACTTACATTCATACGCTCGAAAAACATAACCCTCCTCTTCTTCGGCAGTTGGGTAAAAATACTTACAACTTAGAAAAGTTGAAAAACCCCTGACATTTTCATTTCAAAGTTCAATATCTCAAAAACGGATGAACCGATTTTGTTGAAACGTAGCTAAGAACCATCTCGATCACGTCAGCTTTCGGATAAATCCGCATTCAAATCGTTCCATCCATTCGTTTAGGAGCTACGATGCTACAGACAGACAGACACACACACACACACACATAGACAGACAGACACATCACATCAGGCACGTCAAACTTATAACACCTCTCTTTTTCCGTCGGGGGTTAAAAAACACACATACCTTTTCAGTTATGATCAAGTCCACGCAATTCTTCCCAGTGAGGGGCAGGTTGCACTCCGACAGGATCCTGTGGCCGCCGCTCCTGGTGGTGTGCTCCATCGTGATCACCACCTTGGTCCTGGGCGCGGACACCAGGTCCATGGCACCGCCCATTCCTTTTACCATTTTGCCCTGAAAGGACCATGCGTCAAAATGGCCCCAAAACCATCATCATCATGGTCATGAGGTCATTAGTCATTACATTTTGCCCTAAAAGGACATTACTTTGCCTTAACATAGTTGGGTCATTGTCAGATTTAGGTTCGCGTCTTTTCGGTGGACATTGCCAA
The DNA here is from genome assembly GCA_963854355.1 of Epinotia brunnichana. Classification (NCBI taxonomy): domain Eukaryota; kingdom Metazoa; phylum Arthropoda; class Insecta; order Lepidoptera; family Tortricidae; genus Epinotia; species Epinotia brunnichana. Next base: position 11,136,154 of record OY977941.1, on the reverse strand, counting down.
AGTTAAGGGCTATAAAGCCTAATTTTTGGTTGAACTCTGAATCCGCATAAACGGCGTTGCCCTTTCTATAATTCTATGTGATAAAAACATATTATATGTGAGCGTAAAGCCCTTAACTATTGACCACCGGAAAGATGATTTTTGTTTTTGTGACTGACAATGACCCAGTTTTATAAGTTTTTATTGTTACTAACATGATATGGACATAGTCTGAAATAAATAATTTTATTACTTATACATTATAAACAAATATTTACAACAAATATAAATATAAAAAAAAAGAACGGATGGTTGTATGTAGAGAGTAGAGAGGGGTTAGGGGGCGATGTTGGGTAGAGCTGCCCCGTCGTTGAGGCCGAAATAATGCTTTTCAGATCTGAATTTGTGCCGGGTCCCGCGAATGCACATGCTTGTGGCTCGGATTATTGATATTATAATCTTTGACCTTAACCAGCCCATTATTATAGATAGGGGTCGGTTCCAGCGGTCGGCAATAGCTTCACCAAGATGTTTAATAAAGGTGGACATCTGTGGGGCGAAGACTCCGTCAACTGATGTGACGAGAGGGGTAAATGTTGCATGTTGTTTCTCGCATCAGGCGCTACTGTATTTACGTTTTTTTCTCTTCTTCTGCGGATTTTAAAATGGAAGCTACCGGGCGAGAGATGTAAGAGGGAGCGTCGGTGTCTACCGGTGTAACATTTCCCCAAGCGTTTTGGCATAAATAGTTCACAAAACAGGTCTCTGATTTCATTGTGACGAAGAGTTATTAGGCCACCAGTTTTGCAGCAGAGTGCGTGGTCCACATTGAAGTCATCGTTACCACACCCATCGATCGCATGATTTAGACATGGAAACAGGTGTTCTGTGGTATCGTATTGCTAATGAGTCTCTGAATTCTAGTGGGGATAAATCAAAATAATTTGAATTGAATTTATTTAAAAAGGTCTGCTTAAGTATCTACTTCATTTCGTTTTATCGGCATAAAGTTGAATTCCGTTGCAGAACTGAGATATTCATATTTTATTCAGAGTCAATATGGTCCTAAACCCTAAGATAAACCCGATCTATAAATATGAATATCTCAGTTCTGCAATTGAATTCTACTTGGAGCCCATATAATGAAATTAACTACAAGTAAATACCTATTTACAGCTGTGTTGGTTTTGGGGCCAAGTTCCATATATAGCCTGAGAACTTTACGGTTTCGCTCTATGAAAACACAACAATATATTGATATCAGAGATATTTTTACACCAAAAAATAGGTCGGGTAATTTGACTAAATATTCATTAATAATCCACCTAAATTTAATACCGATACGGTAATAAATAATGAAAAGTAATCTTCATAAATTCCGTAAAAATCAGGCAAAAATGGTATAAACTTTCTTTACTTTACAATTGACTACGTCTATATACGTTCTTTGGGATACGCGCATAATCCACTTATTTTTGTTAATGGATAAACCTTTCTATAGGCCAGATGAAATTCAATATTATCTCAAGGTCGTAAAATATTTAATTAAAATGCCGTTATTTCCTGATGTATATATTTTTGGATTCAGGTAGTAAGTCTCCAAATTTGTGTACTCAAACATGTTTTCATTATAAAAATACTGATAGCATTTTTGCTTGCGGGTTAATTTTTTTTCTTAACTTCCGGTCCATAGAATTATTGATGTCAATAGTAAAAGTTGTTTAAAATAACACATAAAAGCCGTGTACAAATAATTAGCCTGATATTGAATTATTTCCAAAAAAACCGTAATTTTCTCAGGGTAATAAAGTTGTTGATGATGGTCCTTTAGGATATTCAATTTAATCATTATTCAATATACATGCATATCAGCTGATATCACCATCAGGCTGTATATGCGTGGGGTATCAAGGATGAGGGAAGATGGGCTTATATGGCAGCACAATGTTTTTTTATGACATTATCACGTAAAATTATCGTCCGTAAACCGACTTTATAGACAACTAATTTTTCGAGCTAGCGCTCATCAAGTCATCAGAGGCTCTAGTATAAGTATTATCCATGCAATACGTTTTCGAACGCGTTTGCGTTTAGTCTCAATTTATATGGCAACGCGAACAGCGCCTCTAGTGGTAACTATTAGGAGCTACGCGTTGCCATATAAATTGAAACTAAACGCAAACGCGTTCGATAACGTATATGTATCGATAAAACTTATACTAAGGCTACAGTTCAGTGTAACATACTATAAGGAACTTAATTCCAACTCACAGGTATCATCCAGTTGGCCAAGTCCCCGTAGCGCGAGACCTGCATGGCGCCCAGCACGGTCAAGTCGATGTGGCCGCCGCGGATCATGGCGAAACTGTCGTCGGACGAGAAGTACGACGCACCTGCAAGCAATGGAAACAGGTTACAAAAAGAAGCGGGTTGTGTCGGAGATACAACCGTTAATGAAGTTTGAGTGGATACTTCTTTGTTGGCTATGTAACCCTAATATATCTGAATTAATTCACTAAAATCTGTATAAGTACAGATAAATCGGTATGTACTCGTATATGGCAACTACTAATACTTGACTGACGTAGCTCATTTGACTCGCGATACATTGAAAATGGCGGTCATGTCAGCATTATTTTCATGTCCGCCACATAAACTAAATAACATTTTGTGATGAACAACTAATGGCAAATAATGAAGGATTAAAACATGTAACAAACAATTATTTGAAATCAGATTAGGCTTCTCTACAAAAAGTTATTCCGGAAGTCACGTGATACATTTTGAACTGTACCCCTATACAAGAACGCGAGCAAAGAAGTATCCACTTCAAAAATACAATAATCATATTCGGACCTTCAGGGTACATCCGGGAAAACGCTAGGACGATGCTGAACCGACAGAGATGCGGCTATAGTAGCCATAACTATAACTACTTTTCACTCTAATTGGCTATTCTACGATTTTTTAAATATATTTTATAATGTTCGTATAGATTCGATAGTCAACTGGTATTTTTATTTCCTCAAAATAATATCGCCTTATGCAAATAAATAATGGTTGACATTTGAACTTTATATGTATAATCGCGCCAAAAAGGCAGCCGCCATTATCGTGACGTCATAAATGCAACACCAAACCACAGACTACTAAGAAAGCTTGGATGACGACTCTCTGAAGATTGGCGCTGCTTTGAGGCTTGGGTGCAAAGTTTGTGAGCCACACATTTGCGTCTGCGGGGTGATGGTGGAGTCTAATGGGCATCATGGGCTAAGTTGTGTGCGGAGCGCTGGTAGATTTTCTCGGCACCATTCTATAAATGATATTGTTCGCCGGGCTATGGTATCGGCAAACGTGCCCTGCGTTTTGGAGCCCCAGGGTTTGAGTCGGACGGACGGGAAGAGGCCAGACGGTCTTACTCTGGTTCCTTGGGAGAAAGGACGAAGTTTAGCACCTTCGCGGCGTCGCATCTTGCACAAACTACGCGGGTGGCTGGCGGTGCTGCAGAAAATGCAGCAAGGCACAAGCACGCCAAATATTCGAACTTGGAACCGGTGTATGACTTCGTCCCTCTTGCTGTCGAAACGGCGGGACCTTGGTGTTCCGAAGCGAAACGTTTTTTGCAGGCTTTGGGGAAGCGTTGCGAGATAGGGGTTGCGATCCAAGATCTGGAGCGTGCCTGGTTCAACGTGTCTCGTTGGCTATCCAACGTGGTAATGCGGCGAGTATTTTTGGGACATTTGCGCCAGGTACGTATCACGCAGGACGATAATCCTGGATCTAGGTTATGTGGTTATAGTTGACGATGCGTGTTGCGGATGGTGAGTTTTAACTGTTGTGTACAGACGAAACCTGTGGTGGATCCTTTATTTGTGGAATGACGAAACCTGCGCTGTGGACACTAAGATAAGACTATATGCAGAAACATAGAAACGTCAGATGTGCATGTCCTTCTAACGAGTATCTACGCCTTTTAATTTTTGCATTTGCTGCTCTGACGTCACTCACAGAAAAGAAAATGGCGGTCGGCGTGTTCGGTCACGTAACATACAGATAATAAAACCACGACTTTAATTTTCAAATTAAAAATAAATCTTATGTTTTTATAACAAAATAGTGTTGTATTCGTGATGGTAAAATAGTAGTTTATGCAATCGTTATATAATGGATGCTTTTTAAGTCGAGTACCACGTTTAGGCCACAAAGCTTGCTGAGTAGACTAATTAAGGTACGAGACTTAAAAAGCTAATTATATAACTATTGTATACAATACTTTTTCTATGAGTCAACAGAAATAATAATTTATTAAAAAAACATGGTATCTATTGAAAATCGCCCTGCTGAAATGAAGCGCAGCAGCTTAGTAATTTTGCGCGTTGATGTCTTCACAGTTATCTTATACAGCTCCTGGATTCATAAGATGACTGCTGGCGGTTATCTTATGAAACCATACGAGCTCCGTGACGAGCTCGTGGAGCTCCAGGATTAAAAAGTATATGATCTTAGTTTCGTGTACGTAATGTTAATTCAAAGATTAAAGTCGACGAGTAGAAAAAATATATAAAAAAACCGGCCAAGTGCGAGTCGGACTCGCGCACGAAGGGTTCCGTACCATTATCAATAAAAATATTTTTTTATTTTGTTTTTAGTATTTGTTGTTATAGCGGCAACAGAAATACATAATCTGTGAAAATTTCAACTCTCTAGCTATCACGGTTCTTGAGATACAGCCTGGTGACAGACAGACGGACGGACGGACGGACAGCGAAGTCTTAGTAATAGGGTCCCGTTTTACTCTTTGAGTACGGAACCCTAAAAATACTTTGATAATTTAATTTTGATAGATGAAAATACCCTATTATGCATCTACATCTCTGTCGGTTCTTGTGATAAATTGCTACGTCTGCAATGCGCTTTAGCGGCGACGACATTGGCACATCGACGCGACGCGTCCTGGTTCTTAGGGTCCTGGGGTCCCACTGTAAAGTAAAGCGCATGCCACCCGCGTCATCACGTCTTCAGGTATTATTTTTTTACTTTTCGTAGCGAACGCAATACAAGTGGCACCATTTTTGGGGAGTCCGTTTCTACACAGGGATGTAGTAGATATGGATAGAGCTACTCTAAATCTATTCATCGTGGTCCCAATGCAGCACAGAGGTTAGCTCATTGGTGATATGGTCACCGCTAAAGCGGTATGGGTATGGAATCCCATTGTTGAACGCCCGGTAGAGGCGATTATGAAGTCAAGGCTGTAAGTATGCCTATGAAATAAGATAAGTATAGTATTTTCCAATAAAACTTCCAACAAATCAGAAAAAAAACATGAGATAGCAGTGTCAAAGTTTAAGTACCTACCTGGGAGTATAGTGACAGTTTCCTTGCCAGCATTGATGAGGTCCGGGTCCACTTGGCTCTCAGTCGGCACAGGCCCAAGGCCCAGAATGCCATTTTCTGATTGCAGCAGCACCTTCACATTCTTCGGGATGAAGTTACTGGCCAGCATTGGCATTCCTGAAATAAAAAAAAAACCTTAGTAAAAGTTACATTTAACAATTAAAAGGTAAAGGTAATCATCGATCTTTCCACACGGCGCAGGGTGCATTTGTATCGCACCGTACATTATATGCTTTGCTCAAATAAATACAGGCAGATATTTTTTGTAACAATAGTAAACTGTGTCTCTAAGGAGCAAAATTATATATTTATGGCGAGAGCAGTATATTGAATCTTGAGCGTAACGAGGGAATCAAGTGTTTATTACGCCCAAGATGGAAATAATTTTGCTCCTGAGTTTCTATGAGGAAAATTGAAATACATCATTTGTGGGTAACAATAACTCTTTTTAACCGACTTCAAAAAAAGAAGGAGGTCCTCAATTCGGATGTATTTTTATTTTTTTTATATTTGTTACCTCAGTACTCCGTCATTTATGAACCGATTCGTACAATTCTTTTTTTAACTGAAAGTATATGCTTCCAGATTGGTCCCATTGTTTCCAAAACCCCAGTTGGATGATGGGAACCATGAGGAATTGAGGGAACTCCTCAAATATATTAGGCACGCGTGTAGTAATTTCGGTATTTTCTATTATAACTCGTGTATTTACACCCGGAAATCATAAACTTGGTGAAGTGGAAGTGATGATGAAGACCACAGATGGCTTGTGGAACTTCTCAATGATGTACTTCAAACTATATAAGTACGTCACAGATTCTGATATTATTCCGTTGAAATAGCAAACAATGAAGTGCCAAAGGTAATTCTGAGATCCTTGAAGAATCGACGGAAGTCCTCAAATATTATCGACCCACATTTGGTTTATTGGTCTAAAAATCAACGCTTTTGTTCTCGGAAATCAGTTCATGTGGTAAATTGGAAAAAAAATGTGGAAATGTTAATGTGGCTTGGCGGAGTACTGAATTGAATTCGGTTAAAACTTTGTTTTGAAAGTAAATTATCTGAACAGCAAGTGTGAAAATAGTTATTTGTGTCTCAAGGGAGAAAAATGATGTATTTACGGCGATGGCGGTACTTAGTATTCTAAAGTGATTTTACGATAGCTAATCCTGAGCGTAGCGAGGGACTCTAAGTTAGAATCGTGAGCGTAACGAAGGATTCAAACGTTTTCGGCTCATACTTAGTTACCTTCTTGTATTACTACTAAAATTTAAGCATAACTATGTACACGTATTACTTTATTAAACGTTGTTTGTTGATGTTGTTGTTTTGCTCCTGAGTGACACTTACAACTTTTCACACCAGGAAGGAAAAAAAAATTAAAAATTATAAAAAAAAAGAAAAAAAAAATATATAAGTATGTTCGTTTTTAATCGATTACGATGAAATAACAATCGATTATTTTATTAAGATCTGTGTTCAAAATTGGCACATTGCGTAAATGCTACATGTATGCCATATAAATTAAAAAAATACCTTGAACAGAAAAGTTGCATTTTGATCCCGCTCGTTGTGGAGCAAAACTTACTTTGCCAAATGAAAGGTACGAAAAAAGTATTATTAAATTGCTCATACCTATTCCAAGATTAGCATGCATGCCATCCTTAAATTCCATAGCGGCCCTCCTGATGATCCTCTCCCTCACAAGATCAGCCGGCTTCTTCTCCTTTTGCTCCCCGGTCTTCTGCACTATCCTCCTCTCTATCCGCTTCTCATACTTCTCCCCTTTAATAACCCTGTGCACGAATATCGATGGCACGTGAACGAATTCTGGATCGATTTCGTCTACGATTTCTTCGACTTCTGCTATGGTTATTCTGGCTGCTCGGCACATGGTCGGGTTGAAGTTACGAGCGCTCTTCCTGAATATTAAGTTGCCGTGTTTGTCCGCCTTCCAAGCTTTGACGAGGGCGAAGTCCCCTACGATGGCTTCCTCCATTATATAGTCTTTGCCGTTGAATTGTCGGACGAGGCGTGGCGCGCTTGGGATGTCAACCTGTGTGGTAAGAGAATATGAATGTATACCATAGCCCTACTTTAGGAACAAAAATAGTCTTGTTTTGCAAGTATTAAAAAAATTGATGTAGCTAAATGCTTGAAAAACAAGACATGTAGCGGCGAGGTAGACTGTCCGTCTCTTTCTAATTAGAACGCTTAGAAAGAGACGGATAATCTATGTCGCCGCGACACAGCTCGCGCGCCATCTTGTGATAGCCTTGCTAGTAAAAATGAAAATACAAAGTTAAGTTAATATTTGGGATAAAACCTTAACGACTTCAATTATTTTCTTCCAATAATCCAATTGTCAATGTGAGTGCCGATTTAATATATTACTGTATTTTTTTGCACTAAAACATTATTAAACATCAAACTTATTAGTTATTACTAGCTACCCGCGCGGCTCCGCCGCGTATACAAAGAATCTAGGCGGAGCGAAGATTTAATATAGCACATACTTAATCCTGTAGGGCCATTCTACATATCCCTTATATTCCCCCCGAGATCCCTTATAGGGATAAGTTCGCCTTTGTATCTACTTTACTTAATCTTACATATCATGTTTATGTTTAGGCGCGCACCGACGATTTCTATGCCATCAGGCGAAAACGAGTAGCGTCGCTACTGAGACGGCTGAGAGGCAGCAGCAATAGTCTTCTGAGGGTGTTGGCGGAGCGCCTCGACTGTCCACTCTCAAGATACTGGGTTCAGATGGCTATCGGGAGGGCCAAATAAGCCTGAACCAGTTATTCTTCACTACATAGTATAAAACAAAGTCGCTTCCCGCTGTCTGTCTGTCAACATGTATGCTTTGTATAATGTTGTATACTATGTAATTTGTCATTTAAGTAGCATTAAGTTATTATCATTATTGGCATTAACATAGTTCATAAGTCACCACTGTTACTAACATCATATGGATCGAACCAATGATCTGAAATAAAGATATTTTATTTTATTTTTTTAACCTGTTTTGTGTACAATAAAGTACTACATACATATACATACATATAACCTACCTACTGAACAAAGGGTTTTTAGAATAGGATGGGTATCGTTTCAGAGATTACCCCTAACACACAAACTTACATTTCACAGACATTACACCTGTTTATTATTAGTATCGGCACAGGCTATTTATAGGTAAGTACCGCTAAATAGTTTAATATCTACTAATTTATGTTTTCCAGTATTAAGTCATATCGTTTTGACAAATTACAATTTAGTCCTTGGGCGACCGAGCTCTGCTCGGGTGAAAATAGAGAAAATACGGAGAAAACGAATTTTCCCGGACATGAGACCTATCTAGATCGATATCTCGCCCCCATGTAAACCCCTGTATTCCAAATTTAATCGAAATCGTTAGAGCCGTTTCTGGGAACGTGATTGCAAATATATATATGTACAAATATTGCTCGTTTAATTACAAAATTTATAAAACCAACCTCCTACCTGTAATCAAAATATAATTATCTGAACCTGAAATAATTTGGATGGTATTCAAGTCAGGTCAACAAAGTCGCCAAAAGAAAATTTTGTAATCAAGTTTCGTTTTCTACATCTTTCTTTATACTGGAAATTAGGCGGAGCCTATCGGCGCCTACGACATTGTACTAAGTAAGGTTAAAAAAGCCGTCTATGGGGTCCACGACAATTAATGGATTTAATTAAACCACATTCTTCTCCCAACATCTCGAATATGGGAAAATAAGTTTGTATATAAACTTTTCTGAAGTAAAAAAGAACATAGCAAGTAATACTGACGTCAATAAAAAAAAACCACATTTGACACAATACGTCTGTCAGTTTATGTAAATAAACAATATTTACAAAAGGCCGTTTACTTTCTATTTTTCTTACTTTTCTTAGTGTTGTATCCATATGTGGCCGACTCAACATTTATAATTTCTCATGCTGAAGAACTTAGTACAGGTTTGAGTTTAATTCTTGTTTATTATTTTACATTGTCATCTCGAGTCAAAACAGAAGTTACGCCACGTGACGTCACGCAGCCAAAGTCACGTGGTCAGCGCACAGTAGTTTCTTAAAATTTATATTTTAGTAACTTACCGATAAAAAATGAAAAAACGAAGACCTTATTGCAAATCTGCAGCATGAGACGAATCCAGTGACATCATTTATCAAAATCGGACCATAACTGTAGATCTGATGGCATGTACAAAAATCGGGCTCGCGTAATAATAATATATATATATAGAAGATATATAGATAGATAGATATACACTCCTCTCTTTGCATTAGGTGAATAAACATATACCTATGCTAAAATAAAATGGAATTACAATTTTGCTTGACAAACAGAATGAACTAAATAAACATACCTTGCCATCCTTAGCATATTTGATAGGTGAACCACCTTCCTGGACCAGCGTACCATAGCCTGTGGGGGTGAAAAAAGCAGGAATACCGGCCCCTCCTGCTCTGATTCTTTCCGCTAATGTGCCTTGAGGAGTCAGCTCAACCTGAAATATTAGGAGTTACATCTATACTAATATTACTAGTGGCTCTTTGAGATGTAGAACTTGCGAGCCAGTTATTTTTTTTAGTTTAGAAAAATTTCCAAACCATTAATTGACTAAAAAATTCTATAAAATTATTGAACCTGCTTACAAAATTTCACGAGAATCGGCTGAGAACTGCGACCTGTAGAGGAGAACAGCTGGACAGCCAAACATACGAAATAATTTTGGCCTAAGCTGAAGCAGAGAACTTCGTTCGCTTTGCTCGCTCGTTATTAGAATTAAGACATGATAATATGATGTCTTCTTTAAGAACAACCATTTTTCGGAGAATGCAGTGATTCCATAACTACAGTTTTTAAAATTTTTGGTACCTATCAGTGGCGGAGCGACCATACAAGCCGATTCCCACCGGCTTGCCTAAAATTTCTTTTTAGACAAGCCCATAGTTATATACTCAAAATTCTTTCATAACTTTTTAGTTCCGGGTTGCCCATCAAAAATTGGTAAGTAAGTATATGGTATAATAATAAAAAAATCCTTACTTCCAATTCTCCAGTCAAGAACTGCCTTTCAAATTCAGCATTTTCTCCCACATAAGATGCAATCATTCTTTTGACTTGCTTGCTCTTCAACAATACACCCAATCCAAAATTCTCCACTCCTGAAATTAAATTTGTGTAGTTGTCAGCAGGAAGTAACACTGCAAATGGCTAAATGGCTGGCTGGGTAGATGTGCAGTGCATTAATTAAACAAGTTTTGGTCAATATTGTAATTTACAAGACAAGCTTTTATTGCTACTTAATTGTTCTTTTCCCGCACTAGTGGATTCAGGGGCGGGGTAGGCAAGGTGGCTCAAGACCCCCCATAGGCAAGAGGCATTCGAGTCCTTTCCAAAACATCAGTGGAATCAAGCCAGTCCTTGTAGCTTTGGAAATTTGGATATAACATAAGGGTTGATCTCCTGAACCATTATCTTATTAAAATCTTTCAAATGTGTATAGACTTTCTGGATGGTCATAGCCTAAATTTTATCCTGCGGGTTTGCCTGCATTATTCGGGCGGAGCCGCGCGGGCAACTTATCCATACTAATATTAAAAAGAGGAAAAGTCTGTGAGACTAGCTTTGTAAATTTGTATGTAATGGGTAATCTCCAGAACCACTGATACAATTTCAAAAATCATTTGACCTGTGTATAGAATGAACTTTCCGGATGGACATAGGCTATATTTCATCCCGCGGGTTTGCCTGCGTTCTTTGCAATACGTAGGCAGAGCCGCGCAGACAGCTACTATAAAAAAAAATTACCTGCATTGTTAGAAACAACAGTCAAACCGCTGATTTTTTGTTTGTTAACGGCTTGGATAAGATTCTCCGGAATGCCGCACAACCCGAAACCGCCAACCAAAAGTTTAGATCCGTCTTTGATGTCTTTTACAGCCTCATGAACATCGCTGTAGATTTTCCCTTTTTTACCAGAAGTACTGTAACTTGCACACGGCAGAACCTGAAAACATCGTAATTCTTAAGTTTCTCTTTATTATTACGCAATATCATAAAAGTCCACAACGTCGCAAAGTCGTAAACAAACTCGTTTTAAAGAAAAACATCTAAGACGCATTTAATACAATAATACAACATTCTTTAAAGATTAGTTGGTTTCTTACCTTACTTATTGTGTGTAGGGGTTTTATATTCGACAGGTTAAATATACGAACAATCGTCATACGAGCCATTTCAATGATTCTAAGTTATTAACTTCAACTTGCACTTGTTTCCGCTGTTTACTTGTTTTGTTTACGCTCGTCCTTTCCTTTGATACGTCAAACTGGCCAAGGCCAACTGACAATTAAAACGTCAAGAGATGCCGGCCGGTGTCCAAAAAAACTTCAACAATTTCACGACTATTTTCACGGCAAAGGCCACGTACAAACTGCCGCGGGGCGCGGTTGCTATGTTTAAACGTAGCGATAAAATGTAAAATGATAAGAAGGAGAATCACTTGTTTGCGTCTTCGGGCAGGTCCGAGGTCAACGGGTAAGTAAATATACCGGATCATGCCATTCGTTATGTAAATTCCAAATTAATGTAGGTACCTATAGTGTTATAAAACTTATAAATACGCCTCCCGTTCAATCTGTTCATTTTAATTTTTACCATTTAATTCAATAGTAGTTACCTATGTAGGTATTTGTGATTTTAATAAACATTTTTCTTATTTAAGCCTGCTTACAAATATTGACTCCTATTACATTTGAAATTAAATCAAATCAATATGGCTTAGCGTATCTCCATAATTAACTCATTTCACATGTAGGTACGAGTATGTCAAGTTGTTATTATTAGCATGATGTACCTACGGTAGAAGGCCTTCACAATGCAGTGGGTGATAGCAGCACTGATAGCTGGAGCAGTACAAAGTATAATGGCGGCCGCGACCACGAACCGCCGAATGATGCCCGAGAATTGGTTATTCGCACTTCCAGGAAAATTCTTCATTAACTGTTGCCGTCACCTTTGCCATTCACTGCATAATATGCTATCAAAATTGTACTTTAAACAGCAGGATGCAGAAAATAAAAAAACACTGTCTGGAGCACGATCCAGACATTCCATGGATCATTTGAAAGTCCGTCAAGTTGTTATACTAGTCCAGGCAATGAACTGAACTGAATGAACTGACAACTTGTATGGAAGATATGTCAAATTTGGAAATAATATATAATAGCAGATTGTTTTATGTAATGGATATATTATCAAATATTATCAATTAAATAGTTACTTAGTGACAAAATCCAACAAAATTTCAGACATCAAAAAAATTATAACTTAACTAACTTCTGAAAAGTCAGAAAAAATATTAATAAATGGTTTTATCTTTATTTTGGTTCATTTATATTTGCTCTATAATATACAAGATAAATAATTTAAAAAAACAATTCATGCTTTTTTTAAATTTATGTACCTAAATAGGTACTTCCGGATGGAAAGTTTGTTGGATTCTTGAATAAATCATCTTAGAACAATGTTTTAAAATGAAATAATGAAAAAAAACGCTATTATAAATTAATGTTTTTCAAAACCGTATTTTGCCTGGAGTATACCTACTCGTTCGTATTACGAAAGTATAGGTTGCATTTCATTAATAGGAGCTCACAAAACCGAACGTCAAATGCTGCAACATTGCCTATGAAACCTACCTTTGAAAACTCGGTTGGTAAAGACAAATTTAAGCTACACTTTTATACGGTGCTTGCTTGTAAACAATTGGATTTTTTAATTTTCATTTTCAAGCAAGGGTAATGGTACTTTCAAGTTTGATTGAGTAAGTAGTAAATTCTACTTTTCTTTTTCGTTTGAAATTGACTTTTTAGCGGTAACCGTTTTAATAATAATGTTGTATAAATACATAGTCAGAAGCAAAAGTTTCGGTTCGTCAGAACTATTATAGGTATAATCTGTGGTTTCGGGTAAGTACAGATTGTATTGAAATTCTATACAAAGTGCACCCGAAAGTAGTGCTATTCAGTGTAGGTATGTTGTACCGATGTACCTACCACAAGGATTTTCTTTACATTTTAGTAGTTATTTTTCACGTAGTTCTAGTTTTGTCGTTTCTCACAGGTAGCGTTGTGTATTTTTTTAAATAGAGGGAGCCACCAAGGTAGGGTCGTTTCGCCGGTTAGCGACCACTTAGCCGAGTTGCTCACTTTAGATTAGTAAATGTATACCTATTCAATGTACACACATAATATATGGTATTCGTATAGGTTCTGAGTATAGTCAAGTTTTGAAACCTACAATAAAATATAGCACTTTCATCCATAGATTAGGAAAAAATATGGAAAAGGTTTCAAAATAGCGAATTCGCTGGATAGCGACCGCTTTAGTCGGTTTGCGACCACCTGTTAGCTAGTTGACGACCACTCTTGCAAATAGTGTTTAAGTAGTTAATAAAACGATTTATCATCATCATCATCATATCAGTCGAAAGACGTCCACTGCAAGACATAAACCTCCCCCAAAGAGTGCCACAATGACCGCGCCACCCGCATCCAGCCGATTCCTGCGATATTTACTAGGTCATCAGTCCACCTTGTGGGGGTCTATCAACTCAGCGCCTCCCGGTACGTGGTCGCCATTCGAGAACCTTTCCGCCCCAACGGCCATCGGTTCTCCGTGCAATATGCCCCGCCCACTGCCACTTAACTTTAGGGATTCGGATGGCTATATCGGTTACCTACCTTGGTTATGTTGCGGATAGCCTCATTTCTGATGCGATCACGCATATAAACTCCCAGCATAGCCCTCTCCATTGCCCTTTGGGTGACTTTGAGCCTTCTTATGAGGCCCATAGTAAGCGACCACGTTTCAGTGCCATACGTCATCACTGGCAACACACACTGGTCAAAGACTCTCGCCTTGAGACACTGCGGAATATTAGACGAAAAGCCATAGCGTAGCTTCCCGAACGCTACCCAGACGAGTCGGATTCGACGATTGACCTCTTTCTCAAAGTTTGACCTACCTAACTGCCATTATACCACTACATACAAATAGGATCGTAGACTAACCATTTATTATTACTCCAAAAAAAGAAGGCAAAATAATAAGCCTAAGTGACGAAAATCGCATTCATATATCTCCAAAAATATGAAGCTACAACCGTTTTAATATTGCTTATTAGAGAGAGAAAACGCTAGTGGTTCGTGACGTCACCATCCCCGAGCGGCATAGTAAATGACAATCGTTTCATATGCTGAAGGTGCGTTTTGCGGAAAAGGGATATACCTACCTCCTCTTAAAACTTTGGATACTATAACTTTGTAATTACTTAATCCCCTGCTCTTTTTTTTCTCCATTTGACATTACATTTAATCCTTTTTCGAGAAAATTCATCATTATAGGTCATTTTATTTAGTGTTACTCTTCTAAATCTACTTTACATTGCTGTGTCAATGAAGAATAGAATCGAATAAAGCGCGCCATCTCGCTCACACCATGGTGCTATTATATATATTGCTATTACAGTCACACATGTCATTCATAGTAGGTATCTAAATGCCACCTTTTTACAAGCTTTTATTTAACTTTTAGATTATATTCTACTTCACTAGCGTCTGCCCACGACTCCGTCCGCGTGGAAATCGTTTATATCGTAGCTCCATACAAACTTTCACCCGCTTAGGGGATTATTTCGGGGATAAAAACTATCCTAGGTAGGTCTCTTCCCGGGACTCAAACTATCTCCATACCAAATTTCATCAAAATCGGTCCATCGGTTTAAGCGTGAAGAGATAACAGACAGACAGACATACACACTTTCGAATTTATAACATAACCATCTCATATAAATTGTGTATTATTATATAATTTATTATTATACAACGTGTCCCAAAACTCAACGATAAGCCGGCACCAGAGGATGGAGCTACTTATGATTAGTCGAGAAAAAATAAGGAAAAAAATATATCTCATATATTTTAGAAATTACAGAAATAAAATGAAATTCATCGAAAATCGACATCCCTAATGGTATTTTTAACGACCATGTCTACAATATTCAAATATTACTGTTTTTTTTTTGTTTTTGGAAACTTAAGTAGCCCTGCTATCTAACACAGTTCTTAAAAATACCATAATACATGTAGTTTTTACACAAAAAATAATCAAAATCGATTTTGTCCCTACAATTTTGAAAGATTTTTTCTTACAGTCCACTTTCAATCATCATGGTGTAAAAAAATTGTATTGACACCACAATGGCAATTATTTTCAAAAGTTGACGCAACTAACCAAGATTCCAAAATGGTATAATACTTTAGGAAACCTAGTCACAAAAAAAAACAACGAATTTTTAAACAAGAATCGACATTATTTAATGTTGGCGGTAATCACTTTTACTGTACCCAAAAAAGGATTTTTGTTGTTGAAAAATGTTGAATAAATGCAAAGAAATGGTACATTTTTTTTTAATTTTTTTAAATTCATTTACTACATTATTAATACTACAGTAAATGTTCAAATTGCCTGCCACCGGCATTAATACAGACATGACATCGCCTTAGAAATGATCGTTTTATCCGTCGTGCATATCTTCTACCATTGATATGATCCGCAGCTTGTGTGATTTTTTGGCGAAGCTCGTCCAATGTTGCTATGGGTTTTGAGTAGACTTTGTCATTAAGACAGCCCCAGTAGAAGAAGTCCAGGGGGTTCAGGTCGGGCGAACGGGGTGGCCACAAGATAGGACCAAGTCGCCCGATCCAACGCCCTGGATACTCTTGGTTTAAGTATTCTCGCACTGCACGGGCATAGTGAGCTGGGCAACCATCATTTTGAAACCACATGTTTTGAAAATCACGTAAAGGCACGTCTTCTAATAATTCAGGCAAGTCGTTTTGTAAAAAGTTCAAATAGCCATCACCATTAAGGTTTCCTTGTAACTACGACTTGCCTGAATTATTAGAAGACGTGCCTTTACGTGATTTACAAAACATGTGGTTTCAAAATGATGGTTGCCCAGCTCACTATGCCCGTGCAGTGCGAGAATACTTAAACCAAGAGTATCCAGGGCGTTGGATCGGGCGACTTGGTCCTATCTTGTGGCCACCCCGTTCGCCCGACCTCAACCCCCTGGACTTCTTCTACTGGGGCTGTCTTAAAGACAAAGTCTACTCAAAACCCATAGCAACATTGGACGAGCTTCGCCAAAAAATCACACAAGCTGCGGATCATATCAATGGTAGAAGATATGCACGACGGATAAAACGATCATTTCTAAGGCGATGTCATGTCTGTATTAATGCCGGTGGCAGGCAATTTGAAAATTTACTGTAGTATTAATAATGTAGTAAATGAATTAAAAAAAATTAAAAAAAAATTGTACCATTTCTTTGCATTTATTCAACATTTTTCAACAACAAAAATCCTTTTTTGGGTACAGTAAAAGTGATTACCGCCAACATTAAATAATGTCGATTCTTGTTTAAAAATTCGTTGTTTTTTTTTGTGACTAGGTTTCCTAAAGTATTATACCATTTTGGAATCTTGGTTAGTTGCGTCAACTTTTGAAAATAATTGCCATTGTGGTGTCAATACAATTTTTTTACACCATGATGATTGAAAGTGGACTGTAAGAAAAAATCTTTCAAAATTGTAGGGACAAAATCGATTTTGATTATTTTTTGTGTAAAAACTACATGTATTATGGTATTTTTAAGAACTGTGTTAGATAGCAGGGCTACTTAAGTTTCCAAAAACAAAAAAAAAAACAGTAATATTTGAATATTTGTAGACATGGTCGTTAAAAATACCATTAGGGATGTCGATTTTCGATGAATTTCATTTTTTTTCTGTAATTTCTAAAATAATTAAGATATATTTTTTTCCCTATTTTTTCTCGACTAATCATAAGTAGCTCCATCCTCTGGTGCCGGCTTATCGTTGAGTTTTGGGACACGTTGTATACTATGGACATAGCATGGATTGGCGCGGCTTAAATACCGACTCAATTGACTAGCCAAGCTAAATATCGCGGGTGCCGCATAAGAATCTATAAGGAAAGAAAAAGAAAACGATGTGGTCGTTATCCGACTTCTTTGGTAATTATGTATTTGGGTACGCGACCACCCCATTTTATTTAAATCTATTTTTAAATATGCCGAATTTCAACGAAATTATTACAACAGCTAAATCATTTAAACGATCAATTAACCAATTTCAGCATAATAATAAAATTAAGTGACGTAACTAAAGTTTTCGCGCCAACTGTCGCGTTATTTTTTTCACAGATTC
This sequence comes from Epinotia brunnichana, assembly GCA_963854355.1. Taxonomy (NCBI): domain Eukaryota; kingdom Metazoa; phylum Arthropoda; class Insecta; order Lepidoptera; family Tortricidae; genus Epinotia; species Epinotia brunnichana. The sequence continues at coordinate 11,118,438 of OY977941.1, read as the reverse complement.
ACTGCACGTCAACACTCCACGGAAGCAATGTGTGAATTGAGGCTATTTTTTCTTGCTTTGGATTGAGCTTTTGGTTTTAAATTGTATATATTCTTATTCTGATACTATTCAAGAATAGTTAATAAGTTATTACTTTTCTGTTGGGTTTGTAGAAATGGTAATATCTTTAATTGAAGCAGCCTAGTCCGTCAAGTGGTCGCTAACCAGTGGTGGTCGCGTTACCGGCGAAACGACCCTACCTACACCTAAGTACCTATATCGTAATGCGAATTTACACCACTCTGCTTTGTGAGTATTTGGTGTTGTGTGTTGTGTTACTTGTGTTCCTGGTGATGACTGATGAGTTAGGTCGCCAGAGCTCCCGAGGTTGCGCTGTGTTGTGTGTGGGACCTGAGCTATAACCACGAACTTCTATTATATTTCATCAAAGTTATTACACAGGCAACAGTCCTAATTTTGGAGAGATCATCGTGAGAGGATAATTATTTTAGAAAGGAGCATTTTTTTAGAGAGGTTGTCACAGCGGAATTTCATCTCGCTCGGTATGTGGAGCAGCCCAACTGGGGAAGTACCTCCACCTTACAGAAGACCGCAGCCATATAGCACCACTGCTTTGTAGTGTTGTGTTCCTGGTGGTGAGTATAAGGTCGCCAGAACTCCCTAGGATGCGCTGTGTTGGGAGTGAGGGATCTGCATGTCTCTATCTGCCAACACAGCGAATCCTCAAGTGAATAAAGGGTCGGCACCGCGCTTGTGATTCTTCAGGAGTCACAAGTGTCCATAGGATACGGTACATGCTTAACATCAGGCAGGCCGTAAGCTTGTTTGCCTCCGTCGTTGTATAAAAAAAAACCGGCGGAGATTCACCCTCTAGCTGTCAACACAAGGAATCCTTAAATCAATGAAGGGTTGGCAGCGCGTTTGTGATTCTTATGGTGTTGCAAGTTCCATGGGCGACAGTATCTGCTTTCTGCTTACCGCCCCAGGCAGGACTGTTTGCCACCGCTGTAGTACTTACTCGTATTAAAAAAATAAATCTTTATAAATTCTTTAAAAAAATCATAAAGGTAGATTACAGACGAGAGAGGTATAGCAAAGTCTGTAAATTATAAAGAGTAGCGTCGTCGATTTAGTATTTTCTATAGTATAGAGCTGTCACCTACCTTAAACAACGACGTTATCTAGCGAAACTTTTGACATTGTCAGTCTTTAAAATGTATTCTCTGTCAGTGATGGTTATGTCATTGATTGTCGATTCGTCGATTTAAATTAAACTGACATCACCAGAGTTCCGGCGCGATATATACCTACTAACACTGCAGTCTAAAAATGTGTCAGCATGTCACCAATTGCCCAGCTGCCATGATCACATTTATTTCCGTCATAAACGCGATCATGCTAGCTAGGCATTTGTAATTTACATTACGTTTGTTGCCAGTCATATAATTTTAATAAAATAATATATAGCTCTTCTTGTTTTGTGGAGCACCTTAACTCCTTATCGACGGATCCATTTATGCACAATGGGCAAGGTAAGGGGACCACATCTTAAACTCACTTTGTGTAACATCATTATCATTACATTCATTACCTACTTTGATGCGAGGAATGGCGATGCTCATACCTATGGGACGAGACGGCCCTTTCAAATTTTGGTACCTATTTATTTAATGTAAATAAAATCAACACAATGAAAAACGACGAACTTTATTAATTCTACTTTAAATTACATAATATTTTAAACGAAAATAAGTAGGTCACTTTAATTACCTATGTTATTTATCTTAACTAGTGACTGTACAATATATTAGTATAATTTTAGGTAGGTAGGTATGGACTATGGTTCCTTTTTCAATATCAATTAGGCAAGCCAGTTTTATAAGTTCAATTATTCAGTGCCATGTGATGAGGTGTAACTGTGAAAATGTTTGCGAGGACCAATGACTTTTTGTCATATTTGTTCAATAATGTGCACGATAGTGTCGATAGTGCATCAGCCAAGTATCCAAGATACCGCAACAGCAACCAGCTCGAGGACGAAACTAATTAATTATTAATGATAATAAAGTACCACTAATCAAATTTGTACTGTAATATCCAAATTATCACAACATGTATTATAAAAGGCACTGCTGGAATTTCACTTTGTACATTTACATTTGTAACTATATTATAATACTTACATGAAAATAAAAACCGCATTAGGTATGTCGTTTTCATTCATCAAATTTCCTTGATAAAATATTTCTACTTAGCACCCTATAATATTAAATTAGGTCAATTTAAATTATTCTCTGATACAAATCTAGGATAATAGTTTTAAATCTCTGTTGGTGTTTTTTTTTATATCATACTTATTGATCAATGAAAAAAAATGCTCTGTGTAAATCACAAGAGCTAGTCAAGGGGCTGGCGTACGACCGAGAGAAGTGGAAAATACTCCACCGAAAATAGGATAACTCTTAATTTTAAAGAAGAGAAATCATTGCACAAATTCTACTAGTTGCGAGAGCAACTAAATAATATATTTGTTTATAGGTACTTGTCTTATCATTTATTACAGAACACTAAGTTACAATACAATGATTCAATGATCTCGGGTACTCAGCGTTAAAAAATGTCTTTGTTTGAACTCCACATGTTAAACGAGTTTTACATTTACCTTATTTAAACATGAGAATGTTTTCTGGGCTAGGCAATTTAAATTACACGCGCAAGCCACGTTCAGAATAAATAATATACTGTCTTATTCAATACTATAAGTCTCTAACTGAGCCTGCCAGATCTAGCATCTGTGATAGCGCCCCAGAGTTCAATGATGAATTCATCAGTGAATCCGAATTCTTGCAAGTCACTATTATCTATGGCGTCAGCTAACTGCATGGAGTTCGTCTTGCCCTCGGACAGGTCCCACATTTGCGTGGCCAGCTCCGAGTCGTTGATACCCATGAACGATTCAAGCAGAGAGTTGATTTTCTCTATGCCGGCTTTCGATTTCTCGTCGTGCTGAAACAGAGTGGAAAAATATCACCGATAAATTATCAGGTTACACATATGGGCAATCAACAAGTTAAATTGCGTTAATGATCAGCACAAAACGTTTCTATTAATATAGTGACGTAATAAAAAAATATAAGCCTAATAAAAGTTTTATAGTACCTATACAGTATTTTTCAGTTGCAGGTGATTGCAGAAATCAGTGAAAGTTTTGAATTAGGTTACATTACTATACTCAAGTCACATAAATATGCCATACGCGTCATTTCATTGTCAGACCGAAGTTTAATAAATAATAATCATTAATCAGCGTATATTATTACAGTTAATCATACATTATGTGACTCACCTCGTTTTCTATAGTGGCCTGACCGTTTGCTTTAAATCTAAGTGTTTCCTTCCCTGAACCATAGTTTTGCTTTTTTCCTGCTCTAGCACTACTTTTTGGTCCAATACTATTGAAACCGCTCTTAAGCGGCTCTACGAGTCGAATAGTGAATGTTGTGCCTTTAGGGATTTCTTTCAATGTCTTTGCTACTTCGTAATGCCTCTTGCCCACCATATTTAATCCGTTCAATTTTTCTATATGATCACCGACCTGGAATCCGAAAAAAAACAATAATTACATAAACATACATCTAAAGCTATTATAACAGCCTGAACATCACATCAAGTCATCAACCGATTATCTCGTTTGTGTGGGAATTATTTACGAGCTTAATAACGAAGGAAGAAAATGTAATACAGATGATTACAAAAATCGTGCGTTAATCCGGTTAATCGATATGCGATTTCAAGTGAAATCGTTATGAAACGCAAAAATATTAGTATTGTTATGTTTGATAAGCACTTAATGATCGAAATAAATAAAACCAGTAGATACAACATTTCCCTTTGATGTTCTCGATAAACGACGAAACGTCGACGAATTTGTTGGTTAAAATGCTAATGTTAGTTATATGGAATGAGGTAGGTATAAATGAATACAGTGTCGTTCTTGGTGTAGATATTTGGTGCGAAGTCCAGGGTTAGGTTAGGCTAGGTTAGGTTAATTTCCCCCTGGGGTGCTAGGTCGGGTAACCTCCTCGAGTGTCTGGACTCTACCGATTCCTCTTGATTCGGTTGATCCGCAGGAATGGGTAGTGTCTTGGCCGGTGCGCTCTGGAGACAACGGCAAGTGATAATTTAGTGAACCCTAAGTTATCGCTTGCTGGTGTTACCAATAACCCGACACGGGGGGGTCGGGGGGTTCCGCCCAGGGAATCGCAAGATTCCCCAGGTGCGGCTTGAGGGAGAGGCCATTGCCGTTTGCCTCTATAATAAATAACGGACCCGGAACCCTGACAAATCCTCTGCTATCAGAGGGTTCATGTTAGGCGCGGGGGCTGCAACCGTCAGGCCGGGGCCGAGTTGTGGCTGCGAGGGAGAAAGCCTCTATAAAAAGTTACAAGGGGACCTGAGAGGGTGAATCCGAGGTCTATCACCCTCTCCCGGCGCAGAGGTCCTTTGGTCGGGTCGGGAAGCGTGTGGTGTCGCCCTGCACGCTTACGACGGGAGGGGGGGCTTTTGCCTCAGTAGTGAGGGCAGCTGCGGCTGTTGCCGAGGGGCGTCGTGGTGAAATGTTCGCGATCCCATGACGCCCCTACTACACGGCAGAGAGGGCATACCTTGGTGGTTTTAGACGGTAGTCCGGGGGGTTCCCGGGAGCCCGTCATACCCATCCTAGTTCCTCGGCTAGATGGGATGCATAAAGGCATTTCCCCAAGTAAAAAAAAATAAAAAAAAGGTTTATTTCCCCCTCGAGGGTGCTCGCCTGGTCGGGGCAGCAGGCTTAGTAACCGTGGACTGCTCACCCACGGCGAAGCTAAGAGGCACCCAGAGCCGGCTGCCGGCTGGCCCGAGGAGGGCGCTCCTAGCGGGCTTGCCTAAGCCCGCTTAGGATGCGTTGGGGAGGGACCGCAGAAGAAGAGTTCTCTCTATCTTCTGCGGCCGAGGTGGAGAGGCGTGTTGGTATAACGGTGCGCCACTCTCCGTACCCCCTGCGAACTTGGCGGGGCCGTTCCGCTGAAACGGCAGTGGTGGGATCGTGGTGAAATGTTCGCGATCCCATGGCGCCCCCTTAACGGAAATGCGGGTGACGCCGGTGTGTTTTTAGTGGGTATGCTCCTCCAGTCACCATCAGTCGGATGGCGGCGGGTGGAGAGAGTCCCACATAACCCCCAAATGGCCTTCCCCTGGGCCGGGGGTATGCGTAAGGCATTTTCAAGGTTCTTTTATGGGTTGAGGACGGAGGTCGTTGTTATTCTACGTCCGTAGGAATAACCCTAGAAATCCTACACGTGACCTCCGGGTGGTTCTAAAAGAACAAAACTCGGCAGGTGCATTGTTCCTTCTGAACCTCGCAGCGTACAATGGAACTCTATCAGCGACATCGATACGAATATATATACAGTGTGTAACCGCCATACGATAAATAAAAATGAATTGAGGACTATCTAACTAACAGAAATGCATGGCCCAAACCAGAGCCCAAAATAGCGTTCATTTATAATTAAATGTGATTGTAACACGCCTAGGGAACCAGATGACTTAAGATGACACAGTGCCTACAAGAAAGCATACCCAACGATTTAGTTCATATATATATTTAGTTAAAGGGACCACGGAGTGGAAGCCCCAACACTCAAAACGGAGACGCGGTAGACCTCGTCGGCGATGGCGGGATAACTTGGACTCCTTTTTAAAAGACTGGCCAGTTATTGCTCAAGACCGCGATGAATGGAAGGGGAGAGGGGAGGCCTTTGCTCAACAGTGGGACATAACGGGCTCGATAAAATACAGGGTGGAATTTCATAAACTGTACATAATAAAAGGAGAAAAATTTCAGCCAATTTCATCGGTGAAACGGTGTTTTTTTTTTTTCTAGTCATTAGTTTTTTTTTTACAGAATTTTGAAAATTTTTGTAAAAACTCGGGTAATACACCTAATTCAGACGGTATAACTTTTGATCCAATGGTCCTAAAATGAAAATAAAAAATGCAGAGTATTACCAAGGGACAGGTTAATAATTCTTAATAACAATAAAAAACCAACTAGTAGAGAAAATCCGCAAAAAAAATTATTGTTTTTGAAAAATGGCTACAAAAATTACGAATTTTAAAATAAAAACACAATTTTCTGAAAAAAACGCAGATTTAGTTACCATTTTTTTTGCTTAGTATTAAACCTCACTTAATGCCGATTCTAAAACCGTTTTTAAACTGTCTCAGACTTTGAAAAATACCACGCAAATGGGTACGTAAATCAAACCATAATTTTATTAATTTTAATCCTCTTAAAATCCTTAATGACCGTTTGTTCACAGGTAGTTGAAGGGTGTTATTGGGTTTTAGGTGGAAATAACAAATTACGTACTTAGTATTAATCCTCACTTAATGCCGATTCTAAAACCGTTTTTAAACTGTCTCAGACTTTGAAAAATACCACGCTAATGGGTACGTAAATCAAACCATAATTTTATTAATTTTAATCCTCTTAAAATCCTTAATGACCGCTTGTTCCCAGGTAGTTGAAGGGTGTTATCGGGTTTTAGGTAGAGAAAACAATAGGAAGAAAAGTAGCCCTAAAAATTGCGTAAATAAAATCATGTATTTTAATTAAAAGTCATAAATTCGATTGATAAACCTTTATTAAAGAAAAAACTTATTCTAGTGTTGCAAAGGGCGTTCCCTGTATGGTATTAATTGTTCAAAATGACCTCCTCTTTCTTGAAGGCACAATGTGGCCCGAGCTTGAATTTGTTGCGTAGCCCGTCGAATCATTCCCGGATTATTTTTTATTTCTTGTGCTGCATTTAAAATTCTGTCGTGCAATTCTGCTTCGGTATTAACGATTCTGTGATATACCCGTTGCTTCATATCACCCCAAAGAAAATAATCCAACGGCGTCATATCAGGCGATCTTGCAGGCCATCCAACGGGGCCGTCTCGGCCGATCCACCTATTGGGATATTGCTCATTTAAAAAATGTCGAACTCTTAATGCCCAATGAGCTGGGCATCCATCCATTTGGAGAAACAGGCGTTGTCTCACATCTAACATCACATCTTCCAAAAGCTCTGGGAGCTCGTCTCTCAGTAACAGTAAAAATCTGTCGGCGTAGTAGAAAGTATTCGGTAAGAAGACTGGTCCAATCAATTGATCGTCGAGTACCGCTGCCCAAACGTTTATGGAGAATTGGTCTTGAAAATTAGATGGTCTTACTAGGTTTGGATTATCGTGAGCCCATGTGTGTAAATTTCTGAAGTTAGTTATTTATCCCAGGCCAATATTGCACAACCGGCGATGAACTTCTTGAAAGTGGCGAGCAGCAGGTCTTGGAACGTCATTAGGATACTGCTCCAAATAGGCGATACACGCAGCTCTTGCAGATCCATGGCACAATCCATAATAATAGTGCATGTTGGCTATTTGTAACGGCGAAAACTCTCGTAAGCGGGGCATGATGATTCAAACTGAACAAGTACTGGAGTAATCAAAGAAGTGGCGAGCAAAGACAAGCAATTGCGATTTGCGAGCGACTGAATAGTTGACCTATTGCCCAATGCCTTTATACCCCTCATGTTATCTCCACCTTCAACCCAAAAACACCCTTCAACTACCTGGGAACAAGCGGTCATTAAGGATTTTAAGAGGATTAAAATTAATAAAATTATGGTTTGATTTACGTACCCATTAGCGTGGTATTTTTCAAAGTCTGAGACAGTTTAAAAACGGTTTTAGAATCGGCATTAAGTGAGGATTAATACTAAGTATGTAATTTGTTATTTCCACCTAAAACCCAATAACACCCTTCAACTACCTGTGAACAAACGGTCATTAAGGATTTTAAGAGGATTAAAATTAATAAAATTATGGTTTGATTTACGTACCCATTTGCGTGGTATTTTTCAAAGTCTGAGACAGTTTAAAAACGGTTTTAGAATCGGCATTAAGTGAGGTTTAATACTAAGCAAAAAAAAATGGTAACTAAATCTGCGTTTTTTTCAGAAAATTGTGTTTTTCTTTTAAAATTCATAATTTTTGTAGCCATTTTTCAAAAACAATATTTTTTTTTGCGGATTTTCTCTTCTAGTTGGTTTTCTATTGTTATTAAGAATTATTAACCTGTCCCTTGGTAATACTCTGCATTTTTTATTTTCATTTTAGGACCATTGGATCAAAAGTTATACCGTCTGAATTAGGTGTATTACCCGAGTTTTTACAAAAATTTTCAAAATTCTGTAAAAAAAAAAACTAATGACTAGAAAAAAAAAAAAAAACACCGTTTCACCGATGAAATTGGCTGAAATTTTTCTCCTTTTATTATGTACAGTTTATGAAATTCCACCCTGTATAATAATATTTAGTTAATAGTCGCATTTCTATTCTTTTCGTTTTTTTTTATCTGTCTGTGTATGTAACACAGGTTCGGACATATTATCTTGTATAACAACGCATTATGTTTATGTATAAATATCCAGGTTTACTTAGTTTAAGTAGGTTGAGTACTATCACTGTAATAAGCTTCTTTTTGGCAAAAAATTACTGACTGTTGAGTTTGTTTCGGCATTTCTTCTTAACAGTGATCTTCTTATCCAGAAACGCTAGTAGAATTTTGACTTGTAAAAGTGCCATTGCGACCTTTTACATAATAAAATTAATTAATTTAATTTATTAACTTTATCATATAGAGATACATTTTGTAACTTAGATAGGTATGGCACTGGAATTACATATGTCCATGCATTCTCTAAAAATAAGCATTTCAAAAACTCACCTCTATGTGCGGTATTCTCGACACTATTGAACCTTCTTTCATTCTCTTGATAAATGCATACCCGGCGCCGTTGTCTGTGATGGTCAGGCCAAGAGCATCCTCGGTCTTAACGATTTCTATTTCCTTGGGACGACCTTTTCTATGCGCAAATATAAAATCTTCTAATCCGATTTGACCTCCTAGAAGTTTCTTCATATCGACTTTATGTGTATTCAATGTGCAGAACAGGATCTGAAAATTAAAAGAATTGATTTATAGTGAAATATTTAGGATATGAAGTACATAACATTCGTGGGTGATGGACGTAGGTGAAGCCTCAATTGTGCCAGAACTTTCCAAATCGGAATTGATGCTTCTGTTTCAATCAAAATCAAAGCCTAAATAATCCTAATACTACTGCTCCAGATTCCTAATTCGTGACTGCGGTCGATCAATTGTTTGCCTTAATAGTTCCGTGATCCATAAATCCATTTCCATAATGAGTATAAACAGTAATTTTGTTGTGCTAGTTTCTTTCAGCATTGTAATACTTAGTAGTGCTTGTGTAAAATCTTCGCAGGTCCGTAGGATGATAAATAAAAAAGTGGACTGTAGAATTGCTGGTTTTAATCCGAAGTGGAGAATTACAGAAACGTGACATGTGTTTTAGTCGTTGTAAGGTAAGTTGTATTGTTACTTTTTTAATATTAAACATTGCCATGTGAAAAATGTATTGTCTGTACACAATTAATATGTGACCGATTATTAAGCATATATTGAACATTTTATTCAAAAATGTGCATATAAATTATAATTATTAAATAGGCAAGAATGAGGATCAAAAATATTAGATTTTTGAACGTTTCTGAACAGCTTGTTTAGCATTTCATTCCGCTTTTTTACTTCAATAAGGGATTAAACGATGTCGTAATTATTTCAGGGAACTATGTTAATAGGTACGTTATTGTGTTTGTAATAAGAACTTGCTGATATGCGTAGGGAACTCATTGTTTTATTATTTTTAGTTCAGTTCACTATTGCATTGCGTGTTCTCTTATTCATCTAACGGTTTCGATAAAAACTATTATCTTATCTACAAGGTAACCCTGAATATTATTTTCGCTCATTCGTTTTGTAACTACGCTCGCTACGTCTTCCTCATTAACAAAGTATTATGTTTGTAGATTTGGGCACAATATTCAACTTCAAATACTTCAATGCTAAACCGTACACATGACGTATTTATCTCGAACTGTGTTTTCCGAGTTCATTGTTTTAGTGACAATGTGCTGTAACCTTTGGTTTACCTTGACATAAAACTCTTTTGTTCAATTGAAACAGAGCAATTCACACTCAAATGAAATTGTTATCCAATTCGTATTTCAGAAACCCACAAACATAAACTGCGCATAGGTAGGTACACTGCGTTGGATTGCATGAACAACTCATTACGCCGCGCCGGTGACAATAGTTTACAGGAACAGTTAATCACTAGTTTACCTAGTTACAGCTGCGTTTACATAACGTTTGCACGGCTTATGGAATTTCAGAGCTACACAATCTCCAGTAGCGTTCTTATTCATACCACACGATATGTACGCATACTAACATTACTAACCCAACTAGAATATGTATTGCGATTCGCTTTTGACTGTCTCAGACACTGAAGAACAATTAGCATTTGCATATTACTGTGGCAATACCAATATTTATGCTAAGGTGCATATGGGCGCTTTTAGAGCTGTGGTATATAGTCACTAGGTCCTTGACCCCCGACACCCGCATACACTGGGTCATCCACTCGCATTTGGCGCTTGGCGGTGGAGCGTGTCAGCCGTCAGTCACTTAGCTCGCGCATATCATACGGCAGAAACTGCGTCCGCGCCCCTGGGCCGATCCACTTCCTGGCTCAGCCATGCGTGCTTCCGCATAGCCAGTGACATTTTACTCACTTGTCTGCACATGAACAGTGTAGCATTCTATCGCGTGTCGTATGGCATTTATTCATAAGATTTAGAACACGTGTACACATTAGGTACAAAACGTGATCCATCTTTTCATACTCATAACTGGTCATTTCTATTATCTTCAAGCACAAAATAAACCTTGACAAGCACGACACGGTTTCAGTATTTTCACAAGCCGTGAAATATCAAGAAATGAGAGCCTGCCATTTTCTCGGCTGACCTTTGCGACACAACTATGCGCGCACAACTCAGGGTCACCCATTGTCGCTATCTCGCTATGCCAACATATTGATAAACGACCTATCTAGCTCTAAACACGAAACCTCTTAACTTATAAATAACTCGTAAGTTACCAGCACTGATTCCAACTAATGGCTTAGTGTTTAGAGCTAGATACATAGCGAAAACCATAATGGTAAGTATATGTAGCTAATCCGTAAGCGTGCACAATTAGGTCTGGAACCAACAACCAACTTTTCAATTCATTCATTAACTTAAATATGAAATGGTGACAAGGCAATTCTGAAATTCAGAATAATCTTGTATTCTAGTGAAAAAATTAAAAATCTATATAAGTAACTAAATAGATTTTTCGTTTTTGCATCCGTTATCTAACCCGCTTACTCAATAAATGCAAAATATAACAGAGTTCTGTTTCTGATACTAACTTCTTATTACATAAGTCCGCATTTAATGCAACTAATTAAAAAAGATAAAATTTTCTTAAAATGCTGGCAGCACTAACGCAATATCTAATTAGTGCAAAAGTTGACAATTTAAGTATACCTACAAGTACCTATAGAGTTCAAGCGTAAGGTACTTAGTTACGATTTTGACTGTTTATTAAAGTAAAGACTTATTTATTACATTAGCAAAGATGCATAGTAATTTTGGTACAAATTTTCTTCAGATAAAATTACTTAAGTAGTGGCATGCATGAGAACTTGGCTTGGTTTTTACAATTGTGTTTTTAGTGGTTTTTTTTTCGTATTGCAATTTAATTAGACGAAGGCTAAGAGTAATGTACTTATTTTTTTAAGACATGAATTATGTACTCATTGCTAACGGATCCCTAAATACATATTGATTGAATGATTTTAGTGTACTTAGTGGTAGATTCTAGATTTTATTTATAGAGTATACCTAAGTATAAATATGTTTTTTTACCAGAGTTGAATTTATGTACAGGTGAGTTAGCCAAGACGGGGAATTGAATTGTACTATTTGTTGTCCTTCTCAGTAAACAAAGCATTAAGCCAAAGATATCATTGATTCTCACGCTACTCAAGAATGAAGCGTCTATGTAATAAATATGCAACTTTCTTTGTTTTATTACCACGTCACTTACTAGTTTCTCACTTACTATAGACAGAGGTGTGAATAGCTTACTCGGGACAAACGGACCGTGTCCATACAGAGCTCGTACTGTTTATAATCCCACCCAGGCACCCACTGTAATGAGATTTGCTATCGAAGCCTCACAACATTCCATGCAACATGTTCTTAAATCTCTATAGATTTGACTTAGGACGTAGTTTTGAAACATATTAGAAACCAGGCAATCTAAAATAAATTTGAATATGGAATCCTGTTCCTAGCTGAAACAAATCGAATGTATAATAAACAGTTGGACTTTTGGTGGGTTAGTTCCTTGCTATTTTTAAAAGAGATGTTCATATTCAAGACTGACTTGGAATTGCAATGGATGGATGTATGCTTGTTTAATATTGTTCGTAATTCATAATCTTCCCTTTAATTACTTTAAAGCGGGGTCACATAAGTTGTTTCTTACTGCACATACCCCCACACACACAACACAGACACAAACCCACACAGAGTAGAGGGACCGCTTAGTAATGATTTCTGATACCATATTCATAATATGGAATGATCTTTAAAATGAGTACCTATGATGTCTCACTTTAATTAAACAGACATGTACCATACAGTGTGTGACTCCCATAAGAAGTCTTCATAAGAACATATATTTTATTTTAAGGTCTGAAAGTATAATCTTATCCCTAATGAACATAAAATGTTTTTTTTTCATACAAATTAATTCGGCACGCAATGTACATATTGTAACAAAGCTAACAATTGACAGTAACTGGCTCAGCCTCTTTGAAACAAGAAAATAAAAAAAATAAAAAAAAATTGTATATTTTTTCGATAAAACAGTTCACAGCACTTAAAGCTATCGTTACTAAAAATTTATGTTCTAATGGATGTCAAGTGGATGTCATACGCTGTATACAAAACAAATACATAGTTTGTAAAATATATTCCTGTAAACATTAGATAACTTAGTCAATAAGTGAAAACATTAACAAAAAAAAGTAAATAAAGGAACTAACTGTATAATGGGCAAGTCGTTCAATCTGCCCACTTATAATTGTATGATAAGGCTAGGTAACTTATGCATATATGCATTAGTAATCAAGGACTGTTTCATGGAAATGTTTCATTTAAAGTTGTGTTGGGGATATTAAATCACCATCAAAAGGGACTTTACCGAACGAACTCAGTACCACCCATCGTCTAACATTATCTGCGAATTTACAATTCAGTCCTCAAGTGTACCTACATAGTATACTTTAGTGTACAGTAGACGGCAAATTTCGTGCGCAAATGAGGGGAAGTGGGGGGGCAGCTTGCACGTACAATTCGCCTTTGCGCAGGCAAGGTCATTTGCGCACGAAGTTTGCCGTCTACTGTACCAGTCATGATGACTCTTGGAAATAACAGCGGGGCTTACCTTTGTGGTGCATCAATGAATACCTTAGCTTTGGCTGGTTCTACCAACAACGTCACCATTCATATATGAAGATTTCTTTCGTTTTATTTACTACTTCTCTTCGCACATTTACATTTCTACACCGTCAAGCGCTAGCATCACTTTAGTGACTCATTTAAACACACTTTCCTTTTCCGTCGGCTCTTTTATAAGTAAGTTTATCCTGTCCAGTTGAACAGGAAGGACACTATTGTAAGTGGTTGAACTTGTTAACACTTTGACCCTCTCGCTTTTATTAGATGTGTCTAATGGAAGTAATGGAGGATAGAAAGCGAACGTGTTATGAAATCACTACGTGACTAGCTGACTGATATGATTGTCAAATATCACGCGCCTTCTTGCTCTTTAGCGAAATTCTTTAAACCACCCGTATTTTTTTCTGTTTAGCCAATTTGCATGATTTAAAACAGATTGTGTATCTTGTGTAAGCATGACTCATTATGTCATTATGCATTTACTTTCAAACTAGGTACTAAATGGGTTGCCCGCACATTAATTGAATACCCTCTTTAGCCAGTATACCTGCATTTATATGCCATTGAATATAAATAACTAATGAAAATGATCATTGCGTCGGTCACACGACCAGCTGAATTACTACTTATTCAGCTATTACTATAACATTTCGATAGACCCTAAAAATACCACAGTCTGCAATAGGCATGATGCCTCATGTTAAAATTGATAACGTAATGTTGCTAAATGGATAGTACCTAAACCATCAAATTATTGTTATAAAGTATAAAATATAATTAATATCATAAAAATATTGTGGAAAAAAATGGACGTTGAAAGTTTAGAAAAAATATGCAATTTTAATTATTGTCCAAGAGTAAATTTAAGACTACCAATTGAATCCTTACGCTTTTATGGAAACAAAATTGTACTACAAATATGTAAACGCAGTATTTTGCGACCGAAATAGCAATTTACTTGATTTTCCATACAACGATTAGTAAAAATAACAGTTGTGACGTCATAAACGTGTGTCGCTGCCGCTATCAAGGTCTATCTTTGCCTCAATTTTTTAGGTATTTATGTTCTTTAATGGTAGTTGATCCTATACAAACATTTGTTCCTCTCCAAACACTGGTTCGAATGGCATCGTAAAAAAATCTTAGTCATCATCCCTATTAAATGTCACAGTGTGCAATTAGGTTATCAGTTATATTTTATATTACAGGAATCTACATAAAGAACGAAAAATATCCTCTCAGTTCTCCTACTCATCTAAGTGGTCGTAATACCTACATTTATTCTATCAAATTTAAATCTTTGGTCATCTATGTTTCAGATATCTGTACCTTATGTTGTGCCAGTATGTTGGACTATTCAGCCGATTACTATTACAATATTATCTAATGAATGTACTTAAGGAATCACGATAAAATCCTAATCCTCACAACTACGTCCGCAATAAGTAGGAAATAAACCCATCGCATCGCATGTAATGAATAAACTATGTAGGTACAGATTAGCTTCAAAGAAGCAATAAAAATAAATTAGAGCTGATAAGATTATCACTATTATCAGTGACGATTGATATTTTAATACACATGCACACATATATAATTTACGCCTATTCTAGAAAAGTACATTCATAAATAATTAATTTCCTGTGAAACGTATAACAGGCGAAAAATATTGCTGCATATTTTTACTAATTAGGAAAGTGTAAATCAATATAATTTTACTATAAGAAAACTGACGAAAAAGTGCACGGTAGTGCATCAGCCAAGTGCGAGATCAGTGCGTTGGGCTAGGTATTAGAAATTCTCATAAATCTTAAGCTCTGGATTAGAAGTTGCACAAAATCTACTGTAATCATTAATCAAGGCAGAAGCGACTGTTTAATATAAGGTGGTGATATCAGACGGTTCACTCGAGTGAATGCTTCATCCTTCCTTCATTCCATGATCACACGGCTTAGCTGGAATGACGTAGAAATGAACATTCATCCGTAGTCTCTTTCAATATGGCGTCGAATGAAGTCGTGCCTCTTGGAATACTACTCCAGGCAAAATACGGTTTTGAAAAACATTAATTTATGATAGCGTTTTTTTTCTTTATTTCATTTTAAAACATTATATTAAGATGCTTTATTCAAGAATCCAACAAACTTTCCATCCGGAAGTATTTATATAGATTTAAATAAAGCATGAATTGTTTTTTTATTAATTCATTATCGTGAATATTATAGAGCAAATGTAAATGAACCAAAATAAAGATAAAACCATTTATTTATATTTTTTCTGACTTTTCAGAAGCTAGTTAATTTATCATTTTTGTTATGTCTGAGATTGTGTTGCATTTGTCGCTAGGTAACTATTTAATTGATAATATAGGTATCCATTACATATAAAAAATCAGGTATTATAAATTTTGCCAAATTTGCCATTTTTTCCATACAAGTTGTCAATAGATTGGAGTTTGGACTATGGCCGAATCCGAATGAATGGTCTCTCTGTGTTCAGACTGATCATTTCTCATTCATTCCGAGTGGGAATGAATGATGCCGAATGAAAATATCCAACACTGTTGGATCGGTTCACTAATGAATTCATTCGGCATTTTTGTTTCACTCTTCGTTCAGACGTTTCACTTCGAGTGAAAGATACAAAATGAAACAAGAAAATGAACGAAAAGTGAACCGTCTGATATCACCTTTAGGTGCACCAAGGATCGCCCGGTTCCTAAGAAGGGCCCTTCAAAAACTCGCAGTTATGTTTACCAAACTACTTAAAATTTCGTGAGCACATGCGTTTAATATCACAAACAAACGTGCATTTAAGTTTTTACCCAATCGCGCTGCCATTTTGTAAAAAAATTACAGTTTGCTGTGTCGTGTTAAAATATGGCACGTTTTATTATTTTCCAACCTCTACATATCATCCAAAATTTAAAAAAATAACGTAAATTTAGTCAGTATTTTTAGTGAAATTAGGTGTTTTATCTGTTTATTTACGTATTTTTACGACACTTAATTGAGCTGAAGTAAGAGTCCCCTAATAAGGCTTACTGTATATATGTATTCCTAACTAAACGTATTTCAAAAAAATAATGTTAGAATAAAGAACCGATTTATAAATATCATAATACAGACTGATAAAAAGAATCTCAAACATGTCTTTTTTTTAACCGACTTCAAAAAAAAAGGAGGAGGTTCTCAATTCGCATGTTTTTTTTTGTTTTTAATGTTTGTTACCTCAGAACTCCGTCATTTATGAACCGATTCATACAATTCTTTTTTTAATTGAAAGTATATGCTTCTAGATTGGTCCCATTGTTTTCAAAACCCCAGTTGGATGATGGGAACCATGAGGAATTGAGGGAACTCCTCAAATATATTAGGCACGCGTGTAGTAATTTCGGTATTTTCTATTATATCGCGTGTATTTACACCCGGAAATCATAAATTTGGTGATGGTGGAAGTGATGATGAAGACCACAGATGGCTTGTGGAACTTCTCAATGATGTACTTCAAACTATATAAGTACGTCACAGATTCTGTTATGATTCCGTTGAAATAGCAAACAATGAAGTGCCAAAGGTAATTCTGAGATCCTTGAGGAATCGACGGAAGTCCTCAAATATTATCGGCCCACATACAGCGATTTGGTTTATTGGTCTAAAAATCAACGCATCTGCTCTTGGAAATCAGTTCATGTGGTAAATTGGAAAAAAAAATGTGGAAATGTTCATGTGGCTTGGCGGAGTACTGAATTGAAGTCGGTTAAAACTTTGTTTTGAAAGTAAATTATTCTAATGTAAAAAGTTGTTGTCGTAATATATCAATTTTTATTTTCATATTACTAAGATGGCCCACTGAAAGCCCATGAATCAATTTAATAAAAAAAAATATTTTACGACTAGTTCTAGACGTTAGTAATGTTTAAACATTAATTAAACGATTGTTTTAAATAAATTATAACGGGCCTTATTAGGCGACCGGGTGTTTAAGATGGTCCACTAGCAACATTTTTTTGAATACTTAGGGTTTTTTCTGTTCTAACGCAAATAACATTAAAATTATTTTTAATATTTCGTTTGTTAAATAAATCATTAGCAGTCCTATGAATGGCTTTTCTTTCTTTATTATTCATACTGTAATTATTTTACAGGGCTTTGAAAATAAGTTGGGCCTTATTAGGCGACGGTACCTTATAAGTAGGTAATGACCCGACTTCATAAGTATTCTAACAAAATTTAAATTGCCAGCAATGTACCTACAGAAAAGTAAATTGACAAGTAAGTTTAAATGACAGCTTTTCATCCTTTGTTTAGTACCTATACGTCATATACATAGGTCCTAGTTCATTGAAGGCTCAGATTTTGAAAATTTCGTTGTGCATTTAATTTACATAATTATGATTTGCCAATACATGTAAACAAAATTGCAAATGGAACATATTATTATCAGTTTTAAATTAATAAATGACCGCGTGCCGGTAACACACTGTATACCTAATAATTATGTAGAAATCAATACATATTTACTAATATAGGTAACTGAATTAGCTGGATAACACATACGGGCAGGCAAGCTTTCACTATATATATATATACCTAATTATGTAGAATACAAGACATATTTTTACAAATATAATATAACTGAATTAGCTGAACAGCTAGTCAGAGCTTGTTTTTGTAAATTGATAGTGTTAGTGGGTGACTGGGTCACAAAATAGATGCTGATTATTGTGCAATAAATATGCTCTCGCTTATCCCAGAAGCGATAGCGCAGTTATTATATTACTTAGATACCTATGCGTTCATGTAGCCTGAGAAAGAATCGGTTTCGCTCTATGAAAACAGAACAATATATCTATATCAGCCATATTTTCACACCAAAAAATAGGTTGGGTAATTTGACTAAATATTCATTAATAATCCACCTAAATTGAATACCGCAACGGTAAAAAATAATGAAAAGTAATATATATAAATTACGTAGAAATCAGGCGAAAATGGTATACACTTTCTTTGCTTTATAATTGACTACTTTTATATACGTTCTTTGGGATACGCTCATAACCCACTTATTTTTGTTAATGAATGCTTTCTATAGGCTAGATGAAATTCAATGTATCTCAAGGTCGTAAATATTTCATTAAAACGCTGTTATTTCCTGATGCATATATTTTTGGATTCAGGTAGTAAGTCTCCAAATTTGTGTAGGTACTCAAACATGTTTTCATTATAAAAATACTTATAGCATTTTTGCATGCGGTTTCATCTTTTTCCTAACTTCCGGTCCATAGACTTAGTGATTTCAATAGTAAAAGCTTTTAAAATAACATATAAAATAAAAGCCGTACACAAATAATTAGCCTGATATTTAATTATTTCCTAAAAACCGTATTTTGCTCAGGCTATAATGGTTGTTACAGTGGAATTAGAATGCATCCGTGTGGAATAAGAAAACACACATATACACAAAATCACACACACACACACATTACACATAGGTACACAGAATACACCTACATTCAGCAAAATCATGCGATAGTGATAGCGCGTATTACATCCTATACTATTAAACGAGCAATATTTGTGTATATATATATATTTGCAATCACGTTCTCGAAAGCGGCTTTAACGATTTCGATGAAATTTGGTATACGGGGTTTACGGGGGCGATAAATCGATCTAGATAGGTCTCATGTCCGGGAAAATTCGTTTTCTCCGTATTTTCTCCATTTTTACCCGAGAAGAGCTCGGTCGCCCAGGGACTATATCCTAAATTAGGCACTAACGAGAGGGACGCCGCAATACGTTGGAATGAGACGAAGATATCTCTATAAGTAGCAGGGTTGATAAAAATCATGATTTTTATTTTTAAATGAAAAAAAATCGGATAAGTTTGATCTAAATCGGATTAAGTAATTTGATCTAAATCGGATTAATTTGACTTAAATCGGATTAATTTGATTTAAATCGTTTTTTTTTTTGCTGATCTTTTTTAATGTGGAAGTCACAATTCTGTGTGTCTGTGTATGTCCGTCCGTCTGACACAGCCAATTTGCTCCGAAACTACTGGACCGATTGAGTTGAAATTTGGTACAAATATGTAAATCGGTGACCCAAACACGGACATGTAACGAAAACAAATGAACTTTAAACATGGTTGCCACTTTTGGAGGGGGAAGCGGTAAATTAGAAAAAAAAAAGTTTCGAACTATATCGTGTGACATATCAAATAAAAGGGTAAGTACCTACATTATAAAGATTTCAAAATTATTTTTTTTATCATTTTAAGATAAACAATTTTGAAGTTATTTAAGGAAATAGGCGAAAATTTACCATTTCCTGGCCCCTTTCCTTATCTCCTATAGAACTGGACCTAAAAATTTGGAAAAAATACAGAAAATAGTTATTTACCTATTAATTGCAGGAAAACCTATAAAAGTATGGTAGGGTAGAGGAACCAAAAGATGAACACCACCCAATAGTTGAACGTTTTGTCGTAAAATTGAAATAAAAAAATCGCGATACATTTTACGCCTTCGGGATATTTTTTTCCTAACGCATCATCCCTTTGCCAAGGCTGGCATCTGGAGTCGAGGACATCGAGCGGGAGCGCCGGGCGCTGTGTGTCCGCTGTAATATGTTATCCCGCAGGTTTGCACGTTCTAGTCCACAAGTAAAGTTGACACTATTTAAAGCTTTTTGTCAAACTTTCTATACGTGCGGCCTGTGGGCTAACTTTACGCTGCGGGCGTACGGTGCCCTGCGCGTCCAGTATAATGATGCTTTTAGGATGCTGTTTGGGTTGCCGCGGTATTGTAGCGCCTCTGCTATGTTTGCCGAGGCGCAAACAGACTGCTTTTTTGCCATCATGAGGAAGCGATGCGCGTCACTCCTCACCCGCAGCCGTGGCAGCACTAACATTATCCTAAGTACGTTGGCTCAGCGGTGGGACTCGCCTCTGGTAGACAGGTACGTGCAACTACACGCACCTGTGGCCGTACAGCCGCGAAAGTTTTAATTTAAATGTTGTGTAATGTTTTGTTGTGTCTCATTAATTGTAGTACTAACAATAGATATATAAGTTATTGTATTACCTAACCCTATGGACTAATAGTCTGAAATAAATAAATATAATAATATAATAATAATAATAATAATTTCAACTCCCATACAGTTCCCACACACACACGGCTGTGAGCGGTTGTCGCGTCGAGGTCTCGCGCCAAAATCACCGTTTGTATGGAGATTTACTTAAGGAAAGCGCTCTTAAATTTTATCTCTAAATTATGTATAAAATTGAATAAAACGTCTACATGGATTGTTTTGCGTGATATAGATTCTTGATTAATGCCTTTAATGGATTATCTATCACAAATTGCGTATTTATTGTTAATTTAAGAGATATTTAGCGCTCAACTAACGGTTCCAACTTTTTGTACCTGAGCCAATAGATGAACGGTGTTCATCTACTGGGCAAGGTATAGTTTTTTCAAATGCTTATATAAATTCTTATTGAAAAGGTACATAAAACTTTTATGGCTCAAATTAATCGTTTTTTAACTGTTGATTTTTGAACCAAAAGTTGAACGTGAGTATCCATTCGCAACACGGTTATTTTGGGCTTTGTTTTACTATGAAAAGCACGATTGTTCAACAAAGAACCGCTGCCCAGAAGATGAACGAATAAAATTAGTTCGTTCAACTTTTGGCTTCGATTCCAATAAGTGAACGCTCTGTTAAATTTAGTCCGTTCATTCCTTTGCCATCGTGCCCAATACATGAACGAACAAAATGTATTCGTTCAAGTTTTAGGCAAGGGTTTACAATGAACATCTTAATAACAAAAGATACGTAATAAATATGAAATCTTACTTATACATATAAAACCCAACAATTTATCTATTTCAATCTAATGATAAATTAAAAAAAAATGTTTTAATGATAAATATGTAAAAAATAATCTCTTATAATTGTAACCATATGAAAAGGGTACATTTGAACTGTTTTATTCTGTGTTTAGTATCAATATTGTGATTGTTAACTAGTATAAATTGCTATAACAATGATTATATAATAACTAGACCAAAAGTCAGAGGCTGCGCGGTGTTACGTTTTTCTTCGTTCAACTATTGGTGTCAAAATGTTCAACTATTGGGCACAGTGTTAATCTTCTGGGCAAAATGACATACTCCAGCATAAAACCATTTTTAATAAAATACTGTATTGTAATAGGATGGTTTAAAATAGTAATATCCAATCTAGACTATATACGAAATCGTATAAAAAAATTAAATGTAAAAAAACTAAATCACCACTCCTCGAAAAAAAATTGTAAAGTTGGGATAGTCGCTTAAACGTTCATCTTTTGGTTCCTCTACCCTATTTAAAGTATAACACCGTTTAAGCAGTATGAATATGTATAGTTCGCTGAATGGCCGAATGATTTAAATTAAATAAAAAGCGGCCAAGTGCGAGTTCGACTCGCACATGAAGGGTTCCGTGAAATAAATTGCGGTTTATGATTTATGACGTATTAAAAAAAAACTACTTACTAGATCTCGTTCAAACCAATTTTCGGTGGAAGTTTGCATGGTAATGTACATCGTATTTTTTTTTTAGTTTTATCATTCTCTTATTTTAGAAGTTACAGGGGGGGGGCACACATTTTACCACTTTGGAAGTGTCTCTCGCGCAAACTATTCAGTTTAGAAAAAAATGATATTAGAAACCTCAATATCATTTTTGAAGACCTATCCATAGATACCCCACACGTATGGGTTCGATGAAAAATTTTTTTTTGAGTTTCTGTTCTGAGTATGGGGACCCCTAAAACTAAATGTTTTTTTTCGATTTTTGTGTGAAAATCTTAATGCGGTTCACAGAATACATCTACTTATAAAGTTTCAACAGTATAGCTCTTAAAGTTTCGGGAAAAAGTGGCTGTGACATACGGACGGACAGACAGACAGACAGACGGACAGACATGACGAATCTATAAGGGTTCCGTTTTTTACCATTTGGCTACGGAACCCTAAAAACAATTGATTTTAATCGCGATTTAAATCACTGATTTAAATCATATCAACCCTGATACGTAGTTATACTCTCGTTAGTGCCTAATTTAGGATAATGTAATAACACTAATAACCCCTTTATGCTGCATCCAGGCAGGAATGGCTGTTTCTTTCTACTTTTACCATCTATAGATAGATATTATGATAGGTACCTACCTATTTGTTAAGTTCTCAGCAGACCAAATCGCGAGCAAAAGCTAACCGAACTGAATGCAGACAATAGGCAAGTAGGTATACTTTATTATGTTATGAAAATAAGTAGGTACCTACCTATGTTTTTAGGGTTCCGTACTCAAAGAGTAAAACGGGACCCTATTACTAAGACTCCGCTGTCCGTCCGTCCGTTTGTCTGTCACCGCTGTATCTCACTGATACCGTGATAGTGCCAGCTGTTCAATGATGTATTTCTGTTGCCGCTATAACAACAAATACTAAAAACACAGAATATTTTTTTTTTATAGATAATGGTACGGAACCCTTCGTGCGCGAGTCCGACTCGCACTTGGCCGGTTTTTTTATAGGCTACTAGTTTCAGCCAATACAGATTACACATAATATACGAATTAAAACCCCATCTACGTATAGAGCTAACCGATGAATCAATCTTATGTAGGTACCTATAACCAACACAAGGACTCATATTATTCACAATCCTTCTAATTCATGTCTGACCACCGACAGCGCATAGTTGTTACGAAGATCCGGATCAAGTTATATAGAGATGAAGAATGGTGAAGTGAGTCGAGAAGTTGTGAAACCAAACAAAGTATGTATGAGCTGTAGGTATGTAGTATATTGTACATGTATTGGTAAGCATTAATGACGCATCGCTATGTAAATTGTTTTCTTATCATTCACCTTGTGATTGCCTCATGGATCCGTGTAAAGACAACGGGAAGCATCATCATAAACTGTTATGAACCTATTAGGAATACAATACTACTGCAATCATCAGGCATGCCGATGATCTAACTTTCTATAGGTACCTAAAGTAGGTATTTTATGTCCAATTTCTGCCAACCGCGTGAATTGATTTATGATTCGTCATAAACAAGTGGTACCTACCTAATCAGTTTCTAGCCGCAAAGCAAAAAAAAAGATCTTTACCCTACAGACCTACAGATATGTAAATGCAAAAACGTGTTTCTTTCCGATTGGGATACTTAATTGGAGAAATGTTGCGTTAGGTGGAAGGGCATATAGGCCTATATATAGGTATATAGGTACTTAAGTAGGTCCTACACCTAACAGTCGATGTCAAAGTTTACACATTTGCACCTTACTTCTTTGTGATAAGCTGATAAGAGAAAAGCGGCCAAGAGCGAGTCGGAATCGCCCATGAAGGGTTCCGTAAAATAAATTGCGGTTTACGATTTGACGTATTAAAAAAAAAACTACTTACTAGATCTCGTTCAAACCAATTTTCGGTGAAAGTTTGCATGGTAATGTACATCATATATTTTTTTTAGTTTTATCATTCTCTTATTTTAGAAGTTACAGGGGGGGGGACACACATTTTACCACTTTGGAAGTGTCTCTCGCGCAAACTATTCAGTTTAGAAAAAAATGATGTTAGAAACCTCAATGTCATTTTTGAAGACCTATCTATTGATACCCCACACGTATGGATTTGATGAAAAAAAAAATGTTTGAGTTTCAGATCTAAGTATGGGGAACCCCAAAAATTTACTGTTTTTTTTCTATTTTTGTGTGAAAATCTTAATGCGGTTTACAGAATACATCTACTTATCAAGTTTCAACAGTATAGCTCTTATAGTTTCGGAAAAAAGTGGCTGTGACATACGGACGGACAGACAGACATGACGAATCTATAAGGGTTCCGTTTTTTGCCATTTGGCTACGGAACCCTAAAAACTATATCTTTGACGTCGAATGTACCAAACAATCCTTATATACTTTATTTATTCTCGGCTCGGGGCGGGAGGGCAGCAATTCCGGATTGCATATAAGTACTTAGCGGTAGTCCAAAGTGCGAACCTATGCCGTCGAATTCCGGGACAAACGTTAGTTAATAGTTAATGATAATGAGGAAAACATATGCTGTAGGTACGAGTATGCCTAATCAGACAGGTTCTTTTTAGGGTTCCGTACTCAAAGAGTAAAACGGGACCCTATTACTAAGACTCCGCTGTCCGTCTGTCTGTTTGTCTGTCTGTATGTCTGTCTACTAAATACTCCACTTAATAAGAGAATAAATTAATATTTTTTTATATTTTTTTTCTTTTACAATCTTACACAAATCGGCTTAGTCCCAAACTAAGCAAAGCTTGCTACTATGGGTACTAGACGAAGATAAACATACTTATATAGATAAATAAATACTTCAATACCTAGGTATATAGAAAACATCCATGACTCCGGAACAAATATTTGTGCTCATCACACAAATAAATGCCCTTACCAGGATTCGAACCCGGGACCTGCGGCTTCGTAGCCCCCTGCCTACCACTAGGCTACAGGAGGCTCCCATCTCCCATACAACAAACGTGATTTATTGCCGTTTTTATAGATAATGGTACGGAACCCTTCGTGCTTGAGTCCGACTTGCACTTAGCCGGTTTTTTCGTCTTTTAATATTAACGTCACCTTAATCAATTAGGTAACTAATTACCCTATACCTATCAATAAATGTTAAATGACCATCTTGGTAACTATTCATAATACGAGCAGGTAAGTACCACTTTAAATAAATAGGTTTACCTGATCTAACTGCCTAGTGCATAAATAAGTATCTACATAATAGGTGTCTGTAATAGGTCATAATAATCTTAGTAAGAAAGTTAAATGACATTGTGAGTAGTAAGTACCTAGGAGCGACAAGTAAATAAAGTTGCAGTTCGATAAAGGAACGAGATCTGGATAAACAGGTTCATCGTAATTATTTAAAATGCAAAAAAAGCCTTACATCTTCTGGTGGGAAGTCGTAGCATTCCGCAATTTTCTCATATAACTCCTTGACGTTAGAAAATCCAGAAATTAGTCCGAGGGGGCTGCCATGGGCCTGCTGGCAGTGGAACACGAGCTGCGACTTCTGAGCACCGTTGTTGTTGTCAACCCCGTTAGACGGAGGCACCTCCTCGGCTGGCACGGGCGGCACTGGAGGCGCCGTGTATTTTGGCGCTTTCTTCTTGAACAACGACATCGTAATATTTGTAATCGAGCACTAACGGTTTAAGTTTCCGAGCGGTCAAACACACATTCTACAGAGTTTTAATCACTAGTCGCTTATCTTGGTAGAACTTTAAAATATCGCGTCATCGCACAAGATAAGGTATCGCCCAATGGCGATAATTATATTGGATAAGATTGTGGAGCGTTCGGTTGGGGAAAGCGCATTGGGCGGAGAGGCGAGCAAGGCTATCGCCGCGGAGGGCCAGTCGGTACTGAAGCGATTGAGTGCTCCACCACACCGCCACGCGACACGCGACCCAGCGGCCCGCCTCCCGCGCCGTGTCATAAGCGATGCCGCATTCCCGTTGTTGATCATTAGAACTTACTTTAGAACCAGACCTATTTACAAGAGCTTAGTGAAACGACACTTGGTACTTACACAATTACAACTCGTGGGATTCCATTCAATGAGAGCAATTAGTGACGTTTTGAATGTCTTCAGCGTCTATACAAATCTTACAATGCTCAGGCAAATTAACATAATTATTAATGAGACAGACTAGTAAATTATGAAATTGCCCATGTCAACGGTTTCGCTAGATGTCGTTGTACGTATAAGAGAGCCGGGAGGTCACGATTCCATATATTTTGTATAGCGTTTAGGCCTCCTTTGTGACCCTTGTACAATGCCATCTAGGGAAAATGTTCACAAAATTACCAGTATTATCCAGTTAAAAGTTGTGCCAATGCAAAATTTCTTGGGGCCATACAAAATGTGTCTATCGAAGATTAATATGGTAGGGTTGTTATAATATAACACTTGTTACCTTCAGTACAAGTTGTAAAAGATTATTGACAAACTCAATAATTTTTGCTTCAGTAGACACCACAGCAGTATCTTCATGAAAGATTTTGAATGGATTTTGACTGGGCGTTACGGCAACGCCCGCCATCTAGTAGAACTCAGTTGAACCACAGAATAAGTAATAGTACTACGTACAGAAGGTTCTCTGTTAATAAATTCCCTGTTTAGGTACGCCAAACGTGCCTAAATGTGGCCATCCCTTTCTATCGCATGCAACGCGCTGCGACTCGTGCGAGCGTCCCGTCCCAACGCGCGGCAGCTACTGTACTGAATAGAGCCCTTCGAAGGGGCGACCGGCATGTAATAAAATAAATCGCGAGTGAGCCGCACCTGGTTGAACTTACTATTCTTACAGTTAAAATGCACACACTATACTACTAGCACATAAAGGTCATTACAGTTTGTCACCCGACAGAGACATAACTATAGTTGGTAGGAGACAGCAATACATACCTTTCATTTTAACCTGTGGTGTCTCGTACCCATAGTATGTACAAGCTTTACTTAGTTTGGGACTAGGTTGATTTGTGTAAGATAGTCCGCAAATATTTATTTATTATTTGTTCTATTTTCAAAATCGAACGATGCAAAACAAATGCATACATTTTATCAAACAGGATACACATATGCGTCAGCGGTACACAAGGAGTCTGTAGCTGCGTGTTATTGTGAAAAATTAAATCGTTAGTAGCGCGCTTTACTTTGCTCACTAGAGTCTGTCTAATGAAAGTTGAGACTGCGATTTATTATAAACTTTTTAAATGGCAACTACAATTCAAATGTCAATTACGTCAAATGTCACTTTACTGTCGTGTCACTAGTGTCATTTGGAAAAAATATTGCGTTTTTCTTTAACGTTTTTGGTGTTAATTATGAACAAAAGTATTAAAAGTAATACGCGTCAGTTACTTTTTACCATGATTGGTAAATACAAAGAAAAACGAGACGAGCGGGAAGAGATTTTCGATAAGAAAGCAGCGTACTTACGTACGATATCGGATTTCGTAGGTTAGTATCCCATGATAAGTTTTGATACTTTATTTGCAACATATCTAAGAAAGCAACTGTTTCCTAAATACTTACGTATTGTCATTGTTTTTCTTTCAGCGGGTAATATGGAGCTTGTCGAAGGTGTGGAGGAAATTCAGAATGCCGTTCAGAGCTTGAAAGACCTGGAGCAAGATTCGTGTATAAGGAATCAAAATCAATACCTTGAAGAATTGTCGTCTCTTACCGGTAATTATTTCCATGAACAATCTTGGACAATTCGACTTAATCTTAATCTAAGCAAAGTGTTACTGTGAATATTAAACAAAGTTATACCTACATAAGTTAATTACATAGAGAACATTTAACACTTACGAACAAATGTGTGTGCTCATCGCATAAATAAATGCCCTTATGGGAATTCAAACCTGGTACTTTCAGGTTTTTATAATGAGTGGCACAACCTGCTAGTCTAAAAAAGTCATCTATGTAACCACATACTTTCATTTTGTTTGTTGCAGAAGTTAGTGTCTCTACCCTCAAGAGAATAAAATATGAAGGTGGAATCAATAATAATGTTTGGAATACCCCAGGCAAAAAGAGGCCCCATAAGCCTACGGTGTCAAATTTAGATAGCTTCGACATAAACGCTATTAAAAATAAAATTACTGAATTTTATGCTGTCAAAAAGGAAGTACCAACACTGCGGAGCCTCCTGGTAGAGTTGCGGACTAGCATAAATTTCCTTGGCTGCATTGAAACACTAAGGCGGATTTTAAAAGCAAACGGGTATGAGTTTCAAAAAAACAAGAATGAACGATATGTTCTAATGGAACGCTACGACATTGCTGCATGGAGGCATAGATTTCTTCGGGAGATTGCAGAGAAACGTGCAGCAGGAAAACAAATTGTGTATTTGGATGAAACCTATGTCCACAAAAACTACAAACCTAAAAAATCCCGGCGAGGGCCGGGAACAAGTGGTGCAGTTGAAAGCATTTCGTCTGGGAAAAGACACATTGTTGTGCACGCTGGGCATGAAAATGGTTTTGTCCCAAATGCTCTTCTAGTTTTCAGCACAAAATCTAAACTGGCTGATTACCACCATGACATGAACGCCGGCAACTCCAATAAATGGTTAGAAGAAAAACTCATACCAAATTTAGACAAACCTAGTGTGGTTATTATGGATAATGCCAGTTACCACAGTGTTGTAAAGAATAAAGCCCCAACAACTCAAACAAATAAGCCCAAAATCAAAGAGTGGCTTACAGCTAATAATATTCACTATGAAGAATATCACAAGAAAGATGAATTGTTAGTACTTGTTGACAAATACAAGCCAGAGCCAGTGTATGAAGCCAATCACATACTTCAGCAACATGGCCATGAAGTTTTACGGCTGCCTCCATACCACTGCGATTTGAATCCTATCGAGCTAATATGGAGTCTAGCAAAAAGGAAAATTGCCAAGAAGAACATAGGGTTATCTGCACAAGACACAGAAAAACTGATCCATGAGTCTTTTGCAAGCATAACAGCAGATGATTGGAATAAAATGATCAATCACGTCATTAACGTTGAAAACCAATATAAAGACAGGGACAACATCAAAGAAGACATGATAGATAAATTTATTATTAGTGTGGGAAGTAGCAGCTCGACCACTTCGGAGGATTCAATGGAAGTTGAGATTTTAGAGAGTGAATTTAATTATTCTTCTTAAATATACAATAAGACAGTGAATCCTATGTAATTTAAGAAATTATGTACACTTGTACCTAAGGTGTACACCTTTTGAACTTGATAATAAACTTATCTTGTAAAACGAAGTTTAAGTTTTATTTCATATAACCTGTACTTTTTCCGCTATAACCTCACAAAAATGTGCAAATGGAATTACATAAAGCGAGACCCATGAAGTTAGCCCCTTTTCTTAGACACATTATAGATTAATTACGTATAAGCATCTAATTACTTAATTTGTAATCTGTCTAAAGGTATTTTATTTTACTGTTAGATGGTTGCAACAACTTGAATGGGGTCAAGTTTTTAGGTCATATACACTATACTGGGATTTGGGATATTATCTTACCAACAATTTGGGCAATTTTGAAACTAATCTGTATAGACGTGGCTACACTAAGTAGTAAGACAATTATAATTTTTGTTCAAGTATCATTATCGTTCTTTCACACTATACTCGGTGTTGCAATACGTCGATTTTTTAAATTTGCCGCTACTTTCTAGTCTCTACTTTCATTAGACAGACTCTAGTTTTGATCAGAGAGCACAACTGCGGCGCTACCACGAACTTCGTATATATCCGTCTCTGTCGCTCGAGTACCATAAACCATAAGTGCGATAGAGACGGAGATATACGAAGTTCGTGGTTATAGCTTTTGTCGTAAGTGTGGTTTTTTTTTTTGGTTTGTTTCCGTTTGGCCATATAATATTCTCTTTGGTTTGGCCTGCAGGTACAGATATGGTCTGGGATAGCCTCCCTGGGCTGGGGGCCCGATGGGCCGCCCAGGGCGAATCGCAAGCGCGGTGCTACAGAATAAGTAATAGTAAAAGTGGTGCGGCCTACCATCAATTATATTTCTCAGACTCTTTATAATTGTATAAAAAGGATGGTATTTCTGGCGCGGTGGTGTTAAGTTAACCCCACTGAGAGTAGGTTAAAAGATCGTTCATTCCACGAAGACGCACCCCACCGCTACGGACGGGCAAAGCACGAACTAGTACGCAAAGCCTAGTGGAAAGAACGATCTATAGTCGACTAGAAATAAAAAAAGATATTGACATTTTATTTTATTAGATTAGCAGTAAATCTACGAAGAGGAGGCTACAGCTTTCTTGGGGGTGGGTTGGCCCTCCTTGAAGCCGTTGCGGAAACGCCTCCTGACGATCTTGAGGTGGCGCATGCGGCCGGTTCCGGTGGTCTTCCTGCGCTTAGCCTTCACTGACCAGTGGTCTGAAATTCAAGAAAATAATAATATTAATTTATGTTTTGTCTGCCTAGCTACCAAGCATTCCTCCCTTACTAGCAAGTACAATACGCGCCACATAAGTAATTGTCTCTGCTCTGAAGTTATCCTCAAGTCGCCTCCCGTACACCCCCGTCAAACCCCTCTGACACCTTTGCAATGCTACTAGTAGCTAACTTCAGAGACGCCACCTTATGCGGCGCGTATTGTAGGCAAGTGCGAGCGGGACGAATTCTTGCCTTGTAAATGTCCTACATAAACGCAATCATGCTAGCTAGGCTGGTGTTTGATAGTGAACACCGTCAGTTTATAATCTTACTCGCGATATTATAAACTGTCGAAAAATTGTGAACTGTCAAAACCGATCACAATTTAACGCAATATTTTTCGTTAGTTTATAAACTTTCAATGTCGAATCGTCAAATTGTGAACTGAGATCAAATCGGCATGCTACGGAACGTACACAAAGACTAGGCAGGTTAGGTTAGTTAGATATCTTCAGTTGCCCTTCGGGCAAAGCGCCGTCGACACTGCTAGATGCCGAAATAAATGGAATAAAATGTCTGAATAACAAATAAAACAACCATGTTCTGACGTAAGTGGAAACTGATGCAAGTGGAATAATGGGAACTTGCATGGGACTTCAATTTCGAATAAATTGCACTCAATCGATGCGGATATACGTAGAGATATCAATATCATACAAAAGAAAAAATAATAAAAAAAACGATATTATTAGTTTTACCTAACGTTAAAAGGACGAAAAAAAATTTTTTTTTTGCGATAAAATAACGTAACGGTTACATAGAATATTAAATTAGAAATGATATTTTGTATGACAAGTATAGACTTAAACGTA
Organism: Epinotia brunnichana; assembly: GCA_963854355.1. Classification (NCBI taxonomy): domain Eukaryota; kingdom Metazoa; phylum Arthropoda; class Insecta; order Lepidoptera; family Tortricidae; genus Epinotia; species Epinotia brunnichana. The sequence continues at coordinate 11,087,005 of OY977941.1, read as the reverse complement.
AATTTTCTGGAGATAATCGCAAATTAATGACTTACTCCATAGTAAAGGCTATGCTGTGACGTCATAGCATAAGCCCGTTTAATATAGAGCGTTTTCGGGGGGTGCCGGCGCGTGCAGATTTCAAATGCATATAACATAAGAAAAATAAATCATAACAAAGTTTTAATGCTACAGTTGTTTTAATGCTGGATTATACTTTTGTTTTTCGTAATAAAATATTAAGATGCAAGTTCCCTATTCGTTCAACCAAACAGTGCACAGGTTGCGTTCCGAATCAGGCAAATTTGATTCAGTTCACAATTTGACGATATGACATTGTTAGTTTATAAACTAATGAAAATGAATGCATAAAATTATGAATTATTTTGGCAGTTTACAATATTCCGTCAGTTTACAATATAACGGGTAAAATTATAAACTGACAGTTTTCACAATATAATGGTGACATATACAAGCAAGTTTCTGTCACTTTCAATTTGCAGATAAGATTTAAAATAGAATTTACTTTTTATAGGTCGATTTGTGTTTCTATGGCCTTTGATCATCATCAAAACAATTGGGTATTTGACAACAGTGAAAATAAATCGTTTTTACATTAGCAACAGATACACATTACGAAAATACTCAGAAAGTATCAACATTTCATTTATGTTTGCTATTTTAAGATTTTTACATTCATATAAACTAACAATAAGGATGTTGTTTGATTGTGACATAGTAATCCCTACAAATTCTATACTAACTAAGCGTTTTTGAAGTTTCATAAAAAGAAGCCGATTTGACTTTTGTCAAATACTGAATTCTGTGATGCCATGCCGTAATATTGCATTGTCTTCGGATCATTTTGACCTACATATGTATTCAAACGTACATGAATGAATCTTTATTGGATTGAATGGATACTAAAATGTTAAACTCATCTGGATCCAATAAGATATTTTTACCATGTTCACGGGCAGTAAGTGACAGTCCATGTCATAGACCAAACAAAACATAAGATGACTTGAATGCTTTCTTGGAATAACCCTGAATTAACTTGATCACTATTCTATGCAAAATGTCCAATGCATATATAATTATAATAATTAACATGGATGTTGCTCATAGACTAGATGGAAAACAGGAGTTCCCAACTAATGAGGTGTGCTTAGAAACAAAGATGCCTCAAGGGCCCAAAATGTAATGCAGTTTTCAAATTAATTAATAAATAGCATCTTTTATGTCATAATTAAAAATAAAAAATCATCTTCTGGGGAAGCTAGGTGAAAAAAGATTAAGATGATGAAATGGTTAATATCCATCTAAAATTTTACTGACATTTTAACAGCTTGTACACTGTATTTCAATTATCACATATGACGTTGCTCACACACAAGAACATAAAGATATATCACTTCAATGTATTACTGCATCCCTCCGTTGCCAAGAAAACCTCTCCAAGGGCCCAAATAAAAATTCAAACTCACAGGGACAACTTTTGTCACTTAATTTCCAAACTAATCTTGGGGGTGAAGTGACAAAAAGATGCTTCATTAGACGTCATGTCTGAAATTCATAGTGATTGATAAAATATTATCAAATATTTGTATGTTTCTTTCAGTTTCTTTACCTACATTATACAAGGAATGGATCCAAGAGTAGAGACCCATTCCTCAATCAGAGTAGGATGTCCATTTAGGTTAATTTGTAAATTTCATCAAAAATTACTTAATTTACTCTGACTTTACACGCTGGCTTTTACTAATTATGTTCAGATAATTATATAAATAAAAATGCATCATGTAATTTCAGTTATCAAACGCAGAAACCACACGAGTAACCTATCGTAAAGAGATGAGGGAAACTTACAGGATCGGAGCTTCGCGGCCGGGTAACCACACTGGGCGCATTTTGACTTCTGGATGTGGTACGAGGACCTGCCACACCTCCGGCAGAGAGTGTGGGTCTTATTCCGGCGCTTTCCGAAACTTGACGTTCCTTTCGTCTGAAATAAACATTGAAGGTTAGAAGTAAACACAGGACACTCATCTAGCAACTATGCCGTATTTTCGTTTAAGACGTTTAAAAGGAAACATTTTACAAAATAAAGTAAACATTTGGTTCAGGTAAAACAACGATTATAATGGATTAAAAATTATACAAAATAGAATACACTACCATCTTGCCGACTTTGACAATAAAAGAATTTAAACGTCAAAATTGACAATCACTTGCCGCAGGGCAAGCAATGTTGCCAGGAAATATTAGCTACGTTCAAGTACAGACAGGAAGAGGCAAATGCCACATGTAAGTGTCTGCTAGACGGTCGCCAACGAGCCCCTCTGACCGAGCGACCTTAGTCCGCACCGACCGTGTAGACAGTTGTTTGCAGCAAAATTTCATATTACGGCGGTCAATGCCGACCAAGGTCGCTCGGTCGGAGGGGCGTGTTGGCGACCGTCTAGCAGACGCTTCCTCGGCCGTTCGCCGAGCTCGGTCGTCTGGCGTAGGCTAAAAAGTTCGTCCAAATGTGCAAGCACGGCGGACGGCATGAGTGGTACGAAGTTATAAGATAGAGCGAGATAGGGATATACATAAACAAATACTGGTTGAAATTGGAATGGACTGCCATGCTCGCTCGTGGGGATGCTTCTAATTGAAATTTATTACACACTATTGCCATAGGAATTGAAGGGTAAAATCCATAAATGAAACTGTTGAATACTTCTGTAGTATATTACCTAACTAGCTTATTTTTTCCAGTGACAGTTTGTCAAAATCTAAACTAAAAACATCAGCACGGATATCACAAGACGGCCGCGACATACTCTCGAGCTCTCTCGCACTATCCGTCTCTTTCTAAGTGGTCTAATAAGAGAGAGACAGATAGTGCGACATAGCTCGAGAGTATGTCGCGGCCGTCTTGTGATAGCCGTGCTGCTGCTTTAAAACTGATAGAAAAGTAAAACAGTAACGAAGGAGGTTTGACGCGTGGCAATACGCCATACCACCCCCCACGGAGAGAGAGAGATAAAACACAAACAAACAGAAAAAGCGGCCAAGTGCGAGTCGGACTCCGGTTCCGTTAAATAAATTGCGGTTTAGGATTTAAGACGTATTAAAAAAAAACTACTTACTACATCTCGTTCAAACCAATTTTCCGTGGAAGTATTCATGGTAATGTACATCATATATTTTTTTTAGTTTTATCATTCTCGTATTTTAGAAGTTACAGGGGGGGGGGAGACACATTTTACCAATTTGAAAATGTATCTCGCGCAAACTATTCAGTTTAGAAAAAAATTATGTTAGAAATCTCAATGTCATTTTTAAAGACCTATCCATTGATACCCCACACACACGTATGGGTTTGATGAAACATTTTTTTTTGAGTTTCAGTTCTAAGTATGGGGAACCCCAAAAATTTATTGTTATTATTCTATTTTTGTGTAAAAATCTTAATGCGGTTAACAGAATACATCTACTTACCAAGTTTCAACAGTATATATAGCTCTTATAGTTTCGGAAAAAAGTGGCTGTGACATACGGACGGACAGACAGACAGACAGACATGACGAATCTATAAGGGTTCCGTTTTTTGCCATTTGGCTACAGAACCCTAAAAATCTACCTTATACGCTAAAAATAACAATAATCGTTAAAATGCAAAACAAAATTTTAACAGACTTCAATTCAGTACTTCGCCAAGCCACATGAACATTTCCACATTTTTTTTTCTAATTTACCACATGAACTGATTTCGGAGCGCAAATGTGTTGATTTTTAGACCAATAAACCAAATCGCTGTATGTGGGCCGATTATATTTGAGGACTTCCGTCGATTCCTTAAGGATCTCAGAATTACTTTTGGCACTTCATTGTTTGCTATTTCAACGGAATCATATCAGAATCTGTGACGTACATTATTGAAAAGTTCCCAAGCCATCTGTGTTCTTCATCATCACTTCCACTTCACCAAATTTATGATTACCGGGTGTAAATACACGAGTTATAATAGAAAATACCGAAATTACTACACGCGTGCCTAATATATTTGAGGAGTTCCCTCAATTCCTAATGGTTCCCATCATCCAACTGGGGCTTTGGAAACAATGGGACCAATCTCGAAGCATATACTTTCAATTAAAAAAATAATTGTACGAATCGGTTCATAAATGACGGAGTTCAGAGGTAACAAACAGTAAAAATAAAAAAAAACCAGTCAAGTGCGAGTCAGACTTGCGCACCGAGGGTTCCGGACCACCCCGTACAATAGAAACAAGTCCACTATAAACGGACACTCTCTAAGTATGTATTCACATACTTACTTAGTGCGTGTCAGTTTATACTGGAATTTAAATTTTCAGTGATATAACTAAAAATTTACGGTTTTCGCAATTTTTCCTTAATCTGTGCTTTATGACGTTGCTTTATACCAAATTTCAAGATTCTGTGTTCACGGGAAGTACCCTGTAGGTTTTGATTTCCTTGTGAGTTTCGAAATTTGCTGCATAAACAGCTGTATCTTTTGATTGCGTTGGCTTAGAAGTTTGATTTTTTTACAGCTTCAAAGGACAGTAGACTTGAGTATTTGATATAATTTCAGCTTGATACCTCCACGCGTTCCTGAGAAAAAGGGTCTTGACAGACGGACGGGCGGACAACAAAGTGATCCTATTTAAGGGTTCAGCTTTTTCCTTTTGAGGGGCGGAACCCTAAAAATAAAAAAATACATCTGAATTGAGAACCTCCTCCTTTTTTTGAAGTCGGTTAAAATGGTTTTTTTTTTTATACAATGACGGTGGCAAACAAGCTTACGGCATGCCTGATGTTAAGCTGGTACCGTCGCCTATGGACACTTGTGGCAGGTAGTGGTAGTGGCTGGATTAGTGTTATCTGCAGGCTTAGGCTTAGACGCAAGTTTAGCTGGCTGCGCTTGGGATACATCCTGAGGCGGTGAAGCGGGAGGGATTGTTGATTCAGTTGAGCTAGGAAAACTGTCCAAGTCAACAAAAGCTGGCTTGACACTGTCAATACTCACCACAACCTCCCTGTTCTTGACAGCCAAAGTAAGGGTTTTGCCGTCAGCAGAACGCTGTAATACAGCATATGGACCGGTATAGGGCGGCTGCAATGGACGTCGGACGCTATCGTCCCGTAAAAAGACGTGAGACGCAGTCGGCAGGTCCTTCGAAACGAAGATTGCAGGAGTCGAGTGGCGAGAGTGGCGAGAAACCGGAGCTGGGCGGAAAAAAAGTCATCTTGCGCTTCAGCTGAACAACGAAATCAGTATGATCGTCAAAACGGTCATCGCCAGGGTCAGAGACTAATATCTCTCCAGGCAAACGAAGAGATTCGCCATATAGCATTTCGGCAGCAGTAGCCTTCAAGTCTTCTTTGTAGGCGGTTCGCATGCCGAGTAGGACGAGAGGAATAGCGCGCATCCAAAAACCAGAGTGGCACATAAGTGCGGCTTTTAATTGGCGATGTTGTCGCTCCATCATTCCGTTAGCGCACGGATGGTACGCGGTTGTCCGAATGCGCTTAGTAGCACAAGTGTGCATGAGGCGTCGGAAAAGATTGGACTCAAACTGGGTGCCCTGATCAGTAGTTGTGATAGAAGGATCACCGAACGAGAGATCCATCCTTGAAGGAAAGTATCGGCAACTTCTTCGGCAGTAATGGAACGCATAGGCCACACCTCTGGCCACCTGGTAACTCTGTCATTAGCTGTGAGACGATAAATAAGTCATCACAGACAGGAAGGGGACCAACAATGTCGATATGTCCATGGGTGAAGCGACCAGATGGTTGCTCGAAACTACCTAGAGGAGCTGAAGTATGCCTAGAAACCTTGCTACGCTGGCAGGCCAGACAAGTCTGAGCCCATTTACAAAATCTTTCCGAATGGAAGGCCAGACGTAGCGTCCTACCAGAAGTCGAGTAGTGGCTCTAACGCTGGGGTGACTCAAGTTGTGAAGCTTGCCAAACACCACACGACGAAAAGAAGGGATCAAATAAGGACGAGGCTTGCCAGTGGACACGTCGCATAGAAGGGAGACGTCAGTGCCAGGAACAGCAACACGTGAAAGCTGAAGGCTGGAATCTCCTTGACGCAGGTCAGCGAGCTTTGGTCCTCTTTTTGAGATTTTGCGAGGGCTTCGTAGTCTTCTTCCAACGAAATTGCCTCAATCCGCGACATCGCATCGGCAACCTTTTATGTAACGGATTATGTGACGAATCAGTTGCGAAGGCGGAAGTTTTTCGCGTACAGCAGCGGCTTGTGGTCAGTATAGCTGGTTACATGTTGAACCTCGAGAATGTGGCGGAAGTGCTGTACGCTTTTGTACACCGCGAGTAGTTCTCGGTAATAAGCTGGCCACTGAGTTTGCTGAGGGGTCAACTTTTTGCTAAAATAGGCAACAGGGCACCACTGGTCGTTGATAAGTTTCTGAAGGCAAGACCCAACATGAACGCTGGAGGCGTCCGTATACAAACCAAGGAGTGACCGGATGCTACAGTAGAGTTGCGTTCGAAAGGCTTGACTTGCACGCCTCGAAGTGTGCCAAAAGCTCGGGTGTCCGTAAGAATGGCTTGGCACCCTTGCCATTAATGGCGACTACTGCATCGATAAGGGGCGCTTGATATTGTACAGCGTGAGATATAAAACGGCGATAATAATTAATCATGCCAAGAAAACGGCGCACACCTTGAACGTCCTTCGGAGGGGGAAATTCAATCAGAGCTTGAATGCGATCTTGAGGAGGACGAGTGCCTTCAGAACCAACAACATAGCCTAGAAAGATGGCCTCCTTGACACCAAAAACACACTTGGACTTATTGAGAACAAGACCGTAGTCCTGTAAGCGCTTGAATAGGATCCGTAAGTGTTATTTGTGGAGGGACTCACCAGTATGTCGTCAACGTAGGGAAATACGAAATCGAGACCCCGAGTGAACTCATCGATGAACCTTTGGAAAGTTTGACCAGCGTTCCGTAATCCAAATGTCATGAACGGGAACTCGAAGAGGCCAAACGGGGTGACGATGGCGGTCTTGGGCATGTCATCCTCAGCGACTGGAATCTGGTGGTATGCCTTCACAAGGTCAAGCGTGCTAAATATGGTAGCACCAGCAAGGTTGTGCGCGTAGTCGTTTATGTAACGAACTGGATACCGGTCAGGAATAGTCCATGCGTTCAGGGCGCAGTAGTCCCCGCAGGGACGCCAAGACTGGTCCTTCTTCGGAGTCATATGTAGAAAAGAAGACCAAGCACTCTCAGACGGTCGTGCAGTACCGTTCCGCACCATGTCCTCAAACTCCTTCTTGGCAGCAGACAACTTCTGAGGTGCCAAGCGACGGGGACGGCAGGAAATGGGTGGGCCCTCGGTAGTCCTAATATGGTGCAGAGTGTTGTGCTAAACGGACCGTGGAAATCCAGGAGGCTTTGTGATGTCAGGGAACTCGGCGAGCACTTGTGCAAACGAAGAGTTTAGTGAGGCGATTGACCTGATGCTGGACTGCGTAGTATCAGCAGTAGTACCAATGGTCTTAAGACCGGTGTTGCTATCAACGAGCCGTTTGTTGTGACAATCTGGCAGCAGGTGGTAATGGGACACAAAGTCCGAACCGATGATTGTTGTATTGACATCAGCCACCACAAATTGCCAGGTTGCCACTGTTCCAAAGGTTTTGATAGCGCTGCCATTGGTGGCGCTGAGTTGCCAATCTGAAGGCCTTCTCCGTTGTCTAAGCCAATGGAACGGAAAGCAACACAAATCGGAACCCGTGTCAACTAGGAACTGATGCTTGGTGGTCCTATCCGTGACGAATAAATGGCGGCCAGGAGGATCAACTGAGCAGCAGTCAGACTCCGCCGTTACTGACTGCTGGTTGCGTTTTCCGAAGTCTAATTACAAGGAGGGATGCATTTGGCTGCTCTAGTTTTATACCTTTTATGGTACCAACCAGTAGACCTTAGCAGTGGCTGGTGTGCTACCGCGGTCGGAACTTCGTGACTATGAACGGGCGCAGGATCTGCCGCGCTGACGGTTGTCAGTAAAGGCTGCGACCTGCTGGCTCAACTTGTCAAGTTGATGCAATAAGGGAGTAAGATCAGGGAGTCCATTGTTGTCTACTGAGTAGACGTGCGACGGGCCAGGCGTGACCTCAATTATTTTGTCCGCAAGCTCAGCTAATTTGTCCAAGCTAAGGTCTCACTGTGCGGTGAGGATGGCCTGGACTTGACTCGGTAGCCGACGCATCCAAAGCTGACGCAGGATGCTGTCATCTTTAGAGTCACCTGACAGGGATTGCAGATGTCTTTGGAAAGCGGAAGGTTTCCTGCTCCCGAGTTTTTCCCCGCTGAGGAGTCGCTCCACCCGTTGCTGTTCGGATATGGAGAGTCTACGGATGAGCTCTTGTTTAAGAGTGTTATATTTGTCTTCCTCAGGTGCATAATAATATCCTCGATCTCCCCGATTAGCCTTTGATCGATGATGCTAATGACATGGCTTAATTTAGTAGTGTCAGTCTTGATACCTTGAGCAAACCAAACAGCTAATTCAAAAAACGGCTAATTCAAACGAAGCAGGTCACCAATTTGGGGGTTCGATCTTAATCGCCCCCGGTTCTTGTCGTTAGGAATTGAAGGGTGAAATCCATAAATGAAACTGTTGAATACTTCTGTAGTATAATATTATTAACTAATTTATAGCGAAAGTAAACAGTTTATTTTTCCAGTGACAGTTTGTCAAAATCTAAACTAAAAAGTAAAACAGTAACGAAGGAGGTTTGACGCGTGGCAAAACGCCTTACATTCACGACATTTACGTCACTGTCATATTGACATTGTTCATTCAGTTCATTGTATGTGCATTTGTTTTCAATTTTTCAATGCATCTCTCAAGAACAATCTATGAAAATACGAAAATTAGTCTTCATAGCAGCTTCTATAGATAATAATCACAACGAGAGTATCAGCTCATATAATCACAACCAGTTTCGATATCCGCAACCATAATGGAGTGTTTCCTTAGTCCAAACAGTGAAGACGTGGACATCAAACCTTTGGTGACTACGGTGTTCACGAAGGAGGAGCCTGTTTATAAAACAGAGGAACGATGCGATGTGAGAGAGCAGGTTTCGCCGCCCGGCCTCTACAATGTCCGTGTCAAAGATGAACCGGTAGTAGACCCAGACATGCCATCGGACGTTATTGTTGATGTTGAAGGTCAGTAGCCAATCTAAATCCTTAGGGAATTTAATGCATTTGTGTTCCTCGACTTTTTTGCTAATTTAGCATCATCATCATCATCATCATCATATCAGCCGAAAGACGTCGACTGCTGGACATAGGCCTACCCCAAAGAGTGCCAAAATGACCTGTACCTGTTAATTTAGCATAGATTAACAGTAATTGAAACGCAATTTTGTGAAAAAAACATGTACTTTAATTTTTTTTTTGTTTTAGTAAAATGTCTAACAGAGAGAGCTATTAAGGAAGAATCTGTGGCATGTGAAGAAACTGCTGCCACAGGTGATTATCATATTGTTACCAGTCACAGTGATCAATTGGAAGTATGCATCACCAAGGAATCCTGCTCCAGTCCATCTGTGGATGGATCTACTGTTGGCGATGAAGACTCACATGAATGCAAAGTCTGCCAGAAGATATTTAACACTAAATCAGGTCTTACAAGTCACATACTTATTCATGATATGGACAAAACTAGCATAAAGAAGAAAACAAACAATAAGTTTAATGATGAAGAAAATATAATTTGTAAGATATGTGGACTACAGTCTCCAAGCTTATCGACTTATTTAAAACATAGACAAAATCATTTAAGTGAGAGTCCTTTCACTTGTGAGATTTGTGAGAAAGTATTTAAATCCAAATATTTACTGTCTAACCATGAGCGGATCCATACCGGAGAAAAACCCTATGCATGTGATACTTGTGACAAACGGTTTTCAGAACAAGTTAATTTAAACCGACATAAGAGAACCCACTCAGGAGCCAAACCTCACCAATGTGATTTTTGTCAGAAAAATTTTTCTTTAAAACATAATTTAACACTTCACATGCGTACACATACGAAGGAAAGACCTTTTGGATGTGAAACTTGTAAAATGCGGTTCCCACATTTATCGGATTTGAAGAGACATCAAAGAAGCCACACAGGAGAAAAACGTTTCTCCTGTGACATATGCAAAAAAAGTTTTTCCCAAAAGTATTATTTACCATATCATATGCAAACCCACAACAATCAGAGACCTGTCTCCTGTGAAATTTGTGAAAAACAGTTTTTGAGCATATATGATTGCAAGAAACATTTGAAAGTTCATATGACTAAATGTTTCAAATGCCACATATGTAAAGATAGTTTCACACATAAATTACATTTGAGTAAACATTTACAACAGAAGCATGAGAGATCCTCTAAGTAGACAACTTTGAGCTATAAAGATAATGTATTCTGCTGTTTAGTTTAAATTTATTGCTAATTCTGGGTTATACACATCTGTGATCCACATCTGAAGATCAATTCTAAACAAAGACTAATAATCAAAATGTATTGTGTAACTTTGATTTTTGTTAAGAAATAAATACTATTGAAGACATTGATTTAGTATATGTACTTTATGGTACGTCAATGATTGAAGATGTTAAAACGATAATACAATAATGTTGAAACTATTCAATTAATACTTCATGCAGGTTTATGTTTTAATTTATAACGGTCATAAATACCAGAATACGGATTTAAGAGTGATCATTGTAGGAAGAAAAATACAATTCCAGTGGTGGATCCAGAAGAGAACCCTTAGAAAATTGTTTCTCTGAAGAGACGAGTCCTAAGTTTCAAATGCAAATCAAAATCATGGACCAACAGTCAAAGCAATATGAGAGCGGACACCAGGCCAACGAAAGGAGATGAAGCTATCTGTTAGAACGAGAGAAGAATGCTACTTTCTCATTCTAACAAATAGCTACGCCCCTATAGACGCGTCCAAACCGAGCACGGCGGATGGCATGAGCTGTACGAAGTTATAAGAAATAATGTGATAGGCATTCTGTAGCCTGTAAAGCCGCGTCCGCTGTGCCGTGTTTTCGGTGTTTGCAAACATCTAACATGTCTTTCGAATATAAAAGGGGCGTGGTCAACATGTTATTTGTTTACAAACACAGAAACATGTTTTCCGTCACGGATGGAAAACATTCCCCGCGTTCGTCTGCGGGGGAGGGGGTCATGTTTTGTCATGGAATGAATTGTACTGGGTTGACAGATGTCAAAAGAAAAGTGACAAACAATACATCGTTCACTCCAACCAAAGTCGCAATGGACGTGCAACTGTAGCTAAATATGTTTTGTTAGTTTTTTGGCGCAGCGGACGAAAAAAAATTTCGTTCGTGTATCTCTCTGTCGCTCGAACTAGCAAGTGCGACAGAGACGGAGATACACGAACGAATCTCGTTTCGCGGTAGGGCCTCTGCGGACTGTCATGCTCGCCCGTGAGGATGCGCTTAGTTTATAGTTGTGTAAACTGTTTAAGAAAAATCACGCTGTGCCAATGTTTTCGGTGTTTAACCCTTTCAGGGCGAACGATCTTACATGTAAAACGTGTCCGCAGCGCCAAAAAACTAACAAAACATGTTAGCAAAACATGTTACAAAACATGTTTAGGTACAGTTGCACGTCCATTGCGACTTTGGTTGGAGTGAACGATGTATTGTTTGTCACTTTTCTTTTGACATCTGACATCTGTCATCCCAGTACAATTAATTCCATAACAAAACATGACCCCCTCCCCCGCAGACGAACGCGGGGAATGTTTTCCATCCGTGACGGAAAACAAGTTTCTATGTTTTTAAACAATAAACATGTTGGCCACGCCCCTTTTCTGTTCGAAAAACATGTTAGATGCTTGCAAACACCGAAAACATGGCGCAGCGGACGCGGCTTTATCCGTCAGTTTCGGCAAACAATGGGGTATTGTTTTGATGTGCAAAACTGTTTTGCCATAAAAAAAACCACGAAAACATGGCGGAGCGGACGCGGTTTAAAGTCTACAGAGCGAGAGACAGCGCGCGAGCTCTTTCGCACTATCCGTCTCTTTCTAAGTTTTCGAATAAGAGAAAGGTGGATAGTGCGAGTAGGGTTGCCATACGTCCGGATTTGTCCGGACATGTCAGGATTTTTGACCCTTTGTCCGGATTGCGGCCGGACTTGGCAAGTGTCCGGACTTTTAGGAATGAATCAACGCGAAACATACGAGGCGACTAAACTACGCGAGCAGCTGCGATGCGATCCGCACTTCGCGCGCGGGCGCAGCGGTGCTACCACGAACTTCGAATCTCGAACTTCGTATATTTCCGTTTCGGTCGCTCGAGTACCATAAACCATAAGTGCGATAGAGACGGAGATATACGAAATTCGAGATTGAGTTCGTGGTAGCGCCGCAGTACACCGCAGAGCGCAGCGCGCCGCCGGTGCGTTGTTCAAGCTACGCCAAATCTCTGTTACAAAAAATGTCAGGATTTTTAGGGTGATGTCCGGATTTTTGTCAGGACATTTAATTCTTCCATATGGCATCCCTAAGTGCGAGAGAGCTCGCGTCGCGCGCCGTCTTGTGCTAACCGTGCTAATCAAGTGCTAATGTCAAGTTGACTATTGACCGCCACCGCAGGCCGCGCAAGTCTGATGGGGTCTAGAGGGGTCTATACATGTCATGATTTGTCAGCCCCAATTTGTTAGAAGCTGACTAATTGATATTGTCTGGAGGCATATTGCGCTGCTGCCCGGCTAGCACACTAGCAAAATGACGACTTATATGCACATGTTTTATGTCCACAACCGACGTAAACAATTTTACCGTAATGAGCTAACATGGTATACCGTCATCTACGTAAAATGTGACCATTTATATGTCTTCCACATAAAACTATTTTTTTACGTCTAATGCTAACATGCTCTTGATTTTGCACATAAAACTTGACGATATGAACCGTTGACGGACGAAATTTTATGTAGGTCACTCGAGACCCCGGATAAATTTTAACACTATGAAAACAATATAATTATCGCAGGATTTCTCCGATTTCAGTCACAACACATACGGTTTCAGTTTCAAAACTTCTATCATCTCCTGAAACAATGATCTAGCATTTTGAATTTTAGCTAGATCATGATTACTACCTATAAATAACGCAATAATTAAGATTTTTTGCTTGTGTTGTAATAAAATATATTACACAAACTTACAAATATTATTGATTCAATTATAAACTTACATGTGTTTTGGTACTCGCTTCATCACTTAAAACCACTACGTCAAACTTTTTGCGGGGTGGGATAAAGTAAATAAAAACAAAAAACTATTATAACACAACTTAATACAGGAGAACAACTGTTTAGTAAACTGTGCAGTGCCTATCATTACTCTTTAATTAGGTAGTATTATAATGGGCTTCTAACCATAGACTACTATTGAACGAATGAAATGAATGTAATAATTTTGCTACGTATATTTTACGCTATGGCAAAATATATGCTGCGAGGTTACCATGTTAGCTAAGTAACGTAAAAATGGGCACAATCATAAAGTTATACGTCCGAACGTAAATATATGTCCGATTAGTGTGCTAGCCGGGCTGGTGACAGACAGACGGACAGCGGAGTCTTAGTAATAGTTCCGTTTTACTTTTTGAGTACGGAACCCTAAAAAGGCCTGCATGCAGTCCTGCAGCGTGATTCGGCACGTGTGGTACGTGTCGGAACATGGACGTAAGAGTATCTTACGTCCATGTGTCGGAAGCACGGCTTCCAACCAAATCAAGGTCACTCCATACTAGATTTTCTGTGACCTTGCTATTCCCGCTTGAAGTAGGATGCGCACACACCGATTAAATAAACGCCTATAATTTATAGGGCGCACGAAGTGCTTATAGTCCCGTACTCAAACTTTGCCGTAATGCTCTTCACCCCCGTGCCGTGCGCTATGGCAACGCAACATTGACTATTATGGCAATATTGGTAATGCGCATGTTCATGTTCCTTTCCTGTCAAATTTGACAATTGTGAATGTCTTTCATATCTTTGCGGTTGGAAAAACGTTTGTAATAAATTCGATCTGCTCTGCTAGTGGATTTCGATTTCATTGTTTATAACGCATAATTAAAATATAAACATCACAGGTGTGTATACATGGTATTTCCATATTTTTTTGCTTTTTCGTTAACAAATAGTCGTCGTCAATTTATATTTAACAACTACTTCCTCATACTTTAAGGCTCGTTTTGTTTATAGTCAATATTGTTTTGCTCTTTATGTCGTTAGTTAGTGACTTATTTACTTTTGAAATTACTCGATATAATATATTCAAGATAAGATGATGCACATAGTTTAAAATTCTAGATATCAATTGATAATGGAGCTGCTTGATGTCATGAAGAACTTGACTATTAAACATCCAGAAAAAGACAGCCAACAGTTGCTATTCAGATCCATTGCTGCAGATATTGATGATGTGCCCACAGAAGTAGTTTTTGCTGAGTACACTGATAAAACATTGCTTATAATATCCCAGTACCAAAAAATTGGCAGTATGTTAACAGTGCAGAAAGATTCTGTGCATAATCCTCTTGGGAGTAGTGACATTTATACAACAAAAGTTATTTTTGGTGCCACAGGGGAGGAGCAACAAGTAGCAGCAAGGTACCTGGCAGAGGCCATCAAAATAACTAAGACACTGAACATCTTCATTGACCTGAAAGCGTATGATATTGAGACCATAAAGGCCTGTGTGGATATTGTACAGGACCTTAAGAGGGAACAGGGTAATTAGAATGTCTGTAACAAGCATTAAGAGATTTAAACCTGTCCACAAGTATTATGGCCAAATGGTCCTTGGTCCACCTGGTGCAGGCAAGACAACATATTGCAGCCAAATGTCCCAGTTGTTACGAAAGCTGGGAAGAAATGTGGTGATTGTCAACTTAGATCCTGCTAATGAACTAATGTCTTATGAGCCAGATATTGATATTAGAAAACTTATTGTCTTGGAGGAAGTAATGGATCAGTACAAACTGGGACCTAACGGAGCACTACTGTATTGTATGGAGTTCTTAGAGCAAAACATAGAATGGCTGCTGAATCAAATTGAAGGAGACAATTCAACTAATTTCATATTTGATTTGCCAGGACAAGTAGAACTGTATTGCCACCATAAAAGTTTACCAAAAATTTTTAGAAGGCTATCTGAACAGAGCAATCTTCAGTTGTGTGTTGTGCACCTGGTTGATTCCCACCATTGCTCTGATGCGGGCAAGTTTATTTCTGCGTTAATGTTGTCATTAAGTGCCATGTTAAAAATAGGACTACCACATATTAATTTACTGACAAAGATAGATCTTCTCAAGAAACATATGGATAAATTGCCATTTGGGATAGATTTCTACACTGAAGTATTAGATCTGAATTATTTGGTTGATTGTTTGGAAACTGATGCATTTACTAAAAAGTACAAAAAACTAAATGAAGCTTTAGTTTCCATAATTGAAGATTACAGTTTAGTTACATTTCAACTTGTGGATATGTTAAAAGAGGAAAGCTTGATCAAAGTTAAAAATTTAGTTGATAAGGCAAATGGGCATGTATTCCAAGCAGAAGAGGGCAGGCACATAAACAGTATGTTAGCTTGTGCCATGGGTGTGGGTGAAACAGCAGATTTGGAATAACTATGTAATAAAACATTTACTTCTCAAAAACGAGTATTTTAATACCTACTATTGTTGATTTCAGTAGTGTACCCTTTCATGCAGTCAGCAGCAGAAGTATCTAAGTGGGCAAAGGGCTCAAAATGATATACAAGTATAATGTACTAACGTACTAGAGAAGACACGCCGAACAAGAAGTTTGCGCTACGCGTTGCGGTCCAGCGGGCCACACCATCTCAGTCAGTTATTTGACAAGTTCCCCCCCCGCATGCGCCCCGCGTTGCCGGCCGGCGCACAGATAATGTTCGTGTTGTCTTCTCTAGTACGTTAGTAGTAGTACAATGAAAAGCTCTTAACCCTTCATTGCATGGTGATGGAAATTTCCATCATAACATTGTCCTGTTAATTAAAGGTAGTTTTGCGGGAGATTCATATTTATTTTAAGACTTTTTATGTTTCAAGAACAGTATAGCTTGAAATGGAACGTATTTGTGATATGCTTAACCCTTGGGACGCCTAGTGCCGGATCCGTACCAGTCCCGTCAAATGCCGAAGGTTTTTCAATTTTTGTACCCGTCCACTGCCTAGTCCCGGATCCGTACACACTGTCTCAACTGCCTAGTGCCGTATCCGTAACCAATTTTTTTCAATCATATTTTAGCAATTTTGACATCTAAAAACTGACAAATAAAGTTTAATATTACTTGAATTTAAATCTGAACACACCTATCTACCATAGACAACATTCCCTTACTTCAAAATTTAAACCGTTCGGTCGTTACAAGCATTCAAATTTTGTTGTTGCTACCGGTGCGTGCAAAGTGGTGTCGCTCTATTGAAAAGTGAAAAAAACGGATAAATACTAAGAAAAGGTAAGTAAATGTTGTTTATAATTGTTATTGATTATATAGAGAAGCTCTATAATCAACTATAAAAATGTAAATTGTCTATTTTTAAGAATATCCCACGATGGAACTTTCACTCAACAAAGTACTTACCTTGATCGTAAGTTGTATAGTAAATTTCTATTAGTAAGTGCGATCTTTTCAATAAGCAATTTATACCATTCTAACGCAAATTTTATTAAGTTTATCACTAACTATTAGATTTTTACGTTTTACATCCAGTTTTTTCTGTAAAATTCATTATTTACCAATCGAGTTGAAAATGCACGCACACAGATAAAGATCAATGGCGGACAGTCAGTGTCTGTACACGGCGTCTGCTATGCGTTACAAAGGGTGTTTCTTAAAAAGACTGTCGTAATAATGTCATGTTTTTCACTCGGTTGATACGAATATACACAGCAATACAATATTTCCTTAATTCACGTGAATATTTTTTGTCGTTTGTTGATATCGTGATATATTTAGATAGACAATTTAAATAGTAGATTATATCACAAGAGAGCAAAATAATATATACTCGTATATTTACGGTGAGGGTGTAATTTGAGTCTTGAACGAAGCGATAGATTCTATAATAGAACCCTGAGCGTGGCGAGGGATTCTATAATAGAACCCTGAGCGTGGCGAGGGATTCTATAATAGAACCCTAAGCGTGGCGAGGGATTCTAAAGTAGGTATAATTCAGAGCGTAGTGAAGAGATCAAGTTAGAGAGGAAAATAATCAAGTGATAAATAATAATTTAGGCATTTTCTTTGGAAAGGTATTCAGGGTCTAATGAAGACTAAATGACATTGAGATCTCAAAGATTTTGATATTTATTTGTATTTGTGTACAGTGTGTGAAGTCAGTGAGTCAAAATGAACGGTCCTTTCCCGACGCCTTCATCACGGCTGATAGTGGCAATGCAGGTTGAGAGGTCACCCCATGGATCTTTAACGGTTGGGGAGGATGTACTCATGGAAAGAACCGCTTCCGGATCTGTTCGCGTAAGTTAAATACAAGTACCTAATATCCTTACGAGTTATATTCTTATACCCAACATATTTTTAATTTTTTGATTTCTTTAGCACTGGCGTCCAGCTAATATAGATGTAGCAGAAGGCATAGAAGTGGTTGAACAGCATGCACTTAGGCCCCGGAGGTTGTTCTCCGATGGAGACGAGGACGTAAGTGTTTCGCAGTTCTTTTATTAAATTATATTTAGATGTTTTTTTTATAAACTATAATGAGTAAAATTAACGTTTGTTTTTAATTACGGTAATTTTAGGACTTTAATTTTTCATCAGATTTAATCACAGCGAAAATAAGGATAATCTTGTAAGTGTCGACATATTTATAAAATTTACCTACAACTTCAACGCACGGCATGGGTGTTATAGGCGTGTGATGTTATTTTTAAGGGGGTGCGATATGGATTGATTCAAATGTTGACTTTCTCCTTTTTTATAACATTTAACATAATTTGCTGCATTTACTAATTTTGGTTTAATTGTTTCTCTTTATCTTACTAACACTAAAAAATATTGATATTGTTCTTATAAATAACATTAAGGCACCAGTGATTGACACGTTAAGATACATATTTTGACATACTACCACCTAATTGCGAATTACTTAACGTTCAAAATGTCGTTTGGAGCCATTAAAGTTATATAATTTTTGTACAGAAAATGTGAGTTTAAATTTATTTTTAGTTATTTAAAGGTAACTTAGAAAGTTAAAACCGTAACATAACAGACGGTAACATTCTAGGTCAAGTTTGATTTTAGCTTTTTTAATGTGTCGATTATTGATTACTTGCTTTGCAACCGTTATTTTTCTTTCCATTCTGATTGCGGTATGCACAACGCTCACATTAACTAAACATAACCCTGCAGTATGCACCAATTGAATGTTTATGCCAATGGTTGGAATGGTGGCTCTTATGGGTGTGTTTTTTTGCATGCATAGTGATTAAGTTTGGCACTGTGTGTGAGGTGTGGTGTTTTATTATAGGAAGAAGATCTGCTGACTGCTTTTTAGGCCTATTTCCTTAGTTTTAAATTTTCTCGATTTAAAAAAGATTAGGTCCCCAAACATCCTTCGAGGATTAATTTCCAAAACGAAAGTCTATTTTCGAGTTTCAACCGTCTGTCTTTAAAACTACATTAAATTGGTCTCATACAAAACACTTAACCCCATTTTCACCCCTTTGAAGGAAGAATTTTTAAAAACGCTTCTACATAGTTATTTGTCTATTTACGCTTAGTCTATTTCTAAACTTTCAAGCCTCGCACTTGAAAAAAATCTTTATCCCCATACAAACTTTCCACCCCTTTTTCACCCCTTTAAGGAACGAATTTTTAAAAACGCTTCTACAGGGTTATTTGTCTGTTTACGTTCAGTCTATTTCCAAACTTTCAAGCCTCGCACTTGAAAAAATCTTTATCCCCATACAAATTTTCCACCCCTTTTTCACCCCTTTGGAGGACGAATTTTCAAAAACGCTTCTACAGGCTTATTTGTCTGTTTACGCTTAGTCTATTTCTAAAGTTTCAAGTCTCACACTTGAAACAAATCTTGCTTCCCATACAAATTTTCTACCCCTTTTTCACCCCCTAAAGGGATGAAATGTGAAACGTTTTATAGCCTATAGCCTATGTTCTATTCTGATATAAAGGCTATATTATTGCAAAGTTTCATCTAAATCCGTCCAGTAGTTTCCGAGATTAAGTGGAACGTACATCCATACATCCATCCAAACTTTCACGTTTATTATATGATTAGGATGATTAGGATAGGATTAGGATGAAAAAATTAGAAACGTTTCGTTTAGATTTAAGTATGTATTTGAATAAAATTGAAAATGAACAAAATGTGCAGTGTTTTATTTTCAAAAAGTGAACATCCTATACATGCGGTCGGATCTGTCACTAGGCAATCGACGGTTGTTCTTACTGGTACGGATCCGTAACTAGGCAGATAACAGTTCTTTCTAGAGGCCGGATACGGGACAAGGCAGTCGTGTGGCATAGCTGATTCACGCACACATACAAACAATGCTTGCTTTATAAGTAACTTCGAAACTAAAACTATTTCATCATTTTTAGTACGAATATTTTATACATTTTGGAATCTGTTGTATTCCACAGATAGCAAATTTCATGTTCTTTATATCGAGGCCATTTTTATGGAGCATAGACATTCATAACTTCTTCAGAATCTGTATATACTGAGGGTTCGCCGCATACGTCCTAGGTTCAGTTTTTTGCCTTGGAATTAATTTTATATGGTTTGAGGTGTGTTTTGAGTATAAAAAATGGAACCGGGATACCTAATTTAACTAAGAAAGAGAAAATAAGCATTATAGGTGAAATAATTACGCCACAGGAGCATAATAAATATCGCTAAAACTAAGTGTAAAATGGCGAAGTTGTGTATCCAACTTGCAATTTTCAATATAGAAATTATGTATCACATGCCAGTAGTTTTATCTTTTTTTATATACCAGTTGTTTGCTTTGTTATCTGACAATCTAGGAAAATTAAAACTAAACTGGTAAAAAAGAGTTTTTTATTGAAATATGGATATCAACGATGATGAGAACGTTTTCACATCGTACGCTGAAGTCAAGGACCTGTGGAAAATAAATAAAACAAATATTGTAGTAAGTATATAGTGCAAAACGTTTCTTAGTTATCGGCCTTTCGATAAAAAACGCTACATGAATACATACTTTTGAAAATAATGCATTTTTTCTATAAAATCTGTAACCATACGTCAGCGTTCTATAGTGAGATAAACTCGCGGCAGTTGACGGGTGCACGTACGCGAGCCTATCCGGCGGTTGAGGGGGGTGGGACGGATCCGGCACTGGGCATCTGACGGGTACAAGTACGTTTGTCGGCTTGGCGTTCCAGGGGTTAAGGTCAGATTTTGCAATTTGCATAATGATGGAAATTTCCATCATATCAAAAAATAAAGATATCATGTAAAACTTACCTCATATATATTTTTTTATATTTTTACCGAAATGTGGAGGTCAACTGACATTATCGTGATTTATTTCAAAAATAAATAAAAAATCATGCAAAGGCGGGTTAATTCAGACATGTGGACATTTTAACCTCTTCGTAATTTGTATGCTTCTGCTGCTGACTGTACCTCACGTTCAGTAAGCAATAGGGGAACAGTCGATCTGCTATATTCCTATTTGATTGGTCGTATTCGAACGGTGGCTTTCCACAAGCGAGGCGAGACTATGCGGATCCCAAATTTTATACGAGCAATGAGATCGTCGGGCGACAACCATAACTCACTAACTACACGTAAATAGGTAAAGGAAAACTCAATTTTATATAACTTAACACAGTTGCTGTTTCTTTGCATTTTGTGTTTTGGCCGTCACTCCACGAAATGACCTTGTATAAGAGTTCTCGCACCACATCGCCGGTGGACAACCACCATTCGATCAAACAGCAATTAGTACTTATCCGAGGTTAAACGTTGTATACTTACCTTGGAATAAACTTTACTCTTCGTTTGATTGAATTGACACAAAGCCACACAGTAGGAATAGCCCCTCCGGCGAATAGTAGAGGTAATGCAATGCAACAATCAAAAGGAATGTTACCTTTAGGTACTTACCACTTGTCCTTTGAGAATGCAATATTTCAAGAATGAGGGCTTATGGATATCCAATGGAGACCAGAGAGAGGAGTCGTTAAAATAGGACTCGGCACCTCGCATATAAATTCATATGTAACACGTGCAAATGGCCCTAGTGTCAAATATTTTAATGGGCACTGTTGCGGCAGATTCAGTTGATTGTACCAGTAGGAAACCTTCATTCCACAACTGCCCAGAGAAAATGAGAGCAACGAAAAAGTAAGAAACAAGCTGTTACATTAATATATAATGAATGAATTACAATACCTTACTAAAAAAAGCTTCTGTTTTTTACTTTTTAGTCAACGGCAGTCGGGTTTTTGAGTTTTTTTTTTATAATTTGACGACGTGGTCTCTACTTAGCTGCTCTGTTTGAGGGCTGTAACAATAAAAGTTCCTAATGCTAGGTATAAATAACAAGTTCTGATAACACATATTATACTTCCCCGAGAAATCCTCACCAGAACTACTTTGTTACTTTCAGATGACATCCGAAAACAGACAAGATTTGTTTGGAACGCTTACCAAAGTCGAATTAGAACTAGACAACATGCTTAACAGAGGAGAGAAGGCCATCAAAGTTCACCTACTGCACCAGTACAATGACGTCAAAGATGCTGCTCAAATAGTTATCAATTATATAGCCAATGTTGAGGGAACCACGGTTACTGAAGTTCATAAACGTTTAAACCTCAGTGAATGAATAAAACTATTTTATAATGATGGAACGTTTTATTTGAAGACAAATACAACTGTTTACAATTTAAATTCATCCAATATTTTTTTGTGTCCAAACTGAAATAGTAATGAAAGTTTTATAAACAATTCTCTTTATTAGGTTACATTCTAAGTTATAAGTGTTTTCAAAAAAGCCACAGTTCCACTTTTGCTACAGTTCAGTTACGAAAATGTTATGTATTACCACAAGTATTCTAATATATTTTGATTACAATTATGTTGACAATATTAAGTGACTATCGTCGGCAAACAAGTTTATAAAGTAGTAAATGTTATTATATTGTTGGATAATCTAAAACTATAGTGAATAATGGATTTAAAAAGAGAAAAATAAAGTCTACTTCTTTGAATCACTAATTCTTCTATTACACTTTAAAATATGTATGTGACGACAAAGTATATTTTATTTAAAGAGCACGAAAACGGTTTAATAACTTGAAAGGCACGAGGAACGTCGGTCGCTTCACTCGGGAAATAAGCGATCGAATAGCTCTCTGCCTGTTCGTTATGAAACCGAATGTTATTTTAATCCTCTATAACATGCTTTATGCTGTTACACATATTCTTAAAGAAATGAAAATACATTGAAGTTAAAATTCTAAACGCTACACATTCGTGTTTAATAAGCAAGCAATATATGTTTAAATATATAATATATGTTGGTCGCGCAAGCGACGTGCGAGTGCGCGCGCGCCGCGGGCCGCGCGGGCGTCCGCGGCCGAAGTCAGATGCATTATAGTTACATTACTTTGTTTGGCAATTACTTGGAACAGCGCAGTGGCTACTTATACGTGTGCTCTGCACTCGAGTTCTGTTCATGTTTCAATTGATAAAATCAATTATATGTATTATTGCAACATATTTTGTCTTCTGGCCAGGGTAAAAGCGTTCCAAAAATTGTAAAGTCTTCATTTGGTTCCATTCTCGACTGGCGCGAACTGTCTCTTGAATGTTCGGGAGTATCAATGGAATGTGTTGAATACGTCGCGACAGTGTTCGGCCAATCGAGTATCTTAGCAAGACTTTGTCTCAAATATCCTTGTTAGTCATTCCAGCTACATTAAGTATAACATTATAACAAATTTACAAAAATACATATAAAGTGAAGAACATTCGCAACATTGAGGTCCCAAAAATGCGTATAAATATATCACTAACAATCTAAAATATCCTATTGAAATAATACCCTATAGGATGAGGAAAGGTCAACGTGCGAATGTTCTATCAGTTTCATTTAAACGTCTATTATAAGACTTAAGTCTATGACTTTCAGACTCGTTTCAGGCAGTCCCACTGATCCTAGAGCACCAACCATCATTCAATAAATGCAATTTCTATTCAAAAAATTTCAACCCTTCCATTACTATGGTATTACCAATCGTCACCAGCCGTGTTCGATCGACAATAGAGCATAATAACGATACGACTCCGCGTATTCAACAACAACCAACCATCCACAATAACGCCTAAATAACGTATCATGAAATACCAAAAACAAGTCTGAAAATAACTGGTTTAGTCGATGTTACCAAATTGGAAACCTACTGGATACCTGGGTCTTAAACAGGAATCAAGTTTTTACTTTTGCATACATAACAACTGCTTCAGCTAAAATTAAAGAGTTTACATGTTGTTCATGCGGACATGACTATAAATTGTGGTCTCCATTGTTTTTCTTCAGATTACTCTCGAAGCACTAAGTAGTTGAATCTAACCCTGTGAGCGTTTTTACCGCTCGGATAACATTCGACTAAACCAAGCCAAAAAAATAAAAATAATAATTTGGTAAATTGTAAATATTACTATATGTAAATAAATAATGCTGACTCAGTACTTTATATGCTTAAAATCAAAACATATTATTTACTAAGTCATCTCACTTTTAATTAAACGTGACTTAACAATGAACATGTTAATTTATTAATATATATTTTCTAATTATCACTTGTCAATTAACGGGTGCTTTCGAGGTTTGCCTATCTCACATAGATATTAATACTACCTCTTGTAACAAAACCTACTCCCTTTGGGCACTTTGGTATTTGCTCTGTCACCGGCGTGCGCTTATTACTATCACATGAATGTTTCATTAATTACAGCAGCATATCACAAAATATCCAAAGAGGCACTCTTCGTCTTATTAGGGTTTTGGGAGGCGGTAGCCTCCACAATGTCTCTTGTTATTAATATTATAATTAATTGTACACATTATGTGTCAATCAACGTAATATAAAATCAGTCTCTTATTGGGAAGTCTTTTAGATCTTCAGGCACGTATACTCGAGGCGCTAGGCTGCGCTCAGCTCAGACCATAACAACACCGCTACCAACAGGTGTTGTTATTTATCTGATTCACAATTTATTATGCAACCACGTGCTACATTACAACAACGATATTTAGCCGTAAATTGTTAATTCCCAAAATGTCCCGGATGTTATTTTTATGGATAATAATGATAAGGAACGGATGATAGTAATATGCACAAATGCTATATCGTTAATAGTGTGATATCGCGATATGTGTGAATACTACTACATGCGCGTATGTACGAATTATATTACTGGAAAGCTTTCCCCTACAAATTAACACAAATGCTACCACTAACAAAACAACAATGAAAGGTGCGGCCTGCGACCGCGTAATGCAACCGATCACTTCCACTGCCGTGTCCAACGCAACGGCATAGACAGATAAAGCTGAACATTATAAAACAACACCACTAAAACTACGTCGATAAATAGCTAACAAAATAAAACTGACTCTACCTCCGGTACAGTTTTAGTGAGGGTTAAAAAAATATCTACTTTTTAGTACTAATTAGAAACGGGGGCGTCACCTTGACCAATATGTTCTTTGTCCGTATTATGGGCGAGCTCCATCTAAAATATATCAACTGGCTGAGTAAAATGTTTAAAAAGGTTGTAAAAAAAGGAATAGAGGAAAGCTTTGTTGAAAATCCTGTTTTAGTTGGTAGGTGGCGGTCGTAAGTATCTATTCAGCAGTCACCTTGTTCTTCTCGAGCGATCCATTGGCTTCCAATGTCTGTGCTACATCAGTCTTAGGGTTGGAATTCTTCTTTTTACCCTTTCCAACATTTTTCTTGGCATTTTTCGCAGTCTTCGTTCGCAATGGTTGTGCTACTGAAAGGTTTATAGTACATTACTGCAGACGCCGGGAAAGAAGGGCTTGCCGGGTGAGGTATAGACGGCCGACCGTAGAGGCCGGATAGTGATACGAAGCCGGCAAGCTCTTTTCACGGCTAGTGCTCTTCTCAAACATGCAATGAAATAAATAAAAAAAACTTCAAGAAATCAAACAAATTTTCATAGCTAAACTCCGTGACCATTGCCACAAATTGTGGAATGAAATTAAAAAAAAAAATACTTCCCGGCCTAGGCCTTCAATTTCATATGAAATGCCTTTACAGTTCGCTCTCTTCTTCTACCGCCTGAAACGTGATACTTTGAAACCTGTTATAACGCACGGAATGACGAAATTTCATTGCATGTTTGAGAAAACATTATTTATAAATGTATACTTGATTATCAGTCATGTGATTATTGAGAAAAGCAACCGACCTTCAGTATCATTGTCGGGGGCAGATTCGTCCCCGAGCGAGCTGGCTTCTTCGGCCTGCGAGCCCATGTCCTCAGGACGCACGGTTTTACTGGAAAATTAATAGGTAAGTGGATTTGTACTCAAGACAGATGTGTTGCGAGATTAAGAGCTTAGTGTAAAAGCTAATAGCGAAAAAAAAAAGACACACTCCTATTCTATGAACTCGCATTAAACACGAATCAAGGTTAAAATTCATCGAATATAAGCCATAATGTCATATGCGATCGCAAAAATGATCTGCTGATCAAAGACGGTTTGTATAATAATCCAGTAACCTTGTCGCCTGAAAGCACGTGGTAGTTTGCGTCAAATTCGGTAGATCTGATTTTTTGCAGTAGTAGTCCTACTAGTTATGGCGATTTTTTGGCCGAATGCTGCACTTTGTGAAGAAAGCAAGCCGCTTTGCACAGTGATAGTAGGGACCAGACTGAGTGATTTGACCCGCAGCAGCGGAACTTTCACCCCTTAGGAACAGAGATGGCGCCACTTCTTTAAAAATATTTCAAAAAATTGTACAAGCTAAACTAATGGGCCAATTTAAATGTAAAATAAATAAATAAATAAAAAAGCCTTTATTTCCAAATTACCTATTTTATTCGTATATTGCCATATTTATGCTTACATTTTGATAAATAGCCATATTTATCAAAATAACCATAGAGACACTTTTTATGATTGATTTTATAATTGTTGACGAAATAATGAGAAAGAATGTTCTAGACGCTAGAGTATATCGCGGCTCAGGTGTCCACACTGACCACTTCCTGGTAATGAGCCGAATAAGAGGTCTGTTCAAGGGATGGCGACACCGACCGCGTATTACTACTAGCGTGTTAGAGAGAATAAAAGTAGAGAATTTGCAAGAAACAGAAATAAGTGATGAGTTTGTCAGTAAGTTGAAGATTGAATTCGAAGGAATGGATGGTTTAAGCGAGATGGGTGATTTGTGGCACAACTTTAAAAATAAAGTTGTTAAAGTGGCTCAGGAAGTGTGCGGTCAAAGGTGCAAAGGAAGAAAGGTGAAGAATGTTTGGTTGGATAAGGAAGTACAAGAAGCTGTATGTGAGAAGAAAAAGTTGTGGCGGGATTGGTTAGCTACAAGAGCTAACCAAAGAGTCAATAAAGCCTCCTTTGACGAAGTCAATGAAGCATAAAAGGCATATAGAATAATGAAAGTGCGGGTGAAAGAAGTAGTAAAAAGAAAGAAAGATGAACAGAATGACCATTTGGATGAAAGACTGTCGCGGGACTTCCAGACGAACATAAAATATTTCTGGAAATCTGTTCGACTAGCCAGAGGTAAGAGCCAGAACTCTGAGCTGAAGTCAGTCAAAGACAGGAATGGAAGTTTGCTTAATGAGCAGTGATCGGGTCTAGGATGCAATTTCCCGGGGTTTAAGTTCGTAATATTAAGGTGGATATGACTTACAATCCCGCGACTTTTTTTGTTACCTATCTTTACAAAAAGGTAAATAACTTTTAATTTTAAGTAGTTTACAGTATAAAATTAACATAAAATGTAATAACAACAAAAATGTTTACAGTACCTACTGCATAGAAGAACTGAACGTATCTTGTATGTCTTATCTTTTATGTATTTTTATTATTCTTATATGTTTACCAGGGTATACAAGAAAAAGTAATAATTGTTATTAGTTCACTATCACTATTTCGTTAATCTTATCACCATGGCTCGAACTTTTAGTGCCGATGACGTTGCACTGCACCGCACATAGGATGCCATCAAATAGTCTTTTCGTAAACAATTACCACTTATTAACCTCTTTTATTAAATGAAATGGCCACTTGAAATGAGCAGTATATAATGTCTTGACTGACATTGTCATTCAAATCGAGCCCTGCTTATCACATTCTCAACTTATCGACAAATAATAATAATTTCATTTATAAATACCCATTATTAGACAATTCTAGTGTGCTTTAAGTGTGCAAATATTAAGTGACGTTTTTTTTAATTTACAATAGCCCATTTCCCAAAATCCCAGGAGATCCGAGACACATCCACGATAAACATAACGTTTGAGGTCGTTCACCCCAAATTGCATCCTAGATACGATCACTGTTAATGAGACAGAATGCATATTAGGGAGGTGGAAGGAATATTTTGAAAGTTTGTTTGATAGGGAGGAAGAAAATGGTCTAACCTCAAGTCTGAATGGTAGCGCAACCGAGGATGAAAGTAATATCAGCATGGACGAAATTGTGAAAGCATTGAGAGGAATGAAATCGGGTAAGGCGGCAGGGTATGACAGAGTTTCCGCTGAGATGCTGAAGGCAGGACAGGGCGCCGTAGCGAGTCAGTTGTATCTCCTCTTCAATTTGTGCTACAGCACCGGCCGTGTACCGAGGGACTGGTGCAAGGCCGTAATCGTTCCTCTTTACAAAGGGAAAGGATCACAACTTGACTGCAAAAACTACAGGGGCATTAGCTTACTCAGCATCGTCGGCAAATTGTATGCAAAAGTGTTGATTAAAAGAGTAGTAAAAGAGACCGATGAGAAAGTATGGGATGCACAAGCAGGATTTAGAAAGGGTATGGGTTGTACGGATCAAGTCTTTTCCTTGCGATGCATAGCCGAGAAATATTTGGCCAAAGGTCAAAAGGTCTATTGCGCTTTCGTGGCTTCGCTTAATGATGCCACATGTCTCGTACTGTTGTCATATGGCGGAACTATATAACCTATCCCTTACAATTTTGACCGGAAGTGAACGATTTTTCAAACTTTCTGTCAATTTTAGGTGCGATAATCTACTGATTCTTGCTCAGCACAACTTTCTCGATCTGCTGCCATGCGTTTTATCGTGCTGTCATGAGACGTGGGCGTATTGGGAGTGGGCTTACGGACTATAAGGTATTGTAGATATAGTTACCCGTTGACGGTGAGCGTGAGCGGCTTGGGGGCCTCGTCCTGGTCGCGGCGGCGGCGCACGGGGCGCGGCGCGGAGGCCCCGGCGCCCCGCCCGCGCGCGCCGCGCCCGCGCCACGCGCGCCCGCCGCGCGCGCCGTACGCGTTGCGCACCGGCGGCGTGTAGCCCACGTAGTAATAAGGTATTGTAGATATAGTTACCCGTTGACGGTGAGCGTGAGCGGCTTGGGGGCCTCGTCCTGGTCGCGGCGGCGGCGCACGGGGCGCGGCGCGGAGGCCCCGGCGCCCCGCCCGCGCGCGCCGCGCCCGCGCCACGCGCGCCCGCCGCGCGCGCCGTACGCGTTGCGCACCGGCGGCGTGTAGCCCACGTAGTAATAAGGTATTGTAGATATAGTTACCCGTTGACGGTGAGCGTGAGCGGCTTGGGGGCCTCGTCCTGGTCGCGGCGGCGGCGCACGGGGCGCGGCGCGGAGGCCCCGGCGCCCCGCCCGCGCGCGCCGCGCCCGCGCCACGCGCGCCCGCCGCGCGCGCCGTACGCGTTGCGCACCGGCGGCGTGTAGCCCACGTAGTAATAAGGTATTGTAGATATAGTTACCCGTTGACGGTGAGCGTGAGCGGCTTGGGGGCCTCGTCCTGGTCGCGGCGGCGGCGCACGGGGCGCGGCGCGGAGGCCCCGGCGCCCCGCCCGCGCGCGCCGCGCCCGCGCCACGCGCGCCCGCCGCGCGCGCCGTACGCGTTGCGCACCGGCGGCGTGTAGCCCACGTAGTAATAAGGTATTGTAGATATAGTTACCCGTTGACGGTGAGCGTGAGCGGCTTGGGGGCCTCGTCCTGGTCGCGGCGGCGGCGCACGGGGCGCGGCGCGGAGGCCCCGGCGCCCCGCCCGCGCGCGCCGCGCCCGCGCCACGCGCGCCCGCCGCGCGCGCCGTACGCGTTGCGCACCGGCGGCGTGTAGCCCACGTAGTAATAAGGTATTGTAGATATAGTTACCCGTTGACGGTGAGCGTGAGCGGCTTGGGGGCCTCGTCCTGGTCGCGGCGGCGGCGCACGGGGCGCGGCGCGGAGGCCCCGGCGCCCCGCCCGCGCGCGCCGCGCCCGCGCCACGCGCGCCCGCCGCGCGCGCCGTACGCGTTGCGCACCGGCGGCGTGTAGCCCACGTAGTAATAAGGTATTGTAGATATAGTTACCCGTTGACGGTGAGCGTGAGCGGCTTGGGGGCCTCGTCCTGGTCGCGGCGGCGGCGCACGGGGCGCGGCGCGGAGGCCCCGGCGCCCCGCCCGCGCGCGCCGCGCCCGCGCCACGCGCGCCCGCCGCGCGCGCCGTACGCGTTGCGCACCGGCGGCGTGTAGCCCACGTAGTAATAAGGTATTGTAGATATAGTTACCCGTTGACGGTGAGCGTGAGCGGCTTGGGGGCCTCGTCCTGGTCGCGGCGGCGGCGCACGGGGCGCGGCGCGGAGGCCCCGGCGCCCCGCCCGCGCGCGCCGCGCCCGCGCCACGCGCGCCCGCCGCGCGCGCCGTACGCGTTGCGCACCGGCGGCGTGTAGCCCACGTAGTAATAAGGTATTGTAGATATAGTTACCCGTTGACGGTGAGCGTGAGCGGCTTGGGGGCCTCGTCCTGGTCGCGGCGGCGGCGCACGGGGCGCGGCGCGGAGGCCCCGGCGCCCCGCCCGCGCGCGCCGCGCCCGCGCCACGCGCGCCCGCCGCGCGCGCCGTACGCGTTGCGCACCGGCGGCGTGTAGCCCACGTAGTAATAAGGTATTGTAGATATAGTTACCCGTTGACGGTGAGCGTGAGCGGCTTGGGGGCCTCGTCCTGGTCGCGGCGGCGGCGCACGGGGCGCGGCGCGGAGGCCCCGGCGCCCCGCCCGCGCGCGCCGCGCCCGCGCCACGCGCGCCCGCCGCGCGCGCCGTACGCGTTGCGCACCGGCGGCGTGTAGCCCACGTAGTAATAAGGTATTGTAGATATAGTTACCCGTTGACGGTGAGCGTGAGCGGCTTGGGGGCCTCGTCCTGGTCGCGGCGGCGGCGCACGGGGCGCGGCGCGGAGGCCCCGGCGCCCCGCCCGCGCGCGCCGCGCCCGCGCCACGCGCGCCCGCCGCGCGCGCCGTACGCGTTGCGCACCGGCGGCGTGTAGCCCACGTAGTGCGCCGCCTGAAACAACACATCCAGTTACACAGGCTGATAGAAACTACGGTAAATAAATATTATAAATAGACTAGCTGCCCGCGCAGCTTCGCCAGCGTATTGCAAAGAACGCAGGCAAAGCAAACCCTCGGGATAAAATATATTATATCGGGATATGATTAAATGAATTATCCTATAACGATCCCGAATGTCCATTCTACATGCAGGTAAGTAGCGACAGCGCCCACTCCACGTCCAGGCCCTTGAGGGTGGCCTTGTGTATGTAGACTGTCACC
The DNA here is from genome assembly GCA_963854355.1 of Epinotia brunnichana. Lineage (NCBI taxonomy): Eukaryota > Metazoa > Arthropoda > Insecta > Lepidoptera > Tortricidae > Epinotia > Epinotia brunnichana. The sequence continues at coordinate 11,056,083 of OY977941.1, read as the reverse complement.
GACCTGCGGGTACCGCTGCCGCTGCGGGTACTCGGCGCCCCACTGCCCGACGACGACGCCGGCTATCTCCAGGCGCGCGCCGCGCGGCCGCCCGCGCCAGCCCAGCCCGCCCACCACGCCCGCCACCAGCGGCAGCGGCGGCAGCGCCCACTCCACCTCCAGGCCCTCGAGGGTGGCCTTGTGTATGTAGACTGTCACCGACCTGCGGGTACCGCTGCCGCTGCGGGTACTCGGCGCCCCACTGCCCGACGACGACGCCGGCTATCTCCAGGCGCGCGCCGCGCGGCCGCCCGCGCCAGCCCAGCCCGCCCACCACGCCCGCCACCAGCGGCAGCGGCGGCAGCGCCCACTCCACCTCCAGGCCCTCGAGGATGGCCTTGCGCATGCGCTCTACCTGCAACAAACATTTAGTTAGCTAATCCTAAAAAAATGTGGTAAAAAAAAACAAACAGCGCGGTATTGGCGCCCCTAGCTGTAATTCCCGTGGAAATATCGCCCGCCAGGGCGCGGCCACGAGCCACGGCACGGGCGCCAACAGACACACAAGTACCTTGACCACAGTGTCGAGATGGTTGTCGCAGAGCTGTGCGAGGTGCTTGCAGTGCGAGGCGCGATGCAGGTTGCGCTGGAGTAGCTTCCCGTCGAAGTACAGCCAGGGCGCGGCCACGAGCCACGGCACGGGCGCCAACAGACACACAAGTACCTTGACCACAGTGTCGAGATGGTTGTCGCAGAGCTGTGCGAGGTGCTTGCAGTGCGAGGCGCGATGCAGGTTGCGCTGGAGTAGCTTCCCGTCGAAGTACAGCCAGGGCGCGGCCACGAGCCACGGCACGGGCGCCAACAGACACACAAGTACCTTGACCACAGTGTCGAGATGGTTGTCGCAGAGCTGTGCGAGGTGCTTGCAGTGCGAGGCGCGATGCAGGTTGCGCTGGAGTAGCTTCCCGTCGAAGTACAGCCAGGGCGCGGCCACGAGCCACGGCACGGGCGCCAACAGACACACAAGTACCTTGACCACAGTGTCGAGATGGTTGTCGCAGAGCTGTGCGAGGTGCTTGCAGTGCGAGGCGCGATGCAGGTTGCGCTGGAGTAGCTTCCCGTCGAAGTACAGCCAGGGCGCGGCCACGAGCCACGGCACGGGCGCCAACAGACACACAAGTACCTTGACCACAGTGTCGAGATGGTTGTCGCAGAGCTGTGCGAGGTGCTTGCAGTGCGAGGCGCGATGCAGGTTGCGCTGGAGTAGCTTCCCGTCGAAGTACAGCCAGGGCGCGGCCACGAGCCACGGCACGGGCGCTCCGCACGCGTCGTTGGCCATCAGTGCTGCCTCCGCGCCCGCCATCACCAGCGCTCCGAGCTGGACGCCGCGCGAGCTGATGCCGTTCACCTGAGAACAACCCCATATATACTCATTGTCTAGAAACTCGACAAAATACCCTGCATATTCAGAGCGGCCGCACATTACGGATCACAGACTGGCGCGGCCTGCGGTAGGGGTTATTCCCGCCTGTTACCACCAATTTGTTACCAGTGGTAATAGCTGAGATTTTTTTTCCTAACTTTTACTAGTGGGAACTACTGGGAATTTTATTATCATCTTTTACCACTAAAGTACTTTAGTGGTAAAATCGATAGAACTGTGGGTATGTGTGGCTCCCACCGCAACATATTAAACGAGTTTAATCCACTCGAAACTAATCACTTACCGTCATTTCTTGCAAGTGAAGGGCATTCATGAGATCATTCGAGAAAGCTGTGGCCAGGAACGCATCCAACTCCTGGCGACGTAGGATTTGTATCTGCGATGTCATTACGAATCTGTAATGAAACAAACAGAATAAGGATATGGCTACTAAAAACTATTGAAAACAGAAGGGGAAATATGTTAGGGCACCCGATATTCGCCGCCGCTATTTGACAAAAGTAAAATCAGCTTCTTTTTATGAAACGTCAAAAACGCTCTGTTAGTATGGAACTTGTAGGGATTACTATGTTGTGACGTTACAATCAAACAACGTCCTTATTGTTCGTTTATATGAATTTGAAAATCTTAAATAGCAAACATAAATGAAAGCTTGATACTTTCCGAGTGTTTTCGTAATGTTTACCTGTTGCTAACGAAAAAACAATTTATTTTCACTGTTGTCATTTGCCGGCCCTCGACTGACTGGCGGCCTGAGGCCTCGCGAGCGCTAGGTGTCTAACGCGACGCGCCCCGCCCACTGCAAGCCCCCTGCCCTAACCCAAAACCCTAAGGTTGTTTAAGCTTAACTCAGTTGATGTGCTTACCCGTATATAAGTTAAGCCGATGATACGGTAACCCAAATAAACGATTAATTCTCGAACGGCTTAAGCCTTTTGAATGGCTTTTAAGCCAAAGAACGGGTATTCCGGTCCCTGAATCGGGCAAACGAAGGAATACCTTTTATACACTACAAGAAGGTTTATAGAGTGAGTTCCTTCGATATTACATATTTTTTATTTAATGTGTTTCAAGACCTTTGTACAATAAGACAACAGCCGTTAATGCTACATTAAATTATTTAGTACAAAAAACGAAAAAAAATTGTTTTTTTTCACAATAAATATTTATGCTAATTTGTTTTTGTGAATGTACTATGCAATATGCCGAAGTTAACGGAAATTCCCGGGATCATCGTGTACAATATAACGGAAAATGTACATTACCTTAGCACGGTGGCTAGAATGAGCAGATGTTGCGGCACGTAAGACGTGTTGAGCATCAGCGGTGTGTCCGAGCGCATGCACGACAGGAACGCTCGCATGCGGCGGCACTTATCGTCTTCTGCGGTTCTGTGAATTTGGTCACTTATAAAATGTACATTACCTTAGCACGGTGGCTAGAATGAGCAGATGTTGCGGCACGTAAGACGTGTTGAGCATCAGCGGTGTGTCCGAGCGCATGCACGACAGGAACGCTCGCATGCGGCGGCACTTATCGTCTTCTGCGGTTCTGTGAATTTGGTCACTTATAAAATGTACATTACCTTAGCACGGTGGCTAGAATGAGCAGATGTTGCGGCACGTAAGACGTGTTGAGCATCAGCGGTGTGTCCGAGCGCATGCACGACAGGAACGCTCGCATGCGGCGGCACTTATCGTCTTCTGCGGTTCTGTGAATTTGGTCACTTATAAAATGTACATTACCTTAGCACGGTGGCTAGAATGAGCAGATGTTGCGGCACGTAAGACGTGTTGAGCATCAGCGGTGTGTCCGAGCGCATGCACGACAGGAACGCTCGCATGCGGCGGCACTTATCGTCTTCTGCGGTTCTGTGAATTTGGTCACTTATAAAATGTACATTACCTTAGCACGGTGGCTAGAATGAGCAGATGTTGCGGCACGTAAGACGTGTTGAGCATCAGCGGTGTGTCCGAGCGCATGCACGACAGGAACGCTCGCATGCGGCGGCACTTATCGTCTTCTGCGGGTCTGTGAATTTGGTCACTTATAAAATGTACATTACCTTAGCACGGTGGCTAGAATGAGCAGATGTTGCGGCACGTAAGACGTGTTGAGCATCAGCGGTGTGTCCGAGCGCATGCACGACAGGAACGCTCGCATGCGGCGGCACTTATCGTCTTCTGCGGTTCTGTGAATTTGGTCACTTATAAAATGTACATTACCTTAGCACGGTGGCTAGAATGAGCAGATGTTGCGGCACGTAAGACGTGTTGAGCATCAGCGGTGTGTCCGAGCGCATGCACGACAGGAACGCTCGCATGCGGCGGCACTTATCGTCTTCTGCGGTTCTGTGAATTTGGTCACTTATAAAATGTACATTACCTTAGCACGGTGGCTAGAATGAGCAGATGTTGCGGCACGTAAGACGTGTTGAGCATCAGCGGTGTGTCCGAGCGCATGCACGACAGGAACGCTCGCAAGCGGCGGCACTTATCGTCTTGTGCGGTTCTGTGAATTTGGTCACTTATAAAATGTACATTACCTTAGCACGGTGGCTAGAATGAGCAGATGTTGCGGCACGTAAGACGTGTTGAGCATCAGCGGTGTGTCCGAGCGCATGCACGACAGGAACGCTCGCAAGCGGCGGCACTTATCGTCTTGTGCGGTTCTGTGAATTTGGTCACTTATAAAATGTACATTACCTTAGCACGGTGGCTAGAATGAGCAGATGTTGCGGCACGTAAGACGTGTTGAGCATCAGCGGTGTGTCCGAGCGCATGCACGACAGGAACGCTCGCATGCGGCGGCACTTATCGTCTTCTGCGGTTCTGTGAATTTGGTCACTTATAAAATGTACATTACCTTAGCACGGTGGCTAGAATGAGCAGATGTTGCGGCACGTAAGACGTGTTGAGCATCAGCGGTGTGTCCGAGCGCATGCACGACAGGAACGCTCGCATGCGGCGGCACTTATCGTCTTCTGCGGTTCTGTGAATTTGGTCACTTATAAAATGTACATTACCTTAGCACGGTGGCTAGAATGAGCAGATGTTGCGGCACGTAAGACGTGTTGAGCATCAGCGGTGTGTCCGAGCGCATGCACGACAGGAACGCTCGCATGCGGCGGCACTTATCGTCTTCTGCGGTTCTGTGAATTTGGTCACTTATAAAATGTACATTACCTTAGCACGGTGGCTAGAATGAGCAGATGTTGCGGCACGTAAGACGTGTTGAGCATCAGCGGTGTGTCCGAGCGCATGCACGACAGGAACGCTCGCATGCGGCGGCACTTATCGTCTTGTGCGGTTCTGTGAATTTGGTCACTTATAAAATCCTAGGCGGTATACAATATGATTGCTTAAAAAAAAGAGAAATACGGGTGAAATTGTAAAAGCGCATAAACAAGCCATTTTTATCCCAGAAAATGTTTATCACTAACATTTGATTTACCTAATTAAGGTTACGTTATCTTATCAAGTAATCATGTTTATGGTTTGCTTCAAGCATTTGTTGTAACTAAAATTTCACTTCGTATGCTCATACCAAATTTCGTATTCATGTTCGTCAGGAAGACTTGACAGATGCATTCAGTAAGGAATGGACCGAACTTGCTTGCGTGTATTGGGCCTCCGGCGGATCACTAAATCCATACTAATATTATAAATGCGAAAGTAACTCTGTCTGTTACCTTTTCACGCTTAAACCGATTGAGATGAAATTTGGTATTTGAGCTTGAATCCTGGACATATAGGATTGTTTTTACCGCAGAAATCATCCCCTAAGGGGGGGATTGGGGGTGAAAGTTTATATGGAGCTACGATATAAAAGAGTTCCACGCGGACGGAGCCGCGGGCAGAGGCTAGATGAAACGGAAACCTTATGAAAAATGATTCACCATACTCAATTGTTTACTAACACTTTCAGTGCCAGGAACCCACTAGGTGGGCGCTCTGTTCGTAGGCGCTTTCATAGAGTTTTTCACATGTTATGGTAGTACTGATGCCGACGGAAACTTTCCTATATTGGGATTTTTTTCTGCAATTTAACATAAGAAAATTTTGGAAATTGAAACTTTCCATTTCCAACATGGAAATTCGGTACCTGAGAAGCATAACATTGTAAATCTTATACACTATGTATAAGAGTTAGTTTTACGCTTCTCATGTACGTAAATTTCCTTAATTCCTTGCGAGACTTTTTAGAAATTTCCGAGAACATTTCCAACTTTTTGGAAACTTTCCGCAATTTGCACGTCGCGAGCGTAGCGGCACGAAATCGTTCGTTAAAGTACGATAAAGCTCACCCGAACCAAAGCCTCTGCACAGTGGGCACTGGCCACTCCAGCACGACCCCCGGGACCATCTCGGGGCTCTTGCCCGGGTTCACGCGCGAGTAGATCCACTCTGCGACCTGCACAGTGCACACCCGCTCCGCCATCACGGATGTGCCTTCGTCTGAAATTGACACTCAGTTTTAATCTGATTGCTCTTCAATTGTCTTTAGCACAAGAAAATAACGCTTCACAGAACGACTTACAGCAGAGTTTACGCAAAGGCCTATCCCACTAAAAGTTTTCGTGAAATGATACTTGTCTTTGGTAACCTCTCCTAGTATAGGATAACTTTGTCAGTGTCATTGCAACGGACATCGAATAAGGCACGGCACACCACCATAAGAAACTAAATTTTACAAAAGTGGTGTAAGACGTAGAATAATCGAAAAATTATAACTTTTCGAGACTTAATGAGTTCTAAGTATTTTTAATTTAACAAACATGGTAGATTTGATTTGTCAACAACCCCCCATCTTTACGCAATCATACCCTAGTATTGTTTATTGTTAGTTTTATATCAAGCAGCGCCATCTGGTGACACTAATGTTAATACTGTCACATTCAAAATATAGAACTTTGTTTACAGTTGTCATGTCTGTCTAAAACAAAAATACCACAGATGTATGAATATAAGGAGATCGGACATGGCGGCCGATTTGTATAGAGTGAGCCTGTCCCTGTCGCAAGTACATTAACCCACACAACGCCCAAGTAATTGACAAGACAAAGCACGCACACATCTAAAACACACACACTTGTATACCTACACGCTTATTTGACAATAAACGCGCATCATAACAGGCATTTTAGGAAAAAAACGTAATATTCTCTGCTCGCAGCACGCGTGCACAGTATGGCAGTGTATGCCCATTGAGCATACAGCTGCGACACGGCCGCCGGCGGCTTGTCCTCTCTCTAGTATTCTATGCTCTGAGAAGAATAGTCTCTCATTCGGATAGCTTACAATCTGGTGGTTTTATTATAGGTTACGGGCCCAGCACGCTTCCACTGCGTTATGGGTTATTTATTGTCCCAGAAACGTGTAGGCTAGTCAAGAATTAAATTGCTAGTTTCAGTGAAAGTATTTTGATTAATATTCACGAGTGATCTGTGACAGAAATCCGAAGATGTCGGCCAATTATGTGGCTAACGTTCCTAAGCTGTTTGGCCGAGAAAATTATAGCGAGTGGGTTTTCGCGGCAGAGAATTTTCTGATCTTAGAAGGCACCCAAAAGTTTATTAAACGAAAGCCAGAAACTACGGATGCCAAAAGAACAGAAGCTGCAGATGACGAAAAAACGCGTGCGAAATTGATTTTGACAATCGACCCTTCCCTGTACGTCCATGTAAAAGGCGTCAAAACCACATTTGAATTGTGGGAGAAACTCAAAAGCTTATTTGATGACTCTGGTTTCACTAGGAGAATTACGTTGTTACGAAATTTAATTTCTTTAAGATTGGACAATTGTAAATCAATGACAGAATACGTAACAAAGATGGTTGAAAATGGTCAAAAATTAAGTGGTACGGGTTTTGACATCAGTGATGAGTGGATTGGCTCGCTTTTATTAGCAGGATTGCCTGAGAAATATTCACCAATGATTATGGCAATTGAGCATTCCGGAATTCGCATCACAACGGACGTAATAAAATCTAAGGTTTTAGACATGGAAGAGAAAAATTTGAATTTGACCGGGAATGGGAATGACATTGAGAGCGCATTCGCCAGTTCGTCAGGCTACCAACATTACAAGAAAAATAAGTCTAGGAATGTCTCTGGTAGACAAGATGTCAATGAAAAGTCAAAAGAGAAAATTAAATGTTTTCGATGTAAACAACCCGGTCATTATCGCAATCAGTGCCCGAATAGTGAAAATAACCCGAGCGTTTGCGTTCAGTGCGGTGTTTTTGAGCGGCGAGTTCAAGAAAAACGACTATTATATCGATAGTGGATGTAGTATTCATCTGACCGCGAACGAGAGTTGGGTTATGAATGCCTGTTACGAGCCGGTTATTGGTGAAATTGTAGTGGCCAACAAGGAATGTGTTCCAGTATTGTGCAGCGGCAGCGTGCAGATTGCGACTGTAACGCCAGACTACGAATATGACATAACAGTCGAAGATGTTTTATGCGTACCGAGTTTAACGACAAACCTATTATCAGTAAGCCAACTGATAAAGAAGGGAAATAAAGTGGACTTTACTGAAGAAGATTGTAAAATTTACAACAGAAGTGGACAGCTGGTTGCTACGGCTACTTTGACAAAAGGAGTGTATAAATTGAATATGCCAGAAACGCCTGCTGCTATGGCTGTGTCTGCCGACATTTGGCATCGCCGTTTAGGACATGTGAATGGTTCTTACATGGCAAAAATGAAACATGCAGCAAAAGGTTTCACTGTTGGCGACAGGATTGACACAAGTAACTGCTAGGTATGTTGCGAGGGCAAGCAGTGCAGATTACCATTCCGAAGTAATGGCAATAGAAGCAAATCACTTCTTAATGTTATCCACATGGACATAGCTGGTCCAATGGAAGTTGCATCTATTGGAGGATCTAGATATTACCTGCTTTTGGCGGATGATTATAGTCGGATGGCATTCATATATTTCTTGAAACAAAAGAGTCAAGCCCTGGATTGTTTCAAAGAGTTTAAAGCTAAAGTAGAGAATGAACTTGACAAGAAAATGAAGACCATCCGCAGCGATAACGGACTTGAATTTTGCAACAAAGACTTTGATGATTTCTTAAAAGTAAACGGGATTATTCACCAAAGGACAAATCCTTACACCGCAGAGCAAAACGGATTGTGTGAACGCCAGAACCGCTCTGTAGTTGAAAAAGCAAGATAGTGGTCTTGGCACAGAGTTCTGAGCTGAAGCCTGCAACTGTGCAGTTTACCTAAGGAATCGAACTGTAGCATCAGGATTGGATGGTAAAACCCCGTTTGAGATGTGGACAGGCACCCAGCCAGATGTGTGTGTGTGTGTGTGACTCACACTTAAGAATATTTGGCAGCACCGTGATGGTCCATATTCCCAAGCAAAAAAGACTGAAGTGGGAAAAGAAATCTCAAGAATGTGTCCTGTTGGGGTATCCAGAAAATGTAAAAGGATACAGAGTAATCAATCCAGTAACAAGAGCTATTTTCACAAGTAGAGATGTCAGTCATCGAGAAAGAGAATAAGAAATATTTTTGCCAGATGGAATAGAAGAAATGGATAGAAGAGAAAAAGAAGACAGAACCTCATAAAGAGACAAAGACAGTTGAGGTAGGATGTCAGAGTTCAGTGGGGGATGAGAGTACCAGAACTTTGATGCAATCTTCAGATGATTCATTGACCCCAAGCGAGTATGAAGATTTAGACACCACATCCGAGAGTTTTTCTACTCCTGAGAAGATCGGACCCATCTTAAGAGCACCAGAGCAGAGAAAAGTGCCTGACAGATATGGTTACTCAAGCCTGTGTACAGATGTTGACAGGATGGATGATGCCAGTGGTCTTTCACTATCAGAAGCTTGGCATGGACCAGAGAAAGAACAATGGAGACAAGCTGTGGCTGAAGAGTTGAAAAGCTTTGAAGATAATGAAGAATGGGAGCGCCAATGTTCCAAAAGACTGTAGTGTGGTAAAGTGCAAATGGGTACTTAAGAAAAAGTACGATAGCGAAAACAACGTGCGTTTCCGAGCCAGGTTAAGGCTATATACAGAAGTATGGAGTGGACTATGAACAAACATTCGCACCAGTGGTAAGGCATACAACTCTCAGACTTTTATTTGCTTTATCTATGCAATTAGGTTTAGATATTTCACACCTGGACGTGACGACAGCTTTCCTGAACGGATATCTTGAGGAAGATATTTACATGGAGACGCCAGAAGGTTTTTCTTCACCTAAAGGTAAGGGGCAAGTGCTTAAGTTAAAGCGTGCCATATATGGTCTCAAATAATCCTCAAGGGCCTGGTACAGGAGAGTAGATGACTGCTTAACTGAGTTTGGTTATGCTAGGTCTAAACTGGAACCATGTTTGTATGTTAAAAAAGACAATGGTTTGACTGTAGTTGCTCTATATGTCGATGATTTCTTTGTGTTTTCGAATAATGAAAAAGAAACCAAAAGTTTGAAACAGATACTGTCTTCAAAATTTAAACTGAAGGATCTTGGTCAGGTAAAACAATGCTTAGGTATGAATGTATGCATTGATAACGAAAATGGTATTACTTTATCAGAAAGATTATATAGACAAGCTGTTGCATAAGTTTAATATGAAGGACTGTAAGCCTGCTCAGACGCCTATGGAGGAGAGGCTTAACCTCGAGAAAGGAGGAAGTTGTGACACTGAGTTACCATATCAGCAGCTTATCGGTAGCCTCATGTATTGACCTGTTTTGACCCGCCCTGATATAGCTTATAGCGTAGGGTATCTTAGTCAGTTTAACAGATGTCATCATGCCAAGCGTGTGTTGAGATACCTTAAGAGGACAAAACATTACTGTCTCAGATACAGTCGTGAGCACAACTCGAAATTGACTGGATTTGTGGATGCTGACTGGGGCAGCGATGTTCTAGACAGGACGTCCTATACAGGTTTCTGTTTCTATTTGTCGGGATGTGTGATTTCATGGTGCAGTAAGAAGCAAAGTAGTATTTCTTTGTCGAGTACTGAATCGGAGTACATTGGTATTTCCGAATGTGTAAAAGAAGCCATGTATTTGAGAACATTGCAGCATGAAATTACAAATGACACATATTGTATTACAATATTTGATGATAACCAGAGTGCTTTAAAATTGGTATCAAATCCTGTGTTTCATAACAAGTCAAAGCACGTAGATATCCGCTATCACTTCTGTAGGGAGATAGCAGCTAAGGGTTTTGTAGAAACCAAATACTTGCCAACAGCTGAGATGTTAGCAAATCTGTTGACCAAAAGTCTTGGTTCTGTCAAGCATCATAGAATTGTTGAGAAGTTGGGTATTGTACCTAAATGAGTAGAATGTTTAGTTACTGTTTTTTCTTTAGTTGATATGGCTTAAGATGCTTTGATATAGTCGGAGTTTTAGTTTAATATCAAGCAGCGCCATCTGGTGACACTAATGTTAATACTGTCACATTCAAAATATAGAACTTTGTTTACAGTTGTCATGTCTGTCTAAAACAAGAATTCAGTCTCTCATTCGGATAGCTTACAATCTGGTGGTTTTATTATATTTATGGCTATAATTCCACAGCAATACCCTTGCTAAGGCTGTGGCCAGTGTGGCCCTTAGTATTTAGTGTGAGAAGTCGAATAAAAGAATCACTGCTCGCACAAAATGGTGTTTATCACGAAATCTCTAGTTCTCGGCTGTACCACTCAGCTGAATGAATATTAATGCATCGAGTCATAACTTATTATTAAGGTACGGAAGATTTCCGCATTATTTCCGGGGCCTATTTGTTAAATTTTAAATTAGAAACGTATATTTTCGCCATCACTAATCCTACAGTTGCTGCCTCCCCCTTTTGGGAAGACAGCGTGGATGTATGTTATATTGTTTTTATTTTTCACGATTTGGGGTTTACCTTTAGCCTTCTGCGCCATGAAGCGATGGTGGTGCATGTTGTACAGAATGGCGTAAACGTTCTGGCGCACGGGGCGGAAGAAGTGGTGAATGGATGGTATCTCGCGGTGGTTGTCGTCTTCCATGAGGACCGGCAGTGCCACCTGGTTACAGATTATTATAACTTACTAAAGCTTCAATTCAAGTTTTTAAATACCATGAACTTTAGATGCTATCGTAACAGACTACCATACCAGCAATTGTTACATAAGTATAAATTGATAGAATTATGTTCCAGGCGCATGTTACTAGAAACAATCGTATTGTACGGCCTCTGTAACAATCAATTTGATTGCATTGCCCTTAAGAACAAACTCGCATATAAGGTACCGAATCGTTGTATTCAGCGAGAGGCGCGTCCTCACCGGCTGTTTGTGACAGGCTGCTGCCGCACCAACGCCAGTGAGCGCGCTCCTCTGCGCAGGCTCGTTCACAATTACAATGTACATTTTAATCACATAGATATATTTGGCCTTAGTATTAGTTCATACAAAAAACAAATAACAGATGTACTCAAAAACAATACAAACTAACTGAAACACTTTGATGTTGTTTAAGCACTTAGTTTAACCATATTAACTTACATACTCAATTATCGCTCTTAATGTCACCGGGCATGTGTTTTTATTTTATTATTTTTCTTTCTCTTTTTATATTTTGTTAGTATTTAACCCCCCGGATTCACAACACTTCAGGGGCTGCACCCCTGACTTACTCCGCATGATGATGTAATATAAAATAAGTAATAAGTGGTGAACGGTGTTGGCCACACATATTGTATTTATTTATAAGGCTAATAATCTAAGACTCCCTTGTAGTGGCTGTTTGTTTACCTAAAAAAAAAAAAAAAAAAAAAACTGGGTTTTCCACTTTCTTCTTATAGTGAAACAAAGGACTTTATATTAATGAGAGCTGAACTACTTACAAAAAACAACATGATTAACAAATTGAATTGTTCATTGAATTATGAACTCTATTGTCGTATCGAATGGATTCAAAATAAGCAAAGATAAAATAACTACATGGCGGTTTTATAACCGCAAATTGGTACGCGCCGAGCACGTACGAGGGGCGGTCCAAAAGTTTCCGGCCATAAACCGCCTTATTTCTTTAAACCGCCATATTGAAACCTGAAAAGCGGCACTGAACAAGTGAGTGTGGCTTGTGATGGGGACTTGTATCCCCGAGTATACACTAGTCTCGACGGAGTTGGACGAGCGAGTCTGACCTGGCGGTGTGTGAGGATGGCATTATATGCTTGTGATGGGGACTTGTATCCCCGAGTATACACTAGTCTCGACGGAGTTGGACGAGCGAGTCTGACCTGGCGGTGTGTGAGGATGGCATCATATGCTTGTGATGGGGACTTGTATCCCCGAGTATACACTAGTCTCGACGGAGTTGGACGAGCGAGTCTGACCTGGCGGTGTGTGAGGATGGCATCATATGCTTGTGATGGGGACTTGTATCCCCGAGTATACACTAGTCTCGACGGAGTTGGACGAGCGAGTCTGACCTGGCGGTGTGTGAGGATGGCATTATATGCTTGTGATGGGGACTTGTATCCCCGAGTATACACTAGTCTCGACGGAGTTGGACGAGCGAGTCTGACCTGGCGGTGTGTGAGGATGGCATCATATGCTTGTGATGGGGACTTGTATCCCCGAGTATACACTAGTCTCGACGGAGTTGGACGAGCGAGTCTGACCTGGCGGTGTGTGAGGATGGCATCATATGCTTGTGATGGGGACTTGTATCCCCGAGTATACACTAGTCTCGACGGAGTTGGACGAGCGAGTCTGACCTGGAGGTGTGTGAGGATGGCAGCATATGCGTGTGATGGCGACTTGTATCCCCGAGTATACACTAGTCTCGACGGAGTTGGACGAGCGAGTCTGACCTGGCGGTGTGTGAGGATGGCATCATATGCGTGTGATGGGGACTTGTATCCCCGAGTATACACTATTCTCGACTGAGTTGGACGAGCGAGTCTGACCTGGCGGTGTGTGAGGATGGCATCATATGCTTGTGATGGGGACTTGTATCCCCGAGTATACACTAGTCTCGACGGAGTTGGACGAGCGAGTCTGACCTGGCGGTGTGTGAGGATGGCAGCATAAGCATGTGATGGGGACTTGTATCCCCGAGTATACACTAGTCTCGACGGAGTTGGACGAGCGAGTCTGACCTGGCGGTGTGTGAGGGTGGCATCATATGCTTGTGATGGGGACTTGTATCCCCGAGTATACACTAGTCTCGACGGAGTTGGACGAGCGAGTCTGACCTGGCGGTGTGTGAGGATGGCATCATATGCGTGTGATGGGGACTTGTATCCCCGAGTATACACTATTCTCGACGGAGTTGGACGAGCGAGTCTGACCTGGCGGTGTGTGAGGATGGCATCATATGCTTGTGATGGGGACTTGTATCCCCGAGTATACACTAGTCTCGACGGAGTTGGACGAGCGAGTCTGACCTGGCGGTGTGTGAGGATGGCAGCATAAGCGTGTGATGGGGACTTGTATCCCCGAGTATACACTAGTCTCGACGGAGTTGGACGAGCGAGTCTGACCTGGCGGTGTGTGAGGGTGGCATCATATGCTTGTGATGGGGACTTGTATCCCCGAGTATACACTAGTCTCGACGGAGTTGGACGAGCGAGTCTGACCTGGCGGTGTGTGAGGATGGCATCATATGCGTGTGATGGGGACTTGTATCCCCGAGTATACACTATTCTCGACGGAGTTGGACGAGCGAGTCTGACCTGGCGGTGTGTGAGGATGGCATCATATGCTTGTGATGGGGACTTGTATCCCCGAGTATACACTAGTCTCGACGGAGTTGGACGAGCGAGTCTGACCTGGCGGTGTGTGAGGATGGCAGCATAAGCGTGTGATGGGGACTTGTATCCCCGAGTATACACTAGTCTCGACGGAGTTGGACGAGCGAGTCTGACCTGGCGGTGTGTGAGGGTGGCATCATATGCTTGTGATGGGGACTTGTATCCCCGAGTATACACTAGTCTCGACGGAGTTGGACGAGCGAGTCTGACCTGGCGGTGTGTGAGGATGGCGAGCATGTGCGGGTGCATGAGCCCGCGCGCGTGTCGCTCGGCGCATGTTCGGAGAACTTCTGCCGGCGCCGGCGGGCAGTTATCTGCGCTCGGAGACTTCGTCTGCCGACTCTGTAAGGTATATAATGTTAAGGCGAGAAATTACTTGGCCAATTAGTATTTGCGATTCAATTCTCTTTAGAGCGAGCTTTATGGTCGGAACTTGCAAAACGACTATATTCCGCGATTATATAAAGTTCACCCGATATAATTTCTTATCGCAATTACTACAAATCGGTCTGGGTATATTTTGCGTTAATTTTGTTTAAAATGATCCATAAAATTTAATTTTCTCCAATATGCTCGGAAATGTCTGCCTTACTGTAGCAAAATAAGTCCGTGAAGTTCCTCGTTACTGCCGAGCGCAAATGTAAAAAGTTAAAAGGCATTATTGTACAGCTTCAGCGGCCAGGAAAATGTATGAAAATCCTTTACTGTAGAGTTTTTTACCTTTTAACCATATGTTTTGACTAAGGCAAATCACTGCAAACAGCCAAATGCTCGAAGGTTCCAAGGCCTAGCAATTTATCACAACAACTTGTTCTTGTTAGATTGAAAGAAATGTATGGCTGTCTCTTCCCAACTATTGCAAGTTGGTGTGACAAATTGCGCCCGTTTGTAGTGTGCCTAAAGTTTTCCCGCGTTTTCTGTTTTTTTAAGTCATAGACGAAACTCTTACTTTAGTAAGTGATCGAAGTGACGTTTTTAAAAATGTCTCAAATAGTTTGAAACGAAGAAATTAAAATATTTATCTATATAAAATTCATACCGAACTTTAAATACGTTTAGATTTCAATCCCGTTTAATATTTAATAAGTAAACATTTAAAACTGTGATCGATTCTAATGTTTTTAATTATTTTAAGTATGTAAATTGAAACTAGAAAAATAAGTTGGGTGGGAACTTGATAGGTTATTGACATACTCGCTGTTTTATGATTATTGAAAATATTATTTGATTTCCTCGCATTTTTGGAGAAAAGCACTATATATGCCTCGGCAGGAACGGCAATTCGTGGATTCGTCTCTATTGTCGGATTCAGCTTCGCTTCGCTCGCTTCATCCGACAAAATCAACTTATCCACGAATTGCAATTTCCCGACCTCTGCAATAATGTACTATTACGTCACCTGGCTATAAAGTAGCAATTACGCTACGCGTGCGGAAAATCCCACTTCCTGGCTAGGGAGAGACGTAAAATTTTGTACTCATCCCGGGCGGTAATAAAGAAAGCATTACATCGCTTATTTATCGCCCTTGCCAACATTCTTTCTTTTACCGCCCAATGTAAGTAATTTACAATAATCTCTGTCAACTAAAATATGTTTTGCCCGTTTCTTACAGACACAAATGTCAGTGACAAATATAGACAAGCGAATCTTAATGGCATTTAAGCGAGAGTAGGTTCGATTAATGTTCATAAGAGGATTAATATCTGTTCTCTTTTGTATTCTTGTTCTTTTTGGTATAAAATGTAAACAATAAATTAGTTTTTTTGGGGAAAACTTGAATTGCAATTAGAATTTATTTTGTCCCACTTGTGCATTTTGTTCAAAAATGATGCACCCTCTCTCATCAGAAAGAGACTGCAAATGTCTTGGCAATGGAACTTTATAAGGATAGTGAACTTTGTATCTTTGTATGAGTGAAGGCAGCTAACTGAATAATTCATATTTTAATACCAAAGTCATCCCTTTTAGTGCGAGCATTGCTTTGTTGAAGATGTGTCTTATCATGTAACATTAATTAAGCCTTATCAATATCATACTGGAATATGATCTTACCTTACTCAGTAGAATCAGTGAATAGTAATGGTTTTAAAATTAAGAACAAAATTAATAAACATTAAGATGAAACCAGATCTTGGTAGAGTTTGACGGCAAAGCAAGGAGCAAAAAGCACACTGGGTATATTTATGTTGATCTCTGTGATGTATGAGACAATAATGGCGGTCTTCCGCTGGCGAGGCGAGGCGGGGCGGAGAATTTCATACCATGGGCGATAAATAGTGATTTGCTTGCCGATCTATCGCCGATTGTATGCAATCGCAATTCAATATTCGCCTCGCCGGTGGAAAAGAGACAGACATCCAGTAACACAGCGTCCACGTTTTGTTTAGCGTTGCTAGATGCAGTTAACGTGTTCATGCTTCCCACTAAAAAGATGATGATCAGACGTAGGAATCCAGGGGGCAAAATTTTATGACAGGTATGGAGTTCCTATATCGATAAACTCAATTATCGATGTTTTTTCGTATACTAGTTATCGCCTCCAGCATTGTGCATTTTCATTGTACAGTAAATCACTTCAAGCAATTTTTAACCAACTTCAAAAAAATTTAGGAGGTTCTCAATTCGTCTGTATTTCTTTTTATGTTTGTTTGTTACGTGATAACTCGGTAATTTATAAACCGATTTGATTTTTTTCTCTTTATTTGGAAGCATATACTTGCACATTGGTCCCGTTGTCACCAAAATCCAGTTCTGATGATGGGATCCTGGAGAAATCGAGGGAACTCTTCAAATTTTATAGGCAAACTTGAAGCAATTTGGCTACTGATTTGAAGTCGGTTAAAACTTTGTTTTGAAAAGTAAATTATGTCATCCCCTTTTACCTGCACAGAAATTAAAAAGTCATTTAGCCACTTGAAATGGATTTATCAGCCAAGACGGAGACGTTTAACACCCGAAAACTTGGAACAAATACAGATTGTTTATTTAAACAATTGTACATAGATGGGACAGTAATGTAATGAAGAAAAAAATTATGACGAGTAGTTTCAAAAATCTTTTTAAGAAAAAGATGAAGACTATGACGGTATTATTTAGTTAAATTTTTACACTTTTAATAAAAACATATTTTTACAAACAAAACCTGGAGTGATGACTAGTATATAGAACAAGCATCGATAATCGAGTTTATCGATATAGGAACTCCCTACCTGTCATAAAAAATTTCCCCCTGGATTTCTACGTCTGATGATGATGTTCAATGGTCACACCTCTTTGGCTGGAGCTTGTTTTTCTTGTTTATCAACGGGTTTGGGTGTCTCTTTCTTCTGTTCCGTGTCGCCTCCCTCGAGAGACAAGGATGACATGGCTTGTCCCACCTCCGTTGCCCGCTCATCCGCACTAAAGTCCGCATTCATTGAAGCGTTTGCTGTAGCCAATTTGTAATCGTCCAAGCCTTTTTGCTGTAATTTAGTGTTTTAAAAATTTTGTAAGTGCTCAGAGTATGAAAAGGAACTTATACATACAAATAAAATAAACTTCAACAGAAAACTAACGAAACTTAGATACACATACATAGATAAGTCATAACCAAAAATTACTCTGCACTTGAATTTTGAATTTTCATGCAATATTTATTGTGAATTTATAATTTCGTATGCCAATGTAGTTGATGAATATGAAAAGGCGTGGATGATCGTAGCAATGGGAGGTGTGGAAGAATCATTGAAGTAAACCTCGTGTTCAGAAGACTCGGTCGCTAGTTTAGTAGTATCCAGGTCGGCGGAGGATGACTGTGGACTGTCGGGTTTTTGATTCCTCTTGTTATTTTTCGGGCGGCGACCTAAGAGTCAAATAAATAATGCAATTTTTTCTCAAATAAATGCCAATCATTTTCTGCAACTTGTTATTTTTTCTCAGATTCGCGATCTCTTTCCACCCTAAAAAGTGTCCCAAAATTTCCATAATTTTTTGAACTTTCCATACAAAGTAATGGTTTAGGAGCTACGATGCCACAGATAGACACACACACACACACAGACACGTCAAACTTATAACACCTCTCTTTTTCCGTCGAGGGTCAAAAATATCTTTGGGACATTTTTTTGTCCTATCAGGATCGAAAGAGCTCCTGAGTCTGAGTGGAAATAACATAAAACTCCTGAAAAAAAAAAAAAAAATAGTAGTGGCATTGTTTTTGAGAAATGAAATCGGCCCAAATCTACTTCAAACAAGATGCCATATCAATCTTATATGCATTTTTAGGGTCCTCGCTGGATGCGGGTAGCGCAGGAGCAGTCACTTTGGCACTCTTTGGGGGAGGCCTATGTCCAGCAGTGGACGTCTTTTGACTGATAAAATGATGACGAAGCAGTTCATATAAAACATTTTCTAAGAATCTCTGTAACCATCTGTCTTTCTTGTTTATGGAGCAGAATAATAAACAAGTCGAAAAATATCAACCCAATTATTCCTAACGTTATTCACAGTGGCATTTCTACTTACCAGTAGCAGTTCTGTACTTGAGGAAGCCATCTTTGGTGCCATTTAGGTAATACTGCACGGCTTGTTTGAGTTTGGCGGCTCGGAGGTCGTTGAGGTCGCCGAAAATTTCGACACACGCACTGTCTACGTCAGATGAAGGCAGATCGCGCACAAATTGGCCAACGGCTTTTATCAATGCTTCTGGTGGCACTTGTTGCTGCAAACGAAAATATTTGTATACTACATTATGATCTACTAGCTTACTATTTTTTTTTTTTCATCGTATTTCTATTTAGTGGGCGGATCTACAATACTTTGTTGCTCTTTGCCATGGGTCTCTTTTAAAACTATGATTTTATGGGGTTTAAATCCACTAAAGACGTGTTTTTGTTTCTAATAGTGTCAAGCGAGTCGTGACTATGGAAAATGGCAGCCAATTAAAAAAAACGCATGCTGGGGCCCATTTCTCAAAGCGTATTTATCTAATAATATTAGTGTTGTCTCGTAAATAAAATAAAATAAACCGGCCAAGTGCGAGTCGGACTCGCGCACGAAGGGTTCCGTACCATTATCTATAAAAATATTTATTTTATTCTGTTTCTAGTATTTGTTGTTATAGCGGCAACAGAAATACATCATCTGTCAAAATTTCAACTGGAACTATCACGGTATCAGTGAGGTAAAGCCTGGTGACAGACAGACAGACAGCGGAGTCTTAGTAATAGGGTCCCGTTTTACTCTCTGAGTACGGAACCCTAAAAACGAGACAAAACACTAGTATTATTAAGTTAATACTTTTTGAGAAATAGGCCCCTGGTAACACGAAATAAATACATGATACCTAAGATTTTTAACCAATTAAGCCTAGCTGTGGAACAAAGTACTAGCAAACAGTTATTTAAACAAAGGCTGAAAACAATACTTTTAGATAAAATTAATTTAGACGTAGATATACGGTAGACATAAAAAACATTATTTCGTAATTGCACCAGTCACACGCACTAACGACGACGCACTCGGTGGACCATTGGTGGACTTTATGCTGTTGTAATAAGGTTCACAAATGGTCGGCTGAGAGTGTCGTCGATGGTACACTAAGTTTAGTGTTAGTAAATTAAGTAGGTAATTTAGTAAGTAGGTAAACACAACAATGTTTGACTTTTGGAAGGGAGCGCACATTCGCCGACAAACTGCCCTCAGTTTGGCGAAGCAGAAAGGAATGTACTTTCCATTGTTGTTTTTTTTTGAGAATAAAAAAAAAAAAAGAAAAAAATGTATGGACGCGTAATAGGTACTTATAACTAGACAGTTTATTTCATAGGTAAAATTGTTGCCATATAAAGAATTTGATAACAATGCTGTAGTCACGACTCGCTGTACAGACTCTATGGAACATTACGCAAAACTTTGCGTAGGTGGCGACACTAGCAGAGTTGACATTGTATAGTTCATAATAGTTCCCACTTGCGGTATTGTCTATGCATGCATAATCCTTGTCACTCATTGACAATCAATTGTGCATGTGTTGCGTGATCCCTATTTTCCTTTACTGGTTTACGGTTTGTGCTAGTGCTGCACTCTAGGGCAATCGGCATGAGAACATTGCAGTATTTATCCCTATTACCTATACTATTACATCTCCTTGGCACGATAGGAGTCCAATTTCAGTCACTGTTGTCTCTGGCTTACCGGGACGGAATAACATCAAGAAACAGTAGATTGACCCTAGTATCGCATCTAGAAGGATAACACATGGCGTCACGTTTCGCGTGAGTTTGAAAACTTATGTAGGGTGCTCAAAAATACTTGCACATGTACTATAATGCAATGACAATACAGTGTTATTCCGATTTTGTTGGCTCCGATATATCGTGGCGAATGTACTACATACAAAATACTGCTGTAGGTTAATCGCGCGATCTTTACACGCTGCAGCATTTGATAGCGAGATATAATTAAAATGTAAGTAGAAAGCTTTGGAATTTACCACCGCGCAACACCGCTGAGAGCGTTAACGCGTGTTATCGTTGATGGGTATCTATCGAGTATCTATTTATATTGATATACACTTTTTAAAGTTTATTTACATCAATCATATATTCGCACTAAAAGTCATAAAATATTAGATAAGTTTACAAGTCAATAAAAGTTAGTCAAATAACCCGCCCCGTGTCATTCCGGGTGCAAAGGTGGCCATCACACTCGCCGCATTGCCGCGTTGAATCGCGATCGACAACCTTTGCAACAGGAATGACCCGGAACGGGGGTCATGCCCTCTCAGTCGCAAACGGCGCCCCACTTCCGTCAGGAATGCCCTGGCCTCTGAGCACCAGCATCCCATAGTCTCCACCGCAAGAGGGACAAATTAATAATTCACCAATGCGGAGTATTTATCCCGCTTTCTAAGCGCAGCCGCCTATATACACTTGTAAACAAAATTAAACCATACTATTATTATAAATGCGAAAATGTGTCTGTTACCTCTTCACGTTTAAACCGCTGAACCGCTTGAGATGTAATCTGGTATAGAGATAGTTTAAATCCCGGGGAAGGACATAGGACCGTAAATCATCCCCTGAGGGGGTGAAATGGGGGATGAAAGTATGGAGCTACGATATAAACGAGTTCCACGCGGACGGAGTCGCGGGCAGATGATATAAAACTGTCTCATCATCATCAACACTATTTAAGAGCTAGGCTCTTGTCGGTGGAGTAACCGCCACTGATTTTTGTCTTCTGCCAGCCTCTTGACGTCTTTGTACGGCATGACAGCAACTTTCTCTTTTATTTGACTGGTGTAAGTGTGTCTGGGCCTTCCTCTGCCTCTCTTTCCTAAAACTTAAACTGTCTATTGCTCTCATCATAACACATACCTTCTTCTGAGTAATTCCTAATCGCTTGTAGAAATCTGTCAGGCTATGCTCAGAAAGAATCGTGCCACCTAGAAGGGCGGCCAGCAGGCAGAGGCGGTCCTGTGGCACTTCCAGTAGCTGCGGCAACTCATGGATCTTGTACTCCTTAGTTTCCAAAGAAGACTGAAAAAAAAATGAAAGTACAATGTATGTGTTGCATTCCCTATGTTTTTGCCCGCGCAAATACCCATTCACTAGCGAACCCATGACCTTCAGATTGAAAGTACAGTGGATTTTATATTTATACCACTCTAAATAGGAACTAAGTTGTTTGTTTAGTATCATTCGATTTTAAAGTCGATGTCAAAGATATGTTTACACGTTTGCATTTCATTCCATTGTAATACGGCTAAAATGTCTACTGTACTGTATTTCCTGTTATTTATATATATTATTAAATGACAAAGACTACATTCAAGGCAGACAAAAGAATAGAAATAAAGTCAAGATCTTAAGGGGACGAAGGTTCGTGGTCTTCTCTCCCTCTCACTGAACATAAGCGTGAGCAAGATGTAAACAGTGCGTGTTTGGAAGCGCAGATATCATGTTTTTTAATTTTATTTTTTTGTGAGTTTAAATAAATAAGTACCTAATAGCTGATTTCCCTCAAACATGACATTGCCGATTTTTAGAACCAATTTGAATATATTTAGCTGTTGTGCATAATTTGTTATGATTTTTTAAAGTGTATTTTAGACCTATGTTCGTGATTTTTTCTATAGAGTGAAACACAGTGTGAAATTTTGCCTTAGTTGCGGCCATCCCTATTTTATTTTCTATTATGATATGTTTTGCCGTAATAAATGCAACTTAGAAACTCCCGTTGCAATATTATTCTTAATTTCGTAGTTATGGATTTTTTCCGAGAGTTCAACGACCTTCATTAAAAATGTTTTGATCGAAAATTTCTAGAATAAATCAAACTGCGGTTTCAAACTAAATACGTGATAATTGTCCGCTTAAAATACATCAGTTGTGAAAGTTTCAGGACTCAGACGGCAAAAGGAAAGAGTATATTAATATATGTAGAAATTTAAAAAAAATGTGAATAAATAATTAACTATAAAATGGTCGCATGCATTTTTACCCATAAAATGAACTAAATAAATGTACCTTTTAACTGTGAAAATTGTATTGAATTACCTCTCAGGAACTCGGAGAAATTGCATTTCTAAGTATTTTACCGATTTCTATGGAAATAGGGTTGTCACAAGAAAATTAAGTAAAATAGTTGATTCCATTGGTTCTACGATTTTTATTTATTTTATTGTTTACCGGATTCTATTACAATTTCGTCATTTCTTGATAAGGTAACATTCAGTGGGTTGAAATGAACATTACCTGATGTTACTTTTAAAAGGCTTAGAACTTTGTTCGGTATAGCTAAACGTTTTTGTTTTTTATTTCGTGAACTGAGGGAAGACACAGACAGGTTAGGGTCGGACGATTCTAGTGCTCTGTGGAACAGGTCTAAAATAGTCACTTTACGATCTAATCTCCTGGTATGGTGCTCCCGATCATAACACCAGTATTTATTCCTTGACTCGCCAGCTTGCTCAGACAACATACCTATCGGTAGTGTACTGGATTCTATAATAATCCGACCATGGATCAGTATCATGTTTAAAGTGACGGACATGTAGAAGCAGTTGTATGTTTGTAGGTACTTTACTGCAACAGATCTACAAAATTCGTCATATTTTTCAGCGTCAATATGTAACCCACTTGATAGAGCTACCAATATAGTATGCCAGTCTTCCACCAGCCACATCTCTATGCCTAAGATTTCAGCAAACGTTTTTCGATGTTCATCCGATAATGCTGTTCGTGCAGTGTTCCCGTAATTAGTCGTCCCTGCATTCGAACGAACAACATCAACTAATCGTTCGTCACTATCAAGATTCAATGGTCTTGTCTTAATCCCATGTAAATGTGCCTTATCTACTAGAATTCAATAAATTTCTAGTTTTGTAAGCGATTTCGTCTCGTCCATATTCATGCTTTGGTCGTCGGTTGTTGGAGTTACAACTCGCTGACCAGAATGAGGGTTGGTGCCCTCACACGTACAGATTTATTGCTATAGTAACACAGACTTTGTGCTTAGCTATTTTATGCTCCAGAGGGCTTCAAAAACAAATGTGATGTTAATATTAGGACAAGACTTATGATTATATACGAATATTATAAAATTATTCACATATAAATGTGCCTGTGACAGATGTCTTTGTCAAACACTATTGACGGTCCGTTTCACGTATGGGGTGTTAAAGTAGTTTTATTATTTTGTTCTTAGTTCCATGAAAAATATGCACAGTTTTACAGAATTTGGTTCAAAAATGCGTAAAACAATAACTATTGTAGTTTTAAATTAATTTAGATAAGTATATTGTAAAGATAGACCCGGTTCCCATTATGTCGTCTGTCGGGACGATTTTTTATCGTGTGTCGTAGTGGCAGAACCTTTTATATGAAGCTGTTCACACTTGTCAGACACCAATTTGTATGAGGCGCCGACACCCGATTATAAATCGTCCCGATAGACGACATAGTGGGAACGAGCTCATAGTTGACTGCTCGATT
This sequence comes from Epinotia brunnichana, assembly GCA_963854355.1. NCBI lineage: Eukaryota > Metazoa > Arthropoda > Insecta > Lepidoptera > Tortricidae > Epinotia > Epinotia brunnichana. The sequence continues at coordinate 11,031,900 of OY977941.1, read as the reverse complement.
GGTTGGAAAAACGTTCGCGAGAAAAGTAAAATTTTAATCGGTCACACGCACAATTATATGTGAAGAATATTATAATGGTATTGAAGAAAGGAGTTTAGTCGCTCTAGCAATGATTCCGACATGCGACAACCCTACCCTGAAATTTTAAAAATGAATATCTCCGTGTTCCTGTGTTAGTTGCGTTTGATTTTTTTTTGTGGTAATAGTTATTATGTTACTTAACAGTTGAGCACATAAAAATAACGCGACCGTGTAGAGAATTGCCGAAGAAATATATATTTGCATATCAGGGAAATTAATAAATTGACGCCTTCAGAATAGTATTTTTTTATATTTAAATGGATATATTGGTGCTATTAAATAATATCTAGCATACATGGAGCATTCATTGATGAATCTGCTTCAACAGAGCAAAAAATGCGATTCTATGGTTTCTCAGGACTTTTCTCGATTGTTTGAATATCTCAAAACCTATGATACTTAAAGCCACGGGAATTTTATACTTATCTTTTGTTGGTTATCTTGTATCCAAAAACCGCAAATAGTGGGGATGGCCGCAACTAAGGCAAAATTTCACACTGTGCGAAAGTCAAAAACTCAGGATTCGAATAGCTGATTTCCCTCGAGAAAGGCCTCAAGATTGCTAATTAAATTTAGGGCAGCCGTATTATAATCCAAACAAGAGCTACGATTTTTTAAAAATCAGGTTTTGGAGCTCACATCGCCTTAATGAAGCATTGAAGAAACTAAGTCTACTAAAGGGTGGGTTGCACTAAACCGTCTAATTGTAAGCAGTGTCCGTTAAAATCTGAAAGTATGGAAAGTTTGACAAGTTTCTATGGGATTGGGATGACAGCTGCCGGCGCTATATTTAATGTTGATTAGTCTGAAATCGTAAGTTGATGCAACTCACCTTAAGGCAAGGTACTACAAATAAAATTATTGTGTATTCAAAATCTTATATCTTAATATTTACCCTGTATGTGAGCTTCAGCTGTGATGAGCTGAAGTACCTGGGTGGCTGGAAGACCAAGTACTCCCCAGAGCAGCCTACTAGTCCAGCATAGGTTTTCTCTCGGCAAAGACCAACTACCTCCTGACAATGGTCATCGGAGGATACCATCTGTAAACCAAACACAATTTAGACACAGCCAATACAAACAAAATAAGTTAAAACAAGTATAAAGGCGACCCTCGCGCAAGTATCTTTTCGCACAAAGACTTGCAATCGCAATTCAACGCGGGAATGCTGCCTGCGTGATGGGTACCCTACCAAAGGGTCCAAATTTAGAAAGTAATTTTTAGTTTTTGATATGTTATTTTAAGTTATTTTTAATTTTGAATATAGTTTTAACTGTATATTCTATTGTGTTTTCAATGTACTTGATGTGTTTTAACATAAATATTCATAGTAACAAGTGAAATCAAAAGTTTTTCGAAAAACCCAACTGCTTTTTTGCTAATATAATATGCCTATGTCACTCCCACGACTGCAGGGCGTGTCAAAGAATAAGACATACACACATACATACTTACGATCGAAAAACATAACCCTCCTCTTCTTCGGCAGTTGGGTAAAAAGGCGGTATTTTTGAAAATATGGTGCAGGCTCTTTTTTATTCTGTATGAAAGGGATGCAGCACAAATATTTGGGCAACCACGTGAGTTATTGATGGACATAGAGAAATACTTACAATAGGTATATTCAGGTATCTTAGGGCCGTCCGAAGGCAGGAATGTAGACCCATTGGTGGCACCCACCACACTTTGGGTGGGGGCGTGCCTTTTGTGACAATATGACGCAATACCTGAAAACATGCAAAATGTTCATGAATCCGAACAAAAAATATACCTAGTCAAAATTCTAATTTTTATTTGCCAATTATGAAAATTATTAGATGGCATCGGTAGATGGAATCTTAATGAGTCTGATTTTAATATCTTCAAATTATTAGGTTAGTTTCCAGTAGGCTAGTCGATTTTCAGGACAATTTAAATGAACTTTATATCAGGGATCGGAAACCGGTATTGTTTGTATGGGAACGAAAACGTTATTTTTTCGTTCTTTTGTTAATAATTTCATTTCTAATTGGGCAATCTAATAATACGCACTCGTTACCTCAAAACACAACTGAGTTCTACATATGAAGTATAAAATAGTTCGAGATTTGTGGTAAACCGAGGTTTTTGCAATTAACCGGTTCCGATCCCTGCTTTATACTCAGAACAAACAGGGTTAAACATTAATATTACCAGAAAATCAATAATTGTTTAACTGATTACTGATAGCTGTTTTGTTTGATTGCCTATGGCATAGGCCTCCCCCTGAGTCCTCCATCCAACTCTGTCCAGAGCTCCTTTTCTCCACATTGTTTAACTAGCCAAAGCTAATGTCATAACTAGGCGTCAGAGTTTTTGTCGCAAGGTAAGACTATAGCAAGCTATGGAGTCAACATTTGCCATAAATGTACTCTTGTTCGTACTCTTGAAAATCTTAAAATGCTTTTAGAGCGGTCGGTAGTGTATAATTATCATAGTCGAATTATATAAAAAATATTTATCTATTAGATTATTAGTTCATAATTTTAACAATTTTTATATACATATTTTTTACGTGTTTTAATGTATTTTATGTTTGTTTATGAATTTCCGTAATTAAATCAGTATCAAAACAAAATGGTAATATTTTTTTATTATAATATTTATTTTCCAAAGATAACATTAAATAATCGTTTTTAAACTCGTTTCGCAAATGTCGACTCCATAGCTAGACCAATGGACGAAGTCTCATAGCTCACAAGTGAACTATGAGAAATAACAGACCTAAGTAAAAATTGTTACTAACATATATGGATGTACCCTTTTACTCCGAAATAAACATATATTCATTTATTCATAGCTTGCTAAAGTCGAGTGAATGCAGTAGAAATGAGAGCATTGTGTAGGTGTGGAGTGAAATTGAGTGATAGAGTCAGAAACAGTGTGATAAGAGATAAGTGTGGAATGGATGGATATAGTTACGAAAATTGAGAAGGGTATGTTAAGGTGGTTTGTGCATGTAGAGGATGGATGAAAGAACATTAACGAAGAGAGTGTATATAAAAAGAGTGGAAGGGCAAGTTGGAAGGGTAAGACCTAGGCAAACTTTCTCCGGTCAAATTGGAGAAATCTTACAAAAAGGTCAGGTCAAAAGTACCCTAAACCGACGAGCATGTATGAGAAATGTTATGAAAGTGAGTGAAGCGAAAGTTGTTTGTCAGCAGGGACTGCATAACCGAAAAATACCGGTATTCTATTTTAACGGTATGACGTCATATCGGTTGTCAAATAGCGGTTTCGGTAGCGGAACCTTTATATTTCGCTACCGAAATATAAAGGTACCTTTATTTTTTCCGGTACCGTAACCGCTATTTAAAGGTACCGATATATCGACTTTGGCCTGGAGTTGTTGCCAAACCGCCGGCAAAGGCTCTGCTGCTTTGTCTTTTAGTCTTTAAATGTTTAGTAGCCAATGCTTTCTCTGTAGAGTGCCAGCTCGCTTACTTTTCTCGATAATCTTTATAATACCGGTATTATAAAGGTTACGGTATCGTTTTAAACTGGTACCGCTAACCATTATTTCAAAACTTAACTTAATTTATTGTAACTAACACATTATGGGTCCAGTAACCTGAAATAAATATATATTGAATTGAATTGAAAACGGTTACGGTACCGTTATGTTCGCGCGGCGCGCATAACCTTTACGACATAACGGTACCGTAATGGAATACCGGTTTCATACCGGTATAACCGTAACCGAAATCAGTCCCTGTTTGTCAGGATCGTAGCAAATGGAGATCCGTGATCTCTGCCTACCCCTCTGGGAAAGAAGCGTGATTGTATGTATGTATGCTCCTCTCCATTGCTCTCTGACATGTCCGAATTTTTAATTTCACTTAATTGGTGTGAACCCAAGTTTGGCATCCGTAAGGCTTATTAAGATGCATGTCTCCACCACACTAATATTACAAAGAGGTAAAGTTAAGCTAAGCAGCTTGTTGCCGGGGTAATCTCTGGAACTACTTATCCGGTTATTTTATTTAGTATAATATAATGTTCTGTCGGTGTATAAAGAAAAAAGCAAAAAAAAAAAGAAAGAGGCAGGCAGACCAAAAGATGGGATGACGACATCAGGCCTGTTGCTGGTGTCACCTGGAGCAGGGTTGCCAGAGATAGACATGAGTGGAGAAGGCTGGAGGAGGCCTTTGCCGACTGGCAAGCGGACACCCAAAATAAATAAACAAACCATACTAATAACCAAAGAAGAAACTACAACATTTGGATGTCACAATCAAAGGCTATAACATAACATAACAATGTTCTGTCGGAATGAACATAGTCTATAATTTACTCTGCGGCTTGGCTTTCATTCTTTGTATATGCAGGCAGGTAGTTTCTTATAAAGAGCTGATAATTAGACTTTATTATCTTATGACACTAGCCTATTCTAACAAGTATTCAATTGTAATTAGAATGAGAATTTCTTTGGTTAATACAATTATTACTTATGGGTGATTCTATGAGCGTTCCAACCGCCGTCAGTCCGCTGGTCGCATTATTGTCAATGTACCGGCAAACTGGCATGGCATGTTCAGGTATTTTTAACAAGTCCAGGACTACTAAAAAATTACTCGGAAAGGTAATGCAAATCTGCAAGAACTTCGACAATAATGTGACCAGCGGACTGACGGCGGTCGGAACGCTTGTAGAATCACCCTTATTCAATAAAACTCTTTGAATGGACATATAATATTGGAAATGTCAGGCTGAATTTATTAGATTTATAACATATATTATACTATTATGATAATCCATTCAAATTATTTTATTAATAAGAACCATATCAGCATAAATACATACATCATCACAAGCTACAATACACATATTACTAAATTAGATTTTATTGGAACATAGACTAACAGAATTGACTCTCTGCCTGTATGTTGACTGTGTCTGAATCCAGTGCTGCGGAGCCATGGGTGGAGCTGGGTGTGCTCCGTTGAAGCAGACACAGAGGGCCACCTGGTGTTCCGCAAGGGCCTGGGCCAATGTAGTAAGGAATTGGACGCAACGGGCCCATTGTCCACCACACGCCCAATCTATATTCAAATTAAAATAGAATTATTTTTAGAGCTGACAAAATTAAAGTTTTTTTTAATTTGCATCTGCTTTTGTGCTATGGAAAACACTAAAGTACCAAACTCAAAACAAAATGTAACACAAAAGCAGGCTTTGGTTTAAAAAAAACCTTAATTCTGAAGGCCTTACTCAGATACACAAATAATAGTGTGAACCGAAAATTCAATTATGTGAGCTGATAAATATTTATGTATCACATATCTATTGCTAGAAACTATAAGCAATGTAGGTAGGTATCTTGTTTTGGTAGAACAGTTTAGTTTACGTCAAATGCAATACACAACAAATTATGATGATGCTAATGTGTTCCTGTTATCCCTCATGGAGATAGGGCTCGCAGAAGATTAACAATAGAAAATAAGTGAAGTGAAACACTTGCCTGAGAAATATCCTCCATAGAGCCGGTCCAGACAGCCCTCGGCGTCAAGCACTAGTCGGAAGCCGCCGGCATGATTTCGCGCAATCCGGAACAAATCCACACCCACTCCTTCATTCTCTAAGTAAGTCTGTAGATCCTGTATGCCCATGATTCTCGGCAATAACAGAACTACTTAGTAGATATTACACGATCGAATACTAACGCACGGCAAATTGCACCTGGAAAAGATCATCGATTTGACGTGAAAAATAAATGTATATCCGGAAGGGAAAACGAGTCGTCAATGTAATGTCATGTAGTAATGTACGGCGTAGAATAAATAATAAACACAACGCAAGACGAAAAAATTGCCCCGGAGAGCAATATTTTGTTCGTAAACTAAAGCCGGCACAATATCTTCCTAAAATTAGCAAACATGGGTAGTATTTTTCAACTCCTATCGAGTCTATTTAGTATAGTACTCACGTGGCAAGAGAGTTTACAATAATAATACAGTACACTATTATCAATAAAACGAACAATTGCCACAAACCTGGATTAGAAAACCATGCCAGCAGTGAAGGATAACCGCAAGTTAAAAACGGAAGCCATTTGTAATTATCTAAAGTTGAAGTGTTTTAGGAGCTAGCTATATATTGTCAAATCCGTTCTGTGACCAATAAAGAAGTAGCAGACGAGCGAACATGTTCGCTCCGAACCACGACCTCTTGGAGAGGCTCGGGCCATGTTCGATCGTGTGTAAAGTGGTTCATTATTACTCTGGCAACATTGAAGAACTAAAGACGTCATTTCGCGTGAGGATGTATTGTGATGTGATTGTGATTTTGCTGCTGTCTTGTCTGTAGTGTTTGGTGCTGTCTCTATGTATATGTGTGGAAGCCAATTTTGAAGCAAATCTAAATTGGGCGTTGTAGGCTCTAGCTCTTGTGGTATTCGTTCCTATACTCGGTAAAAATACAAAACTTAAAAATGTGTTATTTGGAAATACGTAATTTGCAATTACGCAGTCAGTTGTAGTGTAGGACACTCGAGTTTGCAATATTACAATGATTTAAAGTGTTACTTTTACTTAGCATATAACTTTTTCATTATTCGTTGAATTGATTTTATGCAAGATAGCTGAACGGTGTTTACAATATAATTAAAAGTTATGCCGGAGCAAAGCAATGATTATCGCGTTGTAGTTTTTGGTGCGGGTGGTGTGGGGAAAAGTTCGCTGGTTGTACGTTTTGTAAAAGGAACATTTAGAGAGTCATATATACCTACAATCGAGGACACATATAGACAAGTAAGACAAGTTTTAGTAAAATAGAACATAATTACCTACATAATCAATACATTTTATTCGTATGCTTTGTATTTAGTGACAATTGTGTACTGTAGTTATTGCCAAATTGTATTTCTGTTTTGTTATTGTCGTGTATACATATATTATTATATTATTTTCTCAATCAATGTTAAATTTGGCCAAATTTATGTTTTTGTTAATGATGGAGCTGGGTAGACCAAAGCAGCATTTTTTGTACAGTACTGTAATGTATATAATGATCACAATCATACCTGTGTATTTTAGAACCTCACTTTCACTTGCTGCAACTTTTGAATTTCATGATCAGTACAAAAATAAGCTCACCAAACTGTTTACAAGTAAATGAAGATAAGGCTCACTTAATTTATTTTAGCTTGTTGCCATGGTCATGTCTCTTGGGTCACATATTTGAAATTATTTGTTAACATTTAGGGATGGGGTATAAATTGCCAAACATGTCTGATTTGATAATTATGAAGCTATTTTTATGGAATATTTCCAAAGCTATATAGAGTTGGTGTCCGAATCCTGACTCTGTGTATCATAATTGAATTTTGTATAAATTTAATGTATATTTTGATTGATGTTACATGTAGTTTTTCATTGCAATAAATGTGTTTGTTTATTTTTATCTTATTATTTGCCAATTTACTGTTCTGTAGATCTTCCACTTCATCATATATTCAGGTGAGTTTATATTTTTCATGTTATTTTGTAGATTTGTACCTCATACGGTAGCCTAGTGGTTCAAGCATGCGGCTGTCAAGCTGCGTTCGTGGGTTCGAATCCTGGCTCGTACCGATGAGTTTTTCGGAACGGAATATTTACCGTTAGCTTTTCGGTGAAGGAAAACATTGTGAGGAAACTGGTCTAAACCCAATAAGGTCTAGTTTTCCCTCTGGGTCGGAAGGTCAGATGGCAGTCGCTTTCGTCAAACTAGTGCCAATGCCAAATCTTGGGATTCGGTGTCAAAGCGGACCCCGGGCTCCTTTAGGGGCACAACCGGGAATAACGCTAGGAGGATGATGATTCAACACACTTCACTATTGAACAGGGATTGTAACCCGGTTAATTTTGCCGTAGCGGTTAGAGCCAGATTTTGAGAGCCTAACCCATAATAAAGGTTACGCTCGCAAGAACACCGCTCTCCCCGGAGCGTATGTCGGAGCGCAAACAGGGAACGAAGTATCATTTACCGGTTAGAGAGCGCTCTCTCCGTGTACGGGTGAACGACCGCTCGCTGGCTCGCTAGAGTCGCAAGCTTATACAGGATTAGTTGGCTATATATATAGACGCTTGAGTATTATTACTATTTATTTATACTTTATTGCCCAATATAAAAAAGTAAATGGCGGACTTAATGACATAAGGCATTCTCTACCATTCAACCATTGGGCTAATATAAACATTTGGTGCAGGCATTTAAATTATTATTATTAGTATTAGATTCGATTTTACTAAATAAGTACCCAAATTTACCTAAGTATTTATACTGTTCATATATTGACATTGTACTGTAGTAAGTAATAGTGGCGGAGCGCACGTCCAAGCCGATTCCCACCGGCCTTCCTAAAATTTATTTTTAGGCAAGCCTATAGTTAAAAACTCTTAACTCATTCATAACTTATTTTGTTCCGGGTTGCCCATCGGAAATGTTCACGCGCCGCCACTACACTTACACGGTAGGTAAGGACTTACATAAAACATCAAGTATGATTTGCGAAACATTGTATAAGTACTTAAGCCCCTGCTAGACGGTCGCCAACACGCCACTCCGACCGAGCGACCTTGGTCGGCACCGACCGCTGTAGTATGAAATTTAGCTCCAAACAACTGTCTACACGGTTGGTGCGGAACAAGGTCGCCCGGTCGGAGGGGCGTGTTGGTGACCGTCTATCAGGGGCTTAAGAAATTTAGCTCCAAACAACTGTCTACACGGTCGGTGCGGACCAAGGTCGCCCGGTCGGAGGGGCATGTTGGCGACCATCTATCAGGGGCTTAAGAAATTTAGCTCCAAACAACTGTCTACACGGTCGGTGCGGACCAAGGTCGTCCGGTCGGAGGGGCGTGTTGGCGACCATCTATCAGGGGCTTAAGAAATTTAGCTCCAAACAACTGTCTACACGGTCGGTGCGGACCAAGGTCGCCCGGTCGGAGGGGCATGTTGGCGACCATCTATCAGGGGCTTAAGAAATTTAGCTCCAAACAACTGTCTACACGGTCGGTGCGGACCAAGGTCGCCCGGTTGGAGGGGCATGTTGGCGACCATCTATCAGGGGCTTAAGAAATTTAGCTCCAAACAACTGTCTACACGGTCGGTGCGGACCAAGGTCGCCCGGTCGGAGGGGCGTGTTGGCGACCGTCTATCAGGGGCTTAAGAAATTTAGCTCCAAACAACTGTCTACACGGTCGGTGCGGACCAAGGTCACCCGGTCGGAGGGGCGTGTTGGCGACCGTCTAGCAGGGGCTTTACACCAATTTGTTCGACAAAATGGTAAAATGCCCTATCGCAAACCTAACGTGCATAGGTAGTAGGTAGGTAGGTACTTATCCAAAAAATTAGTGAGCCATTAGCTACCTGTGACGTAAGTAGGGACCAAAAAAATATAATGATTTATAAATATTTTTTCACACCTCTCATTCAGAAAAGTAAGTTTTGGTCCCCGACGAGAGGGAGCAAAATGCTACTTTTCTGTTCAAGCTACTTTTTTAATTTATTCATTGGCTTGTAGCATTTACGCAATGTGCCAATAGAATCTTGATAAAATAATCGATTGTAATGTCATCGTAATCGACAAACGTATATATATATCATCATCATCATATCAGCCGAAAGACGTCCACTGCTGGACATAGGCCTCCCCCAAAGAGTGCCAAAATGAACGGTCCTGCGCCACCCGCATCCAGCGGACTCCCTACCCACGCCGCGCCTTCCGGTACGTGGTCGCCACTCGAGAACCTTTCCGCCCAACGGCCATCGATTCTACGTGCAATGTACGTATATATATATATAAAGGATATTTTTTTTGTTTTGTTCTTTTTTGGTTTTTTTTTTTTGTTTTTTTTTTTCTTGTTTTTGTTTTTATTTGTTTTTTTTGTTTTAGTTTTTGTTGTTTTTTTGTTTTTCTTTTAGTTTTTTTATTTTTTTTTTGGTTTTTTGTTTTTGTTTTTTCTTGTTGCTTGATTTTGTTTAAATTTTTTGCCGTTTTTTTTTGTTGTTTTTTTTTGTATTTTTGTTTTTTTTTTCGTTTTTTGTATTTTAGTTTCGTTTGTTTTTTGTTTCGCTTTTTAGTTTCGTATTTTTTTGTTATTTATTGTTTTTGTTGTTTTTTGTTTTTGTTGTTTTTGTTTTGGTTTTTTTGCTGTTTTTTTTTACTTTTTTGTATTTTTGTTCGTTTTTGTTTTTCTGTTTTTTTTTGTATGCGTTGTATTTTTTCTTTTTTTTTGTATTTTTTTTCTTTTTTTGTTTCGTTTTTTGTTCTTTTTTTGTTCTTTTTTTGTTCTTTTTTTGTTTTTTGTTGTTTTTAATTTTTTTTGTCGTTTTTTTTGTCTTTTTTTTTGTTTTGTTTCTTTTGGTTTGTTTTTTTTAGTTTTTTAGTTTTTGTTATTTTTTCTTTTATTTTGTTCTTTTTTTTGTTTTTTTTTTGTATTTTTTGCAAATGTTTCCTCATAGTCGTTGTGAAAAGTTACGTGTTACTCAGGAGCAAAATTATTTTCGTCTTGGGCGTTAACACTTGAATCCCTCACTACGCTCAGGATTCAATACACCGCCCTCGCCGTAAATATACTATTTAGCTCACTTGTGTACAAATAACTATAATATAGTCACTTACTATTACTAATCAAAATCATATACCTACATAACGCACATTACATGTAGGTAATGTATGGAAAAATATTCAAATATCGAATACCGATGGTTGCGAACAGTCTCAACTAGGTTATACTTAGATACATACATTACATACAACATACAAAAGGGGCATTTCGTTTGTCTTTATCTATAGGCACCTACCTAAACCTTTGAAGTCACTTTGTAAAAAAGTATAAGTTAGTTACCTGCCTACCTTTATTTTGGTTCAACAACCTTCAACTAGGCATTTTGATGTGTGCTAATTTCTATCATAATCATAAAATTGGTAGATGTAGTTCCTTTTTTTCTGCCCATTTTGAGTAGGTGTTTACGCTGTACACTGTACAATAGTTATTTGTGTCACAAGGGAGCGAAATAGTATATTTACTGCGAGGGCGGTGTATTGAATCCTGAGCGTGTTGAGGGATTCAAGTGTTAACACCCAAGACGAAAATAATTTTGCTCCTGAGTGACACATGTAACTTTTCACACCGACTATGAGGAAATACTTTGCAAAAAAAACAAAAACAAAACAAAAACAGCAAAAAAATAACAAACAAAACAAAAACAAAAGAAAAGCAAAACAAAAAAGAACAAAAAAACAACAAACACGAAAAAAATAATGAAACAAGGAACGAAAAAAAACAAAAAAACGAACAACAAAAAAAATTAACCAAAAAAATAGAACAAAAATAAAACAATAAAAACACCAAAAAACAAAAAAAACCAACAGGAAATACAAAAAAAAACTAACAAACTAAACAAAATAACGAACAAAACAAAAAAAACATCAAAAAACAAAAAAAACTAAATAAAACAAAAAGAAAACAAAAACAGAACAAAGCAACAAAAACGAAAAAATACAAAAAAAAAACTAACAAATAATCCAACGAAACAAAAAAACTTAAAATGAACCATAACAAACTAAAAAAACAAAAAAAAACATCCTAAAAAAGCGAACAAAAACAACCAACGAAACAAAAAAAAACAACAAAAATCCAAAAAAAAAACAAAACATACAAAAAAAACGAACAAAAAAACAAACGAAACAAAAAAAACTAAAAATTAACCATAACTAAAAAAAAACAAAAAAAAACCAACAAAAATAAAATAAAACAACAAAAAACACCAAAAAACAAAAAAAACAAAAACCCTAAAAACAGCGAACAAACGAAACAAAAAAAACAACAAAAATACAAAAAATAACAAAAAAACAAGAAAAACGAAACAAAAAAACAAACGAAACAAACAAAACTAAAAAAAAGAACAAAACAAAACAAGAAAAAACATACAAAAAGAACAAAAAAAAACAAACAAAAAATTACTTATTAAGTCGATTATTTTATTAAGAATCTTTTGGCACATCGCGTACGAGTAAATGCTACAAGCCAATGAATAAATTAAAAAAGTAGCTTGAACAGAAAAGTAGCATTTTGCTTCGGGGACCAAAACTTACTTTTCTGAATGAGAGGTGTGAAAATTTCATTTCAATATTTTTATCGTCGAAAGTAGGAGCGGCGAGCAGAAAACTAGGGCGTCAGCATCGGCGGAACACGAACGAATTCATCGAATAAACAGAGTGGGTAGCTACACTGTAGCTAGGTACCTACGCAGCGCCCCGCAACGAAGCGGCGGCGGCGGTCATTGATCCCGTTTCGCAACACGGAGTGAACGGTTAGAGAGCGCTCCGAAATAAGGCTCCCAAATCAAATAGTTCGAACGGAACCTAATCAATTAACCGGTTCTGTAACCGGTAAATTTGTAACCGGTTACAATCCCTGCTATTGAATATAGGTATATGGTATATTAATATATGTAAGGTTCAAATCATGAACATATTATTTTAGGCACACATTCGTTTAGAGCACTTATAAGGTTGTGATAGTGCTAAATGATAATGCCTGGTTTACACTATGCTGAAGTGGGCAGGACGGGCGTAATACCGCATTTTACGCCCGTCCTGCCCACTTTGGCATAGTGTAAACCAGGCATTATATGTATATAGGAAGCTAGAAACGAATTACTTAATTGACCTTGTATCTCTTGAGAGTGTGCCAGGGCCATAACAACTTGGCAAGCGACTCTATTGCCATAATCTACAGCCTCCACATGATTCCATGACCTGTATACTGAACATACAGACTAGAGCCTCATATGGTCACGTCTATAAATATGTAGGTATAAATTTTTTTATCTTATTTCTCAGACTGTTCCTAAATGTAGGTATGCATATTTTTAGACTTGACTGTTCATGGATTCTTTTTCATGACATGGCTCTTAATGGGGAATCAATGAAAATTTTAGAAGTGCCTGATTAATTGTTTGGTGATAGGAATAACCTACCTTGCGTCAATTATTTTTGAAAAATATAAACAGTTTCCTTATTTACATTTTGGGTTTAGGGCAGCGAATGAGACACTTTCCTTAATCCGTCTCATATTACAAAAAATATTTTAAATATTTATTTATTTATTTATTATTATCCACACTTACAACTATTTTTACAGGCATCGAACCTAAGACAACAGTGTAACTATTTTATAATACCTATAACATTTTTTTTTACGTAGTACTCTTATAACATATTACGAGCAATGCTGCCTTTGTGAATTCATCAAAATGAATATTTGACCCTGGCAATGACAAATATCCCAAACTCATCCCAACCCACCCCAAACTCATCCCAACCCAACCAAAATTCATCCTTTTTTTTTTTTTTTTTTTTTTTTTTTTTATTTTTTTTTACTTGGGGAAATGCCTTTACGCATCCCACCTAGCCGAGGAACTAGGATGGGTATGACGGGCTCCCGGGACCCCCCGGACTACCGTCTAAAACCACCAAGGTATGCCCTCTCTGCCGTGTAGTAGGGGCGTCATGGGATCGCGAACATTTCACCACGACGCCCCTCGGCAACAGCCGCAGCTGCCCTCACTACTGAGGCAAAAGCCCCCCCTCCCGTCGTAAGCGTGCAGGGCGACACCACACGCTTCCCGACCCGACCAAAGGACCTCTACGCCGGGAGAGGGTGATAGGCCTCGGATTCACCCTCTCAGGTCCCCTTGTAACTTTTTATAGAGGTTTTCTCCCTCGCAGCCACAACTCGGCCCCGGCCTGACGGTTGCAGCCCCCGCGCCTAACATGAATCCTCTGATAGCAGAGGATTTGTCAGGGTTCCGGGTCCGTTATTTATTATAGAGGCAAACGGCAATGGCCTCTCCCTCAAGCCGCACCTGGGGAATCTTGCGATTCCCTGGGCGGAACCCCCTGACCCCCCCGTGTCGGGTTATTGGTAACACCAGCAAGCGACAACTTAGGGTTCACTAAATTATCACTTGCCGTTGTCTCCAGGGCGCACCGGCCAAGACGCTACCCATTCCTGCGGATCAACCGAATCAAGAGGAATCGGTAGAGTCCAGACACTCGAGGAGGTTACCCGACATAGCGCCCCAACCAAAATTCATCCTACCCCAACCAGCAGCAGCAGCTGCAGCTTTCAATATCATTGCCAGTGTCAGGTTACCACTGATTTTTAAGATATTTGTTTGTATTATGAGACGGATCAAGCAAATTGTCTTATTCGCCGTCCTAAACTCAAAACGTAAGTGAGGAAACTGTTTATATTTTTCAAAAATAGGTAACTGACGCAGCTGAAAAACCTGCAAAGGTTATTCCTATCTCCAAAAAAAGAATCAGGCACTTCTAAAATTTTCATCCATTCCCAATTTTCTGAATCAAACAATAATTTCTGCCAATATAAATGTTATAAGTGAGGGGGGCTTAGGTTCTGCATCCGATTTGAAAGGTATTTAAGGCTAGGCTATTTTATCATGACATGATCAGTTCGAATCGGGCGCGGTGCATCAGCATTCTTAAGGTGGTTCGATTGCCATACAAAACGTTATTTGACATTCGTAGGCTAACGGCGTGATATTTTAAGAAACTTATGTAGTAAACTTTCATCAATTGGTTTCCCATTTGCGCCAAATTCCCCCTTTCCTAGAATAAACTTGTATAAACTAGATTAATTTGAGAAAAAATATAGATTCGACCAGCTTAGAAATAGTGGGTACAATCGTAATTGGCCTATAGTTATTGACGTCACACCTGTCGTCCTTTCCTTTGAAAACAGGACAAACTCTGGTATTTTTTAAGACACCAGGAAATGTGCCCGTTTCAAAAATCAGATTGATGAGAACGACAAGTATGTCGCCAATAACGGGCCATACACTAAGAATAATGTTAAGCGAAATGTCAAAAGCATCGACGGTGCCACGTTTTTTCAACATAGGCCGTAAAGTCTTATTTAGGAGATCGATAGTGACAACTGGTAGGGTAAAAGCAGGAGTAGACTCTGGTGTATCTAAGTGTCTGTGGAGATCTGGAGATACTGTGTGGATTTTTGTTTGTCACCCTGTATTGCGTATTTTGACCCTATTCCTAGAAAGTGAGTGTTAAATTTGCCTGGTAGGTCACAATCCCTTATTTCCAAATTCGTGGTTGGATCTCGAAGGCTGATACGGTGCGATTTCGCTTTAGTTCCCACTTCTTCATTGACAATTCGCCACATTTCCTTAGGTTTGTTACTACTAGAACATAGCCTATTTTCAATGTGTAGTACCTAAGTGGCGATCACAATAGATCAGCGATGGTCGCAGTGATATAAGGGCTTTGACAGCCCGAAAGCCACTACCAGAATAATAATAATAATTAAGTATCCAAAACTTTTCAGGTGATAAGCAGCAATAAGACAATATGCACGCTGCAAATAACGGACACGACGGGCTCGCATCAGTTCCCGGCGATGCAGAGGTTATCTATCAGCAAGGTAAACATTGTTTTAAATGAAACCATTTTTCTAAGCAATTCTCACTGGGCTAAGGTTGTCTAACGTACTGATGTGCCGACGGAAAGTTTCCTATATTGCGAAATGTTTCTGCAATTTAAAATAGGAAATTTTCCCTATTTTTGTGTGGGAATTGAGACTTTCCATTTCCAGCTTGGAAATTTACGTACTGAGAAGCATAAAACTGTAACTTCTATATAGTGTATAAGAGTTACATGTTTATGCTTCTCAGTACGTAAATTTTCTTAATTCCTTGTGAACCTTTCTAGAAATTTCCGAGAACTTTTCCAACTTTTTGGAAACTCCGCAATTTGCACATCACTAGTCAAGCAAAAGTTAATTGACCAGCATAATTCTTGCAGGGCCACGCATTCATATTAGTCTACTCCGTGAGCAGTAGGCAATCCCTCGAGGAGCTGAAGCCAATATGGCAAACGATAAAGGAGATAAAGGGCACAGACTTGCCGAGCATCCCCGTGATGTTGGCGGCCAACAAGTGCGACGAGAGCCCCGACATCAGGGAGGTGTCCGCCAGCGAGGGGCAGACGCAGGCGCAAATGTGGGGCGTGTCCTTCATGGAGACCTCGGCTAAGACTAATCATAATGTCACACAGCTTTTCCAGGTTAGTGCAGTGCGATAACTTCGTAACACTTTCAACTTGGTTGATGCAAACTATTGGCGCTAATAGTCGCTTTTGGTACTGTGAGAAAGAGCCCCTGGAGTTGCAAGCGTCCATAGGGGCTGTCCATATATTACGTCATTTCAAAAAAAGGGGGGGAGGGATGATGATCTGACCATTGGATGCCGGTAGTCAGTAAACTGACCATATATTTATGGACAAGCGCATAGGCATAGTGACGGCTTACCATTTGGTGAGTCGTAAGCTTGTTTGCTACCGACGTGGTATATAAAACGAAGCTCGAGCTCGCGTCGACTATGCGCTTTTGGCGCTCAAAAGGCCAAAATACGAATCACTAAAGTAATTTACAAAAACCTGACTTAATTCGATCGAACTTTACCATGCAGGTGTGTGACCTAGGACATAATTGTCCACTGGGCAACTTGAGTTTTTATGTAATTTTTTTTTTAATCCTTTTATTTCAAATTACAGGAATTACTGAACATGGAAAAAAATAGGAACGTATCCCTTCAACTAGACGGCAAAGGGAAGAAGAAGAAAGACAAAGTAGTGAAAGAGGGCGAAGCGTCCGCAAGCGGGAGGGAAAAGTGTTGCGTGATGTAGACCTGATAACCTATTGGTTCGATATAGGTAGACTAGACCCCATTACCATATACCTAATTATTTATTCAGTCACATTAACTCTAGTCATTTAATTCATTCATATCTCGGATGAGTTCGCACGACCTAGCATAATTATTATAACGCATGAACATAATAAAATTATAAGTACTATTATTATGCCTTTAAAGTAATTATTAATAATAAAATATTGTGATTAAACTCGACAGTCATCACTCAGAAAGCATGTTTTGCTAATAAGCCGTGTCTACCCGGACGCATGCCTCGGCCGAGCGTCCGCGCTCAGTGTAGGCGTGCCTCGGCGAGCCACGCTTCGCCCGAGGCCTGCGGTCGAGCACGCCTCGCCCGAGCGTGCGCGCTCAGTGTCGACGTGCCTCGGTGAGCCACGCTTCGCCCGAGGCCTACGGTCGAGCACGCCTCGCCCTAGCGTGCGCGCTCAGTGTCGACGTGCCTCGGTGAGCCACGCTTCGCCCGAGGCCTGCGGTCGAGCACGCCTCGCCCTAGCGTGCGCGCTCAGTGTCGACGTGCCTCGGTGAGCCACGCTTCGCCCGAGGCCTGCGGTCGAGCACGCCTCGCCCTAGCGTGCGCGCTCAGTGTAAACGTGCCTCGGCGAGCCACGCTTCGCCCGAGGCCTGCGGTCGAGCACGCCTCGCCCGAGCGTCCGCGCTCAGTGTAGACGTGCCTCGGCGAGCCACGCTTCGCCCGAGGCCTGCGGTCGAGCACGCCTCGCCCGAGCGTGCGCGCTCAGTGTCGACGTGCCTCGGCGAGCCACGCTTCGCCCGAGGCATGCGGTCGAGCACGCCTCGCCCTAGCGTGCGCGCTCAGTGTCGACGTGCCTCGGCGAGCCACGCTTCGCCCGAGGCATGCGGTCGAGCACGCCTCGCCCGAGCGTGCGCGCTCAGTGTAGACGTGCCTCGGCGAGCCACGCTTCGCCCGAGGCATGCGATCGAGCACGCCACGCCCTAGCGTGCGCGCTCAGTGTCGACGTGCCTCGGCGAGCCACGCTTCGCCCGAGGCCTGCGGTCGAGCACGCCTCGCCCGAGCGTGCGCGCTCAGTGTAAACGTGCCTCGGCGAGCCACGCTTCGCCCGAGGCCTGCGGTCGAGCACGCCTCGCCCTAGCGTGCGCGCTCAGTGTAAACGTGCCTCGGCGAGCCACGCTTCGCCCGAGGCATGCGGTCGAGCACGCCACGCCCTAGCGTGCGCGCTCAGTGTCGACGTGCCTCGGCGAGCCACGCTTCGCCCGAGGCCTGCGGTCGAGCACGCCTCGCCCTAGCGTGCGCGCTCAGTGTAAACGTGCCTCGGCGAGCCACGCTTCGCCCGAGGCATGCGGTTGAGCACGCCTCGCCCTAGCGTGCGCGCTCAGTGTCGACGTGCCTCGGCGAGCCACGCTTCGCCCGAGGCATGCGGTCGAGCACGCCTCGCCCGAGCGTGCGCGCTCAGTGTAGACGTGCCTCGGCGAGCCACGCTTCGCCCGAGGCATGCGATCGAGCACGCCACGCCCTAGCGTGCGCGCTCAGTGTCGACGTGCCTCGGCGAGCCACGCTTCGCCCGAGGCCTGCGGTCGAGCACGCCTCGCCCTAGCGTGCGCGCTCAGTGTCGACGTGCCTCGGCGAGCCACGCTTCGCCCGAGGCCTGCGGTCGAGCACGCCTCGCCCGAGCGTGCGCGCTCAGTGTAAACGTGCCTCGGCGAGCCACGCTTCGCCCGAGGCCTGCGGTCGAGCACGCCTCGCCCTAGCGTGCGCGCTCAGTGTAAACGTGCCTCGGCGAGCCACGCTTCGCCCGAGGCATGCGGTCGAGCACGCCACGCCCTAGCGTGCGCGCTCAGTGTCGACGTGCCTCGGCGAGCCACGCTTCGCCCGAGGCCTGCGGTCGAGCACGCCTCGCCCTAGCGTGCGCGCTCAGTGTAAACGTGCCTCGGCGAGCCACGCTTCGTCCGAGGCATGCGGTCGAGCACGCCACGCCCTAGCGTGCTCGCTCAGTGTCGACGTGCCTCGGCGAGCCTCGCTTCGCCCGAGGCTTGCGGTCGAGCACGCCTCGCCCTAGCGTGCGCGCTCAGTGTCGACGTGCCTCGGCGAGCCACGCTTCGCCCGAGGCTTGCGGTCGAGCACGCCTCGCCCTAGCGTGCGCGCTCAGTGTCGACGTGCCTCGGCGAGCCACGCTTCGCCCGAGGCTTGCGGTCGAGCACGCCTCGCCCTAGCGTGCGCGCTCAGTGTCGACGTGCCTCGGCGAGCCACGCTTCGCCCGAGGCTTGCGGTCGAGCACGCCTCGCCCTAGCGTGCGCGCTCAGTGTCGACGTGCCTCGGCGAGCCACGCTTCGCCCGAGGCTTGCGGTCGAGCACGCCTCGCCCTAGCGTGCGCGCTCAGTGTCGACGTGCCTCGGGCGAGGCGTGCGGCCGAGCATGCGTCCGGTGTAGACACGGCTATTGTTGAAAGAATATTTACACTAGTTGACTTGTTCGATAATGACTGACGTGAATCATCAAAGAGATGAGTGAATATCCCGTATTGATAGTGTGAAAATACAACGAAATGAAGTCTCTAGGATACGCTGTTAAACGATTTGTATTCTGATTAAACTTTTATGAATCCGATAATGTATATTTGCATTGCAATACATTCATCGATGTTGATATATGATATATTAATGTGCAGGGATACGACTATGTGTGGTTGAGATTATTTTATGTAGCCGACTTTTAATAAAACTGTAATCATTCTACCTAGGACAGTAGAGTTGCTTTTGAATGGACTACTTTGATGGAATTCGACCAACTGAAATAATCTCAAGTATGATTGGTTTCTGTATTTATACTAACTACCTACTTTTGTACGCTACTTTCGCGTGTTTTCTGAAACTAGCTAACTTTTCAAAAAAGCTATGGCGTTCTTTTCGCTACTACCTATATTTTTAGTCCACCATTTAAGCACGTGTTTAGTATATCGATCGCTAGAGGACAATTTATTAAATACGTGATACACGCCACCATCTGCATCATGCGCTAGAACCTGTCACCTTGAACGGTTTGATTACGATCATATTTACATTTGTATTAGACCAAAAAGGCAGTAGTTCCTAATGAAGTAGAAAATTCATATTGGAATACTTCCTGTGCCAAATTTTAGCCCTGTCATAGAAGAAATTAGCATTTGTACTCTGGATAAATTTAGAAATAGGTGCAATTACGTAATAATTCAATAAATATGTAGTTCTGTTTTAAAAGATTATGGCAGGCCAATTTTTGACAAATTTGAATATACGAACCAACCGAAATGGAAAAAGGTATTGATTACACCATCATGCAAGAGTGTGAGCTGAAAATATTTGATCGACTCCTGTATATTTATAATTAATTACTACGCTGGTATTTAAGTCACTTCAAAGTACCTTCTATACCTTCTTGTCACTACCGTACCATGTCTGTACTTCAAGTTTTTATACATAGTGTAAGGGATCTATAATGAGGTATAATATTTAAGTAGCCTTTACCTTGAAGTGTAGCCGTCGCTAGTTTGTAATGCACCTTATTTAGAACCACAAAGACATATCCAATCCAATTTTTAAAATATTTTCTACTTATTAGGTACACCATTGTAAGACCTGTGTATATATTATATTAAATTTAATGTATGTGGAGTGGCTGGGAAAATAAATAATATTCGAAATAGACCTTAGTAACAAAGCCTTTGCACGTATTTGTGCCCGAATCTTCAACGAATTGTATGTATCTTATATTTTTATGCTATATTGTGTTCATTGCATGGTATAAGTAACTAGTACCAGTAGACTGGAACAAAGTACACATTGACTGTACTCAGGCCATGATTAGGTACCTATATAATTAATATCGGATATGAAGTTATATATGAAAATTAGAAAAAAGGCTGTTGGGGTGTTTTGGATTGGGTACAGTCAACCAATTTGATTCCTAGGTCATCATAGAACCTTGCCGTTGTAAATGCAATGTCAATACGGGTTACTAGGATTATTGCGTCGCTATGTAGCTGTTAAAATGACAGGGTTCTACGGTGGCGTAGGAATCAAATTGGTTGACTGTACATTTTAACCTAGGGCTCAACCACTAGTAATACATGCGGAAAGCGGATGTCCTTTATAATAGTAAGTTATTAGGTGCGTCCACACCAAACGCACGCTCACCCGAGCGCGGCTCGACCTAGCGTGCGCGCTAAGTGTGGACGGCGATCGGCGCGCCTGAGCCGCTCGCCCTCGCGTCCGCACGCTCGGGCGAGCGGCTCACCCGAGCCGAGCCGGTGTGGACGGTTGTTTTGTGTGGCCGCACGCTCACCCGAGCGTTGTCGGCTTTTTGGGCGAATCAACGGGGCCGCGGCGCCATGCTACTGGCAATGTACTTATTTATTTATTTATCGTTTTCAAATGAATAACGTGAAAATTATTTTCGCGGTATGCGTCCACACTGAACGCACGCTCACCCGAGCCGCTCGGGTGAGCGTGCGTTTGGTGTGGACGCACCTATTGTGAAACGGAATTCCTATCCATTTATTTTGACATGGAGCACAGATAATAGACTTTTAATTTATTGTCATTGTATGGCATAACAATATATATATTATATACCTATTATCGATTAAGATTTGGATTTGGATTTTTGTGGCATTGATGTACGACCCTTTAATAGCGATTGTGAAAATTGTTATTTGAGTCAATATTTTTTTTAGTTGCCATGATTACGTCTCCTCGGTCACATTTTGTGGGGTGTCGAACATTAGTCCTTAATTTGACCACTAAGAAAAATTCCCAGTTGCCTCCTCGCTTACAGAACAGAATAACAACAAGAAAACCGGCCTAGTGCGAGTCGGACTCGCGCACGAAGGGTTCCGTACCATTATCTATAAAACCGGCAAAAAAAACACGTTTGTTGTATGGGAGCCCCCTTAAATATTTATTTTATTCTGTTTTTTAGTATTTGTTGTTATAGCGGCAACAGAAATACATCATCTGTGAAAATTTCCACTGTCTAACTATCACGGTTATCAGATTCATGACACACGGACAGACAGACGGACAGCGGAGTCTTAGTAATAGTGTCCCGTACGTAACCCGTTTTACTCTTTGAGTACGGAACCCTAAAAAAGTGGATCGACCCCAGTACTTCATTCATTATACAGTATGTAACAAAAATTGAGTGTGAACCGATCAAGGCCATGTTCGGTAGCGTATTGCGATTCCAAAAAAATGCAATTGTTTTTTTTTTTAATTTTTGTTTTGTTTAAGTACATTGAAGTTTTTGTCGCCAAATTTCTAATAAGGGACAGCGTTAATGTTAAATGTGTTAATACCAGAATTGATTACGTTATGTGTGTTTATGCACACTATTTGTACACTAATCACTTCTTTTATGCACGACATAATTAAATATAACAAGTTGCATTAATAATAAAAGTTGTTAAATGCTGGATTGTTATATTCGGACCAAAGTTGTTTGATGTTAAATTGATGTAAGTTAAAAATAATTGATTTCATTTGTTGTCTAAACATTTGTTAAGATGTATTAATTAGTATTTATTGTATACACTGTCTCTGTCTCTTTCTTACTGTAACTATACTCGCTTTTGCAAATTTCATATGAACATTTCTAATTATGCAATTTTTCTATGAATTATCTTGCCAATAGGTAGGTGGTATTCAAAAATAATGTCTTTTAGTACAGTAGAGTCATCAAAACGTATAAAATGTGCTTACTATTTCCTTACCTTCCAGTTTCTGTAAAAAAAATAAGTTTTGTTACAAAAAAACAGTAGTAAGCTCATTCTTTTTAGAAATGAATTAAATACTCTCCGAGTGGTTCCACAGTGACGCAGTTTAGATTTTTTGTGCATTAAAATAATTCACTAATAACAATAGCAAATTCTGGTACTTCAGCGCTCATATTAAACTCGTAATTCTTCTCTCCATAGATAAGGCACTTCTACTACAAATGCTACTAGATGCTCCTTTTCTCTCAAATGGTGCAGACTTAATATTGAATGGCAATAATATTATAGTAGTTGCTAAGGGATTTCATGTAAGTAGGAAACCCGAATGAAGGCGTATGTACTGATCTCTCGCAAAGCTTAAGTAGTATCTGACAAAAATTATGCTGTTCATTGAATTTCCATCTCTTTATAACATTTTAAGAGCCAATGTCTTAAACGTAACTACATATCCGAATAAAATTATATTTTTTTAGATATCCTATTTCAGAACGCTCGAAGATTTTAAATTACATAGGTACAGTCGCCATCACATACATAGGTACACTATAGGTGTTCAAAAATATCGGCACATGCACCCTAATGCCTTGAAAATAGAGGTGTGTTCCGATGTTTGTGAGCTGCTTGTTTGCTCCGATGTATGTGATGGCGACTGTACCTATATTCAAGGAAGTAATGTAACGTAACTGAAGTCGTACCATAAGAGTATATCTAGTCCATACGCTCTAGCTGTAGTATAGATGTAGAAATCGCCTCATTACATTATCTACGAACAAGCTTGGCTAGGAATAAGAGTGTTGCGACAATTGGGCTTTACACAGTGCGGAGCAGAGTGATCTGATTGTACGTACATACATATATATACATACTTATATTGTTTTGTTAAAATGTTATATTTATTGTGGGGTTGCGAATGTTTGTTGACCAAACCGATGTAGATTGTAAGTAACATAGTTGGGACAAAAACTTGCTTTACTTCCCTCGTACAGTCAGCATCAGATAGTTAGTAGCAGCCAAGGTAGCCAAATATATCGCAACACGTCTTTATTACTATAGGAGTAAGGATGTGTTACGATATATTTGGCTACCTTGGCTGCTACTAACTATCTGATGCTGGCTGTACGAATGAATCTTTACTTTTCTTAATGATGCTTGAAATATTAACAATTCCGATTCTTATATTTTTAAGTCAATCTTGTGACACTTCTCACTAAGGCATACAGAAAATAAAACTGAAATTCTATAACTGTTTGTTATTTTATTTTTTACCACGAGCGAAACTTGTCTAACGTCAAGACATTACAATGGTAGTGGTAGGTATTCCTAGTCACTTTTCAGATTGCAGTTGGGCAATAAAAAAATGAATGAGAATGAGAAAACGTTTATTACTTACCTATTAGGGTTTACATTCTTTAGTTCCCGCAGGATTGTGTCAGCTAACTTATGTCTAAAAGATCTGTGTAAGCTGTAGGTGTTATAAAAAAAATAGGTGTACCAAGTTGTTGACTAGGATATTTATTAAAATATAAAAAAGTTACAAAAACCAGTTGGTAAAACCTCATAAAAAAAAAGATTTTACAATAGTACATTATGATACAAGTGAGGTATGTTGATCATTACATCAGAGGCGGAATTGTCACGCGAACCGCAGGTGAGCGTGATAATAGAGCCGAGGATGTAATTATCAACGCTCACGCGTGTCATACGACGTTTTTCAACACATTTGCTAGGAAAAAATCCTTTTCATAAAATGAACATGTTACCCTAAGTTGTTTCCTTTAGTTATTGATGACAACAGATTTTTACTCACATACTTATTTGTACATCTCCAAGAATGTACAGCGTGGCGTCAATTCTATTTATCACTTTTCTATTCACTACGAGTCAACATTATTTATTAACAATAACCAAACACGCATCATCAATGTTTAATAAAATATTTGTGAAATTACCTATATAGGCGCGCAACTATTTTTTTTCGTGAAGTTCGCGCAGTGCGCCCGCAGCGAGGCTTAGATGAAATCTCTAAACAGCCAATACAAAATAAAATACATATTTTCTTATTCAATATAAATGTATGTAAAATGTTATCAAAAGTAAATAGTTTTACTAAACGAAACGTTTCTATATCATATCCAACAAGAAATAATCAATTAATCCACAAGAAGGATTTAATTTGTTTAGTCGAGTAAGAATCCATTTGCTGAGAATTAAAAACAAACCTGTATAACCCGGTCAATTTAAGAATGCGCCGAGTCCATACAATACACCTTGCTGCAAGGTGCCAACGTGTCTTAAGTACTTAATCGGGATATAAACATAACTACACGAGTGTCGTAATGTTATTAAACACGCGTGTTTAATACCCAGGATTATGAGCCCAAAAGCGGCACAATAAGAGGCACGTTACGAGCAAATGTGTTGAAATAGTACATTACTTACCTAGGGCGGTTAAACAAAGAATGTCTCAGATCGCAGGTATTTGACGCCCGAGCCGAAGGCAAGGGCGATAAATATGCGCTCTGAGGCTTTCTTTATTACCGCCCGTGGTGAGTACACCATTTTACGTCTCTATCTGGCCAGGAAGTGGGGTTTTCCGCACGCATAGCGTGCGGTAATTCCTACTTTATGGCCAGGTATGACGTAAATTATAAATAAGTATAAACTAGTGTAGGCTGACGATGATGACCATCGCAATCTTTAAACAAAATTTACATAATTCATTGATCACACTTGTGTTTTACCACTGACTTATTTTACAGACGTCGCACGTCGCATGTACCCCAATTCGTATAGCGCAAAATACACATGCAAGAATTTGCGTGCAAGTTTAATTACATTGCGGTTTACCGAGGATACGGAGTTCAATTAATCTATCAAACCCCGCGATGTAGTTAAACTTGCATGTGTAAATTTCACTTAAGTAATAAGCGAAGTTTCAACTTATTGTAACAACGAAAAAAAAAACGACTCCTTTTTTTCGGTTCTGATATAAGTGGGCATTTTTTATTTTTCTTGTACCTTGATGTTTTTGGCGTGTCCAGTGCCTTTGACACCCTACAAATACAAGACACGTTGAACAATTGTACTTGTAGCGATTTTAAAACGTCAATAATGAATCTAAATCGTATAAAAACCTACCTATCATTTAGCATTAAATTTACCACATTTTCTTGGTTTTTCTGGCTGCCGACCCTCGATTTTTGCCTGTCCACCTGCGGAAAGCCAACTTCAAGTAGGGGAAATACGTACAAAATGACACAGGCGGGTTATTTTGAATTTAGCGGACTTTAACGCGAAACTGACAGTGACACCACGTGGCCAGAACGACCTTGTATAATCTGTCAAGTTTTGAAGGCAACCATTTTATTCGGCTCGGTGTGTGTCATGGCCGACGACAGGTATTCACACGTTACGAGTTTTTTTCATACCGAGAAAGATTTTGTTCAAATGGTAAGTTTTTTGCAATTTTATCAATTTATATAGCATTTGTGTCATTCCTTAAACATTTATCTACGTGTTTAATGACTTATTTTTAGAAGAAGAGGCCGTGTTATATTTATTTTCAAATTTTACTTTTTTAAAACCATCTAAGCTACGGACAAAACGACATACATATATAACGGACAAAATGACATAGGTAAATTGCTTCTGACATTCATTTTGATCATTCATCGGACAAAATGACATAGGTATGTCATTTTGTCCATAGCTTTTGACATTTTGGTTGCGGCGCGTACAATGTTTGCATTGGGCTCACGCTTTTTGCGCAGATGTTTCAAGAAGAACTAAGCGTTTCATTAGCGAACTATGGACATGTCCACATTCAGTTGCGATGATTTTGTGGGAACGAGGTGTTTTTATTACCAAATTAGGTGTTTATTTTCATATAGCATCACAAACCGTTACGTAACATCAACTAATACGTAAAATTAAAAAAAAAACTGTCAGTAGTGGCTAGAAATCGCGCTTGAACGGTGCGTCAAGTGGTGGACCCAAAAACTAGTGTCCTGGTTCCGTTACGAGATTACGAAGGTTCCTTTAATTTTTCTGCTAATGCGACTCAATTATCTTAATCTGTCATTATCATTAACCATTTTCAGTAAAATATTGTTAAAAACAGTATATTAAACACGTGTTTTAATCTGCGAAGTATTCGTTCCGTTACGTCCATTCCGTTACTATTTGTATGGTAAAGTAGCCCTCTTAAGTAATGGAATGACGCCTATTCAAATAAAATGGTACACTTTGAAAAAAAAATGCCCAAGTACACACAAAACAGTTGGATTTGACCACAAATATTTGTACTTAGGTATTATGCGCACAAACTGGGACAAATGGGAGATTAGCAGTGCTCGCAGACTGGGAACTAAAGATGGAAAGAAACAACACGTTCAAGAGCTCATCGGTGTGTCAGATCGAATAGCGGTTCGTAACATCAATATACCAGGATACCGAAAATTATGGTCAATTATCCAAATATATGCACCAACGGAACAAGCGACAAGAAGCGATACAAAACTATTCTACGAAAAACTGACAAAAACGGTGCGAAAATATTTAAACAACCATATCATATTAATGGGCGACTTCAACGCCCAAGTCGGAGAAAGACAAAGCAAAAATGAGTACGTCCTGGGGAGTTTTGGCCAAGGAAAAAGAAGCCCAAATGGAGAATTGTTAGTCGAATTCCTATTAGAACACAACTTGACACTTCTCAACAGTTGTTATAAGAAGAACAAGAAAAATAAGTGGACCTGGCTGTCACCTGATGGCAACACCAAAAACGAGATCGACTATATAACATCAAATTATCCGAAGGCCTTCACGGACATGTCAGTACTAACCAGGTTTAACTTTAATACGAACCATCGCATGCTAAGAAGCTCCTTGAAAATAGAACCACCAAGGAAATCTAGAGAACATAATAGCTCCACACAAATTAGTACACTACAGCAACGAAACCTTAAAAGAAATCAATGGGCGCCTGAGGAAAACAGCCGACGAAATAACAATGAACAACAGTTGTATAGACATCCTTACAAACTATGCAAAGCTAGAAAAACAACTAACATATGTTAAAACAGGGAAAACTAGAGAAAGTAAATATAGACTAAGCGAAGCAACGTCACGACTTGTAGAACAAAGAAAAGAGCTGTTTTCAAAACACCTTAAAAAAGACAATATCAATCTCATAACTGATTTAAGTAAGAAAATCAGAGAAAAACAGGAAAGACAGGAAGACTAAGAGGTTGCAAAAACTTGAATGGCATATAAAGAGAACTGGAGGCGTTAAAAAAGCGCTAAAAGAGCTGAAAGAAACAAACAGCGAGTGGATACCAAAGCTGAGAAAAAAGGGAATCACCTCTACAAATAGGAACAATATAAAGGAAATAGCCACTAATTTCTATCAGAATCTCTACTCAAACCCTATAAGCCAAGAAGAACAGAACCCATACTCCAGTGAAAGACAGTATATGGTGGAAAACGAACCTGAAATAATCCCTAGCGAAGTAGAAAAAGCCATATGTAGCCAGAAGAGTGATAAGGCCCCAGGTCCAGACAAAATTAAGAATGAGCTTCTCAAAGGCACTCTCCAAGAAATACTACCTATACTTACAACAATATTCAACGAAATACTGAAGACTAGAATAATACCTACACAGTGGAAAACATCGCACATCATCCTTATATTCAAAAAAGGACAAAAAGAAGAAATAGGAAACTACAGGCCGATAAGTTTGATGTCAAACGTGAACAAGGTATTTTCAAAACTGATCTTGGAAAGAATAACCAAAAAGCTTGATGAAAACCAACCACGGGAGTAAGCAGGCTTCAGACAAAAGTTCTCCACCCTGGACCACATCCACACCGTAAAACAAATAGTGAAAAAATATATGGAGTATAACAAGAAACTGTACATGGCATTCATTGATTACTCGAAAGCCTTTGACAGCATAAGTCACAAAGCCATATGGGAGAGCCTGGAAGAGCAAGGAGTACCATCAATCTACATCAACATTATTAAGGGAATCTATTCAAATAGTGAAGCAAGAATCCAACTGGAAACCCTGGGAAAAAAAATCAAGATTGAACGAGGTGTAAGGCAAGGGGACCCTCTGTCGCCAAAATTATACTCAGCCGTACTGGAAAGTATCTTCCGCAAACTAGACTAGGAAAAGTTCGGTCTCAATGTGCATGGTGTAAAACTGAACCATCTTAGATTTGCGGACGATATAGTCCTCCTGGAAGAAAATCCCACTCACCTTAAGGAAATGATACAATCATTGAAAGATGAAAGTATGAAAGTAGGGCTGTCCATGAACAGAGAAAAAACAAAACTGCTCACTAACTCCAAAGAAATTGCTATAACAATAGACAATCACCCACTGGATTATGTACCAGAATACCTAGGTCAAACAATTTCCCACAAAGATCAAACTACAAAGGAAATTAACAGAAGAATAGCGAATGGATGGAAAAAGTACTGGTCATTGAAGGAAGTTTTTAAATCCAGAGAGCTACCCATGCAAATAAAGAGGAAAACCTTCGACACATGTGTACTTCCAGTCAAAAGTTGTGAAACCTGGGCCCTCACCAAACAACACAGAGAAAAATTGGAACGCTGTCAAAGAGCCATAGAGAGAAGCATTACAGGAATAAGGAAACAAGAAAAAGTGAGAAGTAGCAAAATAAGAGAAATAACCAAAGTTGCGGATATAACTACTAGAATAGAACAACAAAAGTGGAGATGGACAGGCCACATGATCAGAGACCCTCGTGATAAATGGAGCAAAATAGTCTCTGATTGGTACCCCAGAGATGGAAAGCGAAGCAGAGGACGCCAGCGAATAAGATGGGAAGACGACCTTAAACTCACAGCTGGTAACCTCTGGAGAAGAGTAGCACAAGACAGAACTCAGTGGAAGATGTTGGAGGCCTATGCCAAGAGGCACACTGAACTACGGGACATTATATAACTACACAGAATCAAACGTCTAGACATACCTTAGTAGTTCAGGACAAGAGGGCTTATTATTATTATTATGCGCACGTAGAACCGATGGCCGTTGGGGCGGAAAGGTTCTCGAGTGGCGACCACGTACCGGAAGGCGAGGCATGGAGAGCCCCCCACAAGGTGGACTGATGACCTGGAAGGTCGCGGGAGTCCGCTGGATGCGGGTGGCGCAGGACCGGTCATTTTGGCACTCTTTGGGGAGGCCTATGTCCAGCAGGCCTATGTTATCTACCTAGCAGTGGCGGCGCGTGAGAATTGTCACTGGACAACCCGGAGCATAAAAAAGGGCTGTTTTGTGATGATTTACAAGTTTGTTAATATACAACGTGTTCATGACAATTTCCGTTAAATGCAAGGGGGCATAGTTTAGATCAAATAAAGTTAATTTCTCCAAGAAAGTAGTATCTTAACTCTAACTGTTATCAAGATATTCAATGTTTAATTTTATCAGTTTTGCAGATTTAACCAGTGTAAATGGCTCTTAACGTAACTGTGACATCATAACAGCTTTTGACATTTTTTAAGGTTCCTATACACTACAAGAAGGTTTACAAAGTGAGTTCGTTCGATATTACATATTTTTTACATACAGATTTTTTATTTCATGTGTTTCAAGACTCATACAATAAGACAATAACCGTTAATGCTACATTAAATGAATTTGTACAAAAATCGAACAAAATTTTTTTTTCGTTTTTTTTTCTCAAGAAATAATTATGCTAATTTGTTTCTGTGAATGTACTCTGCAATATGCCGAAGTTAACGAAATTCCCGGGAACACCCTACATAGCAAGAAATTTTAGGCAAGCCGGTGAAAATCGGCTTGTATGGGCGCTTCGCCACTGTTACCTAGATACAAGTATATCATGTCTGTGTATTTTAAACAAATGCAACAAACTTACACTAAACAATTCATCAAAACTCACCTAGCCATTTCTTACATTCCACTGGTAGAAAGCCATCATAAAACAAAACAGTTAACAAAAATCCTTAAAAAATATCACAGTGTTAGTATAATACTAATACTACTAGATAAAAACCTTAACTGGAATGCTCACCTTACAAATGTAACTGGTAGAGTACGGAAACTTATTTATATATTTAAGAACTTCAGACATGTCTGTGACAGTAAGTTGCTAGTTACAATATACTATGCACTCTGTCAGTCAATTGCATCTTACTGCATCACAGCATGGGGAGGCGCTGCAAAAACTGCATTACTAACACTTGAGCGTGCCCAGCGCGCAGTTCTTAAAGTAATATTATTTAAGAAGTTTAGATATCCGACTCAGACCTTATATAAAGATACATCAGCTTACTATAAGGCAATTGTATATTAAGGGCTTAATATTATCCCAACATCAAAATCAGCCTGACTATTCTCCAACACGCCGCCGTCTTGACTTTGTTTATTATATCCCTACATCCAAGTCAGCGTTTTCCCGTAAATTCCAAAAAAATCTCGGACCCAAAATCTATAATCGTATAAGTAAATACATTAAATTACGTGACTTAAGTTCTTATGAATGTAGACGGGTATTGGATATCTTTTTGAATTCACTTAGCTACGAAGAGACAGAAAAACTGATAAAGTAAATGGCCTAATACACACCCACACCTACTCACATATACAGACACACACATACTCACTCAGATACACATTCCACGCACGTACGTATATTTAATTGTACAGTCGCCATCACATACATCGGAGCAAACAAGCACGTCACAAACATCGGAACACACCTCTATTTTCAAGGCATTAGGGTGCATGTGCCGATATTTTTGAACACCTATAGTGTACCTATGTATGTGATGGCGACTGTACATAAAAATAAGTAAATATATTGAAAATAGAATATTAAGTTTGCATGAATGCATCTGTATTTTTTGCATATACTAGTTGTTTACGTCTAAGCTAACTTGTTCACAATTTGGTTGAGATTATTGAATGTACCGTACCGACTTTTGTGCCGGCTGACATTGGAATTGGATTCTTAGCCCTTGGACGGTGGAGTTGCTTTTGAATGGACTACTTTAATGTAGCTCGGCCAACTCTAAATAATTATCTACCTACCTACATTGTTGGTTATTTAACATACCATCAAATTGTATAAATTTATGATCCACTGCATAAATGTAATATAAGAAAATAATTAACTTGCCGCATATTGTAAATACATTACTGTATATCAGTTATATACCTATATTGATGTGGGTTGACGAATCTTACTTCACCGTGATACAGTTTTTAACTAGTACGAGAAGTAAAGGACTTCATTCTGCACCAATAATTTAAATTACAAAAGATAACTATGTGACTAGTCTCAACCACACTTCTTTGTACCAATAACTTCTGTTGTAATGATATAAAGATTATATTATATTATTATTATACCTACTTAGCAACATAATATCAACATTGTCTCAGACCAAGAAAAAAAGATAGACGGAGCATGACGTCGTTGTACAACCTAGTGAAGCCTTATTTCGCTTGGTTGAAACCTGGCTTCACTAGGCTGTTCGTAATGCTCTGTCTATCTTTTTTTGTATTCCGAAGTATCTTTTATTAATATGCGTTCCAGATTTAGCATTTCAAAAGGCATCTCCACTGCCATCAATTCTCTTTTTTCCATTGTTTCTATTTCTAACTCCAGCATCTATTGAAGATTCGAAATCTTTATTATGAGTTTTGTTATCTTGCAAACGGCCAGTGCTCGCAGACCTTTTTAAAGAATTACTTGGTATGCTTGTCCCATTAGTAATATGAAGAGGTCTTGCAGATTGTATTACAGGAATATGTGCAGAGCTCGTGTTATTTATCTGAGCACTTGTTAGTGCTTTCGCACAAACATCTAGTATCCTATCTAGAGTAGCACCACTTATTCTATCTCCGCTATCTATGCTAGGCTGATTACCACTTATATTACTCCTACTTGTACTATTACGTTTTTCATTCACGCCTACGCTAAATAAACCACATAAGAAACTTAGTTTAAATGGAATGTTAAGTATATAAGTAAATACTATCATGACAAGAAGGACAACTAATATTACAGTAAAAGACACAGTTAACAGGCCACGGATTAGCACATCGAGGGGGAACCACAGTCCATCTGAAAAAGAAATAACATATTATTGTACTGACATTACAATAGTTCTTTTAATTTGCCATAAATAAAATTTGTGAATAAACTTAATTCTTCAAATCAATTAATAGTTAAATTAACTTTCCATGTGATCTTATATCATAACATTTTCTGGTAGGATTTTTTTTTATCTTATAATTACATAGAATTCTGAACGAATGACTATACAGATGTTCATATTAATTCCTTATTCATATTAAGACTTAATTTTCAACAATGAAAAAAAATATATTTATCTTACTCACTCTTTTATATAAACTAATTCATCATCATATCAGCCGAAAGACATCCACTGCTAGACATAGGCCTCCCCCAAAGAGGACTAACGAATTATTGACACAAAAACATGTTAAATAATAAATTTGAATTCTTACCTGTCATTCCTTGTATTATAGTCTGCACGGTAGCACTTATAGTGATGATGGGCTCAGATATAATTGTAGTAAACATTCTCACACCTATTTTCAAGGGGTTCATATATTTTAAGAATTTTGTAGGGTTAGCGGGTGGCACTTCACATGTGGATGACCAGAAGAACCATTTACACTTATTGATGGCTGCTACGTAATGGTCAAACTCTTGTTGCTCTGCGTCCTAGAATACAAACAAGGTTTTAACTTGGTAAAAAAACAATTACAAATTATTATCTCATAGGAATAGCAGTAGTAACATTGATAATTAATAATAAATATTCTGAAAAACTGCACAGTGTGTTCTGGGTTAATGTAAGTAGTATAACAAAACAACTATAAAAGGTACATTGAACCACTAAGAGGCAGGTGGGCAGGGGCACAGATCAAAGACAGCAGGGGCACATTTGTGAAGTAAAAAAAAAGATATCTCAAACTTTTGATTGCCGATATCGCATCCTAACTATATGCCTCTGCAACAATTGGGTTAAAACTGGAGGTGGAGGTAACTTACTTTGTATGAAACAAATACTTCATATAAATATAGTGCAATGAAAACAATAATCTTGAAATGTCTATGTGACATATGATTCCACAGCCACATCATTGCACCAGCTGCAGCCAATATTCCAAATGCCATAGTGATTTCCATCTGAAACATTTTTTAAACAGAATGAAGACCTATATGCAGAGGCGGCTTTACCTATAGTGCAGGGGGTGTGGTGCACCCCGCATGTGCACAGCCTTAGGGGGGCACTGAGCGCCATTTCACGGGGCATTCAGTGGGCGGCTACCGTACGCTAGGTAGGGGGGGTGCTAGAGGGCGCTTGGGTATTGATTGCACCCACAAGGGTTGGAGACACCTCAGCCTATATATTATTATTTATTTATCATGCAGGCAGTTGAAACAACTGATGATGCCTATATCCAATTAACTTAAGGTATATAATTATTGAGCTTTATTTTCTTCTGTGTACAAATGTGCTTGTCTAATTTGTTCTTGAATTGGTTGACATTGAGAGCTGAGACCACATCGTCTGGCAGTTCGTTACAAGCTTTCACAAGTTGGCTGTTGCTCAAGAAATGTCTATGGGGGTTGTTGTGTGACCTGCGAGCGACCAGCTTTAGGTGATGACCTCTGAGTAGAGTGTTATTGTTCTTTACAAACATATCATGAAAATCTTTGAGATAGTAGTGCCCGGTTAATATCTTGTATGTCTCAAGTTACCTTATATTCCACCAAATAAATTTGTATGTAATCATTCCACGCCATGGCTATCCTCTCTGAAACACTGGGCTTGTAAATAGCGTTCTCAACATATCCCACTGAGCGACGGAATATTTCCTCAGACAGAGCCACGTTAGGGTTGAGGTACTCATTCAAAGTGGACCATTGCCTCTCGTCAAACCTCATTTGAACTGATACATCTACTGAGCTGTCTTCATTTTTCTGCAAAATATAAAATAAGATTTAGTATGGCAATAAAAGCTTTGACCCTGAGGCCCAGTAACGAATGTAAACAAAGAGGCAAACGCACGCAAATACGATGTCGTCATGCAGTACTAAATACCAAATGCAACTGTAAAGGAGTTATATAGTTTGAAACATTTGACAACTGATTGCAATATGGTTTTGTACAACACATGCTCTGTGAACAAAGTTAACTTACTTTATACTGGCCGCCTTTTAATATAATTGTTAGCATTCGTTTAAAGAACCAGTCCCTCATTCTTGTGTTTGCAGATTGTGTACTACTGGCAAGAGGCAAGGACATCCTCAGATCAGGTGTAATATCAAGACTCTCCTTTTCTGGAAGTATTGCGTCATTTTTGTAGTGCCACGGATCCGGACCCTCTTGATGCACGCTTTCGAGCGGGTAACAGCACATGCACAGTGTTATTAACAAAGTTCTCTTCATTTTTAAAAAGAAACCATTCGATCGAGTTTAATTATTTTTTGAAATGACGATTGACGTTTGTTTAGTTTACTGACATTAATGACAATTTGCTCGTTAGCTAGAGTGGGGATATCCGGGAGATAGAAAAGGGAATCAAGACATCGTTTGAGCAGCATCAAAAATATGGACACGTTTTGTCCATCCTTTTTAGAAAATATCTAAAACATGTTCATGCTGAAAGTAAATATATCATTTCATGTTTTTTAACGCCAAGACAAGCATTGAACATTTTTAGTTTCCATAATCACGCGGTTTACCATGTTCATCAATCAATCTTTGTGTTATGGCCCCATGGGGGGCTAGCACACTAGGCTTTATGTCGGGTTTTACGTGAAATTTCAGTACATTTTCGGCGACATAAAACCTAGTGTGCTAGCTAGGCTGTATTGCCGATGATTCCGCCAAGACCCGCCAACGTCAAGGGGTTTATCATGTTGGTCAAACCATGCTATGCGAACTTTCAGTTTTCAGTTTTTCAGTATTCAGTTTCTTATTGAAAACAGTGCCACCTTCTTGATAGCTGGCGAACTCTCTGAAGCTCTAGCGATTGCTAGGCTAGGCTGTCAAGGTATTTCAAAATTCGCCGTATTGTCACAAGGCATCAGTAGCCTAGGGGTACAGACGGTGGTATTTGGAGTCGATGATCCGGGGTTCGATCCCTATGACCGACGCACTTTTTGTATGTTTTGTACATTCAAAGAAAAGTTGTAACTACCGCAGAAGAGATGGCGCCTGTATACGCAAGCATTAAATGCCTTCTCAATTTGGTCGAGTTGCCTGTCTATCTCAGTATGTATATTGTAGTCTTTGGGTCAAACAGTAACATTTTGACGTTGTCTAAAAGCGAATGTCATGGAGTCTATACATGTAATGATTTGTCAGCCCCAATTTATCAGAGGCTGACTAATTCTTTCAGTCTGGAGGCATGTTGCGCTGCTGATTCAACTGTCAAACCAGTTGTATTGAGAAATTGCATGCACATGTGGTCGGATCCAGTGTTTTCACTCCGAACAAAATACCGATTGTATGAAGAAAGTAGTACTTAGACGCGATACCGCTAGATGGCACTAATTCATTAATAATAATAAGAATACTTTATTGCACTCATGTCAGGTCTTAAATATCTTACAGGTACAACATGACACCCTGTAAGGGTATTGCAAATCCTTCGTCTCAAAACGTAGGTACACATTACAAATTACAAATTATAGTACTTAAACTAAGATTTACATGTAGGTAGGTAGGTATCAATATCTAGGATAACATTTGCGAAGATTATCTATGGTAACTATTTACATTGAAGAAGTATTTCAGTGAATAAAATTCTATTAAATATGTTTTTAACTTTTGAACAAATTTAGTATATTTGACCTCAGCTATTTCTTTAGGTAGGCTGTTGTAAATGCGTATTGTTGTCATATGGGGGCTTTTATTTCTCATTTGTAATTTAAGTGTGTTCCACACCTCCCGATTCTATCGAATGGCAGAGCCCACTTTACTGTTTTTTTCCGCTGGTATTATTATTTAACGCTGCTAGCTGGCATCACTGATATTTACATTTCATTCTATGCATACACTTTCTTCTTCTTCTTTCCCTTGTCCTGTTCCCATTATTTGGGGTCGGCTCTCCTAGTTATGTTTCGCCAGGATTTTCGGTCCTGGGTCGTCTCTGATTGGATTTGGGCTTCTTGCATATCCCTCCTTACAGTAGCCATCCATGTCAGTCGGGGTCTTCCTCGTCTCTTAGGCGGAGGGACAATATCTA
Source organism: Epinotia brunnichana (assembly GCA_963854355.1). NCBI lineage: Eukaryota > Metazoa > Arthropoda > Insecta > Lepidoptera > Tortricidae > Epinotia > Epinotia brunnichana. The sequence goes on along the minus strand of OY977941.1, from coordinate 10,995,041 downwards.
GCACCTTTCGAGTCATGTGTTCAGGTTCTCGGCGCATAACATGCCCGTACCATCTCAGTCGTCCCTCAGTTATCTTTTCGGGAATAGGTCTTACTTTAAAACTACCACGGATATAGATGTTACGGACACGGTCCAGCAGGGTGACACCACCGGCCCAGCGCAGCATCCTCATTTCAGCAGCATGTAATTTGTCTTCTTGTTGTTTCTTAAGAGGCCAGCACTCGGCGCCATACACCATGGCTGGACGGACAGCTGATTTATAGACCATTCCTTTGACCGGTACCGGCATTCTTTGATCGCATAAAACCCCAGTTAGCTCTTTCCACTTCATCCAACCCGTGTTTATTCTGTGGATGACATCAGCATCAATAGTCCCGTCATTGGAAATTACTGAGCCGAGGTATTTGAAGCTGCTAATTTGGTTTAATGGTGTTCCTTGGAGAGAGATGGTATGTAAATCTCGGCTACCGCTAAAGTTACAATGCAGGTATTCGGTCTTCTGGCGGCTTATCCGTAGGCCTACGTCCTCCAAGGCAACACTCCATTCCTCCAACTTTTGCTGTAGGTCGTGCGCTTCCTCGCTGATGAGGACTATATCGTCCGCATAGAGCAGATTCCACGGCGGCGGTTGTTGCAATCTGGCAGTTACGTGATTCATTACTAAATTAAAAAGAAGGGGGCTCAGAGCTGACCCCTGGTGGACACCGACCTTCACTTCGAACTCATCACTCACTCCGGCTGGGCAGTGTACTCTGGTTGTGACACCGTCGTACATATCGTTAATAATATTGACGTAGTTCTCTGGTACGTTTTGTGCTTGTAGTGCCTGCCAGATTAGGTTCCTTGGGACCCTGTCGAAGGCTTTTTCTAGGTCTATAAACACCATGTGTAGATCAGCTCTGTTATCCCTGAACTTTTCCATTAGGATCCTGATGATATGTATTGCGTCAGTGGTCGATCTTCCAGCGACGAAGCCACATTGGTTCTCTGTGACCTCAGTGAGCTGGAGTAGTCTTCTGCTGATAATACGCTCCCATATCTTGAACGTATGAGATAAAAGTTTTATGGCTCTATAATTTCCGCAGAGTCTAATATCACCCTTATTCTTGTAGAATGGGATCAGGTGACTTTTTCTCCATTCACTTGGTATACCTTCAATCAGGATCTTATTGAAGAGATTGGTCAGAAATACCACTCCTTTCGTGCTTAGCTTTTTCCATAGTTCAGCAGGTATACGGTCTGGTCTCGTAGCCTTGTTGTTAGCCATAGCCGTGATGGCTGCATGTACTTCTTCGGGTAGTATGCACGGGATTGGACCTGCTGAAGGGAGCGCTGGTTCTATTGGCACTTTGCTAGGGTATGTTTCGTTGAGTAGTTGTGAATAGTACTCTTTCCATCTCATCTGGATATCACAGTCCGATGTGAGCAGGCGGCCGTCTTCATTTTTGATGTATTTGATGGTCTTCATATCTTTGCTGTTAGTTTTCCTGTGTTTCGCAATCCGGAAAAGTTCTCGGTCATTACTGGCCGCTTCGAGTTTTGCGTAAAAAATATTATCAGAGCTAGCCTTAGCCTGTGCTACCGCCCGCTTTGCCTCTATTTTTGCTTTTGTGTACGCTGCTTTATCTGCTTCATCGTTAGTTTGTTGCCACAGTTTAAAAACGGTCTTTTTTTGCGCGACCTTTTCTCTCACATCGTCTTTCCACCAGCCTGCTTCTTTGTCGTTTCTAAGAGGCCCTTTCGACACACCCAGGTGCTCAGTTGCTTTCAGATCACATAGGTTTTGGAAGGTCTATGCATACACTTTATTCCCAACATATACCATTGTATGCGCTTATGAAATACAAATTAAAAAACATGAGAATTGGGTTGTTATGTGATAATAAATATTAAAGGTCTTTTCAAAACACTTAACTGATGCAAATTTTATAAAATGGAACGTAATACTTGTTTATGTTTTAACTGTCAATTGCTCGCACTGTCATTCATTGTATTCAAAGGCGCGAGGCGGCCTCTACACGGTGATTAAATACTGACAATCCACCCATATCACAATATGGATCACATGCATATTTACGTGCATCACAGGACTGTCAATATACTGCAGAATTATCCGGAAATTTCGAAATCCGCCCACAGATAATAAAGAATTAAGAGACATGTTTTAATAATATTGTTCAACCAAACTCGATGTCCTTTACCAAAGATTTGAATTCAAATTACAACTCCAGATTGTAGAAGACATCTTCGACGTTTATTTTATTTATGTCGACGTGACAGGCAGTGTCACTGTCAGCGACTAAAATAAAAGGCTCACCCCACGTTCCGCTTGGTGGATGGTATGAGCGGTACGCAGCTATAAGATAGAGCGATATGAGAATATGAAAGAACCAGAATTACCGTCTGACCACCTGACTGGCATACTGACACGATACATATTTAGCGTTTAAAGAGCCATTCAATACTGCTTCCATACTGAATATTGCTGCAAATACTGATAAACCAGGATCACAGTAATTATTCACCGTGTAGAGGCCGCCAAAGACTACAATATACATACTGAGATAGACAGGCAACTCGACCAAATTGAGAAGGCATTTATTGCTTGCGTACAGGCGCCATCTCTTCTGCCGATACTTAAAACTTTTCTTAGAATGTTAAAACATACAAAAAGTGCGTCGGTCACAGGGTTTGAACCTCGGCTCATCGACTCCAAATACCACCGTCTGTTCCCCTAGGCTACTGATGTCTTATGACAATACGGGGAAATTCGAAATACCTTGACAGCCTAGCCTAGCAATCGCTACAGCTTCAGAGAGTTCGTATTCTTGTATATTTTGTGTTGTTCTGATTTGTTACTTTAATAAAAGTGTTTTTTTCTTTCTCTGTCTTTCTTTTCATTCAGAATGCAAAAAAAGAAAAATAAATATAAGTGAGAACAGAACCCGTGCGCCTATATGTACCTACTTACTGTGCTCTACGCTGGCTCTACGTATGATTATGCTACATACATTTTTAGTTAGAAATGACGTCGCTAGGCGCGCTGCAGTTGCAATCCTTGACTGACAAGTCTATTACAGGTTATTCAATATAGTCTATGGTCGGATCGTTACATCTGAGGGCCTACCGCGAAAGGCATTCGAAGTTATCCCTCACTGTCAGACTTGCGAGTTCGTTCGTACGTAAGTGCGACAGAGAGGGAAAACTTCGAATGCCGTTGGCGGTAGGCCCTCTGTACAACACACCAAATTATGACTTCGACACGTTGTAATGACAAATTGCAGTGAAATCACTTAATCTGTAGACCCCGTCAAAGACGCCAGTCAAAGTATTAGTCTGAGGTCAAAGTTGAGTTGTCAACTTGACTTCTCATCATAGTTGTCATTGTCATTTATGTCATTATTGTATTGCGGGATTACGCAGAGTTATATTGACGAGCGCATTTTATTTCTTTACTCTAATCTAAACTAATACAATTTTGTCAGTGTCTACAGTAACAATGTCGTCGATTGATTTTGATCCATCAATAAAACTGTGCTTGAAGCACTTACACTCCAGCGCCTCTGACTCGACAGAGCAGCTACGATTAACCCTCGACGAAATAATCCGCCAGACGTACGGCAGCGCTAAAACTTTAGCCAACACGTTGCCCAAGAAGTACCTGACCGAGGAAAAGTTGGAATCGCCGCGGATGGCGAAGCATAAGAGCGAGAAATCGAGTTCGAAGACGGTGCCCATACCGCAGCAGAGTCCGCAACAACTACAGATTCCGGAGAGGGAGAATGACGATGGGTCGGTGATGGATGGGGAGCTGGCCTTTGACTTGCTGGAGGAGGACCTCACGTGCGCCGTGTGTCGGCAGATAGCTGTGCAGGCTGGGAATAGGCTGGTGGAGTGTGAAGCTTGCCACGCTTTGTATCATCAGGTAATTTTGGGATTCTGCATTCGACCAGAGTTTTGTCATACTTTTTGCATATGGAAATCTGTGTCTCTGTGTGTCTGTCTTTCTTACTTGTGTTTGTCAAAAGGGGCTGATATTAACATGTTTGTGGACATTGGACATGGTTGCTATAGCATTCCAGTAATTTTTTTTATTTGGAAATCAACTAATCACATTTGTAACTTTTCCAGGATTGCCACAAGCCTGTGATCAGTGACAACGATGTCAGCGCTAGCTGGCAGTGCGCATCATGTCTTGCCTCCCAAGGCTTCGTCACCAGCTACACCAAGATATCATCCACATCCCAATCTCCTACCCATGTCTCAGGGTCCACTACACCAGTCAAGATTTCTTCTGGTAGCTCTTCGTCTAAATTGGTTACCCCAAATGTAAATATTATCTCAGCTGACAAAAGACTGCAGATTATGAAGAAGAAAGCAGCAAAGCAACATGAAAAGAAGAAGCACAAGTAAAAATAAAACGATTTATCATTTTCATTAGCAGCATGGATCCATGTGCGTCTGGGATTTAGCCAGTTTCAGAAAAGTCTGGCAAATGACCCAAACAATGCAATATAACTTGATTATCATCAGTTTGTCATCAGATTGACTGATTGTCATGTCTTCTAATCTGTATAGTGAAAAAATCTTTTAAATCATAAATATCATTTATTTTCCATAGGCATGGTGAAATTCAAGCTTATATCAATGTCATAAAGACTATGGCAGGGAAAAAAATTCTCACTTCATCTGTATTCATAAATTAAGTCATTATTGGTAACTAAATATTAGAGTAAAAACTTCGTATTTTGTACCTTGAATTACAACTTAAATTAATATATAGCAGGTAAGTATTAGAGCTTCTATGCCATATTTGTTGTATTTGGATAAAAAAATATGCTAATGCATTAATTGTTTTCAATTCAATAAAGATAGCGTCTGCATTTTGCGTTTTTTAACCGACTTCAAAAAAAGGAAGAGGTTCTCAATTCCGATGTATTTTTATTTTTTATTTTTTTTATTTTTACTGTTTGTTACCTCAGAACTCCGTCATTTATGAACTGATTCGTACAATTCTTTTTTTAACTGAAAGTATATGCTTCCAGATTGGTCCCATTGTTTCCAATACCCCAGTTGGATGATGGGAACCATGAGGAATTGAGGGAACTCCTCAAATATATTAGGCACGCGTGTAGTAATTTCGGTATTTTCTATTATAATTCGTGTATTTACACCCGGAAATCATAAATTTGGTGAAGTGGAAGTTATGATGAAGACCACAGATGGCTTGTGGAACTTCTCAATGATGTACTTCAAACTATATAAGTACGTCACAGATTCTGATATTAATCCGTTGAAATAGCAAACAATGAAGTGCCAAAGGTAATTCTGAGATCGACGGAAGTCCTCAAATATTATCGGCCCACATACAGCGATTTGGTTTATTGGTCTAAAAATCAACGCTTTTGTTCTCGAAAATCAGTTCATGTGGTAAATTGGAAAAAAAATGTGGAAATGTTAATGTGGCTTGGCGGAGTACTGAATTGAAGTCGGTTAAAAGTTTGTTTTGAAAGTAAATTATTATGACTTGCTGACTTGCTAATGGCCTTGCGTTTGTTGAACGTCCTAATCGCGTCCATCGCGTGTCGGCAACGTCGTGGGCACTGGGCATAGCATAGGCCCTTAGTGATTATTTTGCTCCCACCTTTGCAAGTTTCTGTTTGGCCTGATGGTTGAGTGGTAGAGAATGCCTTGAGGCACTAAGTCCGCCATTTGTATGGTCAAGTCTAAAAATAGGTGTACGATTTCAGTCCTATTCCCCAGAAATAAGTTCGAAACCATATACATGTTTTTAGACGTGAATAAGCACGGTGGTCACGGTAGACTTATTTGTTTTTCAACAAGGTTTAAATAAATTACTGCACCTTGGTAAATTTATGATTGGACTGGGATTTCAATATTAACTAAAAATTGTCACTATCTTCGTACGCATGTAACACCCTTGACCTCATCGTCACTTACCACCAGATGAGATAGTTGTCAAATGCTTACCAAATTTCAGGATGCATGATAGGAAACTTACAATGTTGCTTGAATTAAAATAAAAACCTTTTAAGTAAACATTTATTTAGTAACTCCACAACAATGGATAAACTATTTAACAAAAATCTGATATCGATGTTCAACAGTGACCAAGTTCTTAAGTCTACCTTCTTTTGTTTGTTTAGGGGCTGGGCAGGTTCTTAATGACCTCAACAGGGATCACGCCGTTAGGTCCCTGGTCGTAATGCACGCGGTATCCGTTCTCGTCGGAGACGTAGTTGGCCGTGTAGGTGACGCCGTCGGGACCAACCCATTCGAAGGTGCCTCGGACCGCGACGTAGCCTTCGTTGTCCTTGCCGTTGCCGGGGTGGTATTCACCTACCGCCTCCGCGCGTTTGCCGTCGTTTGTTTCGAATCTGTAGCGTAGCATAGATAAGGTGAGTGGAGAAAATGCTGGTGGAGTAGTGCTCCCGGGCTTTGGAACACACGTTAAGAGGAAATGCGGCGCCTGCGGTCCATATTATACCTATGTAAATAAAATTTCTAACATAGATTAAAGAAGAGGCGGAAGAAATAGGGGACTACGGCGTCTGGACATTCAAGTTTGTGTATTGCATGGGCCGCGCGCTAGCCCGCATACCTGTCTATGCCCTAAAGTCGCGGATAGAGTCGGTAAGTTGTCCGCGGATAGAGTCGGAAATGTACATATCTACAGACATTGCCGGAGTTTTGGTTGGACTCTTAAATCCGCATAAACGGCATCTTCTCTTATAAGTAAGTATTTAGGTATAATTGAATACTAGGTAACTACGTATCTCGTTATCGAATATGCGTCAATTAGCTCATGGTCGATGGAGTGCCAAAACATTTCGTCTAAAATGGGTGGTTTTCAATCCTTGGCTAACAATCTAAACAGAATAAAGAAATAAATATTTACTTGTTCTGTGATACTGATAATCTAATACCACTGTCATACCTACCTACACTACATTTTTAATTCCTCGCATCATCACGATCGCGCGATCACGACTGAGGGTCGCGACCATGTGAGATCGCATCAGCTTTCGCACTTAATGCTCAAGTGGAATTAACAAAGCTTAACGACCGAAACTAGTTCAATTTGACCTCTATTTACGCATAATCATGAATTTCCTCTAAACTCAAAAAATACTAGATATCACGCACCATTACCTAGAATTTTTGTGAATATAGAGATGAGCGCTCAGTTTCCGGTAATTCGAAAAAGACTTACGTGTATTTGAAGTTGCCATCGCCAGCTTGTTCGCTCTCGTACTTCAGTATCTGGGCCTCCCGGGAGTTGGAGACGGGAGGAGCGGCAGCGGCTGCGGCGACCAGGCAGAGTACCAGGATCTGGATTACAAAAATAAATAGGTTCCTCATCATCATCATCATCATCTCAGCCGAAAGACGTCCACTGCTCGACATAGGCCTCCCCCAATGAGTGCAAAAATGACCGGTCCTGCGCCACCCGCATCCAGCGGACTCCCGCAACCTTTGCCAGGTCATCAGTCTACCTAGTGGGGGGCCTACCCACGCCGCGCCTTCCGGTACGTGGTAAAATAGGTACCTATTTTGTGACAAATTGGTGTTTTTTTTTGTACTACGACGTTGGCAAACAAGCAAACGATCTGTCTAATGGTAAGCAAACCCCGTAGCCTATAAGTATGAGTGACTTGCGATTCCAGAAGAATCATAAGCGCGTTGCCGACCCTTTATTGATTTGAGAATTCGTTGTGGTGAGCTAGAGACGAACGTGGGTCCCTAACTCTCAACATAACACATCCTCGGCAGGTCTTTCTTTTCACAATGTCGAATAGACCCTGTTTTGACGCGCGTCTTATAAATCGATGAACACCGGCAGCAGCACGCACGAAAAAGTATGACTCATTGTCCCTTTCCGCCTGAGCCGAGCGTTTGGCTTTATGACGTTATCACGTAAAATTATCATCCGTAAACCGACTTTATAGACAACCAATTTTTTAAGAGGATTATATGTATGTATGGGACCGACGAGAGCACAACAAAAGACAAAATTGAGAGTCAAAGTCAAACATTGCAAGGGGGCACTGAAAACGGTCCATAGGTACTAATTGACAAAAGTGTAAGTAAATTGCTGTTTTGTTCGTAAAATATTGATGTGACATTGGTGGTGTGATTTTTGTTGACATTAGTGGTGATGAAATTTTATTGAAATTTAAGGATAATTAATTAAATACCAATAGGATTAGGTAGGTAGGTACCAATAAGTGGTACCATTTCGTTTATACCTACACTTTTGGTCGATAAAAAAACCTCATAAATATCTTTTAACAATTTTGATCATATTATGTAATTGACACTTTGTTGTAACAATTTCATGTTTAGGCAGGCATCTAATTATCCAAGCATGGCATCTAATTGTCCAACTAGGTATGTCATGAATGACACGAGGGGGTCGAGGACACACTTACCTACCTATTGTTGTCAAGATTCAATCAGTTATATTTAGGTTTATTAGAAAGAAATAAAATAAAAAACATTTTGCGAAATCAAAATTAGGTAGGTATTTCCATTTTTTTGCCTTGGTGAAATGCGAAAAAGGAGTTCACACAGCACAATGTTGGGCCACAGAAACAGAGGTATTTTTATTATTAACCTAAATTTAGACCAAAAATAAGACATAGGTAAGTAAATTACTGAATGCACTCACCAATTTCATTTTGATTTCGGAGAAGTAGGTAGCCGGCTGGTTGAACGAAGATGATGAAGTGATATTTTTTTATCGATACTGCCTTTTTATATTGTATCAAACCTATTTAGCACATAATTATTCAACTTATCGTTATTCATAAAGCCTTAATTAAATATTTGGATAAAACTATAAAGACGAAAGGTCAACTGTTTATTACATACCTACAGCCAACCTACAGCTACGATTGCAAATTATACCTAATCATATTTAAATACGATTATCTTTTAGCGATGTTTGTAAAAAAATATCGGTTGAGAGCGAGTGTTACTCGTGCATCGAGGGTTCCGTTAAACATAATTGTGAAGGATTTTTCATTATTTTTAAATAATCATAGATATTTTCCTGTTATACTTATTTATTTTACTTAGCTAGTTTTATTTGGTTTACAACTATTCCCAAATTGTAAGGGAAAAAGAAAGAGAGTCGCACCATAAGGCTGATTATCCACCGAAGATGTGTTAAGATGTGTTTTCATATATTTGACACCTAGTTAGGTATAGGATATAGTGGAGAATGGGTTGTATGATTCAAAGCGCCATGGAAAGGAGCATGCTAGGCTACACAAGGAGAGACAGAAAAAGAGCTACAAATATAAGACATATAACAAAAGTAGAAGATGTCACGGTCAAAACTAAAACCCTTAAGTGGAGATGGGTAGGCCATATACTCAGAGAAAACAAATGGACAAAAGACTTAACAAATTGGACTCCTAGATTCCAAAGAAAAAGAAAAAGAGGAAGACAAAGAAAACGATGGTCTGACGACATTAAAAAGACAGCGGGCCCTCTATGGTACCGCACAGCTATATCGAATCAAATCAAATCAAAATATTTATTTGGTAAATAGGCTTAAGCTAGCTCTTTTACACGTCATGTTTAACTTAACTATTTTACATAAAATACTTTTTTAATACAGTTGCTCAAAAAGTGGTACTTTTTGTGGCTGCGTAGCGTGCGAGAAGCTCAATTTCTCGCACTAGTGCTTTTTACTTTTTAGTTCCAAACTATACTTTCGAAACGCAGTAATTTTATATTAGATTTTTTACTTGGAAATTATGAAATTAAAAACGCTTACGAATACTAGGAGTATTTATTTTTGATCGCGTTAGTATGAAAGTCATTTTTGAAGCTGAAAATGTACGCATCTGTAGGTAGACCGCTTAACTCATTCCTCGCTTGCGCAGCGCGCGGGTGCAGGGGTATGACGATAACGGGGTGCGGGCGCCGGGGTTTGCCTTCCGCACGTCGCCCGCAGCCCGTTATAGTCATACCCCTGCACCCGCGCGCCGCGCAGGCGAGGACCGAGTTAAACGGTCCACCTATAGGTACCAGGAGCGCATACGCAAGCAGAAGTTTCGATGCAGCCACTAACAGTTGAGATCGAGGTACAATAATATAAATTTATTTAAAGAATTCATTAATATATAAATGACGAATATTAATTTATTATTTTTTCGCAATTGTATTAAAAAACGTCGTTTACAACACGTGTGAAATGTCTTTTACCACTCGTACCGAGTCTTGCCACTCGCTTTCAGCTCGTGGCAAGATACCTCGGTACTAGTGGTAAAAAGACATTCTTTTCACACTAGTTGTAAAATGTACTAGTTTATCATCTATAAATTCCTTTATAGTATACTTAATAAGATTTCTCTATAAGATGGGCGTTTAACGCTCGACTTAAATCTATTCACAGACAATTTCAGCATATCAGAAGGTAACTTATTGTAAAATCGTACACAATTCCCCATAAATGACATATTACTCACTTTGCAGAGACGGTATTGGGGAATGACTAATTTATTTTTATTTCTGGTGTTATAATTCACTTTTTTAATTTATACATGTCAAGATTTTTACGAATATACATAAATAGAGAAGAGTGGAAGAAGCTGGAAGAGGCCTTTGTGTCACAAATACACGCCCGCACTTCATAAATAAATATGCAGTCGTAGGCAATAATAGGCTAATAATAAAGGTATAGGATATAAGGCCGTCGTCTAACAAAGCCACCTTAAAAAAACACATTTCTAGCTGTCATATTAAATTCTGCTTAAGATCAATAGATACCTAAGTTTATATACACAGCCGTGTCGTGTCGTCTTGCGGTGGAACCTAATGGCGGTAGTCATGAGTCCATCCGGAGCGCTGGTATACGTCACTCTAATAGTGAATTTTCACCTATACACCTATAGGTATACCACGTTGTGTGACAAATTGGCTGCTTTCCTTACAAGTCTAATTAAGTATTTTGATTTGAAATTAGGTGGCCTTTATTTGCCGCAGTATCTTAGGTTGCAAATATATGAAAACACATTTTTGCACATATTTGGTGGACATGCTCCTAAGGGTTACTTTTGTGTGTTGTTTACCTACGGAACCCTAAAATCGATCATTATAAAGAATTTGAAATATAATAAAGGTCACCAAAGTCCGGGTCATTTAGGTCATCAAAGCTGACATAGGTATAATACTTCGATGACAATGAACCAAAGCACGTACCTACCTTCTACCAAGTTCAATCCCACCAGAATGTGAGGGAAAACTGATTTGCAACTTTTGCAAGATTGTATCTTTAATTTAAGCCCCGACGCAAAAAGAGGTGTTATATAAATTTTCACCTCAGCAGCTCGAACAAGCATATTTTGCTGCGTGAAAACAGTGAGCAAAATGCGATTTTGCTCACTCCGTGAGTCAAAGTAGCTTTTTAATTTTGATATCGAGCACTGGTGACACATCAACATCATAGTGTGGGGTCTATTACAAATTCAGAATATTATAGGTGCGTAAAAGCCTAGCGATATATTTTTTAACGTGACGATGTTCTCACTGCTGAGGTGAAAAGTTGTATGTATCACACGAGAAATATAGAATCTTTCGCTTGCTCGGGACTCAACATCAACACTCGCAGCAAAAATCTACTTTGCTCTCTTGTTGAACAAATAACTATTGTCTATCTGTAGCATCGTAGCTCCTAAATTTTAAGGTGTTTTTTTATCCAAAAGCTGACGTGATCGAGATGGGTTTTAGCTACGTTTCAACAAAATCGGTTCAGTCGGTTTTGAGATACCTATTGAACTTTGAAATGAAAATGTCGGGAGTTTTTTATTATTAATATAAAGTAACTGAGTAGGTACCTACATGCGTATTTACTTTCTTGATCCATACTAATGTTGTAATATTACGAGTATAAAGGGGTTGCAAGGGTGAAGCTTTGTAAGTTTGTCTGTAGGTAGGGGGTAATCTCCGGAACTACTCATCCAAATTCAATAATTATTTCACTATTATATGGAATGGAACTTGAGTATGGGCATATACTCTGGCTTTATTTAATTCCGCGTCTTCGCTTATGTTAGTCGGAGCCGCGCGGGAAGCTAGTACCTACTTTATAAATAGGTAAAGTACTTAAGATATGTATATACCTACTGACAAAACATTATTATTTTGTAAACACCGACCTACCTAATAATTGGTTAGGTACCTACCGCGGACACCGCAGTGATAGGTTTGATACGTACGCGTACCGGTCGGCCTCGAATGCCGAGGTTGGGTCGTAGGTCCCGATATTTGTGAGGCAGGTTCGGTTTAAAGTTTAAATTAATTTATTTAATCGTATAACAAGGCAATTAATAAAACCAACAATATAAAACTTAACCTAAAGGTAAAAAAATTGGCCTAAGTTAAGTTAAGTTAAATTAAGTTTTCAACACACCTGCTCGTAAAGTAGGTCTTATTACAGCGTATTTACACTGATAATGCAGAATATTACCCATGCCGTGCCTTTTACATTACATTATCGCACTAGTGCCTTTTCATTACATATCTTTTTAAATATTAGCAAAATAATGCAGAATATTACCCATGCCGTGACTTTTACATTACATTATCGCACTAGTGCCTTTTCATTACATATCTTTTAACATTTTAATTTTTTTTTTTTTTCCTCGCAAATGTGTTGAAAAACGTCGTATGAAACACGTGAGCATTTGTCATTACACTTCTCGTCTCCATTTTACGACTCGAGTGTAATGAACTAATGACCAACATAGCACACTTGTATCATAATGTACTATTATTTCACGATTTATATCATCGTTCGCTTAGGTCGCGGGAGTCCGCTGGATGCGAACTCTTTAGGGGACGTCTTTCGGCTGATATGATGATGATGATTAGTATCATCTTTGCTCGGCGTTTATTAACGACCGGTTAGCCTAGTGGGTAGTGACGCTGCCTACGAAGCTTAAGGTTCTAGTCCTGGGTTCGAATCCCGGTAAGGGCAAATATTCGTGTGATGAGCATGAATATTTGTTTCTGATGGATTTTTACGTAGGTACTTATAATATAAAGTACACTCGCGGACAAAGAATACGGGTCAGTAAAATACCGTCATATTTCCTAAAATAGAGCAAGGTTGTATACCGTTTTTAGGGTTCCGTAGCCAAATGGCAAAAAACGGAACCCTTATAGATTCGTCATGTCCGTCTGTCTGTCTGTCCGTCCGTATGTCACAGCCACTTTTTTCCGAAACTATAAGAGCTATACTGTTGAAACTTGGTAAGTAGATGTGATGTATTATGTGAACCGCATTAAGATTTTCACACAAAAATCGAAAAAAAACATTAAGTTTTAGGGGTCCCCATACTCAGAACTGAAACTCAAAACATTTTTTTTCATCAAACCCATACGTGTGGGGTATCTATGGATAGGTCTTCAAAAATGATATTGAGGTTTTTAACATCATTTTTTTCTAAACTGAATAGTTTGCGCGAGAGACACTTCCAAAGTGGTAAAATGTGTGTCCCCCCCCTGTAACTTCTAAAATAAGAGAATGATAAAACTAAAAAAAATATATGATGTACATTACCATGTAAACTTCCACCGAAAATTAATTTGAACGAGATCTAATAAGTAGTTTTTTTTTAATACGTCATAAATCGTAAACCGCAATTTATTTCACGGAACCCTTCATGTGCGAGTCCGACTCGCACTTGGCCGCTTTTTTTGATTTAATCATGTCATGATCTTTATTTAACTTTAAAATGGAAAAACTGGACCCAGGTTTAAATCGGACACTTAAAAACCCATGAAAAAAACAACGTTAACGGAGCGAGATATCGCAAAAATCTACATTTTTGGACATTTATATTTTTAGGGTAGGATCCCGGAAATTGCTAATACAGTTGGGTATTATAAAGAATATTATATAATATAAATAAAACTATTTAAAAAAATCAATAGCGGTTATTTAATTTAGGGTGACCAGATTTTTTTTACCGCGAGTGTGTTATACTAGTACCTATCTATTAAATATATCGTCGTGTAGTACCCAAAACACAAGCTTTATTGAAATTACTTTGGGGATAGTTCGATTTGTCGCCTATTATTTATTTAATATCTAGTGTTATTCTGAAGAAATCGATTTTTCGCTTCCGTTAATCCTGGTATTTCAAATCGCATCGAAATTGATAGCGCCATTTTCGAAAACCCATTTACTAACCAACAAAATATAAGGTAAACGAGCCATTGCTCGACATCGACACCTTTAATGCTTAATAGTTGTAATCTTTAGTTCACCTCTGTTGTTTTGAAATTACTTAGATGAAAATGTCAAATTTACCTTACAGCAGCCTTCTACAAAAATTAGGTACAAAATACAAATTGCTCGTTCATTCAGTACTCTAGATAGATTTATTTCATCGTATAACAAGGCAATTAATAAAAACAACAATATAAAACTTAACCTAAAGGTAAACAATTTGGCCTAAGTCGCCGTCAACAGGCAAGGTGCCCATAATAAGGTGCTCTAGATAGATAGAAATATTTTAACTACATTTTCCCACCGTCTATGCTTTCAGCGAAAAGCTAACGAGAAAATAAAATACAGATGGGTAATGTTTTTTTTATTTACACTATATCACATCTCGTTTACGATGAAACTTAACCTAAAAGCAACAGAGCTTTCCCTACTACGTGCGTCCAATCTCAAAAATACAGCGTTCCCATTGGTCGTTTCCCAACTGGGCGGAACGGGATGCTGTAACATCACGTGAGTAATGAAACCTCGCATTTGTTACCCGGGATTTAAGGTTCATGTTCGTTTGATACAGTTTGGAAACAAGGAGATAAATTGCTACGCCTCCTGTGTCGTCTTTTTTTAGGAAACACTTTTAGTGAGCTCTTGTGACGATATTAGTTTCTGGGCGGAGTGCCGTGGGCGCGGGTTTCAGTTCACTTGTTCAGTTGTAATAAAATATTTGTAACAATATTAGTGTCAGAATTCATACTTTCATAAACAATTGTTAACGTAATTCTATTGATTCGTGAAACAAAACTGGTTAAATCTTAGTGATCTCGTGTTAACTTGCGCTAATTTGACGGTAAGAAATTTAAATGAACTTTGTATCGTTTCAGTGATAGAAATTGCGTTTTTGTACGAAAAAGTGTAGGTACTTATTTATTTTTTCTTTATGTAGCGAGATTGCTTTATTTAAGTGAGTATGACGAGACCTGAACTGAAGATGAATATTTTATTCGATGGATTAAAGGACCAACGGGAATTTTAAGAAAATTGGGGACTTATAGTTACCTTTTCATAGTCATTTTGCGTGACGTAGGGGGAGTTGGGATACCTCGATACGGTTTGTATTGTAATGGCCATAAGATATTAAATCAGCTATGATCCATTTTGAACAGAAAGAAAAATGTTATCATTGTACAAGGGGTACATTGATGCACAGCCGGGGCACGTTGATTCAGAATCTTACATTTTCATAGTAGGTATACGTCAATGGATATGATTAATAGATAGAGAGATAGGATTAAAAATACAATAAAAATGTTATTTCTACACGTAAACATACAATGGATTTATAACACTTCTTCCCTTCTTAGTTTTTACGCTCCAATGAAAAACCATTGACTTAAAACTTTGAGAAGCACAAACTGGTGGAAAAGTACTTAATTTCAGAACTTCCACAAGTGGCTAATTCATCTTTCTAACGTAAGTAGGTACGCGTGTTATTAGTAGTATCAAATTTGGAATTTCTCCTGTTATTATTTTCTACCTTGTATTTGCTAGTATTAATGTGCCCCTTCACATCAAATTTCACATTCAAATTGAAACAATCATTGAAACTTTCAATGTGCCTCAAGAAATATTTAACACGAAAAAAATAATTGAAAATTATGCCATTGCATTTATCATTTAATAGTTTTTCTAATCAATTGCTGAAAAATTTTACTTATTCCATATTATTTGATTATCAAATTTATTCTATTTTTATCAAAAAAATATCCAATTCTTTATTCAATTAAATTTTCGTCCGAACCTCTAAAACGTATATTTATGCATGTAGCTCGTGAGGTTTTTTTTGGTCGTTGGTGAAACTCTGGCAGCATATTGGTTGGGTCGGCAGGTCAGCACCTTATTTGTGTAAATGAATGAACCTCAACTTTTAAGTCCATTGGATCTATGTGCTCCTTGTATTAATGATCATCCTTTCCCCCTATATGAGATTGCGCTTTGCGCTCCATAAGTGTCGAATATTACCCAAGCATTTATCCAACTAATAAAATGTATTGAACTAGGGATGTTAAGCGGTGGACGGGCGAGGGTGCCGAAGTGCGCGCGGTGTCGCAACCACGGACTCATCTCTAGCCTTCGAGGACACAAGAAGGCGTGCCGGTACCGCACCTGCCAGTGCCCGAAGTGCGGTCTCATCAAGGAGCGGCAGCGGATCATGGCGGCTCAGGTAACGTACCTACTGTTAGTTAGGCGCAGCACCGGCCCTAGCACTCAATCAGGGTGGAGCGAAATGGTCTTTGGGCGCCCTTTGACGCGTTTACTTCACATTATATTTTTTATTCTGTATTTTTTCGCCTTTTTGTAATTTTGTGGCGCCCTTGGACATCTAGAGCGGCCACTCCCTCCACTCTACCCTCGGATCAGCTCTGATTAGGCGTGCCTCTACCGCACCTGCAAGTGCCCCAAGTGCGGTATCATTAATGAGCGGCAGCGGATCATGTCATCTCAGGTAACGAACTGCTAGTTTCGCGAACATAAGATGTGGTAGCGACCACACCTGCTATATAAGGTGGCCCCACCTTTAAAAACTCGCAGTTATGGTTTTCGAAACTACTTCAAATTTCGTGAGCACATGCTTTTAAGATCACAAACAAACGTGCATTTCAGGTTTTACCCAATCGCGCTGCCATTTTGTAAAAAAATTACAGTTTACTGTGTCGTCAAGTCGTCATGTTAAAATTTTGCACGTTTTATTATTTTCCAACCTTGATATATCATCCAAAATTTAAAAAACACGCTAACTAGGTTCTATCTAATTATACCTTTAGTTTTGTTTTATGATGATATTTTGAAAAACTATTTCTTGATAATTTTAACTTCTAGGCTGATGAATTTTCGTTACTCGTTTTGTGCATTTTTGGGAATCTACTATGACATTCGAATGGTGAACTGCTTGCTAATTGAGCTATTCCAGTTACTTTTTTCGTAACGAAGCTTTAATGGAAGTGTCAGAGCGAATAAAATATTTCGAATTTGCAATAGATTCCGCACTATGTGAGGGTAATTCAATCAGTTCGCAGCATTCTAAAAAAATAAACTATACGGAGGGAGCCAAATTATGGCAAAATGCGATTTTGCTCACTGTTTTCTAGCAGCAATATCCTGCCGAGGCAAAAAAATGTTACCTAAGTAGTCACTTTAATACCTACCTACATCAATTTATTTCCCCTTCCGCTGTATGTTTACGGAAACATTATAAAAGGTATCGATATCCGGCGCAAGAATACCTCGTCCTATTCAAAAATAACACCGAATTTGAAGGCGTTAATGCGTTAATGTAGTGAAATCGAGAACAGCTAATGCGGTGTCAGTTTATTTGGACAAGTGGCATATGTTTACTGCCAGCGGGACGGGATCGATCGTTCCCCATATCGGTTTAACACTTGACTTGCAACCAAATCAACACATGCATTTATGCGATTAAAAATATATTGTATGGGATGCAAAGATGGGAGTAAAAATTTAATCATGCGGGTTTTACTTCAACAAGAGAAGGAAGTTACAGAAGACCGCAGCCATAATAGCACCACTGGTTTGTAGTGTTGCTATATTATTGCATGCTTATGAAGCATTCCTGGTGGTGAGTAAGGTCGCCAGAGCTCCCTAGGATGCGCTGTGTTGGGAGTGAGGGACCTGCATGTCTCTATTTGCAAACACTGCGAATCCTCAAGTGAATAAAGGGTCGGCAACGCGCTTGTGATTCTTCTGGAGTCACAAGTGTCCATAGGCTACGGTACCTGCTTAACATCAGGCAGGCCGTAAGCTAGTTTGCCACCGTCGATGTATTAAAAAAAAAAACAAAACGAAAGCGCGTCGTATTAATCTTGCCTAAGAAGATAGGTGAGGGTTTTCCAGAATGCACAATGCATTCGCCGTCTAAGTAAATTATTAATAATCGTCATTACATTTATTAATAGTTTGTGGATTCCGACACCTTAACCTCTTGCTACCAGCTGGTAAATAGCACAATAATAAAATTCGACTAATTCAGTTCAGCGGTTTAAGCCTGAAAAGACAGACAGACAAAATTACAGAGTTACCTACTTTCGCATTTAAGCGCGTGGTCTGCGCGGTTTTTATGCAGCAATCGCAGCGTTGGAAAGGTGGGATTAAATTAACGCAACGCGTGTCGAAGTACCTAAGTTATTACGCGTAACGCAGCATTAAATTGCATATCAAACGCGTTGCGTTTATCGCATAAAACAACCGCACGCTTTACAATATTAGTATGGATTTCACAGTTGCGTTTGCGTAGGCCACCAGAATCCAACATCCATCGACCTGTCGCTCCCGAAACGCGATAGTTCAACGCATACGGTATTCCAGAGCCGTCCAGTTATTTGATTAGCGCGGATCGAGTTCGTGTTTGCGCCGGCCGGCGGGCTCTCGGGGGCCACAAGCAAACATTTATGTTTGTCATTGATTTTCCGCTAAATTAATTTATCAACGAGCTGGGATTCTAATCGAATTTCATTGACGGGGATTGAAATATCCTACTCGTACCTAGTTACGTCTATCGTTTATTTTTCTTGGGTTATAGCTTCGGAATGTTAGCTTGCCTCTATACATTTTGTTTTGACACGGTATTAAGAAGAAGTAGAGCTGAAATGAAACCTTGCAAACACCAAGGCAGATACGAATCAACCATATTCTCCCGTCAGCAGAACACAACATCGCCAGGTACAATGCTGATTTTTAGGGTTCCGTAGCCAAATGGCAAAAAACGGAACCCTTATAGATTCGTCATATCCGTCTGTCTGTCTGTCCGTCCGTATGTCACAGCCACTTTTTTCCGAAACTATAAGAGCTATACTGTTAAAACTTGGTAAGTAGATGTATGCTGTGAACCGCATTAAGGTTTTCACACAAAAATCGAAAAAAAACAATTAGTTTTAGGGGTCCCCATACTCAGAACTGAAACTCAAAAAAATTTTTTTCATCAAACCCATACGTGTATCTATGGATAGGTCTTCAAAAATGATATTGAGGTTTCTAACATCATTTTTTTCTAAACTGAATAGTTTGCGGGAGAGACACTTCCAAAGTGGTAAAATGTGTGTCCCCCCCCCTGTAACTTCTAAAATAAGAGAATGATAAAACTAAAAAAAATATATGACGTACATTACCATGCAAACTTCCACCGAAAATTGGTTTGAACGAGATCTAATAAGTAGTTTTTTTTTAATACGTCATAAATCGTAAAATGCAATTTATTTCACGGAACCCTTCATGTGCGAGTCCGACTCGCACTTGGCCGCTTTTTTTTGTGGTAACCAAGCGTAACTGCACCGAATGTGAGCATTGTGGTAGGAATATCGCTAGGACATTGCCGACATGTTAAATGTTTCTGAGTATTCAATTACGGTAGGTACCTAAATAATTTAGGTCTCCCGCCGGCAACAAACTGCTCTCTCATCAGGATCTTCACGCTTGGATTGCAATCGCGCTGTTACCAAAACCCACCAATCTAGTGCATTTATGAAACACGTTTTCTTGCCGAAGGAATAGCTTATTTTATTTTTCCCACAGGTGGCTTTAAAAAGGCAGCAGGCTGCAGAAGACAAGATAGCCCTGCACTTGGCCTCTGTAGAGAGCGGGACGGCTCTAGCGGCGCTACCCCCAGGCCGCATATACGGCATGCGTGTCACGGGGCCCTGCCCGAGTCTTGACGAGCCAGATTCCGCAGCTGACGACCATACCGTAAGGACATATTTCATCTCTTGCGGCAAAGAATATTTGATTCAAGAGTAGATCTCAGTTGATAATTTGATGTGGACGCGGCTCTAGAGCGTGCGCGTCGGATGGGTTCTCTTTAAACAACTCTACCGACGGGCTGACGTGAATGAGTTGTTTAACTTGTTGATTAATGATTACCTACTGTGTAGAATAAGTTAGGCCTCATAAACATATATCAGGACTCACGCCCGCAACTAGCTCCAAATGCAACGCCATCGTCGTTAACGGTGTGCAATATTAAGATAGGATAGTCAGTCGCGGAAATTTAATGTCAAAAGTGATAAAAATTCAATTTACTCGACCGTATATATTTGAATTGGTCTCGTCTTGTGCTATTGTATGTTGTAGTACCTAACTTGGAGCTTTTAAGTCGTAGAACAGTTTAATAGTTTCTCAAGTTAACCAATATATCTTATACTAGCTTCTGCCCGCGACTTCGTACGCGTATAAATGATAGCTTACATGTTATTTTCATGTTTAAAGCCATACTACTAAATAATTTGATTTGTCATATTTATTACACCACGTCGGTGGCAAACAACTTATAATAAGTGATTACCGTAGCCTATAGAATAGACGCTTGCAACTCCATAGTTTATGCGTGTATCGGTTCAAATTCTCTTTCATACAAAACACCCTCACAAACGTCGTCATCGTCAATAATATTTAATTTTAGTTTTTTAATATTTATTGCAAAAGCTGGACTTAATGCCACAAAGCATTATCTGTCAGTCAAGTGGGAAGTATGATTTTACTATAGATACCCACTCATTAAAATTTCTTGACATTCGGTAGATGACTGTGGCATTGCGCCCCTATAACTTCAGTTGTGTAAGTATTTTCTGTAAAAACCCAAGCATTTGCTTTCGGAATGAGTCTGTAAGGTAAAGTTAACAGGAAGTGCATGCATGTGGTACAACAAAGTATTTATTTGAAGTCGTTTTTTAGTTGCAAATTATGAAACAAATTAAGTATGTCCGAATGTAGAGCAGCAAACCAAGAAGTTTTATTTAATCTTCAGAAAATTTAATAGCTAGCTAGTAACAATTTGAAGTCTCCCTCTTCAAAAAATACTTATTTTCTTATCACACTCTTAACTTCCTTTTAACCCCTCCTTCACTTAATGTTTTTGTAAACACCCTGAAATAAGTTTACTTGTCCTGACATGGAATATAGACGATTCATGACTCTCATCTCAGTTTTGAAATCGCTAAAAATTGTTTCCTTTATATTTACGAAGTTTTAAGGCTGAGAGTTTGAGTTGCAAACGAAGTATACCTCGTGTGTTCATAAGTTTTGAGACGAAATAAATGTTGCATAAAAAATCAAGGAATAAAGATATATTTATAAAATTTACAGATAATGATAATTAGATATTAACGAATAACTACAAGCAATTACTATTCAATATGACCACCCCTATTTTTAATACAAGCTTTTAGACGTTCTGGCCAGT
This sequence comes from Epinotia brunnichana, assembly GCA_963854355.1. Classification (NCBI taxonomy): domain Eukaryota; kingdom Metazoa; phylum Arthropoda; class Insecta; order Lepidoptera; family Tortricidae; genus Epinotia; species Epinotia brunnichana. The sequence continues at coordinate 10,973,532 of OY977941.1, read as the reverse complement.
CATCGATCGCGGCACGAATCTTCTACAGTGGGATATCCTTCGCTGCTTTGATGAGGGCTCGCTTAAGGGAATCTACGTTTGGGTGGGACTTTTGGCAGGCTCTGAGCTCCAATTCAGTCCACAGAGAATAGTCCAGCGGGTTGAGGTCAGGGCTGGAGGATGGCCATTCTTCCGCCGCGATGAAGCCTGGCAAATTTTTCCTCAACCAAGCTTGAGTCGTTTTAGCCTTGTGGGCAGGTGCTGAGTCTTCCTGGAAGATCCATTCTTTGTTGTGAAATAAAGTATCAGATAGGGGTTTTACTACAGTCTCCAAAATGTCACTTAGTTAATTTTTTGCTTTCACCTTGACACCTTGTTGGCAAAAATGGAGCGGAGTGACACCTTCGTACGAAACCCCCCACCATACCATCACACTCGCCGGATGGTGGGCACACGAGACATTTCGTGCTGTAGCTGGAACATCTTTGCTACTTTTGGCATAAACTTTATTATTTTGCCGGTTAAACTTTTCTTCAACTGTAAAGATTTTTTCGTCGGTGAAGAGTATCTTTTTCGCATCGTGTCTCTTAAGCAGCATCGGACAACGTTCACGTCGTAATTTACGAAGGCGATCATTTAGATAATGAATTTTCCTACGACTGTAAGCCTTTACTTTGAGATCGTATTTCAATATCCTGTTGACTGAAATACGCGAAATGTTAGTATGCAAAGCGAGTTTTTTCTGGGTGCGACATGGATTTCGGCGAAGTCGCTCTCTGATTATTTTGATGTTTGCAGCCGTCCTTACAGACCGCGGGCGACCACTCCTATGGCGATCTTTCAAAGAATTAGTCTCCTTGTAACGTTTAATAGTATAATATACGAAGTTGCGGCTTACCCCAAAACATTTTATGTCACGGAAAATGTCCACTGGTTTTTTTCCCGCCATATGTAGCGAAATGACAGTCGCACGTAATTCTTTCGTTCCCTCCATCACGAGTAAAACAAAAGAAATGAATTTTAAAAACATTCAAATAGCACACTAACATTCCAAATTCAAAATTTAAAAAAGAATAAAATAGGTGCCAGTATTATTTTGTTTCATTCTATTAAGTAAACAGTTTGTCTCAAAACTTATGAACTTACGAGGTAATATTCCAGATAAAGATAGAGCATTCAGGTAAACTTAAATATTATTCGTCCACGAGCACGCACTATCATCCCCGAGTGTCTTGCAAGCGAAACCTGAGGATCGAAGTCGAGGAGGTGAGCGGCCAGGCAAGCTAGGCCGAAGGCTGAGTTTCTCGTAGGGATGAAAGGCCCAAAGAATCCCATCAGAGCGCGCTCACTATGCGTTCGTATATTTGACAGAATCTCTTTGGTCTGTCTGCATGTGTCTGTCTCCTCCCAGTACCTTTGGTGTAGGTCTTTAGTGTGTTGGTCCAGTTGATTGTATATGTAGCTTTGTGGAAGGGGTTGGTTGGCTCTGGTCCGTATGCCGTTGTATCTGAGCCTTTTCTGGCCAGTTCATCCATTGCATCGTTTCCTCTTGAGCCACTGCACAGTTCCCCTTGATCCAATGTATAGTAACTTTGTTTCTATCTGCGCACACCTCTGTGAGGTTTTGGTGGCATTCCTATATCAAGCTACATGTGATATTATCACTGCTCAGTGCTTGTAGTACTGATTTACTGTCTGAGAGTATCCGTATGCTTGTGTTCTCGACTTGTCGTCTCTTTATGCCATTGCAGGCTTCAATTATCCCTACGCATTCAGCCTGGAATACCGTGTTTTGTATACCCAGTGGTTTGGATGTGTGTATGTTTAAATCGTCTGAGAACACACCACATCCCGTTCCCGTATTTGTTTTTGAACAATCTGTTAAGATTCTAAGGTTTGTTTGGTTTAGTCCCTCTCTCGAGTCTTCCGTCAGTAATATGCCATAGTCTTTCTTAAAGATTGCAGTTTTTGGTATTTTGTCGATTGAAGCTTCCATCATAGGTAGGCTTGTGACCAGTTTGTTATAGATCTTCATTGGGGTATGTCTAGTTTCGTCCATAGGTTGAGGCTTTTCAGGCGTATTGCCGTCGCAGCCGCCTCCTTTTGTATGTGCATATGTAAAGGTAGTAGTCCTAGCATGACTTCTAGTGCTGAGGGGTAATCACGTAACGTTCCGAATGCGCGTTAGGACAATCCAACTGTAATTTTTCCATATTAAACTTGACATTTAGATCTACCTGACGCGCGTACAATGCGTTACGTGATCGACCTGCTGCTGTGTCAGGAAGTAAAAATCTGCTATTGGAAGGAAAAAGTGAAAAGAAAAATTGTATACCAAATATACCTATTGCATTTTACTGCTTTGATTGGCTGAAGGGCCAAAGCGTCACTTCAGAGCGTGCTCACGTGGTTACTTTTTCCTGTGGTGTCTTGCAAGTGAAACCTGACGGCCGAAGTCGAGAAGATGAGCGGTGAGGCAAGAGGCCGATTTTCTCGTAGAAATGAAAGGCCTAGAGCGTCCCTTCAGAGCGCGCTCACTATGTGAGCCCCCACGGACACTCACTATCCCCGGATGTCTTGCAAGCAAAACCTGAGGAGAGGACCGCAGTTGAGGAAGTGAGTGGCCAGGCAAGCGAGGCCGAATGCTGAGTTTCTCGTAGGGATGAAAGGTCCAAAGTGTCTCTCCAGAGCGCGCTCGCTACGGGAGCCCCCACAGACACTCACTTTCCCCGGATGTCTTGCAAGGGAAACCTGAGGGTCCAAGTACCGAAGGTAAGCGGTGAGGCAAGCGCAGCTGAAGGCTGAGTTTTTCGTAGGACCAAAGGCAGAAGCGCCCCTTCAGAGTACGCTCACTATGCGATCCCGAGGGCAAGCGTACGTGGGCACTCACTATCCCCGAATGTTCTTTTAGCAAAACCCAAGGGCCGAAGGTAAGCGGCGAGGCACGGGAGGCTGAAGGCCGAGCTCCGCTCCATGAATTGTAAAAAAGTTGAGAATAATTATTTTACACGATTTCTTACTTAACAATACAAATACTCTTTATTGCACACTTCTTGACGTTTTTTTCTCGAATATTCTTTGTGTTAATTAAGTTCCTTCGGCATCGAATCTTCTATTCACTAAAATTTTTTGCGTTTTTGAAAATGTTATACAAAAAAAATTAAAACTACACAAAAAGTGCATGCCAGTCACTGGGTTTGAACTCGCGGACACCGACTCCGTAAGCTATAGGCCAAACCACCGGACTACGTATGAGTTGTAAGAACACAATGAATTTTCGAATATGGTGAGACTTGTAACCATGGTAATGAAACTGTTATAATCCCGCTCTCGCAACATTATATAGTCTCTAACATTATATAGTATTTTTCATCCCATATTTTTCACGTTTTATCTATAGGTACATTGCTGAAAGTTTCAATGGGGATGTTTTTACTTTCCAGTCAAGTTTATGCTTACCAATTTTCAAGTCATACCTATTAATTGAATAATTTACTTCTTATTTTTTATTTGTGTTTTTATTTTATTTAATATTATAAATTATTATATTTTTAATTTAAAATTAGATAATTCAAAAAACAATAAAAAAATCTATTTTAAATTTTTTAATTGAAAATGATAAATAATCTGTTCTAAATTTTTGACCCAACAACTAATTTATTTAACCTATCAATTAGAGATGCGCCGAATATGAGTTTTACCGAATACGAATATTCGGCCGAATTTTCGGTCCAGCTTTTGCCGAACCGAATATTCGGCCGAAAATTCCGGTTCAAAGGAATTGCCTTATGCCTTAATCAGCCGTTCCAAAACAGACTCATTTTTCAGTGGTAAAAATCTTGTTGATTTTTAAGTGAAACATTTATACTAAAGGTAGTTAAATAACAATAAGAATCCGTTTTAGAATAATAATTTCACAGGACAATGACTATGTCACATTCTTACAACTTGCAGACAAAAAACCTGCAAAATTATTCGGTAAATATTCGGCATTTGAACCGAATAATTCGGCCGAATAACGAACATTGAAAAACGTGCCGAATATGCCGAATACCGAATATTTACCGAATATTCGGCGCATCTCTACTATCAATTAATTGAATTAGAACTTGAATTGGTTTAATATCTATTCCTTATTCTTTATTATTTATTTCTCATGGATTCAAGGAGTTCCCATACAAAGTTCAATCCCATTTTTTACCCCCTTTTGAACCCTAATCTTTATAATTTTTATAGCTTATAGCCTGGCTGAAGATCCACTTAACGTTTTAGTAAAAGTCGCATATTGATCCATTCGCTCGTTTTCACGTGATGCCGTTACATATAAACAGACAGACAAACCGACAAACAGACAAAAATTCTAAAAACTGTTGAAGTGTGTTCTGTTATCGATTCTAAGAGCCCTCATTTGATTTTTTTGCCATTATCTTCAATGTACAGACTTTCGACCATCTACAGCTTTATTATATGTATAGATGTATAGATATATAAGATAGATAGATAGATAGATAGATTGGTTGTATTTGGCATAGCATAGGGTGGTGTAAGTGTTGAAGTTATTTTTACACCAGGTGTATGAATTTAATCGACTGGTTTGTCCGTAGCCTATACACATCGACAGCGAGACTAGTGACTCCCTGCCAGACTGCTGCGTGGCTTCTCCCGATTCCGGCGGCAACACATCAACCTCTCCACGACCACGGTGAGTTCTGTGGTTCTGATAGTTCATACTGCCAATGTTCACATTTATTTATTTTCAACACATTTGCTCGTAACGTGCCTCTTATTGTGCCGCTTTTAGGCTCATAATCCTGGGTATTAAACAAACGTGTTTTATTAAATTAAAATTAAAAATCATTTATTTCGGACTAATTTATCCATAATTTGTTAGTAACAATATATTAACTTAAAAACTAGTGTTAGTAACAAAACAAGCAACTTAGAAAAACTAATATCGGCGTGAGGGGGCACGCACCGGAGCATGCGCCTCGTCCCAGTACCGCATTATCGGGCAGTCCACCCGTTCAACAAGCGATTGCAGGATGCTGTTGGTACTACCCCGCACCCTCCGCATGAGTGATGCCACCCTACTGCGCATTATTGCGTGGAATCCCGGCACGCCCGCCGCCGCTAACATGCCGGACGCACTGCAATAGCGGGGCAGACCCAACAGCACCCTGAACGCATTATTGTACTGCACTCTTATGGCATTGACGGCCCGCTGCGTATACCCAACCCACAGCGCACACGAGTAGAAGGATTGACAAAATGCCTTAAATAAGGTAACTTTGACACCCTCACTACACCGTGCGAACCTACGAGCCAGCATATTACAACGGACCGCCAAGGCCCGGCGCTCTCTCTCCATGTCGAGATCGTCGCATAGCGTCTCCTCTACCCAGTGCCCCAAGTACTTAAATTGTGAGACTCTTTTTAATGGCGTGCCGTCAAGTACAACTGGCGGGACAATATCATAAGTTTTATTGCCCGCCTTGAACAACAACAGCTCACTTTTCGTCGCGTTGTACTTGAGGCCTTGGGCTGCAGCATAGCGCTCGCATACGGCTAGCAAATTCCTCAACGCACTGATGCAAGGGCTCAGCAACACCATGTCGTCCGCGTAGCTGATGTTATTAATAACTTTTCCACCAATAGAACAACCCACTGGGGTGTTACTGAGCTCCTCGATCAGTCGATTCATATACAGGTTGAAGAGCTTTGGAGACGTCAACCCACCCTGTCTCACTCCGCACTTCAACCTGTATACGTCCGACAAACAACCAGCCCATCTCACAACATTTGTTTGGTGCCTATACCAATATTTAAATATTGATACAAGCTCCCTGGGTATACTTGTCTCTTCAGATAATTTTGACCACATGATATCGTACGACACTAGGTCGAAGGCCTTAGAAAGGTCCAAGAAACAAGCATACACAGGGGTCCGTTCTTTTGCATAATACCGGACAGTGTGCTTGAGACAGTAAATAGCTGACTCAGTCGACACCCCAGCTCTGAAACCAAACTGAGCGTCATTCAGCTTTACGTGAGCACTTAACTGTTGATCAAGCAGACTATCCAGCACTTTTGCAATTATAGTCGCTAGAGAGATGGGCCTATAATTGTTTTTATCCGATACATCACTCGTTCGGTTCTTAATAATCGGTATTACAGTGGTTTTCATTAACTCGTCGGGCAGATAAGAGTGTCCGATGGATAATGCAAAGAACATGGCTAGTACCCTGGGCAGATGAGGACCGGCGTACTTGAGATGCTCCACACTGAGGCTGTCATGCCCGGGCGACTTGCCACGCGACATATTCCGTATGACAGTAGCTATATCTGTAGCGGAAAAATAAATAGGTCGGTGACAAACGCCCCCACATGGCTCCTCAGTGGGTAGGCGTCCCACTTAAACTGTTATGCCGAGGTTGAATAACATTACATTTTATAACATTACGACACTCGTGTAGTTATGTTTATACCCCGATTAAGACACGTTGGCACCTTGCAGCAAGGTGTATGTATGGACTTGGCGCATTCTTAAATTGACCGGGTTATACAGGTTTGTTTTTAATTCTCGGCGTATGTATTCTTACTCGACTAAACAAATTAAATCCTTCTTGTGAATTAATTGATTATTTATTCTTGGGTATGATATAGAAACGTTTCATTTAGTAAAACTATTTACTTTTGATAACATTTTACATGAATTTATATTGAATAACAATATATTTATTTTATTTTGTATTGGCTGTTTCGAGATGTCATCTAAGCCTCGCTGCGGGCGCACTGCGCGAACTTCATGAAAAAAAAATAGTTGCGCGCCATTATAAGTAATTCTAATTTCACAAATATTTGTAAACATTGATGATGCGTGTTTGGTTATTATTAAAAATGTTGACTCGTGGTGAATAGAAAAGTGATAAATAGAATTGACGCCACTGTACATTCTTGGAGATGTACAAATGTATGTGAGTAAAAACCTGTTATCATCAATAACTAAAGGAAACAACTTAGGAGCCTGTAACATTTTCATTTTATGAAAAGGATTTTTTCCTCGCAAATGTGTTGAAAAACGTCGTATGACACGCGTGAGCTTTGATAAATACATCCTCGGCTCTATTATCACGCTCACCTGCGGTTCGCGTGACAATTCCGCCTCTGATGTATTGATCAATATAGATAGCTCACTTGTATCACAATGTACTATTTCTGAACATTTAATGGAATCATTTGGTTTATTTCCTACACTATTAAACGAGCAATATTTGTATAGGTAGGTATATATTATGTAATCACGTTCTCGAAAACGGCTATAACAACTTCAATTAAATTTGGAATGTACCTAGGGGCGAAAAATCGATCTAGCTGGGTCTCATGTCTGGGAAAATTCGTTTTTTCCGTATTTTTAACCGACTTCAAAAAAGGAGGAGGTTCTCAATTCGGATGTATTTTTTTTTATTTTTTTTATTTTTAATGTTTGCTACCTCAGAACTCCGTCATTTATGAACCGATTCGTACAATTCTTTTTTAACTGAAAGTATATGCTTCCAGATTGGTCCCATTGTTTCCAAAACCCCAGTTGGATGATGGGAACCATGAGGAATTGAGGGAACTCCTCAAATATATTAGGCACGCGTGTAGTAATTTCGGTATTTTCTATTATAACTCGTGTATTTATACCCGGAAATCATAAATTTGGTTAAGTGGAAGTGATGGTGAAGACCACAGATGGCTTGTGGCTTGTGTGATGTCTCAATGATGTACTTCAAACTATATAAGTACGTCACAGATTCTGATATTATTCCGTTGAAATAGCAAACAATGAAGTGCCAAAGGTAATTCTGAGATCCTTGAGGAATCGACGGAAGTCCTCAAATATTATCGGCCCACATACAGCGATTTGGTTTATTGGTCTAAAAATCAACGCTTTTGTTCTCGGAAATCAGTTCATGTGGTAAATTGGAATAAAAATGTGGAAATGTTAATGTGGCTTGGCGGAGTACTGAATTGAAGTCGGTTAAAACTTTGTTTTGAAAGTAAATTATCTGTATTTTAACCCGAGCAGAGGCTAGATCGCCCAGGGACTGTACGATAATAACAGTATTAAGAATATACAAATACAAAATTATTTATTTACCAAAACAGCAAAACAATAATAGTATTTTATGCAACTGTTGTATAAGAAGGGTCTTAAAAGACGAGTGGCGTGGGTTGCGATGCGAGCCTTGGCGAGCATCGCAATAAAAGACGACACGAGCGTTTTTAGACCAGTTATACACCGTTGCATACAATACTTTTTCTACGACAAATTTTAAATAAATAGCAGACTACAGAATAGTTAAACTTTTCAGGCAGCAAGTTTTCTATTCGTACTTTTGCTACTCACGTAATTTCTTCAGGAGTGCAGTTATTCATTACTTCGACCATTTTAAAAGAAACGTACACTTTTGTCTTCACAAACACGAATAAAATCTTAATAGTTTAGGACTAATAGTTTATCATCTTTTGTCTTTTCATTTTGAACTGTATTTTGGTGGGAAATCGGAAATGTGACAGCTCTTGCTTATGGTTTGTTTTGTTTTTAATTTGTTTGCACTTGCCAATTCGAACTGTTTATTTTTATAAATAATACCAAAAATTTATAGAACATGTAATTTAACACACAATAGATGATGATTAATTATTATTGTAGTAAATAATTTATAATATACAAATGTTAAATCGTAAATAAATACTTTTATTTCGAAATATTTGTTTATGAAGTTGGCACCACTGCAATATAGCGGCCGATTAAAAAAAAGTTGAACAGTGCTTTTATGAAAAATGTATGAACCAAAAAAGTACGCTAAACAGTGCGTTTTTGGGCCATAGAGCATAGAGTTTTTTGACGACTTATTAGTGGTGTCATTGTATTTGAGCTACAGCCTACTTAAATGACAGATAACGGTACAGGACTAGAAAAATACATTATCAGTGGCCCTCACACTAGCCTGTGTCGTGAGGACCGAAATAAAACAGTTAGGGATTTTATACAATATGAAGATGCATGTACAGATAACATTTATAAAGGATTAAATATTTACCTCTAAACAAAAAATATGAAAAATAAAAAAATAAGATATACTTTTAACTGCACATATCTATCTATCTCTGTGTGACTGTGTGTGTATGTTTGAGCGAGTGTTTAGGTGTACCTGTGTGTGAGTGTTTGTGTGTGTGTGTGTGTGTGTGTGTGTGGGCACTTGCGTGTGGGCGCGTGCGTGTGGGCGCATGCGTGTGTGTGTGTGTGTGTATAATAGAATAATTTATTTACCATAACTTCAATTAAATGTTTCATTAGATATAGTGACTACCTACTTAGGCTCAGCCTGTATCGTAGGAGTCGAGGATCGAACACGAGAGTTACAAATGTCATTCGGTCATTAAAATAAATGTAAAAACTAAAATATTTTTTTTTGTTTTTTTTACAAAGGGGGCAAAGACATGCAATTATAATTTTGAACAATAGCTTTTTTGTAGTGTACTTTTATGCTAGTTAAATATACATATTTTATTATCATATATACATTGTACTACACACATTATGATGAACAAATGAACATGCCTCTCAAAATTGAACTTTGTGGGTGCAATGCAATCGACATCCGTGTTTCTAAACTTAACGGATAGGCCGATATCAATGTATTTGCGATCATTGGCAACATTACGTAACTTACGTTGGAAAAGAAATGTATAAAACTTTCCTACATTTTCTAGAATACGGATCCCCAGATCCCCACCAATAATGGTCTATTTATCTAGTTTATAAATCTAAATTGCGCCATGACTGTTTGTTGAGATATCTCGAACTGTTGAAAACTCATTCACAATCCAAACTATTATTTCATTTAGTGTTAGTGCCAGCGATGAGGCTGAAGCAGAAACTTCAGTGAGCACAGCCGGGCTTGAAATGCTGAGCAAGCTATTCCCGGGCAAGAAGCGCTCCGTGCTAGAACTAGTACTGCGACGGTGCAACCACGATCTCCTGCGCGCCGTTGAACATTGCAATGTGCAGCATGTAAGTAACTTAGTGTACCTAGTTATTTTGAAAATTTTAACGGCTGGTTCGATTTGTATCGAAACCAATATTGAGGTTTTTGAATACTGCTCCGTTCTCGAAATAGGAAAAAGCGGGCATTTTAATTACATGATGAGTAGGTTTGATCCGACTGAGGAGTCTCCAAAAATTGGGGTCAGTTAATGGAATGTGGAAACATGGCCGCCATATTTATTTGTTTTGTTATTAATTTTTAGATATTTCTAGTGCTTGTTACTTACAAGACCATTTCTCCAGGCCCAGACCGATAAAACATTGCTGGCCAGCGCTGGGACCAGTACCAGTTACGAGAGCCCCGTGTCGAGCTCCGAAGAGTCGCGATGGTCGGCGTTTCGACCCGTGGGGCAGCGGCCGATGCTCCCCGCGCTGGTGATGGGCCGAGTATGCGGCTCTGACTGGCTGGTGCCCTTCCCAGCGCTGCCGGCGCTGTCGGGGCCGCTCCTGCTGCCGTTCCAACACCAGTCGCCGGTTTGCAACCCCTGTGCACCCGACTGTAGACAATGTAATCGACATTAAAAGTTACACCTCCAATTGTGCCAGCGCAAGCATTAGCTTCGAGGGTTTCTGTGTCGAACTCCAAGGATTTTTGAAGTCAATAACGAAGCCAACGTCCTGTACTTCCAGTATACGGCACCGATTGGGTTGTACTTCTGCCAGCGTTGCCGAGGCCGCTGTGCCCGCTTCTGATGCCACTACTGCGTCAGCCACCGGCTTGCAAAACCTGCGCGCCCGACTGTAGCCAATGAAATCTTAATTTAATCGTGATGGTAGAATTGATAAGTAATCTAAATCATGTACATATTTCGTTTAGGAGTTAATGGTGTTTAAATCGAACGTAGGTTGTACTTAGTCATGTCTTTAGTGATTATTTTTTATAGCCAAAGAAAGTTGCCAAATATTCGTTAGGTACTATAATTAAGGCCTTAGAATAAGTTCGTAACTATTTGTATTTAATGCATACGTATAAATTTGAAAATGAATTAAACGTAAGTATTAGATGTTACATCTTACATACCGTTGTACATATTTTTTTCACATTTCTTAATCTATAAGTGGAGTACCTAATACATATTTTCATACAACATTAGTAGAGGGACACTCTACATCATCAATTCCCCAGCGTACTTTAGGTTAGTTAAAGTAGCAGGTCAACTACGTAATATTTAGTTAATATTATAACCTAATTTGTTAATTCGAATGGATACCTAATAAAATAATTGGAATATCTCCTTAGTTTTATGGTCCTTCGTACCGGATAACCGCTTTATCACTCCAGCGACCATCGTCATTGTCAAACATCACTGGAATAAACCAAAAATGCAGTTAAGCCTGCCGAATCGTATTATGTTAAGTACATTTGCAGTGTAAACAGCTAATAAATACAAGTTAGTAGTGCAAACGCAGCCCCCTACGAGTATTGCCGGCGGGCGCGCGGACAGTAACAAATCCGTGACAATAATCCAAATGAAGACAAAATACAAATCCCTTTCTTTCACATGTCTGACTCTAGAAAAACACGTTTATTAGGTACCTACTGAATTTTTACAAAAAATGTGCGACTCTAATTTCTGATTACGAGTATAACTTGCACTCTCGCACTCTCTTCTCATTTATCAACTTCCGATATTCATATTATATCGATACATAATACATATATCATCGATACATAGAGTTGCTTAACTTCAAACTCGGATAAATCCAATTCTGTCATTTTGTAAGATTTTGGTATGAAATAAAAGGGTAAAAAACTAGTCTATCCATATGACAGTTTTTTTCAAATGTAGGTAAGTCCATCCAAGCCAATCAGCGAAAGAAGTTTGTTCAACATGGCTGACAATTTCTAATCGTATTTTTTTCAAATCTAGATAAATCCAGGTCTGTTAAATCAAAATTATACAAATCCACACTGAGTTTTTTCAAAGATAGATAAATTACAATCGATTATATCAAATGAAGGTAAATCCAATCTAAATTAGTTTTTTTGTAAAGAATGGATGGTTTTAATGCTGAATTTGCCGAACAGGATGGGTTTATTTAAAGCTTTAGCCATAATGAAAAAAACTGCCTTTCAAATCACCGAATTAAGCTTATTATCACTTATTTTCAATTATCTCGGAAGTGGTTAGAGTGGATTTATCTGAGTTTGAAGTTAAGCGACACACATTATATGGTTGCAATGTTATCACTTATCGTTGTTGATAAGACATCTGTCTCTCTCGCACTCACATACTTGTCAGAACGTGACAGATGTCTTATCGACAGCGATAAGTGGTAAATTAATTAAAGAATATTGAAAGTAGAGGTACGCAGGCGGTCTTATCGCTAAAGAGCGGTCTCTTCGAAATAACCTTTGGATACCAACTTTTGGTAACATTTTAAATAGGAATTATAATAATATCTTATGAGGTTTTCGTGATTATAACTCATTTAAATAAATCAGATATAATAAGGGGAATAAGGCAAACTTATCCCTGTAAGGGAGGGGAGGGATATTATGCGTATGAGCGTATGACATCATACATTATACAAATTGTTGTAGATTAGGTATTCGGTGTGTCGATCGGATTCCCTTGAGATTCTAATAGCGTAAAAACTACCACCACGAGTTTAGAGCACGAAATAATAGTATGTTTAATCTTACAGGGGTGTAGGTGTAGTAGTAGTACTGATATGCAAATTGCGGAAAGTTTCCAAAAAGTTGGAACAGTTCTCGGAAATTTCTAGAAAGTCTCAAGAAATAAAGGAAATTTCCGAAATTTTCCTGAGTTAAATTGCAGAAAAATTTCGCAATTTAAGAAACTTCCCGTCTGCACATCAGTAGGTAGGTGATATTTTCAAGGTGTTTTTGATTCGTCCTCGTTTTTCGGGCTACTGATTTTTGAACCAAGTAAATACCTAGTGCATTATAGAGAGGTGGTAAATTAATGTTAATATATTTTCTTTTTATATCAAACGGTAGAATAATGACTACTTAGCCATTCATGTCCGTTTTTTATGAAAGTTTAAACAAAGATCAATGTTTATCGACATTTGCATACGATTTACATAATTCGCTCACTTGCCTATCCATCGTTACAATGTCTGGACTTGTTTGAAGTCAAGAAAGAGAATTGGTAAATCATAATTTAACTACCTCAGTAAAATGTTGTTCTTGTATTTGGCTTTTATGTTGTTGATGGTAGTTTGTGACGCTCAGTATTTTATTCGAGTGTACTTTACCGTGATAGGTAGCAGATTGTTTAACAGCAAAATTAATATTAAAGACACCGCTACTGTTTATGGTAAGTAGGTATATTTCTACCTAATAAATTGAGCCAAGGAATAGTTTGACACAATTACTTTCAGTTTCGATTTTAGATGGGGTTAATCAGATAAATCTGACCTGGAATTTGTAATCCACCTGTTTTCTTCGAATCGGGTGACAGTGGTTCGCAATTAGCTTACTAATCCCGCAATAAAAGGGATAATTTTATATTTACTTCTTGGAGGTTAGACCGAAAGAGGAAGAGGTTAGAAGAAAAAGTATTAACGTCTGGTAACGACACTAATACATTTCAAACTTTTCAAATTAAAGGGAAAAATCTAAAAAGTTATCGTTCCGCAGCAGATTGTTCTGATAGCTCAGTTGGCTAGAGCGACAGGCCACGTATGCCTGATAATGTTGCAGGTTCGAATCCTGCACGGAGCGATACGTATTAAAAAATTTCCCCTTTATTTGAAATTTAGACCTATGGACACAGTTTTATTTAGTCTTATGTGCAAGGACTTTTTTATTTGCTTCATGCATATCGACCTGACTGGGAGAAAGCGTGGTGACGTGAAATATAATGGTCAGGGTCAGGCTTCTCAATCAAACCTAAAGGTAACTTATCACGAACCTTTTCGTTGTCCTGTTTTCTTTAAGGCATTTGTACCCTGCAAGACTATGGCATCGGCTTCAGCGGTATGCGCCTGGACAGGCTAGTGCGCGACTTGGATTTTGCCCGCTACCTTTTCTACGACCGTACGGGCATCTTTCAGCGGAGTCAACAGCTCCACATCAAGTCGCTGCAAGGATGCACACTCACGCTCACTTCGGATACGATACCGTTGTTTAAAATCTATAGAATAGACACGAAGGTAAGTCAATTGGGTAATTTACTGATGATAACTTACTACGTAATTCGTTGGATCAGACCAAAAATTCATCTTGATTGGCCTACGGGAGTGCGTCATTCTACTCGGCTCTGCGCTAACTCATGGCAATGAAGATGATTTAAATTTTTGGTGATCAACAAATGCATTCTCCGAATATTATGCTGAGAAAATACACATCCTTTAGAATAATACACAATACCTACGTCTGTCAATCTGTGTTAATTAATAAGTAACATTTTAAACTCCGCCCCGCTGCCGACGCGGACGGCATCCGCCCTAACATGGGATGGATTTTTGATATAACTCATTATAGTGGGTAGAAGCTATTCACCCCTTTTCGTGTGACGATACTACTTATGACTTAGAGAAACCAAAATGTTTGTATGCTCAAAGGTGAATCCAAAAACATCGTTGAACTATTCGTTCATCTTTTGTTTCAGCTCGTGTACTGGGACGATTGTTCTCTGTTTTTCGAACACGAAGTAATCTCTGACGGTAAGGTGCGATCGTTTCTCGTGTCCCGCCAGCACGCCATCGGCATCGAGGAGCGCGGGGACTCCACCGCGGCGCTGCTCGAGGGCCTAGCGGGCTCCGAGCAGAGGCCGCTGTGCCCTGATTACATTCAGTGCTGGTTAAATAGTATGGAGACATCTAGTAGAAAGTTAAGATGAATTGAATACATGTTATTCAGTAACTTATTTGCCGTTTTATTTGCCACCATCTGTACTGTAGGTACTGTATTTTTTTCTTGCAATTGTTGCATGATGCCAGATTGATTTTAAGGTAATGACGATGGAACAGTACCTAAAGCTGGGATATTTACTGTAACCCTTAGGTGGAAAAAGTTCTTCCTAGTCATACTGTAGAAATATAAGAACGTAATAATGACTTGACTGGTAAATGTCGCGGGAGTCCGCTGGATGCGGGTGGCGCAGGACCGGTCACTTTGGCACTCTTTGGGGGAGGCCTATGTCCAGCAGTTGACGTTTTTCGGCTGATATGATGATGATGATGATGATGAATAATGACTTACCTACTCTTTAACGTATACCTGTAACGTAACGTATAGGTAGTAAGTACCTGTAGATACCTATCCTATGGGTTCCTACTAGAATTTAATTAACTTTGGAAATATAACGATTTTGTTTTGATAATAAACCCCATGAAGAATGTTATTGAAGTTAGCTCAAAAGTTTATTGAATCACATTCCTGGTCTATTACAATGCATCTAACATTAACATAATTAGGTATAACTCGTAAATCATAATGACCGCCAGAATTTTGCACGCACGGTTTATGCAATAAACAGGGATGTTATTCGCTACGCGTTAATGCGGCTCACCCCGCCGGTCACCCGTTACGAAACTAGACCTCTACCTACGCTTAATTACTACGCATCACGGTGTCAAGGTAGAATTGTGGGTGAGCGTTGAGGTGAGCTTAAAACAAGTTACGGAATAGGGGGGCAGATGTTGAATAAAAATGTTGAATCTCAATCAAAACCAGTCGGTTCATGGTGTTCCGTTGCGTCGAGACTGCGCCTTACTTCACAGAGTCATAGTCAACCGGTTCAACGATCTTCCTACCACTTCATTGTTGTTGCGTCCACAACTCTGCCATTCAGAACTATTAAGTCGTATGTTAATACACCGCTCATACTTAAATAAGACGCAGTTAAATGATCATTACTAGACCTTATTACAGTCAGTTAAGGTCTAATGGTTTCTGTGTCATTATTTACCTAGTTACTGCGTTGTTCTTTTGCATTCCACTACAATTTACCGGTGTTCACATACCACTCAAGTCACTGTTACTAAACGAACGTCACGTTCCAATAAACAATTACTTTTTAAATTCTCTCAAAATGCTGTGCGTGATAACAGTTATTATATTGCTGGCGTATATGTTCTGGGATGTGAACTACTTCCTGCGGATCGCCTTTACCATAGGAATTGGAAGACTCTTCCAAAAGAAATGCGGCGTCAACGATACCACTACCATTTACGGTAAGTTTCCTTTATTAATTATGCGCATTACAATTCATTTAGCTTACTTTAACCTTTTATATAACTTTGGTACCATTACTTTTTAATATAGGTATCAGTCTTAATTCAAATACTAATAGATACCCCC
The DNA here is from genome assembly GCA_963854355.1 of Epinotia brunnichana. NCBI lineage: Eukaryota > Metazoa > Arthropoda > Insecta > Lepidoptera > Tortricidae > Epinotia > Epinotia brunnichana. The sequence goes on along the minus strand of OY977941.1, from coordinate 10,957,180 downwards.
TAGGTGTATACTTTAGATATCTACTTACTAGACTAAAGGAGCACCAGCGACGACCTTCATATCTATAAATTAGAAGTTAAGTATTAGGGATAAAGATAATTTAGCATTTACCCAATTTTAACTCAACAAAATATTCAGATCAAAGTGATAGTTTTACAGAGTCGTAATGAGTATTTTCACACGTTGATGGACAGCACCTAGACTCCTCCAGGTTGTCGGGAGGAGTGTCCATCAACGTGTTTTGACAAATAATAATAATTGTTCATTCAATTATACAATTTTCCACAGTTTGCCCGATCCAACCTAACCTAAAAGATTTGATGATAATTCAGAAAACGACGCGACGCCGTGTCAAAGTCATGCAGAAATAAACTTAAGTACTTACTATAGGTATACACATCACTAACTTTTATTCATTGTCAATCAGATTCACACCAAACACATCGAAAAGTACCTAGTTACTTACTTATTGTTAATACTAATGCAATGGAGTAATTATTGAGTATACTAAGTACCTACCTATTTGCATCGCTAATTACTTACCATGATTTGCTAAACTGTATTGTCGATTGCATATTAGAAACGTTTGAAAATGTGTATATTTTAGATTGTTATTATTTAGGTAGTTCGCTGCTGCTTGAATAGGGTTATCAATTATCATAATCATAACTACTTGCTCTGTAGTTAGGTACCTATGCGGTGTTGTGTGCCTGGTGGTGATTAGAACTTGAGACCCCAGGAGAGTCACAAACACGTTGTCGGCTCTTTATTGATTTGAGGATTCGTTGCGTTGTGTTGACAGCTAGAGGCTAATGCAGTTTCCTAACTCTAAATTACACACAGCACATCCACACACACAGTTCGCACATGGTCGCGTGGCAGCCTTAATCATTAAGGCTGCCACGCGACCAGAGTTCCCCAGGACGCGCTGTATCTACATCTGTATCTGTGTGTGTGGATGTGCTGTGTGTAATTTAGAGTCAGGAAACTGCATTAGCCTCTAGCTGTCAACACAACGCAACGAATCCTCAAATCAATAAAGAGCCGACAACGTGTTTGTGACTCTCCTAGGGTCTCAAGTTCTCAACCACGCATAGGCTACGGTACCCGTTTACCACCAGACTGGCCCCTATTTCACCAACTAGACAATTGTCGCCTGACAACGACCATTCTCCGTACATTGTTGGGTCCACTAGTAACCTAGCGACCATTTTAACTTCTATTACAACAAGCAATGTATGGCGAATTGTCACATTGTCAGTGTCAGGTGACAATTAATTGTCAAGTTGGTGAAATAGGGGCCAGGTCGTACTCGTGTTTGCCGCCGTCGCCGTGGTATAAAAAAAAAACAAATATAAAACGAAGCACCTGCTTAATACATCCACGTACCATACAAGGGAACATTGGCGAAGTAATTTGAATTGTTTTAAATCGAACGAAACAATACAACCACAACTCTGTTCCAATTTAGAATGTTCAATCAAAAAAAAATCAAAAAAAAAAAAAAACAAAAATATTTATTTGGTATCAAAAATTTGGTTTTTACAATTGTACGTGGCTGACCCCTCCAGGTAAGTATGACAATACTTGTGTTAGGAGAAGCCGCCCCTCCCATCCGGAGTTATGTTAGGTATAGATTCACTGAAGAGGGCGATGCTATTTAGTAGGCCTTTGGACATATAGAGGATAAATATAGTGAGTTGTGCTTAATGGGTCATACAGAGATTTAGGTTCGCGTCTCTTCTGACATTGCCAAAGTTATGGGCTATAAAGCCAAATTTTTTATTGGACTCGTAATCCGCATACACAGCGTCTCCTCTTATATGATTTCATGCAATCAAAACATTTTTTATGTGCACGGAAGCCCTTAACTACTTATTTACCGCAGGAAAGACGACTTTTGTTTTACTCAATCTGTATGACCCACCATTCCTCTACACTACACCCCAACCACAACTCCACTTCATCCACTTCACTCATTCATGGAAACAATCAAATTAAAAATACCCAATCATGTTCCAGGTTTCTGCACCACACAAGACGTGGACATCTTCCTTCGCCACATGAACAATGCGCGCTATGTGCGAGAGCTGGATTTCGCACGCTTCCACTTTTACGACCGCACGGGCATTTATGAGAACATCACCAAAGCTAAAGGACACGCGTTGCAAGGCGCCTCCAGTATCCGGTACAGAAGGACCATCCCTATCTTCACTGCGTATAAAGTTGAAACTAGGGTAAGTATCACTGCATCTATCCGTGGGATTTCTGCACCACACAAGACGTGAACATCTTGCTCCTTCACATGAACAACGCGCGCTATGTGCGGGAGCTGGACTTGGCACGCTAAAAGACAAGATAAGATAGAATAAAGATAGGGATAAGAAGCAATGTACCTACTATTAAAATACTCCGTTTATGCACTCAAAATTGTTCGCGTTATGTGTTATCCTTTACTTTTTTGCACATATTTGTACAATTAACAAGCAGTTTATAAATGTATATGTTTCCATGAATAATAAAAAAATCCTGTAACCTTTTAAAAAACAGTGCATTGATACATAACATTATTCGTATTACAGTTGGCGTACTGGGACGACAAGACCCTCTTCATCGAGCAAAAATTCATCACCCTGAGCGACGGCTTCGTACGGGCCATCGTGCTGTCCCGGCAGAACCTCCTCGATGTCACCGCTGAAACTCTCTTCAAGGGCATCCCTGGCGCTGAACAGAAACCTACCTGCCCAGAGGAAATCACACACTGGCTCCAGTCCATTGAGATTTCGAGCGCGCGACTTAGGAAGAAGGATTAAGTTAGGGAAATGGTCTATTTAATACATTTTGTAGTTTCTTAAAATATGTATTATTGAGGATAGCTTTGATGTACTGGTTCTGAAACGATAGAATTTCATCGATGTCACTGCCGAAACATTCTTCAAGGGCATTTCTGATGTTGAACAGAAGCCTACCTGCCCAGAGGAATTCACACACTGGCTCCAGTCCGTTGAAATCTCGAGCGCGCGACTTAGGGATATGGATTAAGTTAGGGAAATGGTATATTTAATACATATTGTAGTTTCTTAAAACATGTTTTGTTGTGGATAGTTTTGATGTACTGGTTCTGAAGCGACAGAATTTCATCGATGTCGTAGTCGGAACCCTCTTCAAGGCCATCCCTGGCGCTGAACAGAAACCTACCTGCCCAGAGGAAATCACACACTGGCTCCAGTCCATTGAGATCTCGACCGCGCGACGAAGAAAGAAGGATTAACTTGGGAAGGATAAACTGAGGGAAATGGTCTATATAATACATTTTTTAGTTGCTTAAAATATGCTTTATTGAGGATAGCCTTGATGTACTAGTTCTGAAGTGACAGAATATCATCGATGTCACAGTTGAAACATTCTTCAAGGGCATTTCTGGTGTTGGGCAGAAACCTACCAGCCCGAGGAAATCACACACTGGTTCTAGTCCATTGAGATCTCGAGCGCGCGACTTAGGAAGACGAATTAGATAACTTAGGGAAAGGGTTTATTTAATAAATTTTGTAAAGTTTCTTAAAGCATGTTTTATTGTGAAGTGATTAAACTTCATCAACGTCATCATGGGGCAGGACTGGTCATTTTGCCACTCTTTGGGGGAGGCCTATGTCCAGCAGTGGACGTCTTTCGGCTGATTTGATGATGATGAATTGATGATGATGATTGAACTTCATCAACGTCATAGCCGAAACATATTTATTGTCCTTCTGTCCGAAACACATTGTATATCTGACGCTGACAAACTAACCTGCCCCGAACTGATCACGCACTTTTGAGATCTCAACTGCACGGCTGAGGGCTGAGGGAGAAAGATTAATGTAGGATATAGGTTACTTAATAAATATCATAAAGTTCCTTAAAAATATACTTTATAGTAGACTAGCTTTTGCCCGCGACTTCATCCGCGTGAATGAAGTATTAACTTCCATTTCTTATTTCACCTTTAGGTAATAGTACATTTCGATGCTAGTGCGGAAAGTATGTCATTACCTCACGAGTGCCAAGATATCTATATATATAGACTCGGGACGAGTGAAGAATGACATTTCCGCACGTGTATTGAACGACGTTTTTTAATACAGTTGCGAAAAAATAAGAAAAACAACAAGTAAGAAACTGTATTAAAAAAAATATTTTTTGAACAACTTCATTATTTTTCAAATGTATTACAATGATGTTACAGAATTAATAATATAAAAGTTTCAAATTCCTTACTTGTTGTTTTTCTTATTTTTTCCCAACTGTATTAAAAAACGTCGTTCGATACACGTGGAAAAGTAAAAAGCACTAGTGCGCTTTTGTGCACTAGTGCTTTTACAACTTTGCGCACGATTTGCAGCTACAAAAAGTACCACTTTTTGAGCAACGGTATTAAAAAAATGAGTATTCAATGTCTTAATGCAAAATATAAACAATTTACCTGTGGGGCAAGAGTCACCTACTCGTAAAAGTGTTCTGCCTTTTTAAGGTGTCTGAGTAGGTAACAATCATCAAAAATTACAAATGTTTGCAATTTTATTGTATTATGAGTAGAAAGTAAAAAAACTACATTACGGTTTTCAATACTTGTGTGAATGTTGCTCTTGTAAATAAGAGTCATGGACAATTAATTACTATTCTTATAAACCATTCAATTTAGTTCCATTTGTATAACTTTGAGGGTTGAGTTACGAAAGTGACTAATACCTAACCAAGTAACCACACTCATTAAGCCGGCTTTTTAATGAAACATGCACTACTTACTGAATTCGTACCGCTGCGCTCCCGCGTACCTATCCTATTTTCTCGAAATGTTCATAAATTATCTTATTAGTCGTAAAAGCGATTGTTGTGAACACGAAATCGCTTTTACTTTCCTCCTTCCAAGTAGCCACATTGTAACAATTTGAAGCTAGGCGGAAGGCTTTTCTTTTGGACAGAGCCTTGAGAGCCCCGGCAGATGACCAGAGTGGGAGTAAATCAATGCAATATCCTTCCATATCTCTCGCACGCACGCAAAAATTTAAAGGAAACCCACAGTTAGACCTTCTTAAAATTTCAAATGACTGCATACGTTCTGCCGCCTTAAGGAACCACAGAACACCATTGGAGGGCTCAAGACCGAGCCCTGGCAGAGGTCTGAAGGCGGAGCCTCTTCTGATAGGCAAAACGGCTCAGAAGGTTCAGAACCTCTTCATCATATGTTGAATGTTGATGTCTTTTAAGATATCAACAAGCGTACGAGCGATGAGCTGCACTTCGTTTCAACAGTATCGAGTTTGTTTAATTAGTTCAGTTGACTCGTAGAAAATTAATTTTAATGAACTCGTACAAAAAGTATTGTTCACAATAGTGTTATAATCAAGCTTTTTAATCTCGTACCTTACTTAGGCCACTCAGCAAGCTTCGTGGCCTAAACACGGTACTCGACTAAAAAGCTCTCTATTATAACACGATTGTGAAAAATACTATTTCGGTTGTCTGGAGCGTATCGAAACAGTTATTTCGATTGTTTCGACAGTAACATGGACTACAACTATGAAAAGAGTGACGTTGCAGTATTCTCTATGAAATCTTAATACACAGATTGTAATCGACGAGTACAAAAACATACTTTTCAGTCCTTCAGCTTTGTACGAATGGTTATCAATTGGATTTTTATTGTTATGGCCTTTTTGCCTCTCTAAAAAACTGTTTTAGCTTTTTAATAGACTTCAAATTAAGGAGGACGTTCTCAAAACGGTTGTATTTTAAAATGTTTTTTACTTCAGAACTCCTTCATTTATGAACCGATTCGTACAATATTTTTTCATTTGAAAGTATAAGCTTCCAGATTGGTCCCATTTTTTTCAAAAAGCCCGTTGAATGGTGCGATCTATGAGGAATTGAGAGAACTCTTGTTTATGGGGCACGCGTGTATTGACTTTCTTATTTTCTGCTGTAACTCTTTGATCCAGCCAATTTGTGTTTTGAGTAGGAAAGTTGTGGGGTAGGTCTGTTCTGATTTCTTCCATTCTACGAGCAGGTATATGTATTTTGGGGTGCTGAATCCGAATTTCGTGACGCAACATTGACAAAATCGCAAATAAAGTGAAAAAAATATGCTTTTTTTGGCATTTTGCTTAAAACTCGGAAACTATTACTTTTAGTAAATGGCCTACTTACAGAAATTAAAGTTCTTTAAATTATCTACAAATGTCATCACTATTTCGTTTTTTTTTTAGCATAACCGTCCGGTCTCAAGTGCGAGTTGAAAATTGGCATATTTCAGGGGTCAAATACCACTTTATGATAAACTTTACAGAAACACTTTATGAGCATCAATAAAGTTAGGACTAACAAAATAAAACTTAAAATATTGTTACTTATAATTATACAGGGTGGAATTTCATAAACTGTACATAATAAAAGGAGAAAAATTTCAGCCAATTTCATCGGTGAAACGGTGTTTTTTTTTTTTTTCTAGTCATTAGTTTTTTTTTTACAGAATTTTGAAATTTTTTGTAAAAACTCGGGTAATACACCTAATTCAGACGGTATAACTTTTGATCCAATGGTCCTAAAATGAAAATAAAAAATGCAGAGTATTACCAAGGGACAGGTTAATAATTCTTAATAACAATAGAAAACCAACTAGAAGAGAAAATCCGCAAAAAAAATTATTGTTTTTGAAAAATGGCTACAAAAATTACGAATTTTAAAAGAAAAACACAATTTTCTGAAAAAAACGCAGATTTACTTACCATTTTGTTTGCTTAGTATTAAACCTCACTTAATGCCGATTCTAAAACCGTTTTTAAACTGTCTCAGACTTTGAAAAATACCACGCAAATGGGTACGTAAATCAAACCATAATTTTATTAATTTTAATCCTCTTAAAATCCTTAATGACCGTTTGTTCACAGGTAGTTGAAGGGTGTTATTGGGTTTTAGGTGGAAATAACAAATTACGTACTTAGTATTAATCCTCACTTAATGCCGATTCTAAAACCGTTTTTAAACTGTCTCAGACTTTGAAAAATACCACGCTAATGGGTACGTAAATCAAACCATAATTTTATTAATTTTAATCCTCTTAAAATCCTTAATGACCGCTTGTTCCCAGGTAGTTGAAGGGTGTTTTTGGGTTGAAGGTGGAGATAACATGAGGGGTATAAAGGCATTGGGCAATAGGTCAACTATTCAGTCGCTCGCAAATCGCAATTGCTTGTCTTTGCTCGCCACTTCTTTGATTACTCCAGTACTTGTTCAGTTTGAATCATCATGCCCCGCTTACGAGAGTTTTCGCCGTTACAAATAGCCAACATGCACTATTATTATGGATTGTGCCATGGATCTGCAAGAGCTGCGTGTATCGCCTATTTGGAGCAGTATCCTAATGACGTTCCAAGACCTGCTGCTCGCCACTTTCAAGAAGTTCATCGCCGGTTGTGCAATATTGGCCTGGGATACGGTTGCCGAGATCGCCGAGAGCCAGGAAACATAATTGATGTTGCCATAGAAGAAGCAGTTCTCAGAGACTTGTACGCGGACCCAACCACGAGTCTAAGACGCTTGGCATTGAGGCACGGAATCTCAAAATTCTCTGTCTGGAAAATTTTGAAGAAGGAAGGACTGCATCCATTTCATTATCAACGGGTACAAAATTTGCAAATTGGCGATGCCCGCGTTAGGTGTGTTATGTCGACTTGGATACTTGGCAATATCAGAAGGGATCCGGAATTTACTAGAAGAATTTTATGGATGGACGAAGCAAGATTTACTCATACGGGAATAACTAACTTCAGAAATTTACACACATGGGCTCACGATAATCCAAACCTAGTAAGACCATCTAATTTTCAAGACCAATTCTCCATAAACGTTTGGGCAGCGGTACTCGACGATCAATTGATTGGACCAGTCTTCTTACCGAATACTTTGAACGCCGACAGATTTTTACTGTTACTGAGAGACGAGCTCCCAGAGCTTTTGGAAGATGTGATGTTAGATGTGAGACAACGCCTGTTTCTCCAAATGGATGGATGCCCAGCTCATTGGGCATTAAGAGTTCGACATTTTTTAAATGAGCAATATCCCAATAGGTGGATCGGCCGAGACGGCCTCGTTGGATGGCCTGCAAGATCGCCTGATATGACGCCGTTGGATTATTTTCTTTGGGGTGATATGAAGCAACGGGTATATCACAGAATCGTCAATACCGAAGCAGAATTGCACGACAGAAATTTAAATGCAGCACAAGAAATAAAAAATAATCCGGGAATGATTCGACGGGCTACGCAACAAATTCAAGCTCGGGCCACATTGTGCCTTCAAGAAAGAGGAGGTCATTTTGAACAATTAATACCATACAGGGAACGCCCTTTGCAACACTAGAATAAGTTTTTTCTTTAATAAAGGTTTATCAATCGAATTTATGACTTTTAATTAAAATACATGATTTTATTTACGCAATTTTTAGGACTACTTTTCTTCCTGTTGTTTTCTCTACCTAAAACCCGATAACACCCTTCAACTACCTGGGAACAAGCGGTCATTAAGGATTTTAAGAGGATTAAAATTAATAAAATTATGGTTTGATTTACGTACCCATTAGCGTCGTATTTTTCAAAGTCTGAGACAGTTTAAAAACGGTTTTAGAATCGGCATTAAGTGAGGTTTAATACTAAGCAAAAAAAATGGTAACTAATTCTGCGTTTTTTTCAGAAAATTGTGTTTTTCTTTTAAAATTCGTAATTTTTGTAGCCATTTTTCAAAAACAATAATTTTTTTTGCGGATTTTCTCTTCTAGTTGGTTTTTTATTGTTATTAAGAATTATTAACCTGTCCCTTGGTAATACTCTGCATTTTTTATTTTCATTTTAGGACCATTGGATCAAAAGTTATACCGTCTGAATTAGGTGTATTACCCGAGTTTTTACAAAAATTTTCAAAATTCTGTAAAAAAAAAACTAATGACTAGAAAAAAAAAAAAACACCGTTTCACCGATGAAATTGGCTGAAATTTTTCTCCTTTTATTATGTACAGTTTATGAAATTCCACCCTGTATATTATCTCCACTTATAATAAATCTCTAAATTAAAAAAAGAATCAGCCAGTTTGAAACTAAGCTTTGTGTGGTACGAATGTTCTCAGCATCCCATGAACGGAAAAATATGAAACATTTTTTATAGGTACATTAATATTCTAGCTGCAACTTAGGATAGTTTTTATCCGACTGCGATAATTAATAAATTTTCCGTAATATACGACTTCATTTAATTTTTCATTTACTTTTATTGAAATCAAACGCTGCTCCAACTGTCAGCTATAAGAAACGTCAAATTTTCGTCAAAATGGCGGAATTGCTTTGCCTTTCACTTATTAATAAATTAATAATTTAAATCCAGTCTACGATAGACCTTTACGATACATATGCCAAAAGTTAAACCATAAAAAAATATTCAATTGTGATATGAGAACTTATATGCGCAAATTTTGCATTATGGCGTAATTTCTATAAATGTATCCACAAATTTGAACAATATAATTAACAAGAATTTGTTTTTTTTGAATGGCAAACACACGCGCTCTTTGCGCATTCTGCCAAAGTGCCTGCGGCGCTACCACGAAAACCGAAACTCGAAGTTCGTATAACTGCATCCCTGTCACTCGAGTATTGTTATTGTTAGTGCGATAGAAATAGAGATACCCGAATATATTCGAATTTCGAAGTTCGTGGTTATAGCTCAGGAATCGAAACTACACTCCAAAAGCCGCGTCCGCTGCGCCATGTTTTCGTGGTTTTTAAACGTCCAACATGTTTTGCCAATCAAAACAAAACCCTATTTGTTTGCCGAACCTGACGGAAAACATGTTACATGTTTAAAAACATGGAAAACATTGGTGCAGCGGACCCGGCTGTAGGTAGACACTAAATAAAATAAACATAATGTATTTTCTCGAAAAAAGGATAATAGAGAAAAAATCAACGCAAGAGGTTATATGTATAGGTAATCACTAAGTTCCAAAGTTGTATGTTCTGTCCCTTTTCCACAAAACGCACCTTCATATGAAACGATTGTTTTTTACTATGACGCTCGAGGATCTTGACGTCACAGTCCCTGATCGTTTTCTCACTCTAACAAGCGACATTAAAACGGTTTTGAGATATTTGAATGGGATTTTCGTCATCTTCTATCTATCTATACCTACATATAAATGCCTACTCGTATGTCCTGACTGACTCACCCACTCACTCATCAACGCACAGTCGAAACTACTGGGGCTAGAGAGTTGAAATTTACACCAGAACTACCTTTTACAACGTAGGCAACGGATAAGAAGGGATTTTTGTAAATTCTATCCCAAAAGGGGTCAAATAGGGGTGCAAAGTTTGTACAAGGGAAACTTAATTTTTTGAGCTAGAGACTTAAAATTTTGTATAAATATTACTTATTAGAATACAAATAAAGTACTTTCAACGTTTAGGAAAATTCTGCCCCTAAGAAACAAGGGGTGCAAATTGTGTATGAGGATACCCTTTTATTATTTTAGCAAGAATTTCAATACATTGTAGAAAGCTTACTTATTAGAATACAAATAAAGTGCTGTCAGCGTTTTGGAAAATTCAGCCTCTTAGGGGGTTAAAAAGGTTTGCAAAGTTTGTATGAGCGAAACTTCTTTTCGAGATAGAAGCTTAAAAGTTTGTAGAAAGATTACTTTTTACAATACAAATAAAAAAACAGCGGATTTGAAAATTCCACCCCTAAGGGTATGAAAAAGGGGTACAATGTTGGTAAAGGGGATTTTTTCGAGCTAGAATCTCAAACCTTTTTAAAAAGATTACATAATAAAATAAAATAAAATACTTTCAGCGTTTTAGATAATTCCACCCCTTAGGTATAAGGTATAAGGAGGTGCAACGTTTGTAAATATATTTTTTTAGCAAGCGACAAACCTTTGTTGTAAGATTACTTATTACAATACAAATAAAGAAATTTCAGCGTTTTGGAAAACTCCACCCCTAAGGGTGATTAAAACGGGTGAAAATATGTATGGAGGATTTTTTTTTGAGCTAGGTACTTGAAATTGTGTTGAAAGATTATTTATTAGAATAGGTACAAATAATAAAATAAAAATAAAAAATAAAAAAGCCTTATAATTCCACACCTTAACACTTTAACACTATATATATATATATGTCACCGTTAGATTGTGAAAACCGTCAGTTTATAATCTTACCCGTTATATTGTAAACTGACGGAATATTGTGAACTGCCAAAATAATTCATAATTTTACGCATTCATTTTCGTTAGTTTATAAACTAACAATGTCATATCGTCAAATTGTGAACTGAATCCAATTTTCCTGATTCGGAACGCAACCTGTGCGCTGTTTGGTTGAGCAAATTATTCCACTTACATCAGTCTCCACTAACGTCAGAACATGATTGTTTTTTTTGTCATGCAGACATTTTCTTCCGTTTATTTCGGCATCCAGCAGTGTCGACGGAGCCCCGCTGGGCGGGGCTCCTATTTCTGGGCGCTTTGCCCTTCGGGCAACTGAAGAAACCTAACTATCCTCACCTACCTAGTCGTTGTGTACGTTACATAGCAAGCCGATTTGATCTCAGTTCACAATTTGACAATTCGACATTGAAAGTTTATAATAATTATATATATAAATTGTGAACGGTTTTGGCAGTTCACAATATTCCGTCAGTTTACAATATAACGGGTAAGATTATAAACTGACGGTGTTCACAATCTAACGGTGACATATATAAGTTAATCTGGTTTTTTTTTAAATTTAAAAACATAATTTATCTTATCTTATTAACTATTTTGGTGGACCTCTTCGCGAGTAAAGGCCTCCCCCAGCTTCTGCCACTCTGACCGTTCCTGCGCCACGCCTTGCCATTTATTGGTGGTGTTGGTGATGTCGTCGATCCACCTCCTTTGTGGTCTACCACGTTTCCTGGCACCAAATGGTCCTTTCCAGAGTGTCTTTTTGTCCATTTTTTGTTTTATTTTCAATAGAATACAAATAAAATAAAATAAATTACTTTCAGTGGTTTGAAAATGTCAACCCGCTAAGAGGGGGATAAAGAGGTTTGTATAGAGAGCAAGAGATTTGTAACTTCGGTTTTAGATTGTTTTCTAAAAGACTAGGTACAACATTAATTTTAATGTTTATTTTTAAATTCATTCCTTTAACAAACATTTAGACGATAACATGTTATACGCGGACGAAGTCGCGGGCAACAGCTATACTTCGTTTTTTTTAAGATTAGAATTATCTGTCAAACGGGTAAACAAAGAAGCAGTGGTCGTAAACCTTCCTTCTTCGATTTCGATCGATACCACTAAATTTCTCGGAACTTATGTACATACATACGAGTACATATCATTTGATATTTTTCGATAGCTGAACGCATATATTTCATTTTAAAATGTTGTATACCGTAGCTTACGATATGCCAGCAGTCTCGGCAGTCTTTTTCACACGGTCTGATTTAGTGGGATACTCCTTTCTATGGCACATTTCTGACACTCATTTGTAAATATTCACCGCCCGTTTCCGCTTTTTACTGGCAGTCAGAGGATTCTGCTTTTGCCTTTTCTTCTTTGGAGATGAAAAAACATTAGCCGGAACCGGCTGCGACTTCTGTAGCCCACTCGGGCCAGCAAACAAAATATCTAAATAGATCAACAACTATTAACAAAATTTAACAAAAACGATAACAACAATCTTTAAGTAAGCTTACAGCAATAGAAATCACAACCGACTCAACCGACAACAATATGAACTCGAATGAAAAACCCACATGAGTGAATTACAGATAGTGACAGTGACGTTTAAAAATTGTGTGAGAACTCTGCCTCTTTAGGTTTTTTAATGTACAACCTTTCCATGAAAAATTGCAAACGCAATTTATTAAAATTCTTATCTTTTCATCTTAGAATATAAATTAACTAATATTATGTTTCTTATCTGTTCACAACACTGAGTAATGTATGTATTACTAAAACATGATAATAAATACGTGATATTTATTAACTCGTATTCACTGTTCGATCCGCAGAGTGTGCCCGATAAAAAACCTTATATCTCGTTCTGCAAAGGTCTCTCTAATGCTAAAAAAAACGAAGTATAGTTATATATAAAATTATTCTGTACTTGTGTTTCTTACCCTACTCCTCCTAAACGGCTGGACCGATTTGTATGAAAATTTGTGTGTAGGTATATTTCAAAGGGTTCCTGGATGGTATGAAAACACAACTGGACCCGGTAGGTGGCGCTGCAGTCGGTGTGTCACTGATCTCTTCCTAAACGGCAGGGACGATTTTAATGTTATTTTTTTTGGAACGTACAAGAGTGGGTCCCTGCAAGGTTTGACTTCACAACTGGACCCGGTAGGTAGCGCAGCTGCAGTCGTTATGTCACTGATATCTTCCTAAATGGCAGGGACGGTTTTAAAACTAAAAATTAAATCTAAAAGTTTGTTTACAAAACACCATTTGACGTAATTTGTCGGTCTTGACGTTCACGGCCTGCAATCTTTGAACAAAATATCCGGGCGTTAGTATTGTGGTCACGTGATTGCACGTGATTGGCTAATGCAATTGACTAAATATTTACCGCGCTTCCCTCACCCCCGCACCTACTGCCATCTTCAAGCTGTCCGAGCTGTCACTCTTGCCGCTTGTTTTTGAATTTGTTTGAGCGTGTTAACCAATATATGTTTTGACATAAAAAAATAAATTACAAATATGCAAATGTCAAGTTGAAATTTGAATTCAAATGTTTGAAGTTTGATTGAAAAGTCAGAAAAAATACGGATTTATCTTGCTATTTCGATATGTTTCGCAGCTTTTTCGTTTTAATTAATGTATTTGATCTCTTCGTGTACCTACTCGTGAACGTGTTGAGTTAGAATATTCCAGAGATAGAGACTCATTATGGGTGGAAATAGTAGGATAAAATTTGTGGTGTAAGAGAAAGACACAAACCTCGTGATCCTAGAGTGCAATAGAGTATTTAAAAGCAACTTTGGCCTTATCAAGCAAGTATAGCATGCCATATCAGATCTCATAATAGGGATAATTCATATATTATATGTATTTGTCCCCATGCAGGAAGTTGACGCCTTAGGTACCTACCTACCTAAGGTATGTACTTATGTGAACGAGTTAGGATAGTGTGAACGAATAAATCCTAAGCTTTTATACTTAGTTAAACTAAAGTGCTGTTTGGAGTGGAAACCCTGGGGCCGTGGGGACCGGGCGTGAAGGCCCTGTATAAGGAACTTTCGGAGCGGCTCATCCAAACATCCGGAGAGGGCTGGCAGCTATTTTGGCCAAAGGGTTAGCCTAGCAATCCAAAGAGGTAACGCTGCCAGCCTTCTGGGCAACATAGCCAACGATGGCGACCTGGGGGTCATTTACTTTTTATAGTTTTAGTTTATAATATAGGATTAATTAAAGTGCTTGAGCGATATACCTACATATTGTAAACATAATTTATTGTCACGGGACTCGCGGGCAAGCTTGCCAAGTCTTTGAGTGAATTCGTATCCTTACTGCATAATTTTAAAATAAAAATACATACCTTTTAATTGAAGTTTTTTTTAGAATTGTTCTGCACGGCTATCACAAGACGGCCGCGACATACTCTCGAGCTCTCTCGCACTATCCGTCTCTTTCTAAGTGGTCTAATAAGAGAGAGACGGATAGGTGCGAGAAAGCTCGAGAGTATGTCGCGGCCGTCTTGTGATAACCGTGCGGTAACTTAGAAAATGTATATATGTCTATTTAGAAAACTAGTGCACCCTGCAGGATATGTACTTGCCCCGTATAGGTAGGTACAGGTCGGCAAAAAAAACTACGGCTGGTCCGTAGTTTTTTCGGCCGAGCTGTGCCTACTGCCTACTGTACATAAATGGGGCATTGCTGATCATAAATATATACACATCGTAATAGTTCCAAACCTTCCTGCAGGAGGGCGACACTGCTTCCTACCCATTTGGGCCGCCGACATAGATCTCTATTACAATAGCTGTATGACAGTTGTGCGTCTGATACGTTAGTATCTCTTAGTAGTCTGTGTTGACGTTGACAAAATAGTGACGGGCGCCGAAAAAATGAAAAAACGATTTGAATGAACGCACGAAAAAGTCAAACGTAACGGTCGCGGTAGGATAGTCTATGGAAAACACTTCATATGTAGTACACAGCACTATCGAATGTTTCGTTGTTCGGCGGCACTAACTAGCACTTGTCAACGGTTACACGTACGAAAAATTACGAAAAATACACGAAAAATATGATCCGCCATTTTCACTCCGAAATTATGACACATGATTTTCAGGTCTTCTTTGCAGCAAATTTCTCCAACTCGGCAGAAACTCGACGATCCGAATGTCGGAGGGCCTAAATTGATGCCCTCCGACATTCGAATGGCATCAATTTCAAGAGCAGGTGGAGAGCTAGTTGGTTATAGGCCTCCCGGTCCTATCTCCGTTTGGTTGCGTGTTCAGGTTGCCTTTCTTGGATCTCGGTAAAATCAAATGCCGGTTGGATTAGAGAAAGCTATATTGGTAAGTGCACTATGGAAACTAAATAATAAATCAAGATAAAACAAGAACAAGATACAGCTTCACAAGCTTTTCAGAATTGAATAGATGTCACATGACATAATAATAAAAAAACCAGCCAAGTGCGAGTCGGACTCGCGCACGAAGGGTTCCGTACCATTATCAATAAAATATTTATTTTATTCTGTTTTTAGTATTTGTTGTTATAGCGGCAACAGAAATACATCATCTGTGAAAATTGGAACTATCACGGTATCAATGACATACAGCCTGGTGAGTCACCAGGCTGTATCTCACTGATATCGCGATAGACGGACAGCGGAGTCTTAGTAATAGGGTCCTGTTTTACTCTTTGAGTACGGAACCTTAAAAATCTAGACATAAATATGTTTTATTTATCCATTCCCTGACCAGCCAGTCGTGCAACAATGTTGCCACAGGTTTATTACATAATGTTTAGTAACCATAAACCATATTATCTTGCGGATCGCACTGGATTTACGATACGATAATCACACACTGGCTTCAGTCCATCTCGAGCGCGTGGCTGAAAGGCTTGTAAACTTCCTTTAAAATAATGTTTCTTACATGGTTGCTTTTGATATCCTTCTGATGCGACAGAATTTTATCGATCACTCACAAATCACTTTTTAGGGGTCGACTTTTATCGCAAGTACCACTGCTAACAATATTTTTTAATCAAACCTATCCAATATTAAACTGTTTCCAACACCGGCCCGTCTGACAAAATTCCATCGCGACCGCTTCGGAAACATCCCAGAGTGTTTTAGTTCAAATTTTGTTATTTTAAAATGACTAAAACAAAATAAATACACCTAATTAAAAAGCCAGCCGGCACCACAAATGGTGAAAGGTACAAAATAACAGAAGGTATCGCATTTCACCGCCACACCACTCCGGCGGCGCGGGTTGGATTACTGTTTACACAACCTGCACATCATGAGCACGGATTTAGGGATCTAGAACAACACTCACACAAACCAAACTAGCCTTTAAGAACTCGCAGTTAAAGGTCATAATCGTCAACGACAACTAAAATGGCGAGGTGAATCCCCTTGCTGACAAAATAGTGATGAATTTCGTTCTTTGTTTGAAAACAGAGTAAGTTCGTCAACGTGACAAACAAACATGGATTCAGTGCCGATAATGATAGAGCTCTAAATTCCACTAGTTTATAATTGTCGAAGTTGTGTCGGGATGGGAATGAAAAATCGCTAGTCTAATGTTGTGTGTAAACATTGGGTTTGGGTAAATTAACTTTATCATTAGTGTATCAGGTGCCATCAGCTCACTGAAGTAATGAAAATAGGTTCCTTTGCTATGAGAGGCGTCACTGTTTCCTGCACACCAAGAATGTCTAGTGTCATAGTGCCACTAGTAGCTAACATGGTGACACTGTATTTCGTGGTATAACCATATATACCATACCACAGAATATATGTATGTTAGACTTACATATACATAAGTTCCAATGTCTAACAAAGCCGATGTTTGACACCTAACTAGAAAACTCAAATCGTAGTTACGTGCTCTTTCGTTAAGGTCGTCACGTTAGCGCGTCATTGTTGTGGCACAATGCAGCCAGCCAGCCATGCCGGGTGAAATGTCTGCTCGGCTCGGAGGTGCGCAAGAGCAGAGTTTAGCCGAAGCGCCAAGTGGGACGGTAGCCTAGTGGTTCAGGCATGCGGCTGTCAAGCGGTGGTCGTGGGTTCGAATCCCGGCTCGTACCAATGAGTTTTTCGGAACTTATGTACGGAATATTTACCGTTAGCTTTTCTGTGAAGGAAAAACATCGTGAGGAAACCGGTCTAATCCCAATAAGGTCTAGTTTTCCCTCTGGGTTGAAAGGTCAGACGGCAGTCGCTTTCGTAAAACTAGTGCCTATGCCAAATCTTGGGATTAGGTGTCAAAGCGGACCTCGGGCTCCTTTAGGGGCACAACCGGGAATAACGCTAAGAGGAAGATGAGTATCCGCCTCGTTATATCAAGTCGCACGCGACAGAAATTGACAAATCTAAATTTTTTGTTACCTACCCGATAACCGCGACCATCATAGATTTTCTGCAGACTTAGAAAGAGAAGCAGATTAATAATTATAAGAGAGCATTCCTCTCGCGCTCTCGCACATTGTACGTAGAACCGATTGCCGGAAAGGTTTCGAGTGTCGACCACGTACCGGGAGGCGCAGCGTGGGTAGTCCGGTGGTGGACTGGTGATCTGGGAAGGGTCGCGGGAGTACGCTGGGTGCGGGTGGCGCAGAACCGGTCACAATGGCGCTCTTTGGGGGAGGCCTATGTCCAGCAGTGGACGTCTTTCGGCTGATATGATGATTCCTCTCACGCTTACGTACAGTTAAGGGAAGAAAGCTTTACGTCTTAACGGTGTATTGAGGTAATTAGGTAACAGCTATTGTTATAGCACGATCCATGCTGTTAACAATTTCACTGTTTACAAATCAGTGATCTGCTATCAAGGTGGTCGACCGGCATTCTTTGATGTCTATACCTTCGTAGCCACAGCTATAATGTCGATTAAAAAGTTTCGGGCGCAATGCCATGCCTGTGAACTGAAGTAGCTCGAGTTTTGGTTGCCTTTATTATTAGTTCGGCTGTGGCGGCACCCGGTGGCGACCACACACGTGATGTGTGAACGGACGGAATAATCTTCATACTATTCATAACTTTCTTCGATCTGTATGCTTTCGAAAGATTGGTAAATAATTTCCCGTGAATGGCATATTATAAAATTATATTATCTTTTTGGCCTGGACTGTAAACTAAAGTATATTTTTTTAAATAATGAAATTTGGCTTCAGTGGCTAGTATTTATACTATTAGGTATACTTATAGGTAACTACTTAACTAATAGTTGGAAACCATAGAATATTTAATCATGCGACAGCACATTAAAAATGGCAACTGGTATACGATCATAAGATTCAGGATCGTTATACATTTCTAGGGGAGAGTTCAGTAGTATATGATTTAAACCATCTTTTGATTGAGTAAATAAAATAAACACAACTTATTTTCTTTTCATGAGTCAAGGCAAAGAAACATTAAAAGAGTTTATTTCTTGGCCTATGAATATTTCACTGATAAATGATTACAATATTTTTTTGTGTAACGATCAAATTTGTTTGGGACACGTATACATTATCAGTGGCGCTAACCGCCTGAGTCTTGTCGCAAAACCAAAACAAAATATCCATTAGCTTTAGTGGGCCGCTTCGGATTATGTATTTTTATTTATTCAATGTAATGTTGTAATTGTTACCTATATTTGTAACTACCTGCACTGTGCCCGCGCCTCCGTTTGCGTGTGGTTTAATAGTTTTGATGATTTATGACCGTTTAAAAAATGTACAATCTCTTTCTTACTCACACACTGACATTCGTAGAAGTTGTCATGACTGATTTTCTCATCTAATTAATTACCTACGACGTAGTAATAGTACTAGTGTACTATTAGTGTTAGATACTAAGTGTAATAGAATAGTATACTACTCACATAAAGCGGCATAAGAAATCATGTCTCAGGGCGCAGCAGCGATAAATATTAAATATGTGATCGGAAACTTTCCTTAAACCGCCCGTTGTACGCGTACAACGCGTAGCGAGCGTAAATAATAATTACTTGAAAAACAAAGTTTAAACCGACTTCTATTCAGTACTTCGCCAAGCCACATCGTTATACCTACATGAAAATTTCCATATTTCCTTTCCAATTTACCACATGAACTGCTTTCCGAGGGCAAATGCGTTGATTATTACAGAAAAAACCCAAGTCGCCTATATGTGGGGTGATGATATTTGAGGAGTTCCGTCGATTCCTCAAGGATCTCAGAATTAACAATTCATTAGTTGCTACTTCAACGGAATTTTGGAAATCGGTCTACAATTGACGGATAAATCGGCGAACATACATTACCTACATCTTTGAGGACTTCCATAAGTCATCTGTGGTCTTCATCATCAGTTCCACTTAATCAAAATTGCGATTTCCGAGGGTAAATACACGAGTTATATTATAATAGAAAATACCAAAATCACTACACGCGTGCCTATAAAATTTAAGGGTTGCCCTCAATTTCCCTGGGATCCCATCATCACATCCTAAATTGGTGCCAATGTGACCACCTCGGGAGTATACTCTATCGAATAAAAAAAGAATTTTGGAAATTGGTCCACAATTAATGGAGAAATCGAGAAACATAAATAAAACAATATACATACAGTGGAACATAAGTATAACCTCCTCCTTTTTAAAGTCGGTTAAAAACTGCCACAGTTTATGGCTTAGGTGTGTGATGTAAAATAACAAAAGGCATGCTTGGAAGAATCCTACGTCCAAACAAACATGACGAAAGTCCTAAACGGTTGGACTAATTAAATATTACTACATTCTAAAGAATATATAAAAACAAGTGAAATCAAAAGATTTTCGAAAAAACCCAACTAATCCAGTAACTTTATCAATCAATCAATCAATCAATCAATAATTTTATTTTGGAATAAATCCATATTAGATTAATTAAAATAAATAACTTAAATTATAATATTTTTATACATCCATCAGACCTTGCGTAAAATCCGGTAGTTGTGATTTTTGCAGACTTGTTTATGATATGATGTTGGCCCAATGAATAATCCAAGTTTGTGACCTCAAGCGCCGAACGCAACTTTGTTAAAAATCGATTTTTTTTTTTTTTATTATAACCCTTAAGGACTAGTTTTTGAGAGTACCTTCTTAGGACGTGTTCAAAGTAGACTAGATTTGCTACAATATGATACTAGAATTGTCTCTGTAGACCCAATAGTTTCCGAGATAAAACCTTTCAAAGTTTATAATTTTTCGGACTTCGCAACACTAGTAAACTCCTTCGGGGGTACTTGGAACTTCATCCCGCTAGAGTTGGTTGAGTGACGTCTAAAATACGAGTATTGCAAAAAAAGTGCAAAGTACGAAAACATTATGAACTTTGAAAAGCTTTACCTCGGAAACTATTGGGTCTACAGAGACAATTCTAGTCTCATCATCATCATCATCATATCAGCCGAAAGATGTCCACTGCTGGACATAGGCCTCCCCCAAAGAGTGCCAACATGACCGGTCCTGAGCCACCCGCATCTAGTCTCATATTGTAGCAAATTTAGTCTACTTTAAAAAGTATCACAAACGAGTCCTTTAGGGATTTCGGGGTATTTTCGATTTTTGACAAAGTTGCGTTCGGCGCTCGAGGTCACAAACTTGGATTATTAACTGGGCCAACATCATAAACAAGTCTGCAAAAAATCAGAACTACCGGATTTGACGCAAACTACCCCGTACATTCAGGCGACAAAGTTACTGGATTAAACTGCTTTTTTGCAAATATTATAGCCTATGTCGTCACTCCCACGATTATGAGGAATCCAATGACACCTCATAATATATCGAAATCCGTCAAACCATGTCAAACGGTTTAGGCTGCAGGGTGTGTCAAAGAATAAGACATACACACATACATGCATACATGCATATTGCATACATACTTACATACATAATATACATACGCTCGAAAAATATAACCCTCCTCTCTTTCGGCAGTTGGGTAAAAAATGCTTAAATTCGAAGCAAAAATCCCATTCAAGGCCAATAACGCATATATGAGTCATGCCTCTACGGAGTAGCATATCAAAAAACAAAAAAAAATACATGCAATTGATGGTTGATTGATAGTTTCGGTGATTCGGTGGCATTGACATTGCACGTAGAACCGATGGCCATTGGGGCGGAAAGGTTCTCGAATGGTGACCACGTACCGGAAGGCGCGGCGTGGGTAAGCCCTCCACAAATTGGACTGATGACCTGGTAAAGGTCGAGGGAATCAGCTGGATGCGGGTGGCGCAGGACCGGTCACTTTGGCACTCCTTGGGGAAGGCCTATGTCCAGCAGTGGGCGTCTTTCGGCTGAAATGATGATGATGATAGATTCGGTGTGTGTGCCGTGTGGCGTTGTAGAAACTATTACTAGGTTACGACTATCGCGACTGCTTGAGACATTGGATCCGATCGAAAAACCTATAATAGTACAGCAATTTATAGATACTGTGTTCGTGCAGTCATTTACAGTAAACTGAAATAAAATACGGAACAAATACTAAAGTAAGCCAATTTGTAGTAATCAAACAAATTGGTTCTCATTTGCCTTTGATCGCCTAATGTAAACATTGTACCTAAGTACTAAATAGCTGTAATTGAGAGTAATTCAAAATGTTATAGGCACAGTTATATGTAAATGCAGTAGACTAGTTGCCCGCGTGGGTCTGCCTCTGGATTTACTCTAGATTCCACCTGGGTTCTCCCAGGTGGAATCGCAGGGTAACATATACTTAGCTTATGTTCATCCTTGAAGGTTCATTTACAGCTGAAATAATTGTTGACTCGGATGAATAGTTTATCTGCGTGATCGCATCAGAAATGAGACTATCCGCAGCAGAACCAAGGTAACCGATATAGCCCTCCGAATCGCTAAACGTAAGTGGCAGTAGGCGGGGCACATTGCACGTAGAACCGGTGGCCGTTGGGGCGGAAAGGTTCTCGAGTGGCGACCACGTACCGGAAGGCGCAGCGTAGGTAGACCCCCGACAAGGTGGACTGATGACCTGGTAAAGGTTGCGGGAGTCCGCTGGATGCGGGTGGCGCAGAACCGGTCATTGTGGCACTCTTTGGGGGAGGCCTGTGTCCAACAGTGGACTTCTTTCGGCTGATATGATGATGAATAGTTTCTGAAATGACCCCCTGCATACTGACTTACAACTTTACAATCTTATAGACGTTTCCTCTGATTATTAGATAATTAAATAGTATAGAACAAATTATCGCTCAGAACTCTCATAATGTTAATGTCGCGTCACTTGCGTCTTAAGGATTTTTGTTTTTTTTTTGCACCCGCCTTTGCAAGTATCTTTTTGGCCTAATGGCTGACAGGCGGTGCTTTGAATTATGAAGTCCGCCATTTGTACGTATTTGTTCTGTGTAATAAGTTTTTAATAAATCAATCAATGTTTACGAAAGCACCATTTTATTTTTGAAAACTCCTCAAAGATGAGTAGTAACCGGCTTTTTAATAACGTTGAACACATAATGAAGTGGACCAATAACCTAGCCAGGAATTACATCGCTTTATCATAATAAGTAAATAAGAGCAATTACGCCGGGGGGCGGCGGACCAATAAGAAATTTTCAGTTAGGTTCCTTACGCACATTCGTCAAAATACGAAGAATGTGTAACATAATCCAAGTTACATCCAAAGGAATGATGAAATACCTACTTGAATTTCCCATGGATATGAAAATTCTTAATGAGCGCACTAACTAGCGAGTTTGTTTGCCACTATAATACCACTAGAGTACCTAGTAGGTACAAAATCTGGGTGATGTTTCATTATTTGGCCCGATTTTCATTTTCTTGTACTTTTTTTACAAGTACAATATTCGCACCAATTTTATTCCATCTGGTGACAAAACGTATGAGATTTTCGTAACTTAGTACTACAAAAGGTGCACTTAAAAATATTGTATTTATATTGTACAGAATATCAAGCTTTTCCGTCCTCCATCCAACCTCCAACCCACTTTTATCGAATTCTGACGAAAATTAATAATTGCCATTATATAAGGCCCATTGACAAAGCAAAAAAAATTGCTTAGTCAAAAAAAGAACAAGTTTTACTAATGTTTACTTGCATTTCACTTTAGAGCTAGATACTTATCGAACCTTAACATTTTAGTACTGACTATAAGTATGTATCTATTAAATAGTTTGGTCAATATTATGCTACGGACTTGATGTTTAAGCTCGTTAATGTGTTGTGGAATGTTTACGGTAATTGCAATATTTGCCATAACTTACTTCTACTATTTATGAGTATGACCGACACACAAGCGCATTCAACAAAGACGACTGCCGACAAAGAAACACAGACACAAGACTGTATTCGCGGAAATCATATTTAATTAGTTATCAAGTCAGGATGATAACACCGCCAAGTTTATTACTTCCCATTGAAATACTACTAAATATATTGATAAATGAGTATTTGAAGACATCTTTCTGCGTAACATTTGTTACGGAGACTGAAATCATGGTCGACATACATCCAAACATGACCTTTATGAGAATACGGCCCAGTGACTCAGATCTCGTGCAACAAATCTTGAGTGCATCGGAAAAAGCTTGTTCTGATTACATTATTCAAATGAACGAACCTGAAAACTTCATGAAAGCTTTTGAAAAGGTTAATCACTTAGGGAACGTAAGGAGAAGCGACAAGAAACTCATATTCTTGCCTTTGCTAGAAAAATTGTACAATGCAAGTGTACTTAGTGATATTTTGTCATTAAAGGAAACCAGTTTTGTTGCTAATATCTTGTTGATAACACCTACTATGCAAAGCTCAGACGACTGTAAGGCATATGATATGATAACTCATACATTTGTCGGTTCCGATGAACAACTACAGATGCCTTTATACTTGGATCGCTGGGATTCTTGTACCGGCCAGTTTGAGAGGGGGTCGAATTTGTTCCCTCATGACATGTCGAATTTATATGGTAAGACGGTCAAAGTTGCAGCATTTACGTATAAACCATATGTATTATTAGATCTTGATCCATCTGTGACCCCATTAGGCCGCGATGGCATGGACGTAAGATTCATCGAGGAATTTTGCAGGTAAATTAAAGACGTTTTGGTATACATACGTTGATCAAGTTTTGATTCGAATTTGTTTTTTTAAGTGGTAAATATGGAGCTACTTAATTGTGATAAATTTTTAGGTGGATAAATTGTAGCATAGAAATTGTAAGACAAGACGACGGATACATGTGGGGAGAGATTTATGAGAACAACACAGGTGTCGGCCTCGTCGGAACACTGATTGCAGATAGAGCCGAAATCGGAATTAGTAAGATAATTCTTACCTACTTAATAACTTTAAATAAAACATTCTTAATGCTGGCAACCAGTTCATATAACTATAAGAAGACTAGCTGTTGCCCGCGACTTCGTCCGCGTAGAACTAGTTATCGTCTTAGAAAATGATTTCTCTCAATACAAACTTTGAACCCTCTTTTAGGGGATAAATTAAAAAAAAAGTTGATATTCATTTTCTAGTTTCTGAACAAACAGTCTAAACCCGAAGTTAAAAATCTCATATTTTACAAATGTCTTGAAATACACAAACTTTAAACCCCCTTTTAACACACTTAGGGGATGAATTTGGAAAAACTCTAAAATTAGTTTTTTAGACGTTCAGAATAAGACCAAAGTTACAAATGTCTTATGCATACTTTAAAATTTTCTTGCTATCCATATAAAATTTGAACCCCCTTTTAACCCCCTTCGGGGTTGAATTTTTCAAATCGCTGAAAGAACTTTTTTCGTATTGTAATAAGTAATCTTACTACTAACTTTTAAGTCTAGCTCAAAAACAGTGTTGCCCATACAAAGCTTGCCCCCTTTTTAACCCCCTTAGGGGAGGAAATTTATAAAACTCTGAAAGTACTTTTTTTGTATTTTAATAAGTAATTTTTCTAAAAGTTTTAAGTTTTTAGTTCAAAAAAAAGTGTTTCCCGCACAAAACTGGCTCCCCTTAGGGGTGGAGTTTTCAAAACACTGAAAGTTCTTTTTTAGTATTCTAATAAGTAATCTTTTTGCAAATTTTCAAGTCTATAGCTCCAAAAAAGTGTTGCCCATGCAAAGCTTGCATCCCTTTTTAACCCCCTTAGGGCTGGAATTTTCTTAAACGCTTTATGTTCTGTTTTTATTTTAATAAGTAATATTTCTACAAAGTTTCAAGTCTCTAACTCAAAAACATAAACTTTCCTTCATACAAACTTTGCACCCCCTTAGGAATGGTCATTTCCAAAACGCTGAAAGCACTTTTTGTATTTTTATAAGTAATTTTTCTACAAAGTTTCAAGTGTCTAGCTCAGAAAAAGTATTACCCATACAAAACTTGCACCCATTTTTAACCCCCTTAGGGAATGATTTTTATAAAACGCTGAATGTAATTTTTTCATGTTCTAATAAGTAATCTTTCTACAACGTTTGAAGTATCTATTTCAAATAGTAGTTTTTCCTATACAAACTTTGCACCCTATTTTACCCCCTTTAGGGTGGAATTTTCCAAAACGCTGAAAGTTCTTTATTTGTATTCTAATAAATAATAATTCTACAAAGTTTTAGGTCTCTAGCTCAAAAATAAAGTTTCCCACATACAAACTTTGCACCCCTATTTTACCCCCTTAGGGGTGGGATTTTCCAAAACGCTGAAATTACGTTATTTGTATTTTAATAACAATTTTTTTTAGAAAGTGTTAAGTCTCTATTAAAAAAAAATTGTTTCCCCCATACAAACTTTGCCCCGTTAGGGGCAGAATTTTTCAAAACGCTGAAATAACTTTATTTGTATTTTGATAACTAATCTTTCTACAAAGTTGTAAGTCTCTAGCTCAAAAAAAAAAGGTTCTCCCATACAAACTTTGCACCCCTATTTTATCCCCTTAGGGTGGAATTTCCAAAAATCCCTTCTTATCCCTAGCCCACGTTATAAAAGCGACATACTGTGCAAAAATCAACTCTCTAAGATTAGTAGTTTCGGCTGTGCGTTGATGAGTGAGTGAGTGAGTGAATAAGTCAGTCAGGACATAGGCATTTATACGAGTATGTATAGATATATAGATATCCGCTTTACATTGTAAGGAATGATTTTACTACTAATTATTTTTATAAAATCAAACGCCTAACTGCATACGCAAGAGAAAGAGAGAAGAGGTTTGCGAGCTTATGATTCAAAATGGTGGTTTGTGAGTATTGGAACCTACATAAAATCATCATCATCATATCAGCTAAAAGACGTCCACTGCTGGACATAGACCTCCCCCAAAGAGTGCCACAATGGCCGGTCCTGCGCCACCCGCATCCAGCGGAACATAAAATATTTTAGTGTAATCTATTATGGGACTTGATGAAGCATAAATAATACCACATTTAAGGATGATTTACAGTACGAGTATACAGTCCCGTGCCCGTACCGGCACTTGGTGATGGAGCTTTCCATACATTCGC
This sequence comes from Epinotia brunnichana, assembly GCA_963854355.1. Lineage (NCBI taxonomy): Eukaryota > Metazoa > Arthropoda > Insecta > Lepidoptera > Tortricidae > Epinotia > Epinotia brunnichana. The sequence continues at coordinate 10,930,444 of OY977941.1, read as the reverse complement.
CGGTGCGTCGGCCCGCAAACGGCGACACACCCCTCAAAATCGCGTGAGAAAAAGAATTACTTATAATCTACTTTAAAAACAAAGTTTTAACCGACTTCAATTCATTACCTCGCCGAGCTACAAGTCATGACATGAACATTTCCACATTTGGTTTCCACTTTACCACATGAACTGCTTTCCGAGAGCAAATATTTGAGGAGTTACGTCGATTCCTAAAGGAATTCTTAATCATCTTTGGCACTTCATTAGTTGCTACTACAACGGAACCATATCAGCATTTTTGACGTACTGTACATTATTGAGGAGTTCCATAAATCATATATACCCTGAGAAAATTACGGTTTTTTTGGAAATAATTCAATATCAGGCTAATTATTTGTATACGACTTTTATATGTTATTTTAAAAAACTTTTACTATAGAAGTCAATAATTTTATGGACCGGAAGTTAGGATTTTTTTTAACCCGCAAGCAAAAATACTATCAGTATTTTGATAATGAAAACATGTTTGGGTACACAAATTTGGAGACTTACTACCTGAATCCAAAAATATATGCATCAGGAAATAACAGTATTTTAATTAAATATTTACGACCTTGAGCTAATATTGAATTTCATCTGGCATCTGGCAAAGGTTTATTCATTAACATAAATAAGTGGATTATGCGGGTATCCCAAAGAACGTATATAGACGTAGTCAATTATAAAGTAAAGAAAGATTATACCATTTTCGCCTGATTTTTACGGAATTTATAAAGATTACTTTTCATTATTTTTTACCGTTGCGGTATTAAATTTAGGTGGATTATTAATGAATATTTAGTCAAATTACCCAACCTTTTTTATGGTGTAAAAATATGGCTGATATCGATATATTGTTATGTTTTCATAGAGAGAAACCGTAAAGTTCTCAGGCTAATATGAGAGATTTAACCTAAATGTAACCTAGATTTAAGCGCCTAGATTTAATATTTTGAGTTTGAGTTTGAGGGTTATATAACCTCCTCCTTTTTTGAAGTCGGTTAAAAATCAATAATAATTAATTAATACATTAAATTACAGCGTCGCTCTATTCTTGGTACGAAGAATACAGAGCGTTGGATTTTTCAGCTCCAATAATAAGAACTGCTGTCACTTGTATTACCCCAGCACCAAGGCAAGTATACGTAATTACAATTTAGCTCCTGGGCTAAAATCATATATTTTCCCTCGTCTGAATTAACTGTTGTTTTAAGGCCGTAGTCTGGAATCGGCAGGTCATACATTTTCTTCGAGTTCAATCTACAAAAGCCCCCTCGTAGCCCCGCTGCCTGCAGGAGTTCAGACCGTGGCCTAAAAAATACAAGAAAAAGTATATGTAGATTCCTCGATACAAAAGTATGACTTCTACTTGACTGGTTTTTTTATTTTTAGGATTTTGTCAAGCTGGGATTTGCCGTTGGTGCCATTCTCGTGGTTGATGTGGATATGCTTGATAGTAACATTCTTCTTCGCCTCATTTGCTCTATTTTTAGCTCAGCGGTCTACTGAGAACATTTTCTTCTCCACATTTGGGACTATGATCGGTCAAGTGAGTAGAGAAATGTTAGGAAGAAGTCTTAAACTGATAGAACAGCCCATTTGTAAATATTCAAACATTCACTGCTAAGAATCGCTACGTGTTACGCTCGTAGCCGAGCCGATCCCGTGGCTTTCCCGCTAGGCGTAGGCAATGCAGGCAATGGGAAATCATCATCACATGCACCTTGTGCTTGTGTATGCGATGGGCGGCTGTGTGTAGTGAATGCTTGAGGCTCTGTGAGAAGATGGATGCTAGGTGCTCACAGTACCAATATAACGTGTTGGAAATTAAATGTCAATTATTGTTTAGTCTAAGTTAGTCTAAGTTTCGTGACGCATTAGTTTTTTGTTAGGTACTGTAATGTCATGTAAACGTGATGAATAAATAAATAAATGTTTCCGAGGCAGGTACTCGTAGGTAGGTAGTAGAGAGAAAGAAAAGAACTTTATTTCTGTAGTTGATACTTAGCTTCTACGATTGGACAATCTACTATCACACTAAAATAGGAGTAAGGTAAAACCTTAGTATTTCGATTGGTGGTTGAGACCGCTAGCTCGCGAGCTTATCTGCGAACTGATGGTTTTGCTCGACAAAGGCATAGTACGAGTATTTTTTTTTTAAATTGTTATCTAGACTCCAGAGGACAAAGGAAACTCTTGGCGTATCCGCAGCATCACTGGCTGGATGCTAGTAACGGGCCTGGTTTTAGACAACGCCTACAGCGGCGGCCTGGCTTCCAGCTTCACGGTCCCCAAGTACGAGGCATCCATAGATACGGTGCGGGATTTGGTGGACAGGAAGATGGAGTGGGGCGCTCCTTCTGATGCTTGGTTGTATTCTATGATTCTGTCTGAAGAGGTACCAACCTTTTTGATTTGTATTAAGGGCGGTAGGGTAGTTCACGGCAGCGCACTCTAATGCAGACACATGGTCCAATACGTGAATGGGTATTAACGTAGCGTATGGCGCTATGGGAATATCTCCGCATCCAAAAAAGCGGAACCATGTGCTTCAATGGGATTCTGTCTTAATTTTTTGTGATTTGTATTGGTAACAAAATATGCTTTGCGCTAGATTGAGAAATGTCTTATGCCGGAGATAAAAAGAGTATATCTTGCTAATAATGCAGCTTCAGTATTAATAAAAGTACGAGCATGAATGTATTTATATATTAGTAAAATAAATATACCCTTGAAAATAACTCCTCCACTCCTGTACATAGTGTTATTTTTCAGCCCGTAGTCAAAAGTTTAATAAGCCAATTTAAGACTTATCCACCGGAAACGTTGACGCAGAAGAGCTTTACGCGCAGTTTAGCGTTTAGTATTGAACGCCTTCCTGCAGGTAACCAAGTCCCTCTATATGTTGAATATCCGTATTACTAATTGCCACTACATTTCTATTTGTAAACGTAGAGGTAATAATGATAACCCTCAGGTTTAACTACAACTCAAGGCCTTTTTAATACACCTCTACATCTCTCCATAGACGTTCAAGTTCATTACCACTCTCTATCTTCGCATTGCCTGCACTGTATCAGTGATGAAAGTCACTTAAATAAGTAAACGGCACGCATTAAGCAGCTTCCAAGACGAGCGGATCAAATACAATAAGTTAATAAGAGATGGACGGAGGCATCATGGTTGGCCCGGCCGATGTGCGCCAACATATCGTACAAGACGCACCGCATTAATGAGACTCTCATACCTCTGTCCTGCTTGACTTGATAGGATCCTTCGCAATCGGCGAATATATAACCAGGGAAGCGGCAATGGACCTTGAGATCATGCTGGAGGACATGTACTACGAACAGTGCGTGGTGATGACGAGGAAGAGCTCTCCATACACCGCCAAGCTCAGCGAGCTGGTTGGCCGGCTTCACCAGTCCGGACTTTTGCTTTCCTGGGAGACACAGGTTAGAATACTGTATGGATGTGTTGGATATATTGATATTCACTAATATAACTTTCTTTTTCTCCACTAAGAACAAGTGCTTTTTCATTCCGGCTAGTATTTCATCAACTCAACACTTGTCACCAAACAAATTGGACCGGTGCTGCTAAATCAGTCACAATTTGGCAAGTCTGTTGAGAGCTCATGCACTTTGTTTGTTATAACTTATAATTTGACGCCTCGAATTATAACAGCTCGTGGTCGGTGGTCAACATTTAGGTTGTCTGTTATCTACCTATTAGAAATACGTGGAATAATATTAATTATTATTTTATTATATTTTAACCTTATGTTACAGATCGCTTTAAAATATTTAGATTTCAAAGTACAACTAGAAGTCAGACTATCAAGGGCAAAAAAAGAAATAGATGGAGTAGAGCCGTTAAACATGAAGCAACTTTTGGTGCGTATACTTAAGTATTTATTCAAGTTACGGGGTGTTAGAAATCACTAGGAGTTTTCTGATTCAATTCAATTCAATTAAATTTATTTATTCAATTCAATTTATTTATTTTTCGCTTACTTAAATTAAGTACATCATTTAGTTTTATACTAATACCCTGAGAAAATTACGGTTTTTTTGGAAATAATTCAATATCAGGCTAATTATTTGTATACGGCTTTTATATGTTATTTTAAACAACTTTTACTATGGACATCAATAATTCTATGGACCGGAAGTTAGGAAAAAAAATTAACCCGCAAGCAAAAATGCTATCAGTATTTTTATAATGAAAACATGTTTGAGTACACAAATTTGCAGACTTACTACCTGAATCCAAAAATATATGCATCAGGAAATAACGGCATTTTAATTAAATATTTTACGACCTTGAGATGATATTGAATTTCATCTGGCCTATAGAAAGGTTTATTCATTAACAAAAACAAGTGGATTATGCGCGTATCCCAAAGAACGTAAATAGACGTAATCAATTATAAAGTAAAGAAAGTTTATACCATTTTCGCCTGATTTTTACGGAATTAATGAAGATTACTTTTCATGATTTTTTACCGTATCGGTATTACATTTAGGTGGATTATTAATGAATATTTAGTCAAATTACCCAACCTATTTATTTGTGTAAAAATATGGCTGATATCGAAGCAAGAGGTCCTGGGTTCGAATCCCGGTAAGGGCATTTATTTGTGTGCTGAGCACGAATATTTGTTCCTGAGTCATGGATGTTTTCTATGTATTTAAGTATTTATTTCTCTATATAAGTATCTATATCGTCGTCTAGTACCCATAGTACAAGCTTTGCTTAGTTTGGGACTAGGTTGATTTGTGTAAGATTGTCCGCAAATATTTATTATTATTATTTTATTATTTATTGTTGTGTTTTCATAGAGCGAAACCGTAAAGTTCTCAGGGTATAAGTATGGTAAACAAGTTGGACTATTACAGATGTTCTTATTTTTATAACAGGTAGGTATACACTTTGAGGTAAAAGTAAGCTACCTTTCGTACTAGTTTGCACTGTATTACGGCAAGGTATCCCCTTCCCCCTTTTCCCGCGATTGACCCCATAGGTCGTTATAAAATACAAAGTGGTGGTCCCTATTTGTTCCATTCTAAATAGTTATTCATTGTATTTCTCTGCATCTTCTGTATTTTTACCCGACTGCCTGAGAAAAAAGGTTTTTTTGAGAGCATGCACGTCTTTATGTCATGTATGAATGTATGTGGACAAGAATAATTCTATTTTTTAATGAGGTGTCATTGGAGTCCTCTTAATTTGTTAAACCTTTGAACGCCAAGAACGCCTAAAGGCGTCGTGTACTAACGTGCCCGCCACGCCAAGAACCCCTATAGCCGTTATGACGTCCGCTGTCAAAGCAACCTTCAGTCTTTCATATAAGGTTCATAGTCACTCTATTACGGAAAAAAGGTTGGCGTGTCAGTGACACTTTAGTACGTGAATCATGGCGTTCAAAGGGTTAAATAACAATCGAAAGGTAAATAGAATATGACAGAGACTTGATACAGTTTCTAATTGACAAGATAATGTTTTAAAATATTTAGTACTTACCTACTTTTACTAGAAAAAAAAATTGAAAATATAGGTATTTAAACTCGGGTTTCAGGGTATCTACATCCTTTACTTCGGAGGGTTGGTTATATCGCTTATCGTTTTCATCGCGGAACTGCTCATTCAACGCGGCAAAGCTTTAATTGTAATATAAGAATAATATGATGTGAAATACCTAAATAAAGTGAATTATAATGTGAATTGATGTTTCAGTGTTTCACCCTTCTCCTGAACATCTTGCCCGAACTACCACCACGGGACAGTGTTTATATTATGTAGTATAATAATTTACTTTAAAAACTAAGTTTTAGACCGACTTCAATACAGTACTCTGCCAAGCACATACACCTATTTCCATATTTATTTTCCAATTTACCACATGAACTGATTTCCGAGAGCAAATGCGTTGATTATTAGAGAAAAAACCAAATCGCTGTATATATATATATATATGTGGGCCGATAATATTTGAGGACTTCCGTGGATTCCTCAAGAATTCTTACTATCCAAGTATACTACGAGTAGAGCAGGCTCTCAGTGGAGTTTCTTTTGCAAAAATAGCGCACCGCAATCGGACTTCTGATATATATTATATGGCTCCTAGACATCCAATAAATGGATGTTGCCAACCAGTTATGTGGTCCAGTCTCCCCCCCCCCCCCCCACTCTCAAATATTATTGGTTAATTACAAAAGATTTTGGGTTTTAATTATGGAATTTCATTAGAAAATAAGTACTTACGGGTGCCTATATCCATACTTAATATTATAAATGCGAAAGTGTGTCAGTATGTCTGTCTGTTTGTTCGTATAATAAAATAAAATTCGTCTTACAATGCAAAATTTTGCACTAACTTGGCTTCCCCACCCTTTAACTTTTTTCAAGGACCATAATTGCACGTAAACTGTTTTTACGCGCGTTTTCGGTGAATTAATCGGTGCCTTAAATAGCATATTTTTTAATAGCGTTTCTGCCTTAGTTCACATGCACAACTTTAAGATTAAAAAAAGGTTTGTGGGTGTACTCCATTTGTCACCACCTCAATATTTATATGAATATTGAATATTTTAGCTAAAATAAAAGTAATGAATTTACAACATAAACTTATTTTATATTTATTAACATATATAACTAACGGCCTCCGTAGCCCAGTGGGTAGTGACTCTGCCTACGAAGCTGGAGGTCCCGGGTTCGAATCCCGGTCAGGGCATTTATTTGTGTGTTTATCACGAATATTTGTTCCTGAGTTATGGATGTTATATATGTATATAAGTATATATATGTATGTATCTATTATATATATCATCGCCTAGTACCCACAACACAAGCCTTATTGAGCTTACCGTGGGCCTAGGTTGATTTGTGTAAGATTGTCCCGTAATATTTATTTATTTATTATTTTATTTATTTTATTATATATTCCATGAACAAGTAAGAATACAATAAAATTATTTCCCTTCGTCAGTGGTGGGGTAAGTATTGAATAGTGATATTTATTAGAATAAGTTCCTGCACAAATAAAAGACGAGGACTAATTGGAGTACACTACTTTTCTGCTCTAGAGAGAAATTATTGAAAAGAGAATTATTGATTTCAGTAGTAAAAGTTGTTTAAAATAACATATAAAAGCCGTATACAAATAATTAGCCTGATATTGAATATTGAAAAAAAAACCGCAATTTTCTCAGGGTATACATATGTGGCTTGGCGGAGAACTGAATTGAAGTAGGTTAAAACTGTGTGTTTAAGTAAATTATTGATGATGAGACTTGCGTTTCGGGTTCCAATTTGACATCAATTGGTTTCGCTTGCTTGGTTTTGTTGGAGAAAAGAGTGGAGGCTGAAAAATATTGTTTACATATTTGATTTACGTTTTATATTGTACTAGCTGTTACCCGCGACTTCGTCCGCGTAGAACATGTTATCGTCTAAATGTTTGTTTAAGGACTTAAAGAAGTGAATTCATATAATTACTTTAAAAACAAAGTTTAAACCGACTTTTCTTCAGTACTTCGCCAAGCCACATAGGTACATGAACATTTCCTTTCCAATTTACCACATGCACTGCTTTCCGAGAGCAAATGCGTTGATTATTACAGAAAAAACCCAATTCGCTATCTGTGGGCTGATAATATTTGAGGAGTTCCGTCGATTCCTAAAGGATCTCAGAATTAACACTTCAAGAGTTGCTACTTCAACGGAATCATGTCAGAATCTTTGACGTACTTTACATCTTTGAGGAGTTCCATAAGTCATCTGTGGTCTTCATAATCAGTTCCACTTCACCAAAATTGCGATTTCCGAAGGTAAATACACGAATTATAATAGAAAATACCGAAATCACTACATGCGTGCCTATAAAATATGAGGATTGCCCTCAATTTCCTTGGGATCCTATCATCAGATCCTGATTTGGTGACAATTGGATTCGGAATAAAAAAAGGATTTTGGAAATTGGTCCACACTTGACGGAGAAATCGGCGAAAATACATTAAAAAAAACTCCTCCTTTTTTACGTCGGTTAAAAAAATTTAAATTAATATTGTACAAATTAAAGTTACAAATCTCTTACCTTCAAAATGTCTTGCTCTCTATACAAACTAAGAACCCTCTTTGAACCCTCATAGTATAAGTCTGAAACCGTAGTTAGAAATTTCTTACTTTAAAAATGTCTTGCTCTCTATACAAACTTCAAACTCCCTTTTAACCCTCATAGGCAATGAATGAAAAAAAAACGCTAAAATAAGTTTTGTAGTCTTTCAGCAAACAGTCTACAACCGAAATTTTGTAGTATTTTAGCAAACAGGCTAAGATCGAAGTTACAAATCCCATACTTTAAAATCTCCATACCAACTTTGAACCCCCTTAGGCAAAATTTAAGGAGAAGAGTTTTTTTTGTTGTAATAAGCATTTTTTCTACAAACTATCAAGTCTCTAAGCTAAAAAAAATGTTTCCCATACGAACCTTGCACCCCTTTTTAACCCCTAAAGGGGTGGAATTTTTCAAAACGCTGAAAGTTCTTTATTTGTATTCTACTAAGTAAGCTTTCTACAAAGTTTAAAGTCTCATGCTAAAATTAATACAAATGTTGCAATACCTTTTAACCCCTTAGGGGTGGAATTTTCTAAAAGCTGTAAGTACTTTTTGTTTTTCAATAAGTAATCTTTCTACAAACTTTTAAGCTTCTATCTAAAAAAAGAGTTTCACGCATACAAACTTTGCAACCTTTTTTAACCCCCTTAGGGGTGGAATTTTTCAAAACGCTGAAAGTCCTTTATTTGTATTTTAATAAGTAGGCTTTCTACAACGTTTTAAGTCTCTAGAAAAAAAAAATCCTCCTTACAAATGTTGCACCCCCTTTTAACCCCCTTAGGGGCAGAATTTTCCAAAACGCTGAAAGCACTTTATTTGTATTCTAATAATTATTTTTTTCACAAAGTTTGAAGTCTCTCGCTCAGAAAATAAAGTTTTCTCCATACAAACTTTGCACCCCCCTATTTAACCCCTTTATTAGAAATGTGTTTTCTGGCTGCAAAAGAAGATTTTGCAACGTTAATTAATGCATACACAGAATATTATGTGCTTAATATTAATCAATTATATTACATGTTATCAAATGAATAATTGAGGAACGTAAGTAGGTAGATATATGTATGTAGATACTTACGATTTTCTGCATTTCACTTAGAATGCAAACCTAAACTTATCGAAAGCAAGCAGACAACCACCTTCTTGCAGCACTAATTACGGATGCAGGTAGTTTCCCCCACACCACACCATCACCCCTCTTATCCTATGGGTATGTCTGTGTGTTTGCCCGCGAGTTCGTCTGCGTAGAATGTAAATGTTTTTTTAACGAATAATTTAAAAAAAACCCTGAAATTGGTTCACACTCTACATATAGACCTTACATGTCGACTCTACATACTAAATATTTTCAAGAATTTTCATGTCTACAACATTAAATTTCAAAATTGATGCCATTTTCATAATTAATTTCACAAAAAACCATAAAAACGACACTAATATTGATATTTAGACATTTCAACCCCAACAGGGAGATGGTATTTCACGTCCGCCACTTTGGATTTTAAAATCGTTGTTTGTTTCGTAATAAGTGACCCAAAAACCCATAGAAACAATACCCATGTTGATTTTGTCACCACATTTACCCCTTTTAGGGGTTGAATTCTCAATAATCCTGAAACACGTATTTACTCATTTATCGTTAGGAATACTCGTGTGAAGTTTCGAATAAAATAGTCTGACTAATCTTGTTTCCCCATACAAACTTTGGACCCCCATTTCACCCCCTTAGAGGATGAATTTTGAAAAATCCTTTCTTAGTGCACCCCTAGACCTTAGAAAGAACCTACGTGCCACATTTGGAATCTTTAGAACCAGCGGTTTGAGCTGTGCGTTGTTAATCAGTCAGTCAGTCAGTTTCTTCTTTTATATATTTAGATTATGTGTTATTAAATTAAAGTATTCTATAACTATCAAGTGCGTATCAGTTTAATGAGTGGTAGAAGGTATTATCCACCACAGGCTTCACATGCTCCGAGCTATCGTATCTGAGTGAGCGCGCGATACATTGATATCAAATCGGAACGCGAACCGCATCCAGTGAATGATAAATTATATACAACTAGGCTACGAGAGATTTTCTGCAACGCATGAATCTTATGTTACATCGTAGCGCGTAGAGCGTAGCATGCTACGTGCAAAAGCACTCTATAGCTGACACCAGACGTCCGAGCGCGGTGGACGGCACGAGCGGTACGAAGTTATAAGATAGAGCGAGATTGAGATAGAGTTTTGAAGGACGCCGTGCTCCCGGCACCTATCCACACGGGCCGAAATCACGCGTACGTGTGGCGGCATCTTATGCACGTCTCCAACATCGATCAAGGTAATTATTTATGGTCCGTAAAAGATCGTCGTCATGATGGGGTCTATACATGTAATGATTTGTCAACCCCAATTTATCAGAATCTGACTAATTGCTATCGTCTGGAGGCATGTTGCGCTGCTGATGCAACTGTCAAACGAGTTGTACTGATAAATTGTATGCATGTGGACAACCAACTCAATTTGACCATGGAAAGAATTTATGATCAGCCAAGTTTTCTGGCAGATAATTTTGAAGTAAACTATTTAATATATTGTAATTAGTCCTTCCAGAAATTTACACGCATTTCTTATAAAGTTTGTATTTGAAAGGTTGTATAGTGCTATAAACATTTTACAGTCGATTTGAGCCACGCTTTGATGGCTTTATATATTTTTTATCATCACGTTATCATCTTACTGCGAATAGCGATACCATAGCAAAATAAGTAGGTAATTACACAATCATGGCACAGTACTTTGTTATGGCAATATTATTTTTACGAAATGATATCCCTAAATATTGATACCAAATAAATATTTTTGATTTTTTTTTTGTTTTTTTTTTTTTTTTGAATTGCCACAATTTGTCACAAATTGGATACGACAAATCAGAAGTGATAATTGTATGGTTTGTAGAGCCCATGACACTAAGAACCTGAGGGCCTACCGCGAAAGGCATTCGAAGTTTTCCCTCTCTGTCATACTTACGAGTTCGTACGTAAGTGCAACAGAGAGGGAAAACTTCGAATGCCGTTCGCGGTAGGCCCTCTGCTCACACCAAACCGTAAGTGTCGGTGTCAGATCCATTAACGATATCGGAGGGCAAGTAAATGTATGTAAATCATGGTTAGGTACTATTCAAACCGCTCAGTCCGATATCAGAGCATGCTCCAAACAAAAAGTGTCCTTGTCGGATCTGACACCGACAGTTACGGATTGGTGTAACTCGGATGCACCGCGTCCTACATAATGAATGAATTAAATCATAGATAATGTGTACACATCATGCAGGGACCGGAACTGGTTAACTTTATTAGGGGTTTCCATAGGGTTGTTTTATACAGCCTGTATTTTTAATATTACCTCAAATTGTAACCAGATGTAGGTATAAGGGCTATGAACCGATATTGCAAGAAAATTTTAAGGCGCTGTATGCAGCTGCGCATCGAAAAAGTGCCTTTTCCAAACCGATTATTAGTATACTTGTACTATTGCTAGAGATCCAAATTTTTGATTTGTATATCTTCAGTTCATTGGCTATGTTCGTGCTTCGTAAAATCACGATTGCTTACAAAAACCTCGAAAGATTTTGCCTTTCAAAACAGTGCTTTTTTACCACCAAACTCGAAATATCTCAAAAGTTATTTGGAACATTACAATGAAATTTGTTGTGATAGGTAGCTTTTTGGTAGATCTATCTACCGGCTTCTTAGAATTTCAATATGTTCGATAATTCAATACATTTGGTCATTTGTCTGAAAAACCGGGTGCCCGCGTCGTGCATGCGCGGTGGCGTGTACGATTTAGTACGCCCGTGGCCACTGCCGACGACGGACCTGTGAATGTTTACCTGGCACGCAAATACGCCTTTTTACAGCAATTATTTCGAGTTGTCACGGTAAATAAAAATACTTAAAGGAATAGGAAACGCTAATACATGCTGGAGAACACATTCGAAATGATAGAATAACAAATATAAGGTATGCGACATTTACTACAGTAAAGCGTTTCTACATCCGCACCTAAAACGTATTAATAGGTAGCTGGAGCATATTGACAAGATGTCTATAAAAATCTTCAGTTATCCTGAATACGTAGAACTAGTAGGTAGTAAGTAGTCGGGTGTAAATCGGATTCGGACACGAGCACATGGTTGGGGGGGTAATGGTACCAATTATGGACTGTACGAATAATAGATTTATTTATTCATACAGAAATATATCAAAAGCATTTAGGGCTATTGCGCCGGATAGCGACTACCTAGTCTAAAGTCCTAAACGAGTTGGTGAACTGAAGTATATTTACTTGCTGTTTAGTAGATTCTATGAAAAACGAGTGCGGAAAAAGATCCTGCCACTCCACCAGCAGCAGGTCACGGCCCTTCCTCATCTTCGTCATAGACATACATGCATACATACGCTACGGCACATCTTTTCGTCCAATATTCCGCAGTGTCTCAAGACGAGAGTCTTTGACCAGTGTGTGTTGCCAGTGATGACATATGGAACGGAAACGTGGTCGCTTACTATAGGCATCATAAGAAGGCTCAACGTCACTCAAAGGGCGATGGAGAGGGCTATGTTGGGAGTTTCTCTGCGCGATCGCATCAGAAATGATGCTATCCGCAGCAGAACCACGGTAACCGATATAGCCCTCTGAATCGCTTAACTTAAGTATCACATTGCACGTAGAACTGATGGCCGTTGGGGCGGAAAGGTTCTCGAGTGGCAACCACGTACCGGAAGGCGCGGCGTGGTTAGGCCCCCCACAAGGTGGACTAGTTATTTATAGTTTATTGTATAGTTTATTATAATCTATGGATTATTTTGTCCAAAATAAATGCTTTTTATTTATTTTATTTTTATTACTAATGACCTGGCAAAGGAGTCCGCTGGATGCGGGTGGCACAGGACCGGCTATTGTGGCACTCTTTGGGGGAGGCCTATGTCCAGCAGTGGACGTCTTTCGGCTGATATGATGATTATGATGATACATACGCTCGAAAAACATAAACTTCCTTCTGAGGCAGTCGGGTACAAAGTACTACAGGGTGTTCCCCTATTCAGCTGCAAAACTTTGCCAGCTGTTTGTGCACATACCCATCACAAAACACTAAAGTATGCCGTTTCACATCTTGCACTCACTCTGCCGCTGCTGCTTCTCTAAAAAACTACCAAGAAAGCCTCCCTCGCCACGCCCCTTTAAAAATAAGCCCACTAAAGCAAATAAATGTGACGTTATCTAAGTGAACATACTTTTTGTCGGTATGGAGTTATTGATATGACTCACTCACTCACTCATCAACGCACAGCCGAAACTACTAAGACTAGAGAGTTGAAATTTACACCAGAACTACCTTTTACAACGTAGGCAACGCTAAGAAAGATTTTTGGAAATTCCACCCCTAAAGGGGGTAAATAGGGGTGCAAAGTTTGTATGGGGAAAACTTTATTTTTAGAGCTAGAGACTTAAAACTTTGTAGAAAGATTTAAGTACCTACTTATTAAAATACAAAAAAGTACTACCAGCGTTTTGGAAAATTTCACCCCTTAAGGGGTTAAAAAGCGGTGCAAGGTTCACTTTTTTTAGCTAGAGGCTTGATATTTTGTAGAAAAAATACTAACCTATTACAATAAAAAAACTTAGTGTTTTATTTTTAATTTTTCCCTGAAAAGCGTTCAAAGTTTGTATGGAGAGCAATAAAATTATAAAGTATGAGATTTGTAACTTCGAACTTAGCCTGTTTAGACTACAAAACTTATTTTAGCGTTTTTTGCAATTCATCCCCAAAAGGGGATTATAAGGGTGTTCAAAGTTTGTATGGAGAGCAAGACATTTTTAAAGTAAGGGATTTGTAACTTCGGTTTTAGAATGTTTGCTAAAATACTACAATCCTTATTTCTGCGTTTTTTTAACTCATCACTTAAGAAGGTTAAAAGGGGGTTCGAATTTTGTATAGAGTAAGTAAGAGTATAGAGTAAGTAAGAAAGAAATTTGTAACTTCGGTTTCAGGCTATTTACTATGAGAGTTCAAAGAGGGTTCTAAGTTTGTATAGAGAGCAAGACATTTTGAAATAAAGAGAGATTTGTTTCTTCGGTTTTAGACTGTTTACTAAAAGACTAGGTACAGTCAGCGTCATATAGTTAGTAGCAGCCAAAGTAGCCAAATATATCGTAACACATCCTTACTCTCATAGTAATAAAGACGTGTTGCGATATATTTGGTTACCTAGGCTGCTACTAACTATCTGATGCTGACTGTACAAAACTAATTTCAATGTTTTTTTTTTATTAAACAAACATTTAGACGATAACATGTTATACGTGGACGAAGTCGCGGGCAACAGCTAGTTTATATATATATATATATTTATGCTTTATTAATTCCATATTGTTTGTATTAGTACATATTTACTAAATCTAAAAGATTTATGCCATTTTTTCTTTCTTATATGGACCCCATTCCGGTAAAAGCCATATATCGCCAGATTTTGCCGACCGCTTTAGCCTAGTTGGTAGTGACCCTGCCTACGAAGCAAGAGGTCCTGGGTTCGAATCCCGGTAAGGGCATTTATTTGTGTGATGAGCATGAATATTTGTTCCTGAGTCATGGATGTTTTCTATGTATTTAAGTATATATTTCTCTATATAAGTATCTATATCGTCGTCTAGTACCCATAGTACAAGCTTTGCTCAGTTTGGGACTAGGTTGATTTGTGTAAGATTGTCCGCAAATATTTATTTATTATTTATATTAGGAGAAAAGATGGGCACTGGAAGCAACAAACTGGTCAGGGCCGAAAGGCAAAAGAAGGAAAGGTAGACGACGAAGACGTTGGAGCAATGACATTACTGAAGTCGTCGGACCTAGCTGGATGCAGTTGGCTAAAGGCCGAGAAAAATGGCATGAGATCGAGGAAGCTTTTACCTTAATTTACATTTGCTTTAAAAAATTCAATATTTATAAATCAAACAAAAAAAGACTATTAAAGCTTAATCTAAATTTATATAATTACTTCCGGTTGGAAAATTTGTTGGATTCTTGTGTAAAGCATCTTAGAATAACGATTAAAAATGAAATATTCAAAAAAACGCTATTATAAATGAATGATTTTCGAAACCGTATTTTGCCTGGAGTATAGAGCCAAGCAACAAGTGTAAGTCCAATCTTGTTGGCTTGTTGAGAGTATCAAGGTCCATCGCGGTGTGGCCGCTGGTCGAGGAAGCATGGTAGGCAGCACGCGCCGCGCGAGCGCAGTGACATAACACGTTTAGGTATTTAAGAGACAAAATTGAATTTGTTCTTTTTATATGATGTTTGGTCAAATTAAATGTTTTAATAGACATAGTCATGTACTGAAGAACTTGCTGGTCTTAAAATAACCACCCTGTATACTATAATTTACTTTGAAAACAAAGTTTTAACCGACGAAAAATCAATCATCCCCTATTTTCGTACCCTTAGGGTTGGTTTTTTTTTCCAAATTTATATGGGACCAATTTCGGGTTATACCCTTTCCAATAAAAAAAGAATTATCAAAATCGAACTACTCTGTAAAAAGTTATGCGTAGTCATACATAAAAAAATATATATATACGCGTCGAATTGAGAATCTCCTCCGTTTTTTTCGTCGGTTGAAAATGCTCTTCTGACTAACAGTGGTCTAATTATCCAGTTTTTGATCAGTCAGTCATACTTATGTAACAAAGGTAATAATTATGGTAATAATATAATTTGCCAGGAGATAAATAAATGCACATAGCTATTTGTTTATAATTTTTGATGGTTTCTTAAGCGGGCGTTAACCGGCGCTATAACTTTACCTAGAAGTAATCGATTTTATTTCGGTTTAAAAAAAACTGTAATATATTAGTACAATCCATAATTGGTGACGTTCACCCTTAGGAAGTGAAGATGTACTATTATTTTATCAGTTCTACGTATTTGGAAAACGGAAGCACCCACCTAGGAACTGGGAAAACGATAGGTGGATTGATGATGAAGAAATCTGTACTAACATATCTTTGGAAGGTAAGTGTCCATAATTGATGTCATCATACTACGATGTACTTAAGAACTGTAACTACCTATTATTCCTTATTTTCTAAAAAAATAGATTTAAATAAATAAATAAACAATAAATATTTGGGGACAATCTTACACAAATCAACCAAGATTTGAAAAATAAAACAATTATTCAAGAAGACAAACATTTAATCGTATGATCCGCAAAAACGAGCCGAATACGGATGCCAACAGAATAAGGCCGTTAGCGGGGTGCGCGGGACGCGCGTCTCCCGCTCCGTCTGCCTCACCTCCGCAAATACCTAAATATCGTCTAATAAGAGCGCCTTAAGTTAGTCTTAACTAACAAAGTATAACAATTTTTTTTTAATTTATGGAGCTGCAATGTATTGCGTACACTCCTTTGACACATGGAAGAAGCGGGTTACTTGTGACATTTGTGACGTCACGTCAGTAAGACAAAGTAGTGATACATTGCGTGCTGAATTATTTTATAAGGAAAAAAACAATTGGTAGGTTAAGAAAATTTTCTTGCAAAATTGGTTCATATCCCTAACACCTACGTCTGGTTACAATTTGAGGTAATATTAAAAATACACACTGTATATAGGGAAGTTATTTTTAAAACCCTATCCGTAATGGTAACCTTCTGATAAGGTAACCTTACTGATAGGGCAACCCTATTGTTAGGGTAAGTATAAGTTAACCCTAAAAAAACCCTATCTCAATAGGGTTAACTTATGGTTACCCCATCCAATATGCTTACCATAACAATAGGGTTACCCTATCAGTAAGGTTACCTTATCATAAGGTTACCAAATTGATAGGGTTACCAAATCGATAAGCTTTAGCCTGAAAAGGGGTTTTCCGGTCCTTGACCTACTGACGACGATCCTTCATGGCATCATGTCATAAATAATAATCTTGATCTGCACTATTACAACTAGGTAGGTAGGTATTTGTGATCGCTACAGTTTTGATATTCATGAACTTCCGTTCAACTTGTCGTGACGGTCGTGAATGGCCAGCTTAAGGGTCAGTCTTTCGAATAATGGTGGGTACACACCAAGCCAACGAACGGCTATGTATCTCATTCTAAAGCCTCTGCTAGACGGTCGCCAACACGCCTCTCCGACCGAGCGACCTTGGTCCGCACCGACCGTGTATTTGCAGCAAAATTTCATACTACAGCGTTCGGAGCCGACCTGCCGACCAAGGTCGCTCTGTCGGAGGGGCGTGTTGGCGACCGCCTAGCAGACGTTTAACAAATAGCTGTCACATTTAAAATACCCAATACAAGAAGCCCAAGGGAATTAATTATGCTAGGATTTACAGAATAGCGTTTCCTCCGAATCGTAATTCTTCACAATCGAACAAATGTTTTTGTGTAAAAAAGAAGACTATGAAGAATGACGAATTGTGAATTGCTGTTGTGAAGGGATGCGTGAAGAACCAATTTTGAGTGTATTTTAGCATAGTTCGTTCTTCAGTTTCTTCGTAATTCTGTGCTAGGTTCTACGACGTCCTAGTGCCCGTCACTGGTCCAATGCTTGACACGTACAATCTTATGTCAAAACAGTCGAGGTGAACAATAGGCGTCAACTATTAGGCATTAAGGTGTCAAGCATTGAGACATTTACCTTAATTGACGCGTTCTGGTTCTATATTATCTATTGTTCTTGGTATTAACGATTTGCCAAATGAATCATCATGATCACAATCAATTTAGGACGTTGAAACTGCGCTATACTTACGATACATTTTGCGTCTGCCTAGAAGTGTATGTACTATCGCCCAAGGAATATGACTGAGCCCTAGGGCCGTGGCCGAACATAGCTTAGTGTTTTCTCATAAATACTCATTTTAGGGTTCCATACTAAGATATGTAAGGTTCAATTTAAAATGTATAAGTAACTTAGAAATTCGATTCTACAACATGATTATACCATTTTCAAAAACAAATAATGTTTCTTTTGTTGCTGAGAAATAACCAACCAATAGAAATAACATTGGAATTTAGCTACGTACAGTCAACGTCAAAGAAAGTGCTCCGCTCCGTGAAAGTGTTACAATTTGAGGTGAGGTTTGGGGTATATAAACGTTAAAGTCCTGACTGACTCACTCACTCACTTAAATCAACGCCCAGCCCAATCCGTTGACCTAGAAAGCAGTTTGTTTCGCAATAGGTAGTTTATATAACGTAAGTACCATCTAACAAGGGATTTTTGAAAATTCGACCCTCAAGGGGGTTAAATGGGGGTTGAAAGTTTGTATGGATGGAGTAAAATTTTAAGTGAGAGACTTGAAACTTTGTGTATGGACTCCTTATTATAATACAAGAAAAGTGATTTTAGGGTTTTGGAAAAACCCACCCCTAAGCCGGTTAAATACTCGTACGGCTGCAAAGTTTGTATAGGGGAAATTATTAGAATTAAGAAATTTGGTATAGAGATAGTTTGAGTCCAGGGGAATAACATAGGATAGTTTTTATCCCGGGAATCACCCCCTAACTAAAGGCATGAAATGGGGGGTAAAAGTTTGTATGGAGCTACGATATAAAGGTTCCACGGATATACAACTCTTCTTTTTTTTGCTTAGTCATAAAATATCTTAAAAACATTTATAAGTATACATTTTTGCTTCAGTGCCAAGAACGAGACACATTGTACATCAGAGCGATATGGGCGCTCTTCGCAACATATGAACAACCCATGCCAGGCCAAGCAACGCGTTGCAGAATTTTTCCGCTTTGTAGCGGACATCGCACGTGTCGCAGGCATGTCTCATATGTGTGTTGAATGGCCATGGCATGGAATTAGACTAAGGCCTAGCGCTACGAGCGTAGCGAGGATGCTTAACACATTCACCGCCGCGAATCGCTACGCGCTACGCTCGTAGCCGATCTCGTGGTTTACCTCGTATGTAGCGGAAAGCGCTTACGGCGTATACACATGACAGTTGTGTTCCCGGCACTGAATGTGTTAACACATCACGGCCACACCAATCTCGTAGCGCTGTAGCAGGTTAAACCTTGTATGTAGCGAAAAGCGCTTGTAGCGCTCTGACGCATATCTGTCGTCATGGGCCCTGAATGAGTTAACACATTCACTGCCAAGAATTGCTATGCGCTATGCTCGTAGCCAGCCGATCCCGTGATTTTCCTGCTAAGCAGCGAAAACCGCCTACGGCGTAGGCGCCCGCTACGCGGTTGTATAATAATTATCATATCGTATCATTTTACTTAACTTAAAAATGTTAAACCAGTCCAATTGTTATAATCATCATTTAAATACTTAATACAAACGAACAACTGAAATAAGGCCACTATTCGTCAAACTGCTTCAAATAAATATATGTAATTTCCTTTGATGGTCTAGTGTAAACACTGTGAGTACAGAATGGCTATAATTTTCTGAGCACATAGCATAATAACATAATGAAATAGTCCTTTACCTCGTCGTTAAAAAGACATCGCTTAAAATAAGAACATTGACGGACCGGTGAGTCGTCATTGTGGAGTTTTAATTGGGTTCCTTAGCATTATTATATCCCTAATTTTCTACACCTCCTAATTTGCGTTCGATTTTTTATGCAAACTTCAAAATTAATTTTGAACTTTCACTGAATATCAAAAAGTTCATTTTATAATTCAAAAACACAAAAGCGTACTCTGAGTATCAGGAGGACCTAAATATTTATTTTATTTATTTACATAGGGTTAAACGTATCTCGGCAGAGGTATTGAGGTTATATAAAACACCTTTTCTAAGGCAATTGTTACTTATTAATTAAGTATAAGTACCTACTTTTCACTTCCTGACATGAAATAAGTTTAAGGTAGTTTGTTAACATCAGTTAGAATTTATCATTTAAAATGGGTGTAGTGTATCTGTGCTTATCTAGTGCGCATACGTCACGATGACAGCAGTCGTGGTCCGACCGTTGCCGGGAGTGGTGGTGCGCTGGCTAGCCAAGCTATACAGATATACCTTTAGAATCGGCAAATAAGTGAATACTACAATGGGTATAAATTCTATCGATTTCACAGCATATACAGCAGGGAACCAACGTCTACGGACATAATATGTACGAAAAAGGAAAAAAAAAGTTGTAATTGGGTACATCGTCTGATTGCATTCGCTTTCTACAATCAACGTCAAAGATATGTACAGTCGACGCCAAAAATATGTTAACAGTTTTCGCCTTATTACAATGGAATAAGGTGCAAAAGTGTAAACATATTTTTGGCGTCGACTGTACACCTTTTTCACCTTATAACAATGCAATAGGGTGCAAAACTGTGAACATATATTTCATGTCGACCGTACTTGCTGGACCTTAATGTTTTTATTATGCCGTGCCGTTTCAGTTAGTTTGGTACTAAATATTACATTGGATATTCCTTGGTGTTTGAACTCGTAGACAAATATGTGGTGTGGGTTGTTTACATGGCTTCGTCCGATGGTTTTTCATTAATAGCGAATATCACACAGCTACCCACTAAGTCTGTATCACATGTGCATTCAAGAAAGAAAGACGGCTGCCACAAACATAACCATCCAAGTTGTCAAAATGATAATACCACCAAGAATATTACTTCCGATTGAAATATTACTGAATGCTCTCGTAAACGAATATTTGCAGACATCCTTTTGCTTAACGTTCGTTACGGAGAGAGAATTAACGGTCAATTTGCCATCAAACATGAGTTCTATGCGAATCCAACCCAATAATTCGTACCTCGTCGAACAAATTTTGGATGCATCAGAAAAGGGCTGTTCCGATTACGTTGTTCAAATGAATGAACCTGAAAACTTCATGGTAGCTTTCGAGAAAGTTAACCACTTAGGTGAAATAAGGAGGAGCGACAAGAAAGTTATATTCGTGCCGTTACAAGACGAATTTTACAATACAAGTGTCCTTACAGATATTTTGTCACTAAATGAAAGTGGTTTTGTTCCTAATATTGTATTAATAGTACCTACTGCGCAAAACTCAGATAATTGTACGACGTATGATATGATAACTCATAGGTTTACCGGTCTCGATGAAGAAGTACAAAGGCCTTTATACTTGGACCGTTGGGATTCTTGTACTGGCCGGTTTGAGAGAGGTGGAAATTTGTTCCCTCACGACATGTCGAATTTATATGGCAAGACGGTCCAAGTTGCGGCATTTACGTATAAACCATATGTATTATTAGATCTTGATCCGTCAATAAATCAGCTAGGCCGTGATGGTGTTGAAATGAGAATCATCGATGAATTCTGCAGGTAGTAAGAGGATTTGTTCCGATTTAATTTGACATATGAAGCGGTACCAAAATATCTAAATATAATGTATTAAAAGAAAACTTACCTATATACAGGGTGGAAGGTTAAAACGGGGCAGGAAGGGCAGCTACTAGATCCCTTGCCGCCACGCAAAAATGGCATTAGGATTTCATTCCTAACTTTTTAAGTGATAACAATCTACATTCACAGATTTTTGAAAAAAGGTACAGTCAGCGAGAAAATCATCACTTTTGACGATTTTTTTTAATGCCATTCGATCCCATTTCTATTAAGGATCAAAATACTCTTCGGGACCGACTAAGGTTTGACTACTAGAACGCCCAGAAATCAAAGAAAACTTTTTCCATACAGTTAGTATGGGAATCCCGAAGTGCAATTTTTTTTAATGCTATTTGATCCCATTCCTATTAAGGATCAAAATACTCTTTAGGACCGACTAAGGTTTGATTACTAGAACGCCCAGAAATGAAAGAAAACTTTTTCCATACAGTCAGTATGGGAATCCCAAAGTGCAAGTAGCGTTAGTAGTAGTGATCGTCTAGATTGTATGGAGACGGAGATTATACAATTTGATGATCGTCTAACTAAAGTACTACTTGCACTTTGGGATCCCATACTGACTGTATGGAAAAAGTTTTCTTTGATTTCTGGGCGTTCTAGTAGTCAAACCTTAGTCGGTCCCAAAGAGTATTTTGATCCTTAATAGGAATGGGATCGAATGGCATTAAAAAAAATTGCACTTTGGGATTCCCATACTAACTGTATGGAAAAAGTTTTCTTTGATTTCTGGGCGTTCTAGTAGTCAAACCTTAGACGGTCCCGAAGAGTATTTTGATCCTTAATAGGAATGGGATCGAATAGCATTAAAAAAAAATTCGTCAAAAGTGATGATTTTCTCGCTGACTGTACTTTTTTTCAAAAATCTGTGAATGTAGATTGTCATCACTTAAAAAGTAAGGAATGAAATCCTAATGCCATTTTTGCGTGGCGGCAAGGGATCTAGTAGCTGCCCTTCCTGCCCCGTTTTAACTTTCCACCCTGTATACTACCTATAATAAAATCGTTAATTCAGAAATAGTTTGTAATTGTGCAATGCGCATCGCAATTACATGAATGCTTAAGGTCCGTAGCACACGCCAGGTTCCCGGATCAGGTTCGATGACAAGGTTTTCGGATTAACTTACCTACGCATGTCATATTCGAGCACGTGCAACAGTTTTTAACTATAAGTGACCGAACGTATGACGATAGAACCTGGACTGGACACCTGACATATGGTTTGAGGCTAAATATATTATAATTTTTAGTTGGGTAAATTGTACGGTGGAACTAGTAAGAGACGACGAACACGAGTGGGGTGAGATCTACGAGAACAACACGGGTGTGGGCGTTCTTGGCAACGTGGTAATGGACCGTGCCGATATTGCAATTAGTAAGTCAAACTTACCTACTACTAAGTATTAGGTACATTATCTAGCGCTCGCTGCGCGCGGGGCCTTAGAATGTGGGAACGAGACACCTCTGTTGCGCTCTCTGTTGCACTTCGCAAGTTTGCTTAAACAAAATGCGACCATTTCCGAGCATGTTTGAGAAAATAAAATCTTACATTGTACTCAAGTTCCCTTAACTTTCAGCGGCGCTCTATTTGTGGTATGAAGAATACAGGGTGTTGGATTTTTCCGCTCCAATTATTAGAACTGCCATCACTTGCATTGCACCTGCGCCTAGGCAAGTATATAAATAAAAAGTGTTAAAGAAATATAAAATAAACAAGAAGCAATTCTAATTAAAGTAGAATTAGTATTCTAAGCAAATAAAGATACTTTCTTTCTTTCAAAAATTGGCAATTAAAATTAACATGCGCCGTTATGAACGGGACTGGAGCTTTAATTCTACATTTTCTCTAAGTGAAATCAATGGAAAATTAAAGTACTGAAAGAATCACTGCTTATTAACGTGGTTGTTTATTTCTAGGATTATAACAAGTTGGTATTTGCCATTAGTGCCATTCTCGTGGACGATGTGGCTGTGCATATTATTCGCCTTTTTCTACGCATCACTTGCTCTCCTTATAGCCCAACGGTCCACGGATAATATTTTCTTGACCACGTTTGGGATGATGATCACTCAAGTTAGTAGAAATTTGTGACGATAAATAGGTACCTACTCGGCCACTTGTTTATTTTGTTTTATTATTTTATCCACCTACCTATTCACTAGGTGGACCATGGACCACGGCTATAGGAAACGAGGCGCGGGCGGAGAAAATCGAGGTGAAAATACACACACAAGTTGTAGTTATTTACAGTTTATTTATACTGCGCGTATGAGAAACACAAAATATATATGTTTATATTTAATTTACAAAACACAGGAGAAAACACAGAATATTCACATTATTCTATTTACACAACACAAAATATTAAGAGCGCAAATAGTAAAGGAACGTAAACCGCGACAACATAACAATAAGCCAAAGAGCAAAGAGAATATAAACACTACGTTTTGCCAAAGAGACTATTGCAAAGAGTATAGTAAGTATAGAATATTGAATGCAAGCGAGAGAGAAATCAATACAAAAAAAACAAAAGACGCGCTTACAGCGGCTGCTGCGCACGCCAGCCTGCCAGCGCGCTTGCACCGCGGAGGTTGGTGTGCTGTGTGCGTCGTCTACAATGGCAACTCTAGTTGTATACTATAAACTATATCCATTATACCAATCTAAGTTCAATCATTTTATCAATTGGATTGGATTGGATTATATCGATTGGACTCCTTAATTGGTTAATTTTAACTAGTTGATGTGACAGTAACTTTATGACAAGGTTATAATTACATACCCACGACCCAAAAGTTAACACATTCAGTGCCGGGAACCCGACTAGCGTGCGCCTACACTACACCGTAGTCGCTTTCCGCTACATACCTACGAGGAAAACCATCAGAGTTATCTGCGACCATGACCGGTGCAACCCGTGTCGAAACGTCAGAAATAAAGGTAAATAAATAGCGCGTTAGACAAGCGTTTTTCAAAGAAAGTGTACAAAACTTTTTTTTTTCAGATATCGATTATTTTTGATACTATCGATCCTCATACTCGTACAAGAAAAAAAGTGTCCTAAATGCGACGCTCCGCAGAGTGCGCACCAGCCGCCACGGTCTCCTGGCTGTCGTGGCAGAGAGATGGGACAGCGCCCTAATCAGGCACTGGACCTCTCAGCACTTAAGTTTAGGTACTAACATAGTTATTTAAGTTTATTGTAATACTAACATCTATGGATTATTTTGTCCGAAATAAATGCTTTTTATTTTTATTTTTATTTTTTTAATTTTTTTTAAATATTCCATTCCAGATCGTCATATTTTTGTAGACAGTCTTTGTAGGGTTCCGTAGCCAAATGGCAAAAAACGGAACCCTTAGGGATTCGTCATGTCTGTCTGTCCGTCCGTATGTCACAGCCACTTTTTTCCGAAACTATAAGAACTAAACTGTTGAAACTTGGTAAGTAGATGTATTCTGTGAACCGCATTAAGATTTTCACACAAAAATAGAAATAAAACAATAAATTTTGGGGGTTCCCCATACTTACAACTTACAACTGAAACTCAAAAAAAATTTTTTCATCAAACCTTTACGTGGATATTTTTATTACTATGGATAGGTCTTCAAAAATTATATTGTGGTTTCTAATATATATTTTTTCTAAACTGAATAGTTTGCGCTAGAGACACTTCCAAAGTGGTAAAATGTGTGTCCCCCTCCCTGTAAATTCTAAAATAAGAGAATGATAAATCTAAAAAAAATATATGATGTACATTACCATACAAACTTCCACCGAAAATTGGTTTGAACGAGATCTAGTAAGTAGTTTTTTTTTAATACGTCATAAATCGTAAACCGCAATTTGTTTTACGGAACCCTTCATGCGCGAGTCCGAACGCACGTATGACTGTGACGCACTGGAAGAAAAAACTTACATAGTAAAATCTGGGACACTTTTCTTGATGAGGAGCGATAGTATCAACGATTCTGAGTAAGAAAAACAAAAAAAAAACAAATTCTGAAAAAAAAAAGTTTTGTACACTTTTTTTGAAAACCGGCCAGACCCGTGTAAATCAGTATTGTAAATATGTGTACAAAGCGCGAGAGTTTAAAGTGTTATTATCCTCATATGTACCGAATATCCCCGTAGCCCGCTGACGCATGTGTGTGCGTGATTAGCGCCGATTAGGTTATCACAGTCACTGCCAAGAACCGCTACGCGCTACGCTCGTCCGTACCCGTGGTTTTTCTCTTATGTAGTAAATATAAAGTAGGCGCCCGCTAGGCGGGTTCCTGGTAGTGGAAGTGTTAAGCGATATACCAAATGCAATGAGTTAGAGAGTGGTTGCAGCCAATGTTTTTGGACCATACATATAAGCAAATATTAGGTCTAGTGCTAATGATGCCATGAAAACTTCGTGTTCCTGAATTATATGGCAATGGGGTAAACAGTAAACAGCACATCGTTCGTTTGCTGAATTGCTGATAGCACAAAAGTGATGTCATTCACCATCGTCATCATCCTCATTGAATCCTCAAATACACTTTCAAAAGTAAAGTACTGTAATTATAAAACAATTAGTTACTTTCATGCTCCATTCTCCTTTTTGGAACACGTAGTTTTACTATTCTTTTCTATTAGGGAACCTGAAAAAAACTTGCACATTTGGTTATAGAACACGATTTATTTGGTTGAACGTAATCTTTTCCTTAGTCATCTCTATTTTATTAATTGTTGGTACTCGTAACGGGTCCGGTTAATGTACCTACGGCCAATAATCCGTGTCCATCTTTCTCTCTCTCTTTCTCTCTTACCGCATGGGTTAAAAGGAGACAGAGATATAGTGGACGTGGATTATCGGACCGCACATAACGGTACGGACCTCTCGTACCTAGCTGGCGACATGTTTCTTTTCTTATTTCTAGACTCGCGAGGACCCGAACTCCTGGCACATACGCAGCATCACTGGCTGGTTGCTGGTGACAGGCCTGATCATAGACAACGCATACAGCGGCGGTCTGGCCTCCAGCTTCACGGTCCCCAAGTACGAAGCATCCATAGACACGGTGCAGGATTTAGTGGAGCGGAAAATGGAGTGGGGCGCTACACATGATGCTTGGATATTTTCTATCATCCTTTCTGAAGAGGTGTCAGTTTGTATAATGTGGTTTTTACGAATTATCTGTAGCTCCGAAAACTCAGATCAGAGAAAGATAGAGTTGGTTGATGAATTGATGATATTATAATATTAATATTTGTCTCATCGCACTAACATGAATCTGAAAACTGTATACTGCATTTGGTATACTTACACTTCATGTATTTTTTCAGCCGCTTATTAAGAGTTTACTAAGCCAGTTTAAGACTTATCCAGCAGA
Organism: Epinotia brunnichana; assembly: GCA_963854355.1. Lineage (NCBI taxonomy): Eukaryota > Metazoa > Arthropoda > Insecta > Lepidoptera > Tortricidae > Epinotia > Epinotia brunnichana. Next base: position 10,903,541 of record OY977941.1, on the reverse strand, counting down.
AACTTTAAAGCAAAAGAGCTTTTCACGGAGTATGGCGTTCTCCATTGAACACCTTCCTGCAGGTAACATCTCACGAATATTGTACTAATCATACTTAATCACTCTGTAGCTCTTAGACAGAGATTGTAAAAAATAATTGCAAAGCGTAAAAGTATTAGCGGCATTATGAGATTGATTAACAATCATAGGTACCTTCAAAGAACCTAACTCTGAGATCCGTTTTAATAAAGTATATTCACCTGGAAAATGGAAATAAGCTGGGAAATATTTACTTGAGAGCACTCTGATAGTAAGAGCTCTCGGCCGTGACTTCGAGCGGTAGTGGTGCGCCATACGTGTGAGCGAGAGTTCGCGCCCCTTTTTTTTTGCCCTACTTGGCCTGCAGAGTGGCCAGCTACGCTACAGATATGGTTAGGGATAACCTCTCTGGGGGCCTTATGGGCCACCCAGACGGAAAGAAGAGAGGTCACGCCCCGAGGCATCTGTATCTTGCGCTCACGTAGTGGGCCGCTCAGCGTCCGTGTAGGTAAAGCATATGCAAAAACCGCCGCAGCGGGCTGCACACACATTTTAGAACCTTTGAAAATTATACAGGGTATTTTGCAATTGGCGAGTACATAACCAAGGAAGCGGCAATGGACCTCGAGATCATGCTGGACAAAGTGTATTACGAGCATTGCGTGGTGATGTTCAGGAAGAGTTCTCCGTACACCGCCAAGCTCAGCGAGCTGATTGGCCGCCTCCACCAATCTGGACTTATGCTCGCCTGGGAAACACAGGTCAGGCCAGGGTTTATGGATATTTGGTGTAGAATCTACTAAAGTGCGACCGTTCAGCAAGAAGAATTTAATTCATGCATGTTCCTATCCGTAGGTATTTGTCATTTGCACACGTATTGTCGTCACATACACACATCACACATCGGCGTCGTTAGCGTCACTGACTTCAACTACCAAATTGCAATTTAGATGAAGCTTTTATCCAATCAGTGTCAGATACCAAGACCGTACCATCATCATCATATCAGCCGAAAGACGTCCACTGCTGGACATAACTCCCCAAAGGGGAGGCCTATGTCCAGCAGTGGCCACAATAACCGATCCTGCGCCACCCGCATTACCAGGTCATCAGTCCACGTTTTGGGGGGCCTACCCACGCCGCGCCCACGTGCCACGTACGTGGTCGCCACTCGGGAACCTTTCCAACCCAACGGCCATCGGTTCTACGTGCAATGTGCCATGTGCCCCACCCACTGCCACTTAAGTTTAGCGATTCGGAGGGCTATATCGGTTACCTTGCGTCTGCTACGGATAGCCTCATATCTGATGCGATCGCGCAGATAAACTCCCAGCATAGCCCTCTCCATTGCCCTTTGAGTGACTTTGAGCCTTCTTATGAGGCCCATAGTAAGCGACCACGTTTCCGTGCCATACGTCATCACTGAAGACCGTATATACAATCTCTTCTTTTTAGTGTTCCGTACCAAAATTGGTCCAACGGAACACTTATGCGATCACTCGGAGGCTGTCCGTCGGTCACAGCTAGTTTATATCCCACCAAAAACATAAATGTAAAAAAGGAGAGCCAAGTTCCATACAGAAATTATGTTTGGCTGTGGGCTTCGCCGCAAAAAAAATAGAGATCTAAATGAGTGCGAAGTTCTATGCAAAATCCAAATATGTATTTATAGGAACAAAATAACATTATGAACAAGTATTAAACTCTATGTCTTTGCTTTATTGGATACCTATAACAATTGCTGTTATTTAAAAATGTGAGATCTTAAAGTAGGTTCGATTTGACTTGGCAAGTTTTCATTACATCAGTCAGTTTTTTTTTTTTTTTTTTTTTAAGTTATTTAACTTATTCAACATATATATACCTAATGTTTTTAATTCTGATAAAAATTGGCTAAGTCAAATATAACCTACTTTATGATCTCACATTTTTAAATAACAGCAATTGTTATAGGTATCCAATAAAGCAAAGACATCTGTGCGCGCCGCCGACGACACACCGTTGGCTGGTTGTTTAGCGCGTATTACAAGTTTTTTGTATGGGGACACCACTTATTTTTTGACTTAACTTTATTTTTATATTTCTGTTATATAGCAAATACAATAATACATATATTGGGATAGTTTCAAATATCTGCTTGTAACGGTTCCGACGGTACAATTAAAAAAAAAATATGGGGACCCCCCCCTATTTTATTTTTATTTTTTTTTTGATTTATTCCTTCGCTTACACATAATTACCGAGCTGGATTAAAAATTTCATCCTTCTAGTCATCTGGAAGTAGGTTAGGTTTAGGTACTATACTCGTATGTCAGTCATTCAGTGCTAAAATTTACGACTCTTTGACCTTTATATCTTTATAACAGCTTCATGAAATTTGGGCTTCTAGATGTCCTTATAAATATAATTAAACACACGTAGTTTTATGTGTTTACGTTTACGTGTAGAGGTTTTGAGTTATAGAAGGGTCAAAAGTGGTACCAAGTGGTTCGTGTAATATTACACTTGGCGCTGGCTAGCCAGTTCTTTTGCTTGAACTTGGCTTGACACGCTGCCGCGTGTCTAGATCACGAAGATAACAAGGGTAGGTACAGCCTGTCTGATTGTAAACAAACACCGTATGCTATGGGCGCTTGCGACTCCAGGCAGACACAAGCACGTTGCCGACCCTGTATTGATTTGAAGATTCGTTGTGTTGAAAAATTGGCTGTCTATAAAGTCGGTTTACGTGATAACGTCATAAAGCCGAACGCTCGGCTCAGGCGGAACTGGCCAATGAGACATACTTTTTCGTGCGTGCTGCCGGTGTTCATCGATTTATAAGACTTTATCACGTCAAAATGGATGCTGGATGCGGGTGGCGCAGGACCGGTCATTTTGGAACTCTTTGGGGGAGGCCTATGTCCAGCAGTGGACGTCTTTCGGCTGATATGATGTTCACGTCAAAATGTAGGTCCTCACTCTCAACAAAGTGACTCTGGCGACCTTAACTCACCACCAGGAACAGAACACCTGCCATCAGGGCAAGTTGTGGTGTGGTGTTATTATGTCTTCTGTCATTGTACAGCGTATAATTTACTTTCAAAACAAAGTTTAAACCGACTTCAATACCTACTTCACCAAGCCACATAGGTAGGTACACGAACATTTCCACATTTCCTTTCCAATTTACCACATGCACTGCTTTCCGAGAGCAAATGCGTTGATTATTACTGAAAAAGCCCAAGTCGCTATCTGTGAGCTGATAATATTTGAGGAGTTCCGTCGATTCCTAAAGCATCTCAGAATTACCAACTCATGAGTTGCTACTTCAACGGAATCATGTCAGAATCTTTGACGAACTTTACATCTTTGAGGAGTTCCATAAGTCATCTGTGATCTTCATCATCAGTTCCATTTCACCAAAATTGCGATTTCCGAAGGTAAATACACAGATTATAATAGAAAATACCGAAATCACTAAATGCGTGCTTATAAAAATTGGCAACCCGTTACGTTACAAAATACGTTATCACGTCAAAATGTAGGTCCTCACTCTCAACAAAGTGACTCTGGCGACCTTAACTCACCACCAGGAACAGAACACCTGCCATCAGTGCAAGTTGTGGTGTTATTATGTCTTCTGTAAGGTACTGTGGTTATTGTACAACTTGTGTGGCCCATACTATAGGGATAAAGCGGTTATCTTATTCTTGGCATGCTTATGTTTGAGCCCTCGGTTTGTGCCCTTTCCAAATTTGATAGCGATATGAGCCGTTAAACATAGAGTAGACATTTCTACAAACTTTTACTAGGCTGCAGGGGCATCAGCATTACATTGAATTCATAGTATTCTTTTGTTTGCTTTATTCTTGTATCTTTTTAAATTCTCTACCAGTTCCTACCCACTTAGTTTAATTATACAATGATACTTACTGCACGAATGTTATGTGATTGCATGTTAAAGCATAATCATTGCTTATAATATTAAGTGATACTTATAAGGACGGTGAATCCTGACCCACACCGTGATACAGTGCAAACTAGTACGGGGGTCAGCAGACACTTACCTACTTTTGGTTTTCACCATAGATATACCAGCTTAAAATGTAAGTTGCAATTGTAGTACCTACCTATATCTCGATGGGTCCTATACCTGTTCCCAACCAAAGTGACGACTGAGGCCATAAAACCGTCGTAGGCTCGCGTTATCTCTTTTGCATTGTCTTTCTGTATGGCCGCAGTCGTCACTTTGGTTGGGAACAGGTATAAAGCCTTGGTCAGACACACGGCGCGACGCAGCGCCGCGGTCGCGCCGCGTGATGCCGACGCGATGCCTGTTCAAACAGGGCGCGCGCGGATCGCGCCGGCCTCGCGCTCTCAACACGCCCTCATCGCGCGCGCGAACGCGGCGCGACCGCGGCGCGATGCGGGCGTGATGCGCGGCGCGATGCGGGCGTGATTCGCGCCCGGATACAGGATACCGGAAACATTAATTTATCTATATCCATACCTAATCACAAAATAACTAATAATTATGCTACGCTCGCACTACGCACTGCGCGCTGCCTAACGTCCGACTGATGTGTGTGACCCAGCGCGGCGCAGCGTGCCGCCGCGTCCGCGCCGCGCAGCGCTGCGCCTGCGCCGCGTGAACACAAGGGGCCGCGCGGCGCGGGGCGCGGCGCGGGGCGCGACAGAAGCGGGGCGCGATGCCTGTTTGACGTCGCTAACCTGTTAGCATGTGTCGCGGTCGCGCCGCGCGACCGCGACGCTGCGTCGCGCCGTGTGTCTGACCAAGGCTTAACAAAATTGACAACGATATGAGCCGTGAAACATAGATTAGACATGTCCTAACATAACTAAGCTACAGGCAGCATATATTAAATTCAAACTCTAGGAGTACAATACCTCGATGGGTCCTAAGAAAAGATAGATTAAGTTGTAGGAATAAATGATCTGATTCAATAACGAACTGCTTGCAACTACATAATATATGCATTCCAGGTGGCGTTGAAATATCTGGATTTCAAAGTTCAATTGGAAGTGAGATTGTCTAGAGCAAGAAAGGACTTGGAAGAAATTGAGCCGTTGAACTTAAAAAAGCTTCTGGTGCGTAGGTATTTGATTCAGCTTTAGCTTAAAATTGAGTGCCTTTCGCAATATTCATATTTTTTTTCAGGGTATCTACATATTTTACTTCGGAGGTCTGGCTATATCGCTGCTCGTATTTCTTGGGGAATTACTCGTTCACTGCGGAAAAGCATCGATAGTGATATAAGAAAAATACGTCGAAACTTAATATGTACCAATACCTAGTTGATTTATAACTATTATAAGTACGAGTAGGTATCAAATAATACCTTGTGCATGCTTTATGCATATTCTATATAATAATAATAATAAGCCTTTATTTCTCACATTAAAAGTTGATATTACCTAATATAGGTATACCTACTTAAATAGTTCTTAATGTAGATAAATATGTACCTACACAAACTTTATAGTAATTTTAAATTTATCAACCTGTATAATATAATGATTTGAAGACTTACCTTAAGCTCTTATCTCAAAAACAAATTTCAATTTATTGTCTAAACTCTAAACAATAACGAAGTAGTGAACGAGTTATGCTATTTAAAATTTTCATCCCTGCAAGATATCTGCACTGTACCTATTGCTGCCTACTTTTCGTTTTTATATGGGTTTCTATATTTTCTTCTACGTCGTAACGCTAAAATTGATAATGAAACTTATCAATTTTATGGTGGCACCACACTTGGCGGTATTTGCCCAAATATTCGTGTTACCTCTTTTTCCTTCCTACGGCAAATGAAAGAGGCACCGATGCAACGCGAACACGAACCCCCAAGTGTAGTGCGACCATGAGCGTTACGACACTTACGACGAAATAGTACCTACCTAAACTGGGTCATAGAGGTAGATACAAGCACGTCAAAAACATCGGAACACACCTCTATTTTCAAGGCATTAGGGTGCATGTGCCGATATTTTTGAACACCTATAGTGTACATATGTATGTGATGGCGACTGTACAATGATGTATGCATAGACAATACTACAAGTGGGAACGAGATACAATGTCATATTTTCTGTCCCTCATCACGTAGGTATACGAAATTTTTGTTTGTCACCAGCTGTCAAAATATTGTACTGAAACTGACACCACCATGACGTCACCGATATAACACGACCACGACTAAGTTATAAATTACATTAGTGCGGTGCGCCAAGAATGTATTAATTAGTCTTCTGTTGATACATCTTTTTAGTAAGGTTAATTTACCATCGTCCATTTCGGGTATACGCTAGGACGGCATCTTTTATATATATCCTCTATCTACCTACTGGTCGCATTACACTTGGCTGTGTTTGCCCAAATATTCGTGTTGTATCTTTTTCCTTCCTACGGCAAATGAAAGAGAGGCAACGACGCAACGCGAACACAAACTCCCAAGTGTCGTGCGACCTTACGAACTGGGTGCATTTTTAGGGTTCCGTAGCCAAATGGCAAAAAACGGAACCCTTATAGATTCGTCATGTCTGTCTGTCTGTCCGTCCGTATGTCACAGCGACTTTTTTCCGAAACTATAAGAGCTATAACTGTTGAAACTTGGTAAGTAGATGTATTCTGTGAACCGCATTAAGATTTTCACACAAAAATTGAAAAAAAACAGTAAGTTTTGGGGGTCCCCATACTCACAACTGAAACTCAAAAAATTTTTTATCATCAAACCCATACGTGTGGGGTATCTATCGATAGGTCTTCAAAAATGATATTGAGGTTTCTAATATCATTTTTAGGGTTCCGGAGTCAAATGGCAAAAAACGGAACCCTTATAGATTCGTCATGTCCGTCTGTCTGTCCGTCCGTATGTCACTGCCACTTTTTTCCGAAACTATAAGAGCTATACTGTTGAAACTTGGTAAGTAGATGTATTTTGTGAACCGCATTAAGATTTTCACACAAAAATCGAAAAAAAACATTAAGTTTTATGGGTCCCCATACTCAGAACCAAAGACTACAATATACATACTGAGATAGACAGGCAACTCGACCAAATTGAGAAGGCATTTAATGCTTGCGTATACAGGCGCCATCTCTTCTGCGGTAGTTATAACTTTTCTTTGAATGTACAAAACATACAAAAAGTGCGCCGGATCATCGACTCCAAATACCACCGTCTGTACCCCTAGGCTACTGATGCCTTGTGACAATACGGCGAATTTTGAAATACCTTGACAGCCTAGCCTAGCAATCGCTAGAGCTTCAGAGAGTTCGCCAGCTATCAAGAAGGTGGTACTTTTTTCAATGAGAAAATGGATTTGCATTAAGTTCTAAGTTCGCATAGCATGCTCAGAACTGAAACTAAAAAAAATTTTTTTCATCAAACCCATACGTGTGGGGTCCATGGATCGATGGATCCATGGATAGGTCTTCAAAAATGATATTGAGGTTTCTACTATCATTTTTTTCTAAACTGAATAGTTTGCGCGAGAGACACTTCCAAAGTGGTAAAATGTATGTCCCCCCCCCCTGTAACTTCTAAAATAAGAGAATGATAAAACTAAAAAAAATATATGATGTACATTACCATGCAAACTTCCACCGAAAATTGGTTTGAACGAGATCTAGTAAGTACTCGTAGTTTTTTTTTAATACGTCATAAATCGTAAACCGCAATTTATTTTACGGAACCCTTCATGTGCGAGTCCGACTCGCACTTGGCCGCTTTTTTATTTTATTTATGTTGTTGCATTTCACGAAGTAGAGTATACGCGTTCCTATTACTGTAAGTATAAAGTCTCATTTCGTCAAATCCAAGCCTGGAAGGAACAGTAAGCTCGATTCTCCATACAAACGTAGTTACGCTCTTATTTTAAAACGACTAGCTAGTTTGCTCTGCAACTTTGTACTTAGAATAAGTTAAGTATACCTACCATCCAGGTCTGTAAGTCGTTTATGTAGCTTCATATACCATAAAAAAACACAGGAAATTTAAGTTTTTCATACATTTTGTCTTTGCTGTATTTAGTTTGTTCTATAAACTGGAGCCATATAAACTAATTTAATTACAGACCTAGATATACCTACCTCATGTCATTGTATACAAAGTTTCGTTACAATCCAACACGTAGTAGGTAGTTTTAAAATGAGCACAAAACTCCGTTTGTATGGGAAGGTGAAATTCGGCCGAGCTTACTGCGGACTCTTAAATGGACCGCCAAATTCTTTAAAATTACAAGTTATAAATAGAGCTCAATAAGGCAATATACCGGCCATACCGGGCTTCATTTTGTAACTTGATTTTATATAATCAAAAACAATGACGAGTCGCATAAGCAAAAGTAATATAATAATAGTACCGCGGTTTTTGTAATGTCTTGAATAGCTCCACAATGACAGCTAGAGTGTGATTGGCTCATGGCTAGATATACGTCACTTTGGTTGACGTCACTTCCCCTAGTTCAACCAACTTCACTTCATTCAATTCATTCCAGTCAGACACTACAGCTACATATTAGTAATCTGTGCTCACTGCTCAGTCTGATTTGGGACCGCTTGTAGGGTGTCGTTTTTTGTGCGTGAGTTTGTACGTAGGCGGGAAATCGATCGATACTGCGATATCATCCGACGCCTTGCGAAAGTTGCGAATGTTGTAATACAAATATAGAATAATACAGGCTAAATTAATCGTTTAACGACAACTATGGCAAAGATTGGATTGCTTTGTTTTGCTGTATTTCTAACTGCGAATGCAGAATTCACTTGGCGACATCATAATAATGAGGAGTTGCCGCTGATTTTGGAGGAAGTTCATCAAAAATGTTCAAACATATCGAGAATTTATGCTCTAACCGAGCCATCTGTGCAAAATGTACCTCTTTACGTGATTGAATTTTCGGACAAACCAGGAATCCATCAGCCATGTAAGTATTGAATTTTAGGGTAGTTGAGATTGTAAGTTTCACCTTTGATTTTTTTTCAACATTGTTAGTATGTTTTGTGTAGATAAGCCTGAAGTGAAGTATATCGGGAATATCCACGGGAATGAGGTGTTGGGTCGCGAGTTGCTGCTAGGGCTGGCTCATTATTTGTGCGACAAGTACCTGGCCCATGACCGCCGCATTAGGGCGCTCATCCATAACACTCGCATCCACCTGATGCCGTCAATGAACCCTGATGGATGGCAGCTGTCTACAGAAACCGTAAATATTGAGATAATTATTTAGTAATTTCATTATTCCTTTACTTTTAATCAGTCCATTTTGCTTGTCCTCTCCCCTTTCGTTTTTTTGTAGGTAGGAAGAAAAACAGACTTAATGCTATAAAACATTCCCTTTCAAATATCAAGCAATATTTCTTTAACCAGTCCTCATTTTTGAAAAAGGCATAATTATAAGAAATAATAAATAGTGTCTGTAGTGTGATAAAAAGCTAATTGAAATTATACAACTACCTACATTAATAACTTTTTGTTATGTAAATATTTTTTTGCAGGGCACCAAGGATTACCTAATTGGTCGCTACAACAATCACACAGTGGATTTGAACCGGAACTTCCCGGATCTGGATGCCATAACTTTTGAGTATGAGCGACAGGGCATCAACCATAACAACCACCTCCTGCGGGATGTGACCCGCCTGGCTGCTCCGGTGAGTTATATAGCTCTAACTAGTGGCTCTGAGAGCTGAAGAACTCACAAGCCAGTCTTTATTTAAAATGGAGGTATATCAAAAATCTGAAAGTAAAAAAAATCTACCTACGTAATTATTGAACCCGCTCACAAAATTTCACGGCAGTCGGTTGAGAAATGCGACCTGTAGAGGAGATCAGCCGGACATCGGACATACAAACGAATTTTGGCCCAAGCCGAAATGCTTCGCTCACGTGTTCAATTAACATATGGATGAAATATTTTTAAAATATCAAACATAGGTATATAGTACAGGACATGTTATAAGATCACGGAAATAAAAGTTTTATGGATTCATACCCCTTGGTTGGACGAAGCTATGGTAGCCTAGTGGTTCAGGCATGCGGCGGTCGTGGGTTCGAATCCCGGCTCATACCAATGAGTTTTTCGGAACTTATGTACGGAATATTTACCTTTAGCTTTCGGTGAAGGAAAACATCGTGAGGAAACCGGTCTAATCTCAATAAGGTCTAGTTTTCCCTCTGGGTTGGAAGGGTAGATGGCAGTCACTTTCGTAAAACTAGTGCCTATGCCAAATCCTGGGATTAGGTGTCAAAGTGGACCCTGGCTAATTTAGGGCACAACCGGGATTAACGCTATAGTATGATGATGACCCCTTTACGGTTGGAGTGGTTTGAAATGATTGTGAGGGTGTGATTATATTTATTTAACTGTATTTTTGTTACGTGTGTTATTACAATTACAGAGTTACACAGTAAGTTCAATTAGTTAATTTTATGGGTACTAAACAGCGATATACATATTTAAAATATATTGCAGTTAAAAACATAGTTACTAATGCTGAGAAATACATTCTCAAGACTCGGGAACAAATACTTATGTTTGGAACAGTTGCCACTAGATTTAAAGGCAAGGGCACTACAAAGTAGGCTAAAGTCGTGGTCAAGTCATTCTATATCGAAGGAAATATATTCCTTGTACTTTTTAATTTTATTTTATTTATTTCAAAATTTTGAGTCAGTTTTTGCGGCACGGGCAAATATCAGCTTTTATAGTGTATTGTTCTAATATATATTGCAGCATGATAAGATAACAGGAAATATTAAATTATTGATTTTTTCCGCTCAGCAAATTGCAAAATAACTGATTATTGAGTATATGGGTGAATGATAACAACACAATGGCAATATGCGCCGGATACAAGTGGGCTGTTAACGGCGGACACAATAGCGTTCGGTCATCTAGTTATTGATTTACGTTGATTTGAAGAATTTTTATTATAAAACAGGATGCTTATCGATCTGCATATTTTTTATATATTTTAACACCTGTATGTACACAGTTTACAATCAATAAATACTTTACTTTACTTTACTTTACTTTACTTCCTTATGGAACCATAAATCAATTGAAATTGAAGTTAATTTTTTCTGAGACATGTTGAAATAATACTAATAATTAAACGGTTGAACTCATGTCACTACAGCCGCGAAAACACTCATCCTGAAGAAGAACTCCCGAAGAGTTCGAAACATGTCGCCCATACTGACTTTCAATTCTGTTCAACCGCTTAATTATTAGTATTATTTCAATTAAAAATTGTTTTTGCCTATTCCACAATGGAAATAAGTATTCACCCTTCCCACAGTTTTGAGACCCTTAGCAAACTCGTGGACTAACTTTTACTCTAGATTGGATTACGAAAGACGAATACATGGATCATATGGCTTGCCACCACAGGGTAGGCGGCGAAAACAGTAGTTCAAGTAGTGTTGCGAAGTTTGACTTACACCCAAATGCCTTTGGCGTCGGTAGTTAGCAGCTGGGTAACTACTGATGAATTTAATTCTATTATCTAAGGTTAGTTGGTTCGATCACTTCTCTCCCAGGCCTTCTGACTACTTAGAGAACAAAATGCCTTGGCCTAATGCTCGATGGCCCTTGACCCCGCGGCAGACCATTGAAGCGATGGCTGGCATATTATCTTAGCCACAGCTTGACATCTGTTTAGGTAGGTACAAGTATGTTCATATCCCAGTGTTCCCGGAAATTTCCTCCACGAAATAGGGCATAACGAAGATGGCGATTTGTTGTAGCTGGAGCCTGAAACCCGCGCAGTGATGCGCTGGATCATGTCGGTACCTTTCGTGCTGAGTGCCGCCATGCACGGAGGCGACCTCGTGGCCAACTACCCTTACGACGAGAGCCGCAGCGGCGCGCCCGTCTCGGAGTACTCGGCGAGCCCCGATGACGACACGTTCAGGTGTGTTTACCTAACGAGTGTCTAGAGCCTTCATTTGACAGGAGATTCGCAAAGTTCGTCTTTGTGCTGGATGTATGCTGCACAAAATGCCACTTTTATGATCTAGTGCACAAAGTAAAATTGTTTTAAAGACTAAGACAATCGGGCCTAACAGCCGTCACACAATAAAATTTCGTTGAATAAACTTGTCATTTGATGTGATTTGCTTTAATAAATTTCACATTCGTGTTTTCCATTATTAAATTAATAAAACCAGATAAAATGGAGTCAATTATTATTTTAAAACGTATTGAACCATTAAATGGCTTGGCAGTATGAAGTACCTAAGTCTAATACAGTAGTTCCCAAACTTATTTTTCTCGTGGACCCCTTCCAAAATTTTACTGGTTTCGGTGGACCCTCTGCTGCTACATTTCTACCACATTCTTAAAGTCACCAAAAAATAAAAATTGTGTCGCTTCTGAGTTCTGTCCCTTTATTCCGATAGGTAAAATAAAAACGAAAAATGGTACATTTTATAACACTTTATTTATTAAAAGAATATAATTACAAGAAAAAAATAATAAGGTAATATACTAATATACCTAGGTTCAGGTCATAATTTTAATTAATGGGAAGGATGTATTTGATGGAGTGTCAGCAAACGATCAATGTTTGGCTTTATTTTTGTGAGCAATAACCGCAAATCCCCCCGTTCTGTGATGTTTAATTTGCTCCTTTTTTTTGTTAAGAGGTTTGTAACTGCACTAAAACTCCTTTCGACAAGGTATGACGAGGGAAAAGCTATTAAAAATTTCCTTGCGATTTCCCACAGTCCAGGATATTTTTCGGGTATTTCTGCTTGCAGCCAAAATGTTTGGTAGCCTTTTCTAAATTTCACCTTCAGCTCCTCATTGGTGCTTAGCTCGAGCAGCTCCTCTTGTAATACAACATTAGCCACTTCCGTTTCATCAAATGGATTTATGATCCATGGTGGTATATCCATCGTCAGCATATCTTCAAACCTGGTTTCAAAGTCATCATGCAGGGCACTTAAATGTTGACTGTAGGTATGGTTATCCTCATCAATACATTCTACCTGCGACAAGTTTGGAAATTGAGAGAATTCACGCCGACTAATGTTTTGCTTCATAAATTTCAATTTCCCAAGAAAAGCCGAAATTATCCCCTTTGTTTTAATTAAATTCAGGCTGTCCCCTTGTAACTGCAAGTTAATATGATTAAATTTTTTAAACAAATCTGTCAAATACGCAATGTCTGCTTTAAATTTGATCAAGTTTTCTTTTAAATCTGGATCTCTACTTTCTAGGAACTCTAATACGGAATCGAAAACAGAGTAAAATCTCGTTAAACATGCACCTTTTGACAACCAGCGTACTTCAGTATGTAAGAGCAGTCGTTTGAAGTCTTCATCATTTTCGTCGCACAATTGAGCAAATAAACGCGTATTCAATGCATTGCTTCTGATTTTGTTGACAGCTTTTATTACAAAATGAAGAGATTGGTTCAACCTGTCACTTAAATGTTTTGCCACAAGATGTTGTCGGTGGATTACGCAATGAATAGCTGTAAGTCCTGGTATAATTCTTTTGAGATGACTTATAAACCCACGATATCGACCGACCATTGCAGGAGCTCCGTCTGTTGCCGCTGAAATAATGTTTGTAAATGGAATCGATTTTTCCGTAAAAAAATTACTCAGGACATTAAATATTGATTCGCCTTTAGTGTCAGTCTCCAAAGTTCTGGCAAATAGCAATTCTTCGTGAATTTCTTCCTCCATAATAAATCGAACATATGCTAATAATAATGCTTCATTACCGGGTAGAGGATGATAGAGGAAAACCACTTTAGTAGAGTAAAAGTTAGTTTAATCCGTGAATACGTATTGTGAGTTACAGCTATACTGTTAGGAGCCTAGTAACCGTCATGTAAGCAATGCAACGACAATGTCTTTCAGTTTTTATACAGCCAGTATACATATAGTTTATATGTAGGTTCTAACACCACCCCTTAAACTATATGTTCATACTACATATACTAACTACTACATCACTAAGCACCTACTTAAGCATATAAAAATCTTTTACAAAACGCTGATACTTTTCAGTACTCAAAGGCTTTGTCAAAGCATCCGCCAGCATATCGTTGGTACACATATAATTCACAACCAATACACCGTTTTCGACTATTTCGCGAATGAAATGATGTCTAACATCAATATGCTTAGTCCTTGCATGATACATATGGTTTTCGGTCAATTTTATTGCAGATTGGTTGTCATTGTAAACTACTATTTTGACATCCAATCTCAAGCACTCTTTCATGAATGTTTTTATGAACAGCGCCTCTTTGCACGCATCGGATAACGCCATATATTCAGCTTCCGTGCTTAGAAAGAGCTACTGTTCGCTGTTTACGACTCTCCCACGAAACTAGAGAATTGCCCAATTTAAATATGTAACCAGTATACGACCGACGATCGACTACACTAGCCGCCCAGTCTGCGTCCGCTGACCCAGTCACGCTTAACCCGCTCTTCTCATAGGTGATGCTGTACTCCATAGTACCCCTAAGGTATCGAAGCACTCGCTTTGCCGCCTTCCAGTGAGCTTCTGAGTAGCAATCGTTAAACTGGCTTAGCATACTCACAGCATGCGCAATATCAGGACGTGAACAGACTGCGATATACTGAAGGCAACCAATCAAGTTCCTGTATTCATAGTCTCCATTCTTCTCGGATTTTGTAAGTTTCAGTCCAACTTCCATCGGTGTTTTAGCTGGTTTGCATTCAGTCATTTTGAACCTCTCTAAAACTTTGCTAATATAAGCAGACTGATCGAGAATGATCTTTCCATCTTCACGACGGATGTGTATTCCGAGTACACTTTTTGCAGGCCCAAGATCCTTCATAACAAATAGCTTCATTATCTCCTCTTTTACCGCCTTTTTCTCAGTTTGACTGTTGCTAAGTAATAAAATGTCATCGACATAAAGGCCGAGGATGACAAGTCCGTTATTACTAGATCTGACGTAGACACAAGGCTCACACGCTAGTCGTTTAAATTTCAGCTTCTTGACAAGCGCGTCGTTTATCTTCTCATTCCATGATCTGCTGGCTTGTTTTAGTCCGTATACAGCTTTAAGCAAACGGTATGCCTTTCCTTTGCTGTTTTCCACGTCAAAGCCTTCAGGAATTTCCATATAAACGACTTCCTTCAAGTCACCATTTAAGAACGCTGTCTTGACGTCCATATGATCCACTTCCATGTCATATTCAGCCGCCAGCGCCAAAAGTAATCTTATTGTAGAGTATCTTACGACAGGTGAGAACGTTTCAAAATAATCTACTCCATATTTTTGTGTAAATCCCTTCGCAACCAATCGAGCCTTGTATTGTAAGAGCTCTCCGTTCAGTCCTCTCTTTTTCTTGAAAATCCACTTGCACTTAACAGGTTTCTTGCCCTTCGGTAAGTCCACAAGTTCGAGACATTTATTATCCAAGAAAGACTGATACTCATCCCGCATCGCTGCCTTCCACTGCGCAGACTCAGGACCATCGAGTGCCTCGCGAACGGTAGTTGGTGTTTCCGTGTCGCTACTCGCACCGGTCGTCAGTGCCGACAAGTAGGTGTCCTCAAACTCGTTCCGTTCTCTCGATTCCTCCGAATCCCAAGATGACGAACCAGGAACGTAGTCTTCATCTGAAGTATTGGATTCTTCATTGTCGGTATTATCTGTGTCATGGATCAGGATATCGTGGGGCTCTTCTGTGCTGTCAACAGGTTCCGCCGTCTGCTCTCCTATATTTTCAGATCCATTACTGATGATCACATACGGAGTCAGCTCGTTGACCACAGATCGTTCAACTGTATCCTTGAAGAATTTGTCCTCTACAAACACAACATTGCGCGAAGTTATACATTTTGTCGGATAAGCGGGATCCACAAGTCGATATCCTTTCGTATTTTCGCAATAACCTATGAAGATATACTTCTTGCATTTCGGGTCTAACTTCTTTCGTCCCTCTACGACAGAGTATGCCACACAGCCAAAAATTCGTAAATGGTTCAGGTTTACCTTTGATCCCGACCACTTCTCCTCAGGAGTAGCACCCAACACAGCCTTGGTTGGCGATCTATTTTTCAAGTAAACCGCAGTGTGCATCGCCTCTGCCCAGTATTTTTGTTCCAAGCCAGCACCCTGTAACATACACCGTGCAGCCTCAACAATCGTGCGGTTCCCTCGTTCCACTACGCCGTTCTGAGAAGAACAGTGAGGAACAGTCCTCTGGTGTATAATACCATGCTGGTTCAAAAAAGCGTCAAATTGTTTACTAACAAACTCACCTCCCCCATCTGTCCTCAAAGTCTTAATTGTTTTGTTTGTTTGATTCTCGACAAGAGATTTGAATTGCTTAAATTTTTCAAAAACTTCGTCCTTTGTCTTAATAAAATAACAAAAAGTTTTCCTTGAAAAATCATCTATAAAAAGTAGCATGTAGCGAGATCCACCAAACGAAGTTTGCGGCATAGGCCCGCACACGTCACTGTGTATGAGTCCTAAAACTTCAGTCGCCCTAGTAAACGATTTCTTTGGGAAAGGTAATTTTGTTGTTTTCCCTTCTATGCACGAAATACATTGTTTATATTCAGAGTTATTAAAGTCTATGCCATTCGCCATACCTGTTCTCAGTAGATTCATGCTCCTGCAGTTCAAATGTCCCAATCGCTGATGCCATACATCTTGAGACACAACACGCCCATTCCCCACGTTCGCTGCGACACGGTTAGCGGACGCAGATTCAGACGATGTTGGTTTACTACGCGCCGAAAAGGTTTGTAATTTGTAAAGACCATTTTCACGTTTTGCATTAGCAATCAAAACATTTCCAAAATAAATATTACAAAAATCATAACAAAATATAACTCGAAAACCTTTTGACGTCAAAACGTTGACAGATATCAAATTACATGACAAGTTAGGAATAAAAACTACACTGGTTAAAGTTTTTATACCGTCTTTAACATGCAGTTCGGTACTGCCGCAACCTGCACTTTTAAGTTTTTCACCGTTCGCCACGGTGACTTCCAAGGTTGTGTCCACCACGAAGTCGTTGAGTATGTCCCTCCTGTTGCAAAAATGACGGGAAGCGCCACTATCTATATACCAGGAATCCTCCTGCACGTCCACCGACAGCGCGCTCATCATATTCGCCATTTCTTTAGCGACGGGATCCTTCGACTTCTTATTCTCTGGACAGTACTTGGAAATGTGGCCCAGCCTTTTGCAGCGGAAACATTTGACAGGTTTATCACGCCGTTTCATCACCATCACGGAATCACTGCTCGTATCCATTCCGTTTGTCCGACGTTGTTGTTCTTGTAACAACTTTTGTTTAACTAGCTCGCTCGACATTTTTACGTTGCAATTTTCCAACGCCATGATCAGTGGGTCGTAGTCGGGTGTGAGCCCACTTAGCATTATTACAGCTAAAAATTCGTCGTTCAAAGGAGCTTCGATATCCGTTAATTGTTGTGAGATATCGTTTATCTTTGTAATGTAAGGTTCCATACCGGAATACTCCTGGAGTTTCATCCCGAACAGCTGCCGCATTAACCCAAGTCTTCGACTAAGACCTCTGTCTTCATACGCAGCCTGAAGACTTTTCCACGCCTCCCATGCGGTAGTGGCGTTCCGCACGTGGGTGATAGCCACAGGGTTTATGCTCAAACAAATGCGAGCCAGAGCCTTCTGCTGCTTCTTCTTATCATCGCAATCAGGCTTCACGCCGTCCTTGCTCTCAACGCACTCCCACAAATCCTCCTGGATTAGGACCATTTTCATCAGAAATTTCCACGATCCGTAGTTACCCATGCCGTTCAATTTTTCCATGGCAGTAACAATAGCCGCCCCTGTGCTGGACGTCGCCATTTGGGATAAGTTCGTGCACACAATTTATTTTTTGCGATATAAAGACACAACACACATAGCTTCGCAACTCACTTTACCTAAGCGAAAGCTACCATGATAGAGGAAAACCACTTTAGTAGAGTAAAAGTTAGTTTAATCCGTGAATACGTATTGTGAGTTACAGCTATACTGTTAGGAGCCTAGTAACCGTCATGTAAGCAATGCAACGACAATGTCTTTCAGTTTTTATACAGCCAGTATACATATAGTTTATATGTAGGTTCTAACAACGTTGACTCGTCCAGTTGTATAGAAAAATGAGTTTTTTGCAGATGATTGCACAAAAAACTTTCGGTATCAGAGCTCATTTCATCAATGCGTCTTTGAACAGTATTGTTACTTAATGGAATTCTTTTTAGTACGTCAAATGGAGATTTGTGCAAAACAGTTTTTAAAACCTCTTCAACAGCGGGTAAAATTAATTGTTCTCCGATAGTGTGCGGTTTTCCAGATTTTGCTATTAGTAATGAGATATTGTAAGATGCCCGCAAGCCATCATCGTTACTTTGAGATGTTGAAGCGAACATACTGTGCATGGTGGGTCTCTTTTCATATTTTTCCTTCAATGTTTGAAAATATTTCAAATCTTTACCTATTTTATCAGTATGACACCTTTTTAGATGATCTTCGAGCTTTGATGGTTTCATAGAGTCATTGCTCAAAACTTTGTTGCATAATAGGCACATGGGCAATTGTTTGTCTGCCTCTGATGGAACAAAACCATATTTCAAATAATCGACACTATATTGTCGACATTTTTTCTTTGCTGTAGCCATGTTTCGTGTCAGTTACCTTACCTGTAAAAAAAAATGTTTTAGTAACCAAGTTTTTTTCTGAATATAGGTATCACACCGCAGCCTTTGTCACCACGCGGTAATAGAATTACGGCTTGTAAAGGGACCAACTAATAAACCGCTAAGACAAATACAGACGTTTTCACAAAACGGTATCAATTTTAAAGTACCTAATTTACCACAAATTTTTAATAGTACAAATAAAAATTGGTGTACTCAGTATGAAATACTGATCATATTTGTGTAGAAAAAAATAAAAGTCGAAATCCCAAAATTGTCCATAAAAGCGATAACTAACATTTCATCAAATCAATGAGTTCACGCGCTCCGTGTATTTGCGTATTTTTTGTCTGCGGCTTCATTGTTAAAACGTGACAAACTGGCATCGAAGCTCAAGCCCTGCTCTTTCCAAAAAGAAATAGTTTTGATAAAATAGTTACTTCAAAATCAATTTAAAATGATTGTGAAATTACTGTTTTATAAAATTAGTAGTCATTTGCAAGAAAAATTACAAAATTAATTGCTCTGCAATATTGCTTATTCGGCCTTTTTAGAAAGGCAGTGCTTCTGTCGTGAAAAAACAATTGAATAAAACGTGCTCTTTGTCTTCAAATCAAAAGAGGACAATTAAAATATCTGTAAGTTACGAAGTTACCTATCTACAAGGTGTTTTTTTAACCGTCTTACACCAAAAGCCCATTTAATGTATCCATTATAAGAAATTGAAAGGTATACCTATTTATTAAATTTTAACTCTTTTTTCATAAAATAACGTATTTAATAAATAACAATTTTAATTTGAATCACTTGTTTAGTTTCAGTCAATAGGTGATAGTACCTAGCAATCGAGCCTGCTAATCAATATCCAATAAAAATAAGTCCACGTGGACTACCGTCCAATAACGTGCGAGCGGCACCTTTCAACCCCGCGCGTAATCCCTATTCTAAGGCGCTCGCGCTTCCCTTTGTGAAATGCCGCCTCAGTGACCTCAGTCACATTTTGGTTTTCGGCTAATGCACATTATGCACAAGTGCTGCTTTGTTATTGGCAAGTGTCCGATCGCGTGTGACGATGAGTGATAGCTGTGGTGATAAGTGATAGTGATAATCTGGATTATTTACAAATGGTTGATTCCAATCTTTTAAATACGCCTGAAATCCCTTACTTTGTTAAATACGTATCTACCACTAATGTTTTACATCGGAAAATTGTGTCAGACAGTCCTAAGCCTGTTTAAGTATGAAGGAAAGATTGGAATTAATCTCTTCCGACCGTCGCAGTGTTAGTGATACCTACCTATTCGGTTTAGAGTGCGTTGCCCTCACCGTTTGCGCCTGCATATTATATACCTACCACTTCCCGATTTTTTAAAAGCACACATGACACATGCCAAAAAATACATTGTCCGAAAGTGCACTTGATAGGTAGGTACCTACACTACCTACGCGCCATATGATCGCGGCCGCTATCTTTGTAGATAGGTAAGAACTCTAATCACGCGCAATTCAGGATGTTTCAAACATAATTTTTCGAATATTACTTTTTATGCTTTTTATGCACTTTAAAACTCAACTAATAGGTACCGTTTATATTTTGCGAATGATAAGTACGATACGGATACATTAAGTGGGCTTCGGGTCTAAGACGGGTAAAGAAACACCGTGTATAGTTGTATACAAACAGTTGTGATCAACCGACTGGTACACGTAAACAAAATACTTAAGTACTATAAAACAAAAAAAAGGTAGGTACTTACTTTTCTCCGGCACTAGCAAACACTGATATAAATTTTCTCACACCTTCTTTTCGTAATTCCGGAAACAAATGAATGAGTTTGCCTTTGGCATCAAGTATTTATAGTGGTGATCAAATTCATGTCTGAACAAGCATTAAGCATTGTCGGGCGGATAGCGCTTTGCAAGTCTGTACACGAAATTGTACCTACGTAATATCGAATACGCAAGTTTGAACAAGTAACAGTCGCTTGCCTTATTAAAATATAATCTGCTTAGTTAGGTACTAAAAACAATGTAGGTAGGTAGTAGGCCCTTTTAAAAACTATGCTTACATTTTTGCTCTTTACTATCAAAACCAGATAAATTTTCGTGGACCCCCATTAACATTTTATGGACCCCCATTTTTTGTTCACGCCTACGTAGACCCCCAGCAAGTCTCCCGTGGACCCCTGGGGGTCCACCTGGACCACTTTGGGAATCACTGGTCTAATATCACGTGTCGAAAATTAAACAAAAAACTTTAAAAAGTTAAGTGACGTGAATGAGCTATTATTTTATTTTGCAATTATTTGTTATTTTCTCGCAATCGAAGTGAAAAGCAGTGTGTATAACTCGGGCATAAATTAGCCATTTAACCCCTCGACTAACTATCCACCCTCGCCGGTGGCTCGGGTGGATATTAAACGTCTCAGGTTAAATGGCTCGTTTTATGCGCTTGTTGTACAATCTTACTATTTCACACCCTGCTATTCAGAAAAGAGTTGTATGGGCCATTCTACTTTTTGGTGACCATTATCATGTCTCCACACAATTCTTTGAAATTAAAAATAAACAAAATGACAACATGAAATAAATATTTTTTAAAAGGAATCTAAACTAATAGGTTGTTACTGTGATTTTATGGGTTTGATGATATTAATTATAATTTCGACAAAAAATAGGTAACTCTATTGTCTATTTTGGTAACACCGCTGTTTTCCATAGAAAAAATACGTGTCTCAAGCGTGTGGTGCAAGATTTATTGCTAAATTACAAAAACTTTTTCCATTGAATAAAATAAATAAAAAATCTTTTAAGTTTCATCAATAAAGAAACCAATAAATGCTACCAGATATTTTTTTTTTACTCTAATTATTAAATATATTTTCGGTATTTTTACGTCTGTCCACCCTGACTAGCAAAAATAATACTACTTCATGTTATACCGACAGTAATGTGCCGAAAACGGGCTTTATCACAAGAGCGCAAGGTTTATATTTAATAGACGTAGGTCCGTGACTTACGACGAGCGTTTGGAGTCGCGCCGACAAAACAAGTCGAAACCAGTTGCGCTTGAGCGGCCTGACGGAGTGCGTGTGTTTATTATGTGGCACCGGAGTTACCGCCAAAATAAGGTAAAATAATTCGTTTTTTAGTATTGTTTTATATTAATTGGATTATATTTTGTAAAAACAACATAATTGTAAAGGTATGGTGTTTGTTTTTGTGTTTGGTGTTAATTTATAAGTGAGGTTAGGTAAATTTAACAACTGCGTTACTCAACAACTGCGTAACTACCTTGTGGTAATGCAGTTGTATTGACAGTCACGCAGTTGTATCACTAGTAACGCAGTTGTATAATTTATAATTCTGAACGAAGAAAGAAAAAAGCGAGAAAAAAATGAACAACATGAACAAGAATCAATCCTTTGTAAGCTGACAACAAAGAAACAAAAAAGCATTCAAAGGGTGATTAAAAAAAAAACATCACAATGGCTAACAGTAATACCGACCAAAGCTGATGATACCGACCTAACAGCAACGCAGTTTCGTGATGGCCTAGCGATCAGATACGGTCATGAACCCTCTGGCCTGCCACCAACTTGCGATGGTTGCGGAGAAAATTGTTTCAACCTCAACCATGCACTTAATTGCAAGAAAGGAGGGCTCATAAAAAGAGGCCACGACCAACACAGAGACGACATCAAAAACTGGGCGGAACTAGCATGGGGTTCGGCTACTACTGAGCCAATAATGCGAGCCGCAACCCTAGATCAACCAGGGTTAATAAGCGACTTACTAATCGAAAGTGTATGGGAGCCAGCGAGGAAGGCGTTTTTTGACATTCGCATCGTAAATGCCGACGCCGCTTCGTATGGCTTACTCACATGGCCCACAATCGCACAAAACCACGCTCGCGAAAAACATCGCAAATATGACCTGGCTGCAGAAGATCTTAGAGCCTCATTTACTCCCCTTGTGGTCTCCTGTGATGGCATCGTCGGAATGGAATATGAATCCTTTATAAAGAAAACATCTCTAAAGCTATGTGAAAAATGGTCCAAACCATACTCACAAATAATAAGCTGGATCAAAGTGAAAATACAAATATCTATCATCAGAGCAGTCTCTATGAGAATTAGAGGAACGAGAAGAAGAATAGGAAGATTTGGATGCGAAGACGGCTGCGGAATACCCACCATAGAACACTAGATTTCTCTTCTTTTTTTATGATATTGTATGAGCTAATATTGTATTATTTAACGCAATAAACTATTAGTTCAAGTTAAAAAAAATATACTAGATAAAAAAAAAAAAAAAAAAAAAAAAAAAAAAATGTATAATTTGTTCGTTTTCCTTGTTGTATTGACGTAAATTGAATACAAATCTACTTCTTTTATTGACAGACGAATAACAACACAATATGGCACTAACACCTGCCGAGAAACAACGGCGATACCGAGCCAAACTGAAAGCAGATCCGGCTCGTGAAGCCGAGGTGAAGAGGAAACATCGTGAGAGATATCATGCTACAAAGAAGTCAGTACGAGAAATGACAGAAAGAGAACACAGGACTATGAAAAAACGTTGGAGGAAAGCTAACAAGAAAAGGCGCGAACGTGAAAAGGCTCTCCAAAATATACTTTTGAACACTCCTGAATCCTCGCTGCCACCTACGCCACCGCCAGCTCCAGAGACAGCTAAACAAAGAGGGAGGAAACAAGTAAGAAGGGATAGGTCCGCGCTGTACAGGAAAAGTATCAAACTGCAAGAAGAATTTAATTTAAGTCTAAGTGTAATGAAACGATCTCATAAGATCTCTAGTTTTTGTTTTTAAAAGAAGATATTTTTGTTTGTTTTGGAGATAAAGACTGAGTTTAATTTTATACTTTTTTATAACTTCGTTTGTTTGTATAACAGTTACAATAAACTGTTGATTATGTTCGCTAAAAAACTTAAAGTATGCCTAGATGACCACAGCGTTACGTTTTCAACCACTGCGTTACTTTTCGTGTCTCTCTGTCTACACTGCTTCAAGACCTGTTATATTATTAGTTCAAGCATATTCGACTAATATTTTGTTATTAAATTGATAGCATACATTGTGTCGATCACTAGGCTAAAAAGCAACCAATTTTATTCTGTGTAATGCTGTAATTGGAATAGATTAGTGTTAAGATTACTTAAAAAAGCAACGCAGTGGTTTTATTAATTAAATATTTTAATGTTAAACTGATGTATATGATTACAAAGGCTCATTGTGTGATTGCTAGAGTCCCAAAGTTTAAAACGGTTGATTACTAAGTACAAATTTTCAAAGAGTTTATTAATTAAAAAAAACGTTTGGAAAGTAACGCAGTTGTTTATTTTTGTAGCCACATGTAACAGATACCCTAATTTCCCAAAAACTATGTGATACAGATCGCTGTTCGAGGTGCATTTACAAAATATAAACTTGTATACTTCAAAACACACACTGAAAATTTTAATAAGTAAAACTTTTTTCTATATTTTTTTTCTTAAAATCGACCCGCAAATGTACACGTAAAAGTAGAATGGCCCGTATACTTCTCTTGCATTCCTCCCATTTGAGCGCAGCAATGGCTTTTTCGGTAGCAAACTTATTTCTGCCTTGCGCGTAAGCACTTGAATCCCTCGTTACGCTCAAGATTGTACTCTAGGATCCGTCTCTACGCTCAGGATTCTTTTGTTGGGTCTTTCGCTTCACTCATGATTCAATATACCGTCCTAGTCATAAATATATAATTTTGTTCCCTTGAGACACACTACTACTTATTGTTAGTTTGATGACAGACATGAAAGGCGACGATGAAAGGACGTGTTACATTTTGAATGACAAATCACGCCCCTATTTATGAACACTGTATTATGTACCTAGTACGTAGGTCAGTGATCCAACCCTTGTTGCGTAGGGAGTTGGCGTTGTCGTACGCCACAGCGCACGCGGACATGGCGTCGCCGCGGCGCGCGGGCTGCCACGCCACGAGCGCCGACGACTCCGCCACGTTCAACTTCGGCAGGCAGGGCGGCGTTACTAACGGCGCGGCCTGGTATAGCTTGAAAGGAGGTACATTAAGAAAATATGTTTATAGTTTCAATTGTTTTTAACTTCACCACGTCCACTATAATAATTCCTTTTTGTACTCGTCGATTAAAATCTGTGTATTAAGATTTCATAGAAAATACTGCAACGTCACTCTTTTCATAGTTGTAGTCCATGTTACTGTCGAAACAATCGAAATAACTGTTTCGATACGCTCCAGACAACCGAAAAAAAATTAAAATAGAACTAAAATAAATTCGACCAATCACGTGGCTGCTTTACCGAACTGTAATGAATTGGACCAATAGAATCGCTTTGATTATTGAGTTTACTCGTTGATGTCGTACGCTCGTTGATGTCTTTTAAGATATCAACGAGCGTACGAGCGATAGGCTGCACTTCGTTTCAACAGTATCGAGTTTGTTTAATTAGTTCGGTTAACACGTAGAAAATTAATTTTAATGAACTCGTAGAAAAAGTATTGTTCACAATAGTGTTATAATCAAGCTATTTAATCTCGTACCTTACTTAGGCCACTCAGCAAGCTTCGTGGCCTAAACACGGTACTCGACTAAAAAGCTCTCTATTATAACACGATTGTGAAAAATACTATTAGGATGTTGTTGGGGCTGCCGCGCCATTGCAGTGCATCAGGGATGTTTTGCGAAGCGCACACGGATGGGTTTCACGCCATAATGCGGGCGCGGGTCTTGTCCCTGACGAGGCGCCTGCGCGGCCCCGAACACGAACAGCCTCCTGCAGACGGTGGCGGCGCGCCTGGATGGTCCCTTCCTGTTCCACTGGGATAGGTTGCATAGGCCATCAGTGGCGGAGCGCCCATACAAGCCGATTCTCCCCGGCTTGTCTAAAATATCTTGCTATATATTACCAACTCGTAAATCATCTAAAAATACCCCCTTTTTTTGCTCCGGTTGTCCAGTAAAATTTCTCACGCGCCGCCACTGTAGGCCATCCAACTGCTAATTGTAATAAAATACCTACTAACATGATTTTAAGATCACTGTTACTAACAAATTATGGAAATAATAATTCCGAATTAAATTAATAATAATAATAATTAACCCCCGACGCAAAAAGAGGGTTGTTATAAGTTTGACGTGTCTGTGTATCTGTGTGTGTGTGTCTGTCTGTCTGTGGCATTGTAGCTCCTAAACGAATGGACCGATTTGTATGCGGTTTTATTATTCAAAAGCTGATGTGATTGAAATGGTTCTTAGCTACGTTTCAACAAAATCGGTTCAGACGTTTTTAAGATATTGAACTTTGAAATGAAAATGTCGGGCGTTTTTCAACGTTTCTAAGTTGTAGTCTCACGAACGCCAGTGAGCCACGATTGTGTAATGTGTACTCTGTGTGTATGAACGCGGGAATGTTCTGAATTTAAAATATCATCACACACGTACAATAGTTATTTGTTCAACAAGAGAGCAAAGTAGATTTTTGCTGCGAGTGTTGATGTTGAGTCCCGAGCAAGCGAAAGATTCGAGAGAAAGAGCGTAGTGAGGGAATCAAAGGCACGAGATGCAAATATCTTTGCTCTCGTGTGATACATACAACTTTTCACCTCAGCAGTGAGAACATCGTCACGTTAAAAAATATATCGTTAGGCTTTTACGCACCTATAATATTCTGAATTTGTAATAGAGCACTGGTGACACAGTGACTGTGGACACTATGATGTGTCACCAGTGCTCGATATCAAAATTAAAAAGCTACTTTGACTCACGGAGTGAGCAAAATCGCATTTTGCTCACTGTTTTCACGCAGCAAAATATGCTTGTTCGAGCTGCTGAGGTGAAAAATCATTGTTCACCTGTATTCTTGAGATGGGTAAAAAATGAATACTTTGCAATCTGATGGCAAGTATTTAAGTCATAACTTTGGCGGATTATTGTAATACTAGTCCATTTGCAATGTAATGTTTCCTTATCACTTGTACGAAGAAACAAAGAACTCTCGTCAAGTTACATTCACTCGGACGAAGGATTTTTCTCAGAGCAATTTCGTCCTTACCAGGAAACATTGGCTCCTACATAATAGATTGCTTCACATGGCTACTGACATTTACGAGTCTCGTTAACCATGAGATGTAACTGGTTTAACTACTTATACAAATGCTAATTCGAGTTTCATTGTCTGTCAGTTGTTTTGCAAACACTTTTTTTTTATCAAAATCTTCACATATGTGACATTGGAGTCTGTTCAAGGCTGAGAGAAGCCTATATAACATTGTTATTGTTTGTGTCAGTTTGAAAACAGCACAATTAGCATTTCTATTAAATGAATGGAAAGTCCGGAGCTGTGTAAGGTAATTTAACTGTGAAAATTAAATTTCAGGCATGCAAGATTTCAATTACTTGGCAACGAACGCCTTTGAAGTGACTTTAGAGTTGGGCTGCGAGAAGTACCCAAGCACAGACCAGTTAGAATCGGAATGGGAGAGGAACAGGGAAGCTATGCTGGCGTACTTGTGGAAGGCGCATACTGGCGTCAAAGGGATAGTTTCCGATGATTCCGGGTTTATACAGAACGCCATTATTTCCGTCGTCAACATCACTGGCCCCGTGCCCCGGCCTATTCGACACGATGTTACTACTGGTAAGTTTTCATTATGTACACTCTATTAGACATCATCTATTGGTAATAAGCATACGTCGTCATCACGGGAGCAATAACCAATCAGATAAAAAACACATATAACAGAATGTATTTTTGGTAGAAACTGACATATTCTGCCTGCAAATACTAAACATCTAAGAAGTTCTTCTCTGGAGAGCTTTCGCTAGAAAAGGTCTATAAAAATTATCTTCTACTAATTAAGAAGACAAAACATCTACTTAAGTAATAAGACAGCAATGTGTGTAGTTTTTATTAATGTGTATTTTTCACTTGTATTTTATTTGGTTTCCCTAATGGATAATAAAGATTTTATCAACATTTTTGAGTATGGGATTTTCCAACTGAGATCATGGTATATTTACAGCTTACCATAAATTTGGTAAATTCCATCCTAAAATCTTTTTTGACGGAGGTATGCTTTTCCGAGTTGAAATGTCGTTCCATAGAAGCTTTTTTTGGCGGAAACTAGGTTGCACTTAGAGCACTATAATTTTGTAACGCGAGCCTGTAACTCAGAATAATCCCTTATCCACAACTCCACAAATTCATCGCACGTTTTTTTTTCCTTAATAATTACATTGTGAACACGTATAATTAGTACGGATAATTCATAATGTCCTTACTAATGATAAATCCTTATAAATGACAATGCCAAACAGGAAAAGTGACTAATGAGTTTGCATTTCGACTGCATAGTTAATCTATTTAAAGTATGTATTGGTCAATTTGGTACTCAAGTCAAGTATGGAGGTTGGATATTAGAAATAATTTTGTAATCGAGTTTTGTTTTCTACATCTTTATACTGGAAATTAGGCGAAGCCTATCAGCGCCTACGGCACTGTACTAAGTAAGGTTAACAAAGCCGTCTATGGGGTCCACGACAATTAATGGAATTAATCTGCCTCCATTAAACGGCCTCCGTAGCCCAGTGGGTAGTGACACTGCCTACGAAGCTGGAGGTCCCGGGTTCGAATCCCGGTCAGGGCATTTATTTGTGTATTTATCACGAATATTTGTTCCTGAGTTATGGATGTTATGTATATAAGTATCTATATGTATGTATCTATTATATATATCATCGCCTAGTACCCACAACACAAGCCTTACTGAGCTTACCGTGGGCCTAGGTTGATTTGTGTAAGATTGTCCCGTAATATTTATTTATTTATTTATTTATTTAATTAAACCTCATTCTTATCCCAACATCTCGAATATGGGAAAATAAGTTTGTATATAAACTTTTCTGAACTAAAAAAGAACATGGCAAGTAATTCTGACGTCTCTATGTCAATAAAAAAACCACAGTTGACACAATACGTCTGTCAGTTTTTTGTAAATAAACAATATTTACAAAAGGTCGTTTACTTTCTATTTTTCTTAATTTTTCATATTAGCTCGAACTTTACAACCGGTACGGCCGCCGCGCCGCGCCGCCACCGCTTTCAGTGCGTTTCCAGCTTTATAGATACAAAGGTCGTCAAAGAGAATATACTTAATACGCTTTTCGCCCTATCAAGGTGCAACAGTGTGAACATGTATTTGATGCGACCGTACGTATTGATTTGATAATGATTTTTCATCTCTCCTGCTCTGAAAGTTGATTTTTCATGGGCATATAGCCGGGTGGAAAATAGCTTTTTCTCCCCTAGGGTGGAAAGTATTTTTTTTTTTATTGTTACGGTCAGCCACGGAGTCGAAGATAATAGAGTTACGTCAAATCATTAAAATAAAAACTTTTCACAAATCGACACTCAGCTATATGTACCTGCATTAACGAGTTGTTTATTACGATTATAGGTTGATATTAAATTATTTTTCCTCACAGTCGAAATGAAAAGTAGAGTGTTTAACTCGGGTGAAATTACCCATTTAACCCTCGAACAATTGGCGCTCTCACTTCGTTCGAGCGCCAGAAATATCTCGGGTTAAATGGGTAACTTTCAACCCTTGGTTAACAATCTACTATTATTTACCCGTGACGCAAACAATGGGTGTTATAACTTAACATGTGTATCTGTGTGTCTGTCTGTGGCATCGTAGCTCTCAAACAGATGAACCAATTTGAGTGCGCTTTTTTAATCGAATTTTTGTCTGTCGAGATGGTTTTCAGTTTGTGTCGGAATGTTTATGTGTTTTTGTTGATTTAGTTATTGAGAAGTCTTATAATAAGCCGTGCCTAAACACTACCTACACTACAATGGTATTTATATAGATGTTAATAACTCCATCTACTAAACTAGGCGAGTTGAGAATAGCAGAGGCTATAGCTCAAGAAAACTAGATTCAAATGTATGGAAAATTGGGTAAAACTAATGGAGAACTTTTTTATTTTTATTTTATTTAAATCCTTCGGCCATTGAGCGATATTCGTACTGCTTAAACGGTGTTACTTTAAATACCATAGACTTTTATAGGTTTTCCTGCAATCTATAGGTAAAGAACTATTTTCTGTATTTTTTACAAATTTTTAGGCCCGGTACTATAGGAGAAAGGGGGGAGGGGGGGGGGGGGGGGGAGGAAATGGTCAATTTTCGGATATTTACTTAAATATCTTCAAAACTGTTTATCTTAAAATTATGAAAAAAATATTTTTGAGATCTTTATAATATACCCTTTCATTTGATATGTCACACGATATAGTACGAAACTTTTTTTTCTAATTTACCACCCCTCCCCTCCCAAAAGTGGCAACCATGTTTACAGTTCATTTTTTTTGTTACACGTCCGTGTTTGGGTCACCGATTTACATATTTGAACCAAATTTCAACTCAATCGGTCCAGTAGTTTCGGAGTAAATTGGCTGTGTCAGACGGACGGACACGAGTGATCGGATAAGTGTTCCGTTTTTCCTTTTGACGAACGGAACCCTAAAAAACCCTAAAAATGTACTCCGAAACGGAACTAAGTATCATACGAGGAGGCTCTATACATTTGTAGAGCTTTTTTAGGGTTCCGTTCGTCAAAAGGAAAAACGGAACACTTATCCGATCACTCGTGTGTCTGTGACGACTGTGACTGTCCGTAAATTTGGTACACATATGTAAATCGGTGACCCAAACACGGACGTGTAACAAAAACAAATGAAATGTAAACATGGTTGCCACTTTGGGGGTGGGGGGGGGGGGGGGGGGGGGGTGTGGTAAATTAGAAAAAAAAGTTTCAAACTATATCGTGTGACATATCAAATGAAAGGGTATATTATAACGATCTCAAAAATATTTTTTCATAATTTTAAGAAAAACAGTTTTGAAGTTATTTAAGGAAATAGGCGAAAATTTACCATTTCCCCCCCTTATCTCCTATAGTACCGGTCCTAAAAAATTGTAAAAAATACAGAACATAGTTATTTACCTATAGATTGCAGGAAAACCTATAAAAGTCTATGGTATTTAAAGTAACACCGTTTAACCAGTACGAATATTTATAGTTCGATGAATTGTCGAATGATTTAAATAAAAAAAAAATCATAGCAATGGTAAATGAAAGAGTTTAGAAACAAATTATACCTTTTTTAAATGAGCATATTCTATTAGTTACTTCAGTCATACATATGTTCGCGATAAAGTGTGAAGTTTTTGAGAAAACTAAACATACAGCTGAAAAAATAAAAAAAAATATAAAAACGTTCATATTAGGTGGCGGATTGCGCTAAAACTATAAGTGATATCGCTTTTGTATGTATTAAAGATTAATAGTAAATTTATCAAGGATTATTTCGTTCTTACACACTTTTTATTTATCGTGTACGGTTTTCTTTTAAAATGGAAAATACCGCGCTCCGGGACACTTTCCAGGGTGGGGGGGGGGGGGGGGTGAAGCACGCCCCGGAGGGGAGGGGAGAGTAGATAAAATGTAACTTTGCTCTATACCCTACATATCCTGATAGATAAAAGTTGTCCATTAATTTTGCCAAATTTTCAGCTAATTTTCTTGAGCTACTAAGTATCGACAAACTTATGTAACTCGCGTAAGCTATTGTCTTGTCGTCCCGCCACGCTAATTGAGCAGATTGTTCCCTCGCTAACTCAATTAACTGGCAACTGAGTGCTTCCTATATTTACGTCGGCCGTAGGTATAGAAACCGTACAGAAGGAGAAAGTAATAATGAATCAGTTTAATTTGTACAATTTTGTTGTGAAGAAAACTTGAAGAATTAATTTGGCATTCAAGTCAACCCACGTTAAAAAAATTCGTGCGCTATACAAAATCTATGGCTGCTTTTTACGTACTTATGTGTAGGGTCCGGAACAAGTGGTGGCAAATTTCACAGTAGAGTCGCCTATGTATTTTTATGACTAAACGAATAACGATTAAATGATTTATTTCTCATAATTTATCTTGGTATCTATTATTATGATGTATTCAAAAGATACTTAGATACAAAATACAGTGTGTAGCGGCCTACTTTTTTAAATATCTATCGTTAAATTTAAATAATCTCAATTATTTACCAGTGGCGCTAGTGAGCACGTTAACGGGGTCCTAAGTTCTGACGTTATGACTCGGGCTTCACCTGTCATAATCCAAATCCATATCGCGTTAGACTCGTGTATAGTAATATTTTAAACATGTGTACAAAGGGAAAGTGAATATTCAGGGCTTTTACGGTTCTTTTCGTCATTATTATCCCAGTAAACATTGACAAAATAAATGATAATCATAATTAACTTTTGTTAAAAACGTACAACAATACCGGCGTTGAGTTTTATATGATCAAAACTATGGCGTTTTGTCACACTTTTACGGCGATAACCGCGAGCTGATAATGACTTTAGAACCGAGCGTTTCAATCCGCCGAAGATTCACCCTTAACCACCTCGTGACTGCTCGTGAAATGCCACTAACCAACCATGACCTGCCCTAGGTGCTTTCGGCGACTACTACCGGCTGTTGACGCCGGGCCACTACGAGATCACCGCGAGCCACCCCGGCTACTTCTCTGTGTCGCGCGTGGCCACCGTACCGCAAGAGCAGAACCAAGCACACATCCTGAATTTCAAGCTGGAGGTGAGTCCATAGTTGACACTGAACATGACCTGCCCTAGGTGCTTTCGACTACTACCGGCTGCTGACGCCGGGCCACTACGAGATCACCGCGAGCCACCCCGGCTACTTCTCTGTGTCGCGCGTGGCCACCGTACCGCAAGAGCAGAACCAAGCACACATCCTGAATTTCAAGCTGGAGGTGAGTCCATAGTTGACACTGAACATGACCTGCCCTAGGTGCTTTCGACTACTACCGGCTGCTGACGCCGGGCCACTACGAGATCACCGCGAGCCACCCCGGCTACTTCTCTGTGTCGCGCGTGGCCACCGTACCGCAAGAGCAGAACCAAGCACACATCCTGAATTTCAAGCTGGAGGTGAGTCCATAGTTGACACTGAACATGACCTGCCCTAGGTGCTTTCGACTACTACCGGCTGCTGACGCCGGGCCACTACGAGATCACCGCGAGCCACCCCGGCTACTTCTCTGTGTCGCGCGTGGCCACCGTACCGCAAGAGCAGAACCAAGCACACATCCTGAATTTCAAGCTGGAGGTGAGTCCATAGTTGACACTGAACATGACCTGCCCTAGGTGCTTTCGACTACTACCGGCTGCTGACGCCGGGCCACTACGAGATCACCGCGAGCCACCCCGGCTACTTCTCTGTGTCGCGCGTGGCCACCGTACCGCAAGAGCAGAACCAAGCACACATCCTGAATTTCAAGCTGGAGGTGAGTCCATAGTTGACACTGAACATGACCTGCCCTAGGTGCTTTCGACTACTACCGGCTGCTGACGCCGGGCCACTACGAGATCACCGCGAGCCACCCCGGCTACTTCTCTGTGTCGCGCGTGGCCACCGTACCGCAAGAGCAGAACCAAGCACACATCCTGAATTTCAAGCTGGAGGTGAGTCCATAGTTGACACTGAACATGACCTGCCCTAGGTGCTTTCGACTACTACCGGCTGCTGACGCCGGGCCACTACGAGATCACCGCGAGCCACCCCGGCTACTTCTCTGTGTCGCGCGTGGCCACCGTACCGCAAGAGCAGAACCAAGCACACATCCTGAATTTCAAGCTGGAGGTGAGTCCATAGTTGACACTGAACATGACCTGCCCTAGGTGCTTTCGACTACTACCGGCTGCTGACGCCGGGCCACTACGAGATCACCGCGAGCCACCCCGGCTACTTCTCTGTGTCGCGCGTGGCCACCGTACCGCAAGAGCAGAACCAAGCACACATCCTGAATTTCAAGCTGGAGGTGAGTCCATAGTTGACACTGAACATGACCTGCCCTAGGTGCTTTCGACTACTACCGGCTGCTGACGCCGGGCCACTACGAGATCACCGCGAGCCACCCCGGCTACTTCTCTGTGTCGCGCGTGGCCACCGTACCGCAAGAGCAGAACCAAGCACACATCCTGAATTTCAAGCTGGAGGTGAGTAGTCGATAGTGTGTGAGATGTGCCGTTCGCGGGAAAATTTCCGAAAGTTCTTGATTTGTATGGGGACGATAAATATACCCGAGCTAGGAATACTCCCCTTACAAATCGAGAATATTCCCGGGAACGGCACATGAATAGTCGACACCAAATGAAGTAATTCTAGGGTGGTGTGATGTAACACTGCGGCTGCCCAAAAAAACTCAGCGACGCTCAGTTATTGCTGAAGCAAAATACCGTCGTCTACATAGCAGTATGTAGAGTGTAGAGGATTCAAATAGTTCCAACCAAATCTAAATTTGCAACAAAATATAAATGAAATTTATACTTAAGTAATTGCAAGCCCTTAAAACTTACTCTAGTAGCTTTTGAATACCGAGTATTGTTTGATATTTGGCCCCATTTATATGGAATCGCAGTTAATCACTGAATTGATAACAGCGATCGTCATTTACGCACGAATACCCACGCAGCGCCTTAGCCTGTTGAAGTTATTGACATGGCGTGTGCGTCATAGTCATAGGACACCTTAGCATCCCTGTATTTATGTAGGTAGGTACCCCGTTTATGTCATAATCGTTTTAATATGCACAAATGCACAATTATTCTAATGTGTATAGACGAGGAAATATCTCTGTCGTTTCAATTTGTTCGGCTTAGATATAAAATTAATAAGAAATTCATCAAATCAATGAATCAAGAAACGGTTATTTACTGTGTCGAACCAAATTTGGTCCAACGGCGCACTTAGCTTTATAATTGTAATTTTAAACGGGGGTATTTTTCAAGTACTTAACCATTTTTAACTATCAATAAATAAATAATAAATAAATAAATATTACGGGACAATCTTACACAAATCAACCTAGGCCCACGGTAAGCTCAATAAGGCTTGTGTTGTGGGTACTAGGCGATGATATATATATAATAGATACATACATATAGATACTTATATACATATATGACATCCATAACTCAGGAACAAATATTCGTGATAAACACACAAATAAATGCCCTGACCGGGATTCGAACCCGGGACCTCCAGCTTCGTAGGCAGAGTCACTACCCACTGGGCTATGGAGGCCGTTAAATGCTTACCTAAATCATCATTTCATTTCAACACTTATCGGGATCTAAAAGAGCCGTCGTCGCAAGTATAGTAAAACAAATTACTTTCATTCATAACATAATTTTACGAAGAAATTGTAACTTTTTGTCTGTTGTTGTCTATAACTTATTCGCTCATAGTCTAATTTAGGCTCTCTTGTCTAATTCTATACGAAAGTATGTTTTGCTGAAGCGTACCTATAGTATTCATACGCACGCGTGTTGTTTGAAAACATGGATGGTGCCTCATAACTTTCGAACTTAATCACAACAGAACATTTATACGATTTCCATTCTGCGATCAACTGGAAGCCACACTGGTTCATCCCGATTTAGTATAGAACTCTCCACCGGACATTTTTATATCGCGTAATAAAAAGAAAATAATAATAATTTGTTCAAGTCGCTACTTAGACACCCAAAGTCTTAACATAAGAAAATAAACATTATACCAGTAGTTTAAATGTTCATGTGACCGCTCAGCTGTAAACCTCGAAAGGGATATCAAAATTGTTTTGAGCAAAATTATAGATTGGCTCACTGCTTTAAACCTTAAACTTAATCTAAGCAAAACGCAGCTCATTCAATTTAGAAATTACAAAACCGCTCTTCTTTCTTTAAATGTGTCGGAAGCTGGTACAACCATAGAGGTAGCAAATAGTGTTAAATTCCTAGGAGTACATGTAGATACACATCTTAATTGGAAAACACATGTTGATCAAATAAACAAAAAGATTTCCAGAAATTGCTACGCTTTATCCATTCTCTCAGAAACTTGTTCAGAAAATGTAGTCGTCAATGCGTACTATGGAAATGTGTATTCTTTGCTGACCTATGGTACCATTTTCTGGGGTAAATCAGTGGATGTGCATAAAACATTTTTACTCCAGAAGAGATGCCTAAAAACCATTTTCCGCATGAATATCAGAGATTCCCTTCGTGAAGTCTTCAAAGAAAAGCGTTTCCTAACATTAACAGGCATTTTCATTCTAAAAATAAGTTTGCTTGTAAAAAGCCAACCCAACTATTTCCCAACCTGGTCTGGTACTAAATGTAATACAAGAAAGCAATATAAATATGATACTAGGGTACCGAAAATCAGCTCCTCTATTTTCGAGAAGAGCACTTTTGTAACTGCAATTCGTGTATTTAACCATCTGCCGTCTGATATAATAGCTCTGGAAGGTAGTTCGTTCAAAGTTAATTTAAAAACCGGCCAAGTGCGAGTCGGACTCGCGCACGAATGGTTCCGTACAATTATCAAAAAAATATTTATTTTATTTGTTTTTAGTATTTGTTGTTATAATAATAATAAATACATAATCTGTGAAAATTTCAACTCTAGCTATCACGGTTCTTGAGATACAGCCTGGTGACAGATAGACGGACGGACAGAGGAGTCTTAGTAATATGGTACCGTTTTACTCTTTGAGTACGGAACCCTAAAAACTGGCTTATAAATAAATCATTTTATAGCCTCAATGAGTTTTTTGGGTCAGAAAACAGTCGTGAAAGAGTTTAGGCTTTAGAGTAGTAAATTAATGTATTTTTAATGTTGAAATGTTAGTTATATGCTATGAATGTACCTAAATATTGCACGCCCTTAAGGGCACCTGTTGAAACTATTTGTATACATGTCATTCATACCATACACAGTTATGCAATAAATAATTCTTATTCTTATAAAACTATCGCGAAGTATTAATCTAACAAAAGCGTTAGAGAATAGGAATCTACTCAGCTTAATGACAAGATACCTTGACGCTGCTTTACTAGTAGTAAATAGATTATAGTATTTGCCGAGGATTTTTTCGGAATAGGAGTGGGGTGGTTAACCAGTAGATTGTACAAAAGGTGCATAAAAAGAATCATTTCTCAGCCATATTGCAAGCGAGGCCAAGGGTTGACGTTTGAGCCGAGAATAAACAGGATTTATATAGGCGTCATAAGTTTTCTTTTCTTTTCAATTGCGGGGAAAGGTACATTATTAAATTAATTTATCACGTTTTATATTACAGAAATATTTTAAATATCTGACTCTGGCAATGACAAATATAGCTGCTGCTGCAGCTGTCAATATCATTGTTAGTGTCAGTTTACCACGGATTTTTAAGACTTACTTTAGTTTTTATTGATATCTAAAAAACGCCGATTTCGTCACTGGCTCACTCACGTTGATCATCAAAAACTTTAGGGTACTTCCTGACGTCATAGAAAGCTGAAATTTGGTATGTTAGCTAGAGTATAAGTACACGAACAACAGAAAAATCCCAATAATTGGAAGTTTTACCCCAACTCCTTAAACTAGGGGATGGAATTTAGTCATCATCATTTCCTTGCCCTTATCCCATTTACTTGGGGTCGGCGCAGCATGTCTTTTTCTTCCATACTTCTCTGTCAGCCGTCATATCATCATTCACTTCTTTTCTCTTCATATCGTCTCTCACACAGTCCATCCACCTTTTCCTTGGCCTACCTCGTCTTTTACATCCATCCACATTCATACCTAATACTCTTTTGGTCACATGACTTTCATCCCTCCGCATTACGTGCCCATACCACGCAAGGCGATTGGCCCTCAATTTATCCGCGATAGGTGCTACTTTTAGGCTTCCCCTTACATACACATTTCTTATTCGGTCCATCCTCGTCACACCACACATTCATCTTAACATCCTCATCTCCGTTACATGCAATCTCTTTTCATCCGTCACCTTTAATGCCCAACATTCCGATCCATACACGACGACAGGTCTCACAATGGTCTTATAGATTTTGCCCTTTAACCTAGGAGGCATTCTGCCATCGCATATTGTTCCGGAGGGGAAGGAATTTAGTATGTGTTGCGATTATAGCAAAGGATTTTTGTTTAATTTCCAGCCCACGACTCGCTGGTTCGACGACGATAGCATCGGGCCGTACCCGCGCGGGCTCCGCGACGCGCAGCCGCGGATCTACAAGCGCTCGCTGTACGAGAAACTCGTTAACACCATGCTGAAACCCACTAACACTGGCGATCATTAAACGAAACTGGCCCGTAATCACGAACATCGAAGATCGAAATTCGGATACCTTTATCGCACACGCTTATCTGAACGATAGAGATGGAGACAGTCACGCTCATTATTTTGGGGACTCTTTAAAATATTATTTAAGATAAGGCGATTTTTCTGAAATCAATAGGTAATGTCTGAATGTCCAATACGAATGTTTTGCTTGAGGAGTGACTAAAGCTTGTTACACACCATCAGTTTTAACTGCTCAGTCGAACTGTTCAGTTAACCCTTTTCCAGGCCGGCAATTGGAAAATGACAATCAAATGTCAGTCTTATTCATTGACATTAAGATACACGTTTGACAGTCTGTATGTGGTCGATATAGCGGCTCTGCCTGGAAAAAGGTTAAAACGTATGTGTGTAGCCAAAACAGTTCAACTGCACAGTTCCCAATTTTGCCTACACACATACGTTTTAACTGAACAGTTAAAACAGTCTGATGGTGTGTAGATCGCTTTATAAACAGCCGATAAAGTGCATGCATGTTAGCAATAGCAACGTTCATAAACAGCGGTTACCCCTAGTTACGTATGGACAGTACAAAGCACGTGCGCGTTGTCAATATCATCGACTTTATCGATTGGTTGCCCATAGTTACAGAAAAAACAGCACATATGTCAGTACAACAGTACAGTACTGTACTTAGTTCTTATACTTCTTGCACTTCACGAAGGCGAGCGGGCGCGTCCCTATTATAAGGTCGTTAACCACAGTGGAAAGCCACGCTCTGTCAAAGAAAAAAGTTATCAACCACACGCCAAGTCAATAAGACATTTAATGCGGAGTTAAACCTTAATGCCAATGCAAGAAGGTTGTTATCGCGCTGCGCTCCTTGACGAATATATTAGTCGTTGGCGTTGACCCTGCGCTGCGGATATTACGTCGTTACCGTCGAGAAGGTTAAAGTCTAATTTCGTCAAATCCACTCGCCTTCGTAAAATGTAAGAAGTATTATAGAACTAAGTACTTGGATTGAAAGTTTGCTATACAATATTTCACCTTAAGTTTACTGTGCGAACTTCGATTTTTGAGACTTCGTGGTATGCGATAAGTATGCGGTTGGTATATTCTTATGCGATTTCCTTTCGACGGCATTTTAAACGGAATAAAAAATTATTTGTGTTTTTGGTTGCTAGCGAGTTGTAATTATAACACAGTAGTAAATTATTATTATCATTGATTATTCTCTTATACTGCTTTTTATGTAATACAGTGACCAAAAATGCCATACGATAAATAAATAGTAGTAAAGTCAAAGAAAAAATCCAGTTTGAAAACAGCAGTTTCACTAGATCTAAATAGGCTTTGCTCACCATTTCTTTTTAGGCCTCTTAATTAAAGCATTCGGATGGTAGCAACAAAGGCTTGGAATATTAGAGTATAATTTACCAATTAACAGCAATATTCGCTATAGGTAGAAGTTTTCTTTTGTAATTATTTCACTAACTACCCTGCTATATAAATCAATCCTATATTAATTTGATGAATTCGCCCCGTTTTTGTCGCTTCGCGTGTCTTTGAACATGTTATATCTGATTTATCACTCGCGATTATATACAAACACATTTTAAAATGACATATGTACATTTTACACCGAAAATCAGGATATTAATAATACGTACATAAATAAGGACTTAATATCTGTACACGCTTTTATGACATTGACAATAGAGTCCTGTACAGATATTTAGGTCCTTATTTATGTAGGTACGTATATTATACCCCTGACTATACTGGTTTAACTCTCTTTGTCAAAGATATCAGTTATCAGTGGCGAGGCGTGCACAGAACGCAATTCCCACCGGCTTGCCTGTTGTAAGTCATTTGAGCGGTGCCTGTTAATGTACGGCCCAATAATTGGCGTCCACCATATCTGTCTCTTTTCAGGGTTAATGTGTGTATGTTTAACACATACAAAAGGAGAGAGAGAGAAAGATAGATGGACGCGTATTATCGGGCCGTACATTAACCGGCACCACGGTCTCGTGTCTGACAGCTCTTCAAGTAATAGTCAGCCGAATTTTACCCTCGGTTGGCCAGCCCTTTGTTCGCCGCCCCGCCACTATGACGTATGATAAGCATAATCATAAAGTTAGTAAAGCCACAGGCAATACGAGGGTTAATTGACTATCAATTAGTTAAAATTGTAAATTTAGATCACAATATTTAATGGAAAATAAGTAAGCAAATATTTTGTAATACAATAGAAGTTTTGGGCAGTTAGATCGTACCACTAAAGTGCCATAAATTTAGTTATTTTTAAAATATACATGTCCTGGTGATGTCACAAAGATTTAGAGCCTATACATATATATATATATATGATTTTAAGATGTTTATTGTTGCATGTTACCATTAATTAGTATTTTCTAGTCGTCAGTAAAATGTACCTTATATTTATAGAGTTATTGTTAGGTTAGTGGATGGTCAACCTTTCGACCACTGCTGTCGGCTGATTTTATTATCGCTACACAATTCTAAGGCCTATTGTAACATCGTTTTATTTCATTCGATTTTTTATCTGTAAACTGCCGACAAACTTAAGGCTTGTATGGTTACAAGTCTTTACAGTGTTTTGAGCTGGCCAATTTTATACATATTAAGCAAATATAAAATCATTTAATCGACAGTAGTTGTCTAGAGGTTAGCCAATTCTGTTGAAATTAATGAGATTTGTATGATTATTAATTTTATGAAGTATAAAGTATTGGCAGCTAAACTTTTCTACTTTTTCTATTAATTTGTAATCCTTTACTTTTTATATCTATTCTATGATCATTTGTGAACCGTTTGTACCTTCCTAGTTGTATTTGTACTCGAATCATTCCTCCCCACCCGACCACTTTTACCATTTCTAATAATTATTATTATCTTAATGTAATGTGTAAACTTGTAGGTTATATTAATGTAAAATACACAAGTGTTTGACACTAGTTAATAAAATATGAGATTTTGTGTGAGCATGATCATTTTATTGTTATTTTATATTAAACCTCCATTCAAGTAAAACAATGATACAGGGTGTCCTAAAGCTGGTTCCACAGAGCGGAAAACGGTTTCACATATTGGAGCGAGAGCTTTGTTTTAGAATTAACCTAACATATTCAACGCTCCGTCAAAGAGTAAAGTTGTCATACATGCCAAGTCAACAAGACATTTAGTCCTGTAGGTCGATCGCGTAACGCATTGTACGAACGTCGGGTAGGTTTAAATGTCACTTTTTATATGGAAAATTGACAGTTAAACCTTACTCGTAAGTATGTCCATGCAGGAACGTTGCTAATTTGACGCATATATCAGTCGTTGACGTTGAACCTGCGGTACGGATTTTGAAGCCGCCATTAACATTTTAGTTTTTTTTTTTTTTTTTTCTCTTTATTAAATAAAAAGGGTTTGTTCAAAACTGAACATGCCACCCTTATTGTGACTTCACTACAAATTCACTGTTACTTATTAATCTTATTATCTACGCTTAATACCTACGTTGACAATTTCAATTAACTTTCTCGCCTTCCTTGATTGTGGGAAGGCTAGGATAGTGTTAATGACTCCTAAATCATATAGATCACAATTGTACTTAACTGTGAAATCTCGTCTCTCAGTTCCATTCCGGACACATTCTACCATGATATGGAACGCATCTTCTTTCACTCCACATTCTGTGCAGTTTGGGGTCTGGGTGTGCGGTACGGATATATATGTACGTCGTTAGCGTCGAAAAGGTTAAAAGCCGCCATTAACATTTTAGTTTGAAGTGGGTGATTAAAATAATATTTATTTTGTATATTATGCATGTAGCGTGCAGGTACTATGAAAGAGAAAAGTTTAAAAGTTACTATTGCAGTAACCACAATAAAATTGTTTTGTCTTTGTGGCGAATACACTATGTACATTCAAGTATAAATATATGATGGAACAAAGGCCGCAAAAATATCTGATGTCAACTCTATTCCAAGAGCCGTAAGAGCGTGTCAGATATTTTTGCGGCCTTCGATTCATCATATATTGATGCCGGTGACTAGGTACATTACGCAATTAAACAACTAGATAGTGTTAAGGATTTTATTGTCACACGCACTTGATTTAACACACAACACACTTTATAATTTACTTAGAAAACAAAGTTTTAACCGACGAAAAAAATCAATCATCCCCTATTTTCCTACCCTTAGGGTTGGTTTTTTTTTTCAAATTTAGATGGGACTAACTTCGGGGTATACCCCTTTCCAATAAAAAAAGAATTACCAAAATCGAACTACTCTGTAAAAAGTTATGCCTAGTCATACATAAAAAAAATATATGTATACGCGTCGACTTGAGAACCTCCTCCGTTTTTTTCGTCGGTTGAAAACGAGATTCAAATCATTATTATTCATTATTCATCAAGGTTCCATTTACTCAGGGAAGACGGGATTGAGCACATCGCAAAGTTGTTCTAACGAGTCTTTTCCGAATTTCGTAACTAACAAGTCTCAAAATTAGACCCCAACGAATGCAATATTTAATATAATTTCGCAAAATACCAAGATGCTGTTCGAAAGAGTTTTTTAGGTATTTTTTAAGTACTCTAAACCAGATGCAATCATGCCAAGTTTACGTTGATAAATGTTGCTTAGGTAAGTACTTTGTAATATAATGTAGCAAGCACATTATCACAATTTCTAACGTTTATTGGAAGTCGCAAGACTCGCAAGTTACAAAATGAAGAAAAGACATCACAACAAATCTCACTCACTCTTAATAACTAGCTACACATTTTAGCATTCCTTAACCGTGGTACCATTAGATTGTACCATCAATGGTCCTACGGCAAATAATGTTTGCTGTGGTTCCATTATGTCAATGGGACTACTGCTTATATTAGTTTTTGTTACCCGTGGTACTGGATAATGGAGAATTGACAACATTTCATTTTTCTGACTTCTTAATTTTGTTTAGGCATTTAATAGTAGGTATTTGAAAAGTTAGAAGACACGTATTTTATAGTAGCACCTATTTCGCCGAGAGTGTTGTCGCTCATTTAGCAACACCCAGGGGACACGTGCAGGGTTGTGGTAGGTCAATCCTGCGGACGCGAGCAACAAACTTGACTTTTTTTTCATAACCAGAACCATTAATGTATGGTCTCCTGGTATACCGACAGTTTTGACGGAGCCGCGCTCTGCGGGGCTCCTATTTCTGGTCTGTTTGCCCTTCGGGCATCTGAAGATACCTTACGAACCTAACCTACTAAGAATTCAAATATGGCCAGTGGGGCTTATCCTCTATTGAGGTAACTGCGTTTTGATAGGCACCTATGCAACGCAATGGTACTAGTGAACATTTATTCTGCCGTTTTACTAT
Source organism: Epinotia brunnichana (assembly GCA_963854355.1). Lineage (NCBI taxonomy): Eukaryota > Metazoa > Arthropoda > Insecta > Lepidoptera > Tortricidae > Epinotia > Epinotia brunnichana. The sequence continues at coordinate 10,860,191 of OY977941.1, read as the reverse complement.
CAATGGTACCCTGGCAATAAAATACTTCGGTTGTACCATCAATGGTACCACGGCAAAAAAAAACACCATAGTACCTTCAATGGTACTGTCTAATGCTACCACGGTTAAGGAATGCATTTTAGGACAGGCAATACACACCTTATTCTAGGCTTCTGAGGAAATACCTAATGCTAACTACTAGTGTAGGTATATTAACAGTATAATTCACAGTGTATGATGTGGTACAGTTTGGACTCTCGCCTACACCGTAGGCGCGCGCCTCATCTTAAACTACTTTTAAATCTAATAATTACAATTATTTACTATACTGGTATATTCTCAATCTATGTATAACCTAAACCTAAGTACAACCATACAATTCATTTTTACTTTAATAACATTATTAGATAGTTTTGGACGGATTCGTTGTTTCGTATATAATTTCATTTTTAATCGAATTATCGTGGTCGTCTTAATGTACCAAAATATCTTTAGGTCCTTCATAAAATATCTTTAGGTACATGGAAACAAAATGGCACAAGATAAATTCATTTGAACATACGGAAGTACCTACGTACATGTTCCTCTAGCTTAGGTAGCGCTATAGACTAAGGTCTGCATACTGTTATGTTAACATTTGTGAATATTAATCAAAGCACCACTCTTATTTTAACCTAGGTACGTCTTGTTATTAATAATATACATATTCATGTCGGAAAATTAGAAGTCAGATACCTAAGTATGTCATTATTATTTAATACAATTTTCTAAAAATTAGGCAATGATTCCCTGAATCCAATTGCGGGTTTTGTATTTTAGTTTCTTAACAATTCACTACGTTTCACTGGAGATTTTCGAAAATCTGAAAACAAAATTAAAATAAGGTATTACATGAGACAATGTCAATGGCATACCTAAGTAGTCTATGAAATTGTATAGAAGAATAAAGTGAAACAGCAGGGTACCGTAGATACAAAAATCAAAGCAGCGTAGCATACCGAGAATAGAACTCGATGTCTCTAGATTCACGGTCTATTGCGTATCTTTCTCTTAGGTACTGGTTTAAATTTTTCTTAGTTCTTAAATATTTGTATCAATGGTACAGTCAGCGTCATATAGTTAGTAGCAGTCAAAGTGGCCAAATAGTTGGCCAAAAACTATTTGAGTACTTTGGTTGCTACTAACTATATGACGCGGACTGTACAATTCAATTGCTGTGTATTTTCCACATAACAATGTTTCAATGAAACTAGTAGGTAGGTAATAATGGTTACCTTTTAATGCCTATTCCGATGCACGCCGGAGTGCCGGCTGCCGGGTCGAGACTGCACTATCGCGTAGTGGTCGCTGTTGTCAGAGACCGACCTGGAAAAAATTAATGAACATTAGGGCTACTTAGTAACATCCTAATAGCGGCAGTCTCTCAGAAGTTAGCCGTGCGTGTTTTATCAATCTGGTTTTCTTTAGAGCGCCCGCACATTAGGGTTATTCCCACCCGTTACCACCAATTTGTTACCAGTGGTAACCGCTGGGGTTTTTTCCCCATCTTTTACCACTAAAGTACTCGGTGGGCAACTCCTGGGAATATTTTTCCTAGTAGTTACCATTAAAGTACTCCGGTAACTACTGCGAAAAATATTCCCAATAGTTCCTACTGGAGGTAAAAGATGGGAAAAAACCCAGCTGTTACCACTGGTAACAATTTGGTGGTAACAGTTGGGAATAACCAGCACATTACAGCCACTAGTGGCCGCCACTAAACGCGACCACTCAGCTCGCACACTCTAGTGGCTCAATGTGTGACGACTCTTGTAATGAGCAATCTTAAAAAATCCAGATATTTTATTTATTACACTCTCGCGGAAGCGGTAAAGCACGCTTACGAAGGCATCTTTAAGTATTGGTATTTGATTAGTTCGGAAAGGATGGCATGGCGTAACCTCGGCAAGAGCGAAAGCTAGCATTAAGCTGGAATTAATGTTCAGTTGTAATTTCAATGTAGATATTAGGTATTGTTTCTTTTTGCAGTTTAGTTTTAGCCGGTGATTTAGCTAGTTAGAAGTTTAGCGCCAGATTATTAGGCACGCGATGATTATGATTCACCGCGTCCGCTGCGCCATGTTTTCGTGGTTTTTAAACGTCAAACATGTTTTGCCAATCAAAACAATACCCTATTTGTTTGCCGAAAATGACGGATAACAAATGTTAGATGTCTAAAAACATGGAAAACATTGGTGCAGCGGACCTGGCTTATGTTGCTCGTAAGTAGTAACAACCGCAACGAAAGTTAAATTTAGAGGTGCTCTAGTATTAGTGAGTTTATTCAAGTAGTTACATACATACTTACTACCAAAGTTGTGTCTTGAAATTAGTAGATAGGTATGTTTTATAAAATAATATCAGAAAACCCCGAGGAAAACACACTACTTTTATAAAAAAATTATCCTGGTTGATCACCTCTCAATCTATTTTCCTCTAAACTTTGCTGTGCTGCTACTGGACAACTTGTAAATTGAATCGTTGTGTATTTAAATACATGTGTTGCACAACATATTGACTACAATTAGTTGAGGTGTAAGTTTCCGCTCACGACTTAGAGCGACAGTGTCAGCGGCAGAGGTGTGCCCATACGTGAGAGCGAGAGGCCGCGCTCTGACTTCTCGCTTACACGTACCGATATCGCTGTTGCGTTCCGTCGCTAGAAGCCGTAGTAAATGATTTTGTCTGTACCTACCCTAAGGCTGTAGGAGAGCTTTTTCCAAAAAAATGTCACGTTGTTAGGAACGTTCATTAGTGAACAAATGGAAGTTCTTAACAAAGTATATTTTTTTGGAAAACGCTCAGGTATAAGTAGTAGCATGGTGATGTGATGGGTGTTACCTCGCGGAGTGTATGGTAGACGAGGGGTACCTGCTCCCGTACTGGCTGCCGTGCCAGCTGCGGTACGGGTCGTAGTCCTCCACCACTGATGGGTCCTTCTCGATCACCTGCCGACAAATTATATATAGTTGAAACCTGCAGCAGTACATGGCTGGGATTATCTCGATGGCTAACTGATAGCTACATTATGGCTGATGCATAGATACGATCGTTTCTTCTGATAGGTAATAAAAGTACGCTTCAATATGCTTGGAGTTGGAGGGTATGACAACCCCTGCCATATAGCTGAAACTTCCGAACAACTTAGGTTATTAGTAGGTATACTTAAAACGTAAAATAGGTTTCAAATTTTTGTTACCATTTTTCTTTTGTTAAGGGGTTACGTGGTAATGGTAACTCATAAAAATCTTTGATGTCATAAAAATCTTAGATGTCATAAAAAGAGTGGGTGAGAAGCCACGATTTTAATTTTCTTAAAAAAGTTGAGTTACTACCCGCGCATTTTACATTTACAGGTAGTTTGTTAATTATTACTTCAAAAGAAAGAAGGCAAAAAAATATGCCTAATGAGGAAAATCCCATTCGACTATCTCAAAAAATTACGAAGCTGAAACCGTTTCAATGTTGCCTGTTAGAGAGAGAAAACGCTCCGGGATCGTGACGTCACGATCGTCTAGCGTCATGACAATCGTTTCATATGAAGGTGCGTTTCGCGAAAAAGGGACAGAAGACCTTTTTAAAACTTTGGACGCTTATAACTTTGTGATTATTTAACCTCTTGCGTTGCTTTTTTCTTCGTTTGACTACATTTTTAATCCTTTTTCGAGAAAATGCAACAATATTGATTATTTTATTTAGTGTCTACACCCTATTGTACTGGAATGACAAATGTTATATGTTATACTCACGTCAGTCCTAGCGCAGGAGCAGGTCATGGCGGTGCAGAGGAAGCAGTTGACGAGCAGCATCACCAGGAACATGACTCCCAGCGCGATGGCCAGGTACAACAGCCACGGCGGGTGGATGCCGCCCTCCGAACAGCTTAGCGCTGCTACTGAGAACAGAGTGTCCAATTATCATTATCATCATCATCATATCAGCCGAAAGACGTCCACTGCTGGACAAAGGCCTCTATAAGTGTGTGACCGGTCCGGCGCCAACGGCATCCAGTGGACTCCCGCGACCTTTACTAGGTCACCAAGTCCACCTTGGCCTACCCACGCCGCGCCAAATTATGATACAATGCAATACACTTTATTGCTCACGAATAAAACAACAGGTACAATGTACGGGTTATTCCCATGTGTTACCAGTGGTAACAGCTAAAATATTTTTCCCATCTTTTACCAGTAAAAAGTGCTCAGTGGAAATTACTAGGAAATAAAATCCCAGTAGTTACCATCAATTACTATTCCCATCAGTTCCCACTGGTAAAAGACGGGAGAAGAAAAGGGTGGTAACAGGAGGGAATAACCCCCAATAGGGAACATTACGCAAAAATCTGCGTAGGGGGGACACTAGCAGAGTTAAAGCTTAACTTAGAAATAAAATTATGACATATATCATAATGTTATAATTTTATATCGAATAGGTCTAGGTCTGTTAGTCACCCACGAAAACATGATTATTATGCTTTCCCAGACGTATCCGTCGACGGCGACATCCTGACAAAATTAATGTAAGGTTGGGAAACTTTACGTGCATGGGCTCGAGTGTGACTTGAAAACCCAAATTTAGTTTTGAAATCATATTATTATGCTGTATGGATATACAGAATCGAAGAATGGATTATTTTCAGACCACAGATTCCATTAGGAGACGCTACACGAGCGAAATCGGCAGAACTGCAAAGCAAGGTCACATAAAATCTAGTATTTATCTATATAATTGGAAGTCGTGCTTCCGACACGTGCCGTATTACGCTGCAGGACTGCATGCAGGCCTGCCGATTTCGTTCGTGTGGCGTCACCTATTGGGCCGTTTCACGAAGTTACATTTTACGAGTCTAAATTGGCAACACTGGCCAAATGGCCAGTCGTTATTGATCAAGCACCTCAGTGTTGCCAGATTAGTCTTTTAAAATTGCAACTTGTATCTTCGGGAAACGGGCTACATAAAATTCTTAGTTTGTGTATTGTGACGTAAGTAGCAACCCTTTAACCAAACATGACAGAAAAATCGATTTAGCTTTTCCGTGTCTCTAAGCAAGGCATTGCCAAGTAGTTTAGTATAGTTTGACGCGCGTTTATAAGGGCGAATACATACCAGCGCTATCGTTAGGGTCCAGAACAAAGACCCCGGTGGAGGCGGTGACGGTGGTCTCCTCTTCGCCGACCACGCCCACTCCGTCGTCCGCGGTGCAGTCCTGCACTGGACAACTTCCTAGAATATTGGAAACCAAACTTTATGAAGTTAACGGCCTCCGTAGCCCAGTGGGTAGTGACTCTGCCTACGACGCTGGAGGTCCCGGGTTCGAATCCCGGTCAGGGCATTTATTCGTGTATTTATCACGAATATTTGTTCCTGAGTTATGGATGTTATATATGTACATATGTATCTATATGTATGTATCTATTATAATGTATATCATCGCCTAGTACCCACAACACAAGCCTTACTGAGCTTACCGTGGGCCTAGGTTGATTTGTGTAAGATTGTCCCGTAATATTTATTTATTTATTTATTTACATTGGCATCTAAATTGTGCACATTAACTTATTGCAATCTACTTAGCTATACACCTAGGTTAGGTACTATTATTTCAGAATTTCGCCCTTTAGTATGGAGGTCAAAAGTCTGTAATGTAATACGTATTATTTATTTCGTCTCTGTTATGACTATGTAAACATAAAGAAGACAAGTATCCTATATAATATCCCCGTCAGCCCCGTCATACTTATCGTCGTTAGTATAAGGTCATAAATCATAAATCATTAATTCAGTCACACAGGTGGTTTACAATTGTTATTTGATGGTAGGTACCTCTTTTTAAGTATGAAATACCTGTGCTAAGAGGCACCGCTCTTCCTTAGTTAGTAAGGCACATGTGAAGAATAATTGTTATAGTAATCAAAGTTAAAATAAACTAAAAAGAAAATAAAAGAACATTTATTATTAAAGGATAACAAAAGTAGTAAGTATTATCTTAAGTTTCAATTTAAAAAATAATATAACAAGTACTTTTACAAACTCGTATATATACAAGTATAAGGTATGTACATGTGGATGCGTGATGTGTGTGCCTGCGGCCTGCGGAAGTGTACTCGTCTCTGACCTTGGGGCTTTAAATGCAAATGTCGATTATGCTCCTGAAACGGAACTACTTTTGTTCTATAACTTTGCAAAACGTTATTTTTATATTTTCATTATTCCATACATATTAAATTAAATTTTCAATGTATACCTATCATCTATTCAATCATATACCTAACTTTTTTTTGCATTCATAATAAGGTAAGTGATAAATGTTTAGTTGGTTATTTAGTATATTATATAATTTGGCAGATCCACTAACGAATTGTCTACTTTTTTATAATTAACGCTACGGAGGTCCAGAAGTTCATTCCGGTGTAAATAGGTAACTCATCAATACGTAATGTATGCCGATGACCTGCTGACCTTTATCAAGTGACTCAGGAAAAACGAACACGTATGCACAGCAGCACAAAAGGTCGAAGGGCAATCAAAAATCATACATAGTTATACACCTGCAGGGTCATTGCGAGCCTTTTGCCAACGCGCCCTAGGACGTATAAACTGTCATTTTATGAAGGCGAAAATGATATGTTTGATACTTTGATACTTCCTAAAACTAGCAAAATGTGTTGTGTGTGCATGCAACTACTCTGCTGATGCAAGTAGGTAGGTATACTGATATTAGGTACAGTACAACCAGATTGGCACCATCTATTAGGCGCTTTTTCATTGAGTCAACAGATGGCGCTATTGTGTTAACCAGAGGTCTAAGTGTCATACGAAATGAACGGTACAGAGACGTCTGTAGTAAAAGCAGCTTGAGCAGTCACAGCGCGGCATTGTATTGGCAATTTACTAGTGTCTGGTACAACGTATATTTACGCGCTAATCTAATCTTCATAGTTTCTCGGCTCCTAGTTTCACCTAGTCGGTACCTAATCAGCATATTTGTACATCTGTTGCCGTTACCTTTGCAGATGGAGATGTCGCACTGGAAGTTGATCTGCGAGGAGTCGGGGAAGCGGAACATGGCCGGGATGAAGAGCTCCGCCGCGCCGCTCTCAGACCGCACTATCACTGACTGCTGCTTTATAGGACACCTAGAAACCATAGACTATTATTATCGTCTCTTCACCAATAGAGACTTAGGTCATTCAATTAGAATAGTATAAAGTTTGCGTCTGGGGTGTTAGCTACTAAGTATTAGCGTCGCAGAGGTGTCAGAGGGGTTCGACGGGAGGCGACTTAGGCGTGAATATAATTCACGCCTTAAGGCTAACTTCAGAGACACATAGGTGATTGGATGCTGCTTTGTTGCAATAATACTAATTAGTAGCGACCCAATCCCACTTCTGATATTTGTAATCATCGAAATGAAACTCCGCTTTACTATACAATGGTTGTATTAACTTCAACAGTTCGTTTCATACACTAACCATGATAAAATTCATTCTGAATTAAGTAGTTAGGTATATTCGCTCGTTACTTTAGTAAAAGTCTTACCAAAACTGAAAAATCAATAATTCAATTATTTTAATTTGATTACAGAAGGTAATTAGTGGTGCACAATAACGTGACCTATTCATAAAAGCGTCTACATGACATTTAGATATTGTGTCCTTGTTTTTCGTTCAGTTCCTAACTTATCGTTCTCGAGTGTATTTCATTTTGAGATAAATAATTATTATGTAATATAAACATCAATTAAATTATATTACCTACTCATTATCCTCCTAGCGTTTATTCCCAGTTGTGCCCTCAAAGGAGCCCGGGGTCCTACACCTACTTTGATTACCTACTACTTATTAACGTAAATAGTGCGCTCACCCCCGTTTATCCAGCAAGTCTACGGTATTGTTCTTCATGTTGAACGCGAAGCAACTCTTCATCTTAATGCCATGAGCACCTGGAATTTGAAATATTGAAGTTTTTACAAACTTGTTGAGTTGATTGTGTCTTAGTTAGCTAGGTTTCTTAGTACCTTATCTTATTCTAATTAACTAAATACCAGCACTAGATTGTCCTTTTTAAAATATCAAACCAAGTTCTCATACACCCATCATATTCTTTGTAATACAAACACTACACACATTATAATCCAATAGGTAAGGTAAACGTCCGAATGCTCGACGCTGTACTAGTATATGGCATGGGCACTTTATGTCAAAGCAATATGGGTTAAATTCGAACTAAGAGGATTTTTCTTTATACGAATTTAAGCCATTTCACTTTGACATAGAGTACCCATGCTATACACTAGTACAGCGTCGAGCACTCGGACGTTTATACCTTACATATTTAGTTCTGATGCTACAGCACAGCGCGCATGTAGCTCAAATAACTTATACCTATACAATATCAAAAATTTAGTACCTACTCACTACTTAGTTAAAATTTTATGCTTTGTTTGTGCGTCCATCGTGTTAGTTAGCATTTCAATGTGTTTCACACGTTCGCTTCCAGACACGTCGAGCTAACATGTCAGCTCGAGCTTTTGGAATAAATTGAAATGCGAATACGACACGAAAGTGATGAACCAAATCAAGCTTCTAGTAATTCGTAAATTATATTTACCGTCAGGTTTGTTCATTTCATTCGCGCGGTCGGTCTCGCATAGCGGACGTGTCATTAGTTCCCACAAATCGCTCGCTTGATAAAATAAATACTCTTATTTTAAATCCGCCGGTAACTAGATCTTATGTCTATTAGTGTAAAGTACATAACTCCTTGTCAACAGTGTCACACATAAGTCGTCATCGTGCGCGCATTTTATCTGTAGCAGCAGCGCTAATCACCTCGTGTCGCATCGGCCTCAAGCAATTAGTGAATCTCGGACCTAGGAACAAGGTCGATAATCCAAATAACAACATGAAGAAAACCAGTGCAGGTAGCCACGGAAGAAACACGGGCTCTCAGCCGGATCTAAGTAAATTAAAGGATACCTACAGTGACCCGCAAATCAGCCTACGTAAACGCAAACAACCAGACTATGAAACTGATCTTAAAAATGATATCCTGGAATTCCGTCGGGATATGAAAACCCTGATGGATATTTGCAAGTCTCAAAAGGAGGACTCTACGGCTATGAAATCAGATGTGTCCGAAATTAAAGACCAGCTCTCTAGCATTAGAGCTACGACAGAAAATTTGATTACTGAGCACAAACAACTCAAGGCTGATATATCTGACGTCAAGGAATCCCTCAATTTTCACTCCCAGCGACAGGATGATTTGTGTACCCGAGTAAACTCAATAGAACTCAGCGTTAACAGGATCAATTCCCTAGAACAGGACGTTACCTCCTTAAGAAAATCATATGATAACCTGCAAATAGAACATTACACATTACAGCAACGCGACCGCCTACATAACCTAGAAATCTCGGGAATCCCGGAAAACAAAGCTGAAAATCTGTCAGTCTTAATTTCTCATATTGCCAAAACTGCTGGAGTGGAAATTACCACCGCAAATATACTGCATGTTAACCGCGTACAGCCCATGGTGCAGGTGGCTGGCAGGCCACGTAACATCATCGTGCAATTAAACTCCCTAGTTATCAAGGATAGCATTTTATCAGGTATACGTAAGCACAAGGGTATTACTACCACGGACTTAAGCATGCCAGGGGAACCCCTTAACGTATATGTAAACGAACATCTGATCCCGTTTTACAAGCAACTACGCAAGGAGACCAAGATCGCGGCTGACGCGGCAAGCTACAAGTATGTGTGGGTGCGCAACTGCAAAATATTTGCCAGGAAATCCGACAATTCTGCTGTTGTTTATGTGAAAGACCCAAGCGATTTGAAAAAAATTAGGTGACTTCCAAATAGCTTTGTATACCTGTTAAATGTTGTGCAATCAGTCTTATTAATATTAATTTTCACTGCAGTGTTATATTTAACTACCTATAACATTTATGTAGAAAAAACCTATGAAACGAAACTGCCACGGATAAAAAACTACGCACACAATAGTAGCGGAGTAAGTAATAATATTTGTATGTTTAAATGTCAGACACCTAATAAAATATGTTACATCATAATCGGAACGTTGAACAGTAAACCTGGATCACGGTATTTTGTTAAATTAACTCCACCGATTTATACCCTTAGTACTCAGAACACAAATAACTCTAACTTAATAAAAATATATAACATCTCATTATCTTATCGCTCGCCGTTTTGTCCATTGCACCCTGCTTACAAGTGTCATAAAATTAATGATCCTATTGCATTAACAATAAGGTTCATGTTCTATCGCTGTGGGAGGAACTCATTGCATATTTACCTAACTGTGTTTAACGAACATTTGGGAAATTTATGCTTATTTATAAAAACAACAACGAACCTGCCTAGTTCTGTCACGATATATTTATTGTTAGCATATACACATAACGGGATCTCATATTATTTTGCTAGTCAGAATTTAAAACACCGTCTTACGACTGCTTACAAAATAATCTCAATTTTTGATTGTTACATGATCTATACATTTGGCTCATAAATGGCTAGCACAACTAATACACACGCTAAACTGAACATTTATTACCAAAATGTCCGCGGACTTCGAACTAAGTGCCTAGATATATATAATAACATACTTCACAACGATTACGACTTAATATTTTTAACCGAAACTTGGTTGCAGAGTGACATTTTGGATTCGGAACTTTGTGATTTTCGATACGATGTATTTCGTTGTGACAGGGACCTTTATCTCACAAACAAATGTACCGGTGGCGGCGTAATGGTGTGCGCCCGTCGCAATCTTGGTGCTGCGGTGTGCCGTGAGTGGTCATGCTCGGGCATCGAATCGCTGTGTGTAAGTATCCCCGCCCGTGCTCTGGGCACCCAAGCTGACTTGATAGCGGCGTTAGCATACCTTGCGCCGGTTGAAGATAACTTGCCACTCCAACTGAATGAAATTGAGAATAACACTACGCATATGTTTGAAAAGTTCCCGAATTGCAATTATTTATTATTGGGTGACTTCAACCTGCCCTGTATATCGTGGAGCAGTAATTTGGGTTTTTCCTTGCTACATCAGGGCGGGTCGGATTATCAAAACGCTGCATTATCGTTCGTGGAGGACATGCAATATTTAGGCTTAACTCAGTACAATTTTATTACAAACTCTAGTGGTAACATTTTGGATCTATGTTTTAGCAATCTGCCTTTAATTGTGACACAATGTCAACCGATCTCAAAATTAGACGTTTATCACCCACCACTTTCAATTGATATCTTGGACCTGCATGTCAAACCATTAAAACCGGTCAAAGCCCTTCGCTTTAACTTTTTTAAATGTGATTATCTAGCAATCAATGCACACCTAAGTAGTATAGACTGGGTGACAGTATTAAACACAAGTGACATCAACAAAGCTGTTGACAACTTCTATAATAAACTAAATGAGTGTTTTTTACAATTTGTACCTATGTCATACCCTAATAATGATTCATACCCGATTTGGTACAGTTTTTCCCTCATTAAAATAATGCGCGAAAAATCAAAAGTACATCGACGATGGAAAAAATTCTCAAACCCACGTGATTATGATGAGTTCTCAATGCTTAGAGCTAGACAAAAACGCGTACAGGATGAATGTTTTCAGCGTTTTACTCGCAACACAGAATATTACATTAGGCGTTCCCCCAAATATTTTTGGAAGTACGTAAAATCTAAGAGGGGTGGCTCGAATTATCCAAATTGTTTCACTCTTGGTACCAATACTTACAGCAGCGGCAGAGATATCTGCAACGCGTTTAACACGTTCTTTGAAAGCGTTTTTGACACTACGGGTACCAACTCGTCCTCCGACCCTAACTTTATTCTTAAGAGCAGCAACCATAGCGAGGTAATGTCCGGTATCGATGTAAGTTACGAAACTGTTTTAAAGTTTTTAAAGGACCTAGATAAAACTAAGGGTGCAGGCTGTGATAGCGTTCCGCCAATTTTCTTGTCTTCTTGTGCTGATAGTCTTGCATATCCGTTAACAATTCTCTTTCGACATTCCTTAAACGACTGTATTTTTCCTCACATCTGGAAAAAAGCTCACATCATACCTATACATAAAAAAGGTTCCAAGTCCAATATAGATAACTATCGACCCATCTCGATCCTCAACACCATAGGAAAGCTTTTTGAATCCATCATTTTTAATAATATCTATCCTTTTATAAGTCGTGGAATATCGGATAAACAGCATGGTTTTCTAAAAGGACGCTCGACAGTCTCAAATTTAGCTTGCTTCTCGAATTTCATTTTAACAGAAATGGAGGGTGGTGGACAGGTTGACGTGATATATACAGATTTTGAAAAAGCGTTTGATCGAGTCGACCACGTCATACTTCTCACAAAACTTGAAGCTCTAGGAATACATGGCGATTTACTCAGATGGGTTAAATCATACCTTACTAATCGTTCCCAAGCTGTGGTTCTTGGTGGTTTCAGGTCTGATTACATCGGGATTCCCTCTGGCGTGCCCCAGGGCTCCCATCTCGGCCCTCTCTTCTATAATGCTTATATATTTGATATAGATACATGTTTCAACACCGCACGCCATTTGTTGTATGCAGATGATAAAAAAGTTTTTATGAGAGTAAAATCTTTAGCAGACTGCGAGCTCCTGCAGAGTGATCTTAATAACCTAGTCCAATACTACTCACAAAATAAGATCACTATCAGTTTAAAAAAGTGTCAATGTATAAGTTTCACCCGTAGCCCTAAGCCAATAATTTTCTCCTATAAGTTTAGAGACGCAGCGGTGAGCAGAGCTGACGTTGTGCGTGACCTAGGAGTGATGCTGGACTCCAGAATGACGATGAGAAATCATGTTGACTCTATTGTTAACAGATCCTATCGCAACTTGGGATTTGTAATGAGGACGTGTAAACCGTTTCAAAGTTTGTTAAGTCTAAAAATTGTATATTACGCATATGTGAGATGTATTCTCGAATATGCATCTCCTATATGGTCAGTCTGTTACGCTATTCATAAAAATCGAATTGAAAGAATTCAGAAGAAGTTTGTGAATCATTTAAATTACAAATTTGACAAATCATCCCTTGGATACGTTGATAACTGTCGAAAATATAATATCCTAACACTTGAAGATAGACGAAAAATAGCTGACATGAGTCTACTTTTCGACATAATTAGTAATCGTTTGGATTGTCCTGAATTACTATCCGGCCTATCGTTTCGAGTTCCAAGGCGTACGCGACACAAGACCCTATTTCACGTTCCCTTTCACTCCACTAACTATGGAGCTAACGCTGTGTTGGCACGGATCCCTCGCTTGTATAACACCCAATTTTACATTGCTGATCCATTTGTAGGTTCAAAAAATAAATTTAAAAGTGATATTTATTCGATATTGAAAAAACATAAAGATAATACATAATATATGAATATATATATTATGTATATATACTAAACAAAAAATAATTTGGCAATTCAACAAAAAAAAAATACATATGCAATAGGATCATCCTGGCGTGGACATGTGCGGGCCGTTAATCAATTTACTTCTTGATGTGTTCTTGGGTACTGGGTGTAATCACATGTGTACTTTACCGATCGATTTTTTACTTTTAATGAGAGTGTTGAATTAATATATTATACCATCGGTGGTGTTTCTGTTACTATTAGTAGTTTTTTTTTTATATTATTGTAAATCCTTTTAGTCCAGGTTTAACTTCGTCTGACTATATTTTTTAAGTTATGTTAATTTAAGCTGTTAGTCTATTGAAGTCTAACTAACATTTGTTTTTTTTTTTTAGCGTCTTGTTAATTTTTTAGTTTTAGTTTAAAACCTGATTGAACATTTTCACTATGTTTGACTTACCTTGTTAATAGTTTCTTAAGTAATTAATGGATGACTGTTATTGGCCTTGTATTATGTAATTACCAAGTATTAGTTATATCTACGGCTGTTGTTATCCTCAATACCAATAAAATAAAATAAAATATGGCATGGGCACTTTATGTCAAAGCAATATGGGTTAAATTCGAACTAAGAGGATTTTTCTTTATACGAATTTAAGCCATTTCACTTTGACATAGAGTACCCATGCTATACACTAGTACAGCGTCGAGCACTCGGACGTTTATACCTTACATATTTAGTTCTGATGCTACAGCACAGCGCGCATGTAGCTCAAATAACTTATACCTATACAATATCAAAAATTTAGTACCTACTCACTACTTAGTTAAAATTTTATGCTTTGTTTGTGCGTCCATCGTGTTAGTTAGCATTTCAATGTGTTTCACACGTTCGCTTCCAGACACGTCGAGCTAACATGTCAGCTCGAGCTTTTGGAATAAATTGAAATGCGAATACGACACGAAAGTGATGAACCAAATCAAGCTTCTAGTAATTCGTAAATTATATTTACCGTCAGGTTTGCTCATCTCCGCTCGAAGCGTGTAGGGCAAATTGAAGGCGGCATTCATAACCTTTTTCCCGTTTTCGTTCAGCATTCGTAGGGACACGAGTGAGGTTTCGTTTCTGAAAATAAATTGTCTCAATCATGCGTGAACAGAGGCACTAATTAACTTTCAAAATGCGACTTTTGGCCAGCTTTTATAGGGATATCGCCACCTTCGTGACATGACCAGTCCAGGTAATAAATATGTGAATTGTGTGTGTGATCCGTGGCGCGCTAAATCAGGGGGTAAATGTTAAGTCGTTAGATGTATAGATACGAGTAGAGTGCGTAACTCGTTGAAATCTAAATGAATGTCTCAGATTAACCTCCAATTTAGCGCTAAGTACTACGGCATAGCAGTATACTTAGAACTGCAAAAAAAACTGTCACGGTACTGTCAACGAGATAATAAATCCACACAAAGAAGTGACATAGACACTCACAAATTATCTTGTCCCTATAACGCGAGAAACCACTTAATATGCTCGTTAAAAACGTTAAAAAGTTTGTTTCAAAAGTTCGGGAACCCCGTTTTACTTACGCGAGTAAGTAAAAGTAACATTTACACGCAACAGGTGTTTAAACTTAAAGTTCAAGAACATTGTACAAAGATTTGTGTCGGGTTATAATTGCGGCAACAAGGAAGTTTAATTCTTGAATGTTGTTATAATCTTTCTCGAGTGTTAAGTGTAATTTAATAGAGGAAAGGTGTTCACAATTCGAGGTTTCTCAACCCGGAATAGAAAGAAGAAAAATATAATAGAAGGCAATCCGGAATGTCATCTTGCTTATACTTGAACAAGCAGAACTGGAGTTGTACCTCAACCTGTAAAATCGCCGCCATAATAACACTACTAGGTACTTGCTCTGCAGTGTAGGTACCTGACGTTCTGGTTGGTTGGTTGTCTTTCTGGCTTCTGGTGGTAAGGTGGAGCTTCCGAGGATGCGTTGTGTTGAGACTGAGTCTTTTTGCTTTCACCACAGCGAATCCTTAAACCAGTCGTTACTGGTTTGAAGATTCGACCCACATTGCTCGGCAACGCGCCTTCGTAGGTAGGTACACCTCCAGAACAACTCCAGAGTTGCGAGTGCTCACGTGCTAAGGTGCTTACCGTCAGATATACCTAACTATTAAGTTTCTACCGCCACCGCCGTATAGTATTAAAAAACTATTAAGTACCTACAATAAAGTGTTTGTTTTGTTTAGGCTGGTACCATGTTGGGCAATAACACTGTTGTCTGATGACGCGTATGATGCGTAGACATGATAACTGTGGCGATTCTAAAGAGCATGTTATTCATAATGTGGTACCTTGCGTTCCTGAAGCCCGCCTTGCCGCACGTGATGACGTAGAACTTGTCGTCAGCCAACTCCAGGGTGCGGTGGACTCGCACTGCGAATGGCAGGGAGCGCTCGTCTGTGCGCTGAAACATCATAATGGCAGTATTACTACTACTGAAGAAATTCAATTTTATGCTAGTTATTTCTGAAAGGGCTCACGGTGTAGTAGCTATAATATAACACTTTATAATCCAAGTCGCGCACAGTGCGTTTCAACGGAGCTAGCGCTGTTCAACTATTCAGGGTGTAGGTACATGCCAAACACGCAAAGGTTCCTTTTCTTAGAGAACGACACATTATGCTGTTGCAAATGTTTCATATTACGGACAATATTGATTGTGGCTATATTTTAACACTAGTTGTCAGCGCCGCTCCACCCGTGTATTACGAAGAATCCAGACTAAGCAACGGGAATAAATACAGCCAACGTCCATTCTGAAAATCCATTCTAAGCATACACTGGTGAGAATACTTTGAAAATCATGTGATTCGTTTCGAAAATTACCTCTCCATACAAACTTACAAAACTAACTACGCTTTTTATTATTAGTGTAGATGTAGAGATACACAATAGGTATAGGTACTTACGTTATTCCAAAATACTCCGCAGTAGTCTGGCGAGCCCTGAGCCGCCATCAGGCTGACGTCGAAGCTCATGGATTCGGAGCCGTTGCCTTGCGCCATGCATGCTGGTGTCCTGGAAAATAAAACGCCAGTCTCAGTACAAAAGATACCATTCTGGAATGCGATACCTACCGACGCATAATAAGTCCGACCCGTAAGAAGGTTTTAATACGCCTTTGAAAATGAACGTCGCGTCGTTACGAGCTTGGTAAAAAGCGAGATGAGCTCAAGGCTCTATATACTCGTACCATCACCTGTCAGATCATCCATCAATCCATTACTACGTTGGGTGTGGTGTTTGTAACGTGCTCTCATCTATACTAATATTATAGAGAGGAAAAGTCTGTGAGATCGAGCTTTGTAAGGTTGTATGTTTTGGGTAATCTCCGGAACACCTTATCCGATGTTAATAATTATTTCAACTGCGTGTAGTGCCGTGTAGAATACACTTTCTGGGTGGTTATAGGCTATTTAATCACGCGGGCTTGCCCGCAGTCTTTTCAATACTCGGACCTCAGAGCATAGAATACTAGAGAGAGGACAAGCCGCCGGCGGCCGTGTCGCAGCTGTATGGTCAATGGGAATACACTGCCATACTGTGCACGCGTGCTGATCGCAGAGAATATTACGTTTTTCCCCAAAATGCCTGATATGATGCGCGTTTATTGTCAAATAAGCGTGTAGGTATACAAGTGTGTGTGTTTTAGATGTGTGCGTGCTTTGTCTTGTCAATTACTTGGGCGTTGTGTGGGTTAATGTACTTGCGACAGGCTCACTCTATACAAATCGGCCGCCATGTCCGATCTCCTTATATTCATACATCTGTGACTCGGACGAAGCCCTGCGGACAGCTAGTAACCTCATAAGGAAGATCGGGTACACAAGCCACTGTGAGCGCGAGTGCACCAGTAATTTGATATAGATACCTAATCTAGAACTTATAAGATTGTGTGATGGGTCATGGGAGATTTAATAGTGTCATGACGTGGTGCTCATATTGCAATTGATTGGACACATTTCAAATGGTTTATTAACCAGTCGAAGTGACCCCCATCTTATGACACTGCTTTGAAATCTCGCAAAGTTTTCCACATTCACGAACCATCATAGTATGTAAAGTCGCTGTGGCCAAAATCGGTCAGGGTCATCGTCATCACTAACGTATTGAGAATGGACTAGAATCGTACTGGTTTGTGCAGTCTCCGTCTCACTATGGAATGGAGCTCAAATATACGTTTCTACTCCATGATCTGCAGTTAGGTTTCTTCCTAAATTTCTACTCTATGAGCTGATTAATCTTTTTGAGTTTCCTACCGATTTTTCACTGAGTTTAAACTAGCAATGTGCCAATATTTCCATTTCCAGACATGATCCCACCACCGGCAGCATTGCCCTTTCTAAATTAAGTAAAATTCCCTGCCACGAACGCTCCGGCTGTGAAATGACCTTCCTGCCGCGGTTTTCCCGAAGGTCTAACAGTATGAGGTTCTTCGAGATAGCAGTGTATAGGTTTTTAAAGGGTCGGCAACGCGCATGCTAGTCCCCTGGTGTTGTAAGCGTCCATAGGCTAAGGTAACCGCTTACCATCAGGCATGCTTGTTTGCTACCGACGTGGCATAAAAGAAGTAGGTAGGTACTCGTAGTACTCGTACCTACTAATGTGGAAATGCCCGCGTAAGATCAAACATTTATTCTAAAGTCCTTAGTTAAAAACTACCTGCTTATATAGTTAGGTACATACCTGAATTCCCTCGCATGTGCAACCCCGTAGAAGGGCTGGTTGAAATTAACCTTGACGGACATGACGCCCGTTTTACAAGTCGCTGTCACCACGGGAGCGAACTCGCTGCTCCCTTCCGTGCTCTAAAACAAAAGGGGCTTCAGTTAGTGTTGCAGCTTTTCATGAGCCTATTGAAAATATAAGTCTCTCAACTTGGAGCTTTGTCGAGAACTATTGCTCGTTTTTAAAAAATATATACCAAAAATTTTAAAAATTAGCGGAATAACCATTTTGATGAATTCGTGTAACTACGAGTCAATAACGATAGGTATTTACGTGATGTAGACATCCTGCACTGCTATCACAAGACGGGCGCGACATGCTCTCGATCTCTCTCGCACTATCCGTCTCTTTCTAAGTGGTCTAATAAGAGAGAGACGGACAGTGCGAGAGAGCTCGAGAGTATGTCGCGCCCGTCTTGTGATAGCCGTGCAGGGCGGGCAAACAAAAGATGACTCAGATAGCAGGTAGGTGCCCGAGCCGAAGGGAAATGCGATCAAATACGCGATCTGAGGGTTTCTTTATAAGCCTTTAATGTGTTAAAAAAATCCATCTTCCCCTGGCCAAGATGTGCGATTTAATTGGTAGGTACAGTCGGCCAAGGAAGTGGTCTACCAGTTTTGATAAAAGTTTCTGTGAGATCTAATGGTCGCTAAGGTTACTGTCATAATATTATTGCAAGTGAAAATCGATCTTGTTGTTTCATGACGTTCAAATGAACCTCGGCCGTGTGGTGGTAGACCAGATTTTTGGCCGATTGTACGGAGAGTAATGGCAACTTTAAGTATATGGAACCGGGTGGGCTACATCTCACAGCTACACTAGTTATATTAATACCTCCACTGCCAATTCTGAGTTACCACAGAGTTCATAAGTCTTCGAAATAACGCATCATGCTTCTAAGGAATAAATCTTTCCTTTTGCATAGGGAACACACTTGTTAATCCCCGATAACCTGCTATTGACTTGTCAGACATGCTCTAAATTTACGACGCTCACTAGATCGCAATTGCATCAATTTGTCATCCGTGCATGCGCTGCAAGTCATAGAACGCATACAAGGATTTCCTGCTCTTCATGTTGCGCCCACCTTCCTTCTATGGACACTGCACACGATTGTATGCATAGATTGTGTTCGCCTTGTGCGTGTGCGTAATTAGGCAAATTGATTAATGTCTAGCCGACAAACTGTTGGATACTCGTATTAAAATCTACGATAACCTTAAATCATCAAGCAGAACGCTATTAGAACATGTTATTACTTATGAATTATTTGTTCCGCACAGGGGTATCGTATCCCACAGCTATGCGACATGAAAGGAAAGTAACTTTAATATTGAGATAGGATGTTTTGCTCTATGGAGACATACTACATACTACGGATGAAAAAAATATGCTTTCCTCACGTAGAAACCGAACCGACGAAATGTGAAATGAAGAAGGTTAAATCACAAGGCACAATTCCTTCTAAAGTATTTAACATGGTATCATAGTGAAATTTCAAATTCTAGTCTCATGAATGATACTTTAATAAATACAAGAATGTCTCTATAAAGCAAAATATTCTATGTTCAATTTTAAACCTTCCCTCCACACCTAGTGACCTAGTGCGAACTGGGGACTTCACGTACATCTTGATGTACGTATGAGTAAAATTCTGTACCGACTCTGTTATAATCCTAGATATTTATTACGCTACTTCCGTTGCTACCTAAAGCGTTAAGCGATGCTTGTCGATGACTTTGTGCAAATCATGCACAAGGAAAACCTAGCGTTTAATTGACTAGAATGCATAATAGAACAGATAATATGACTTGTGTTGTTATAGAGTGAACCGCTTCAACACACAGTTATATCACAGAACGTAAATCTCAACAAAACAAATTGCTATTCTTTGCTCAGTGGACGGCTCAAGATGGAACTCGGAGCGGAATGTAAAAACATACCTTATCCGGTTATAATAAGGCACATCCCTTTTCCGATTATCCTAGAGTCCATGGTTGTCATGCTGGTCTGACTAGTGCACTTTATATATATATATAGTATTGTGAATTAAATAAAGGTTTGCCCGGATCTAATACCCATCAATTACGCAGGAAGTTGGTGTTTATAAGGCGAT
This sequence comes from Epinotia brunnichana, assembly GCA_963854355.1. Classification (NCBI taxonomy): domain Eukaryota; kingdom Metazoa; phylum Arthropoda; class Insecta; order Lepidoptera; family Tortricidae; genus Epinotia; species Epinotia brunnichana. The sequence continues at coordinate 10,839,835 of OY977941.1, read as the reverse complement.
CATTATCTTGTAAATATTGTACCAAGACTCCATTAAGATGAAGGACTAAATTACTTAGTATTAGGGAGATTCCATGGAAATTGCTTTAAATCTTTACCGATAGCTGCTGGCGTGTTGCAGTCTTGCTGTTCAATTTCGCACATATTCCAATTCTGATTGCGTAAATTGACCTCAAATAAAAATAAATAAAAATAAAATTTGTAAAATGTGCCATAATCTCCACTTATAATAAATCTCTAAATTAAAAAAAAGAATCAGCCAGTTTGAAACTAAGCTTTCTGTGGTACGAATGTTCTCAGCATCCCATGGACGGAAAAATATGAAACATTTTATATAGGTACATTATTATTCCAGCTGCAACTTAGGATAGTTTTTATCCGACTGCGACAATTAATTTATTTTCCGTAATTTACGACTTCATTTAATTTTTCATTTATTATTCTTAAAGTATACCGCCGCCACATCTGTCAGCTAAAAGAAACGTCAAAATCACAGACTAATAAGAAATACTACGGACAAAATGGCGGAATTTCTTTGCCTTTCTTTCGCCTGTTAATAATTTTAATCCCGTCTACGATATACATTGACGAGACAAATAGGTACCAAAAGCAAATATAAAATTAATCGATTTTGATATGCGAACTTATATGCGCAAATGTCGAATTAAGGCGTAATTTGTACAAATGTAACAACAAATTCGAACAATATAAACCTGGTTTTTTTGAATGGCACGCGCGCGCGCTCTTTGCGTATTCAGCCAAACCACGAAAACAGAAACTCGAAGTTCGTATATCTGCATTCCGGTCATTTGTTAGTGCGATAGAGATAGAGATACCCGAATATTTTCGAATTCAGAAGTTCGTGATTTAAAAGAAAATACGTATGTCGGATAGATCTAAATTAATATTTTATGTGTGAATATGGATTCTCCACTTATATATATATATATAGTCGGTACAGAATTTTACTCGTACGTACATCAAGATGTACGTGAAGTCCCCAGTTCGCACTAGGTCACTAGGTGTGGAGGGAAGGTTTAAAATTGAACATAGAATATTTTGCTTTATAGAGACATTCTTGTATTTATTAAAGTATCATTCATGAGACTAGAATTTGAAATTTCACTATGATACCATGTTAAATACTTTAGAAGGAATTGTGCCTTGTGATTTAACCTTCTTCATGTGGTTTGGCTGAATACGCAAAGAGCGCGCGCGCGTGCCATTAAAAAAAACCAAGTTTATATTGTTCGAATTTGTTGTTACATTTGTACAAATTACGCCTTAATTCGACATTTGCGCATATAAGTTCGCATATCAAAATCGATTAATTTTATATTTGCTTTTGGTACCTATTTGTCTCGTCAATGTATATCGTAGTTTAACGCTTAGGGACAGTATACATCTCTATAAGAACATTAGAATAATTATTAATTGTATTTGGATGCTCAGAGACATTATACATCTCTGGGGTACTAAATTATATCATAAACTTATTGTTAATTCTGATACAGACCTTATATCGAATGTATTTGATAATATTTTACAATTTTGGATTGTTCTAGTTTTCATTCAGTGACATTTAGTTTGTAACCATTTAGGTACTAATTAGTTAAAATCTGCAATTTTAAAATGATTATTGTGTAAGATTATTAATATTATATTGTAGAACACCATTTGACATGTAAAAGTGCCCTTGTGGCCTATTTGCAGAATAAATAATTGATTTTGATTTTGATTTTGATTTTATAATAAATCTCTAAATTAAAAAAAGAATCAGCCAGTTTGAAACTAAGCTTTCTGTGGTACGAATGTTCTCAGCATCCCATGGACGGAAAAATATGAAACATTTTATATAGGTACATTATTATTCCAGCTGCAACTTAGGATAGTTTTTATCCGACTGCGACAATTAATTTATTTTCCGTAATATACGACTTCATTTAATTTTTCATTTATTATTCTTAAAGTATACCGCCGCCACATCTGTCAGCTAAAAGAAACGTCAAAATCACAGACTAATAAGAAATACTACGGACAAAATGGCGGAATTTCTTTGCCTTTCTTTCGCCTGTTAATAATTTTAATCCCGTCTACGATATACATTGACGAGACAAATAGGTACCAAAAGCAAATATAAAATTAATCGATTTTGATATGCGAACTTATATGCGCAAATGTCGAATTAAGGCGTAATTTGTACAAATGTAACAACAAATTCGAACAATATAAACTTGGTTTTTTTTAATGGCACGCGCGCGCGCTCTTTGCGTATTCAGCCAAACCACGAAAACAGAAACTCGAAGTTCGTATATCTGCATTCCGGTCATTTGTTAGTGCGATAGAGATAGAGATACCCGAATATTTTCGAATTCAGAAGTTCGTGGTTTAAAAGAAAATACGGATGTCGGATAGATCTAAATTAATATTTTATGTGTGAAAATGGTTAAAATTATTTGGAAATACTATTGTTGTTATTGTTTTAGTATATTTGACTAGCTTTAAGTTTAATATTGTACGTCCGAAATGGGCAAGCTGTTGGACTTTATTTTACCCAAAACAACTAAATGTACACAGTTCTGACAATAAAGAAATCTTATTTTATCTTATCTTATCGAAAATAGGGATGTAGACACTAAACAAAATAATCATAATGTTGTATTATCTCGAAAAAAAACAACGCAAGAGGCTATACTTGTATAGGTAATCAGTAATCACTAAGTTATAAGTGTATAAAGTTTGAAGAGGGGGTTTGTTGCGTCTCTTTTCCGCAAAACGCACCTTTATAATGAAACGATTGTTTTTTACTATGACGCTCGAGGATCGTGACGTCACGGTCCCTGATCGTTTTCTCACTCTAACAAGCGACATTAAAACGGTTGTAGCTTCGTAATTTTTTGAGATATTTGAATGAGTTTTTCGTTTCTTCTTTCTTTTGAAGTGAGTCTACATCTACACCTCTATTTGGAAGACAAGCGGAAAGAACCCATACTATCCATAGTATTAATCCATACTTCCATATTAATATTATAAATGCGAAAGTGTGTCTGTCTGTCTGTTACCTCTTCACGCCTAAACCGCTGAACCGATTTAGATGAAATTTGGTATACAAATAGTTTGAGCTCCGGGGAAGGACAAAGGGTAGTTTTTATATCTGAGGGGCTGAAATTGGGGGTGGAAATTTGTATGGAGCTACTTAAACAGCTGCCCCGATTTAGATGAAATTTGGTATATAAATAGTTTGAGTCCCGGGGAAGGACATATAATAGGTTTTAACCGGAAATCATCCCCTAAGGGGGTGAAAGGGGGGGGGGTGAAAATTTGGATGTAATCTATTTTGATGAAATTTGGTGTAGATATAGGTTAAGTCCTGGGAAAGGACATGGGATAGTTTTTACCCCAGAAATTATCCCCTAAGGGGGTGAAATTAGGGGTGAAAATTCGGATGGAACCCATTTTAATACAATTTGGTAAAGAGATAGCTTGAGTCCTGGGAAAGGACATAGGATAGTTTTAATTCCGGAAATCACTCCCTAAGGGGGTGAAATGGGGGTGAAAATTTGGATGAAGCCCGTTTAGATGAAATTTGGTATAAAGGTCGTTTGAGTCCCGAAGAATGATATTAGATAGTTTTTATCCCGAAAATCATTCCCTAAGGGTATGAAATAGGGGGTGAAAGTTTGGATAAAATCCATGTACCTAGATGAAATTTGGTATAGAGATAATTTGAGACCCTTCGAATGATATAGAATAGTTTTTGCCTCGGAAATCATCCCTTAAGATGGTAAGTAGAAGTTTGTTTGCATTATATTTTCTAAGTATAAGTTCTACGCGGACGAAGTCGCGGGCAACAGCTAGTCTTACCTAAACCTGTGTTTGGTTGAAAATGAACCAACTTATTAGAACTGTAGGTATTATTATAGGTACAACATGGAAGCGCGGACGAGGTAGCTGTACCGTGCTAAAACTTCCAAGTTTGGCGAGATGGTATAAATCGATTGTTCGACGGCAGAGCGTGATACGAATGGATTAGCTTCGCCTCCGGGGCAGCCCACGCAAGAGTCGCTGCAGCTGCCAGTTGAGACTTATTCTCGATCCATCTTGCTGTACGGCTGAGAGTCGCTAAGTGAGAGAAAGGGATTATATTACCCGTCATATTATACCTCTCATCCTCACAGAAGACTTATTTCACGCTTTTATTGCATGATAAAAGTCAATACTCATCCTCCGCGTTTTGTTAAGACTTGTCAGAAATAGATGAATATAACTGGTCAAGAATTATCAGTATTTTCGCGCTATAAATGCAACCATTGCAGGCCCTCAGATAACTGCATTTCTTCTGTTAGAATGCGTTGATAATGAACCATACTTTTGACACTTATACGCCTTCGTACTTAATTGTTATTGGCAAAGTTCAGCAGGCGTGTAAATATTCCGAGCGATGAGCGGTAACACTTTGAAAGCGTTTGTCAAACCGTCAATGTAATACTCGTAGTAGTTTCACCCTTAAAGTTGTACAGTTGTCTAGCAAGAAGGACCATGAATAAGGCCTTTACTCTAACTAATATTTACTCCAGGAAACGGCGTGGCCTGACGCGGGTCGCGCCCTAGGGCGACGCACGCGCGCGATCTACACGATCTGCCTGATAGCCACAACATTACTCTAAACTTCAATTTATATCCGAGGAATTGATGGTCATTCTTTTACGGTAACCCTTAGGTTACTTCCTGGACTTGGGAGATACACTTCTCTAACATTATAACCTGAAAGTGATTGTTGTGTGAGGTGATTCTTTTCTTAGCGATAAAATCATTACCTGGCGTTATTTAGGTAGTATTTAACCCTCTCACCGACACAGTCGGCCATAGCCGACAACGCAAAGTCGTGACAACGACGCCAGAGACGGCGCTAGCCGACAAACATTTTTTATACCTATTGAAAAACAGCCCATTTTTATGGTGGCGTTATATCTTTACCCATTTTAATTTTACCCCCGTGGCGTCAGTGGCACAGCGTATCACGGTGTTTTCAGTGCCTTATAAAGCCTATTTTGACGTTTATACGTCAAAATAGTGGCGAGTTTGAGGAGACCTATCGTAAGTGTCTATATGCGCCTGCAGGTGGCAGTGCAAAGCGGAAGCGGAAACAGGCCTGCCTAAGTATGACATTCAGAAAAATTTAATTTTACGTAGTTTGATTATAACTGAGGCTACATTTCCACGTTAGTATATTCGTTATACAATTGATTCAGCTAAAAAAACTTACTATTTATATATATTTTATTATTAAAACAGAACATTGAATTTATGGTTAGAGTATTTTACATGAAATGGAACGTAAACTTAGTGTTTATATTCTCTTTGGTAAGCAACCCAACCTGCCGTCATACGTCACGCCATTAATTGTCAGACTGTCAGTGTCACCGTTAATCTGAAAATGGTTTCATAATTGCCTTTAATTATTATTTATCGTTAATTATCGTGTGCGAGTGCGCTGATCGCTTGGACCTGCTTTTCTCTCATCTGGACCTTGATTTGGTTATTGACGATTGTAAGTCAATAATATTATACCAAACTCGTAATAGGATACCAAACTGATGTACCTTACTTCTTGAATAATGGTTTCATGTTCGTAATTGACTGTGATTCCTCGAATAAAATATATTATAACTCATAAATTGTCTTTATTATTCTAAATTTATTCGTTTAAGCAGGAGTTGGCATATTGATACCTGCAGACTCAAAGGGCGTAACAGCCTGTTGTTGTAATGGCGGTTACGCCCTTTGAGTTTGCAGGTATCGATATTATATATTAATATGTATGCATGTACAAGTAAAGTGTATATGTGTGTGTGAGTATTTCCGTTCACGCACACATGCGTACACTCGACGCACACATATGAACTTTCTAAAGCTCGCTCTTGGGCTTTTGAACAGACGAAATACTAGATGACTCGCGGCATGCAAAACCTTGACTGACGTCTCTATCTCTATATATTCATAATACTCTTTGCAGCGTATTGCTTCGCCGTCGGGCGGTGAAAAGGTTAAAGGAGATTTGTGAGACTACGAGTGGGCCACGATGTGCCTTATTGCCATTGGGACAAGATAAGTACAACATAATGTTCCATAAAAAAAACCTTTTCAAAATGATATATGAAAAACAAAAACCAAACATAACGATCATCGTAGTACCTACTTAATTTTTTATCGCTTCGTTTAAAAAAAAAACATTTATTTCGGAAAACTTTTTCCATAGTTTTTGTTAGTAACAATTACCTTAAAATACTATGTTAGACACAATGAAATAAATGAATGGTTTTTAGCACGCCTTTTTCTGAGATAAAACAGCTGCAAGAAACATCAGTTACGATCTTATGATAAACTCTCAACTCTGCTCCGGTTTCTTTTCATTAGGGGCAGTTTTTCTATTAACAACTTGTCTCACCTCACCTCGCCACCCACCGCTAGTATATCTTGACCCCAAAATTCGTAACAACTGCGTTATCGGAAATGAGACGTACACTGGCTGGCCTCAATCGAGTTGTTAGTAAAATCTGTGAATATGCCCAGGGTGAGGAGTCTAAGAGGAAAAGTTATGAATACCGTCTCCGGGAGATAATGCTCTTCCCGGCCGGCACGACGATGATTGCCGTTGTTATGATTATGAATCTCACGACCTGTCTTATTCCTTTATCGCTCTGAAACGGCGGATAAAGTCTATATAGTCGGGGTAATAAATATCGAATATCCTTGCATGGCGTAATTTCATGTGGGAAAATACCGTAATTAAATTGATCGTTTCCCATATATAATAGTACCATAATTTTCTCAAAAAAAATCTCAATACCGTAGATTTAAAAGGTGCAAACAAATGATCTTTAAAATTAAAGTATATTAACAGGTACGTTATAAAAATATTTTTTTTTTAATAGTTGTTTATGTGACTGTACATAATGAAGGGCATTAAATACGAACGTGGGTTTATGAAACGAGCCGAAGGCGAGTTTCATAATAACATCACACGAGTGTTTTAATGCCTAAGTATGTACAGTTACATACACTAATTTATCTATCCACATATCATAAGCCTCCATGATGCATTCAGGAGCCGCTAATTATGACCGGCATGGCTTTGTTTTCTGGCAGCTGTCATAGTTTTTTTTTAATTCAGAGACAAACTAGAGTCGGATCCAACTAATCCAACCATCATAAAGTTCGATATCTTACCTCAGACTAATTAAACTATATGGACACGAAATACCTACGAAATGAGCGTGTATACCTAATCCTGGCGCATAATATGGCGGCCTGTCAATTCGTGGCTGTAGGGTTGTCATCGATTAGAGACAATTATCGATATCAACTTGAACTTTGAAAAATATCGACATCAATATTTGAGTTTTCACTGTAATTGAAACTGACCGAGACGAATAATAATATCCAAGTACACTACTCTATTACCGTAACTATATTATTTGTGAAGTGTTTTACCAACATTGCATTTTATTGGTACAACCGATAAGGTCGCAGCTGCCTATAGTGTGAATGACACGGTAAGAACAGGTGTAGTCACTTTTTTTTCAAATTCAGGTTTTAATGTCAAGTTTTCATAACGAGCTCAGCATTTTGACATTAGAAACTCATTTTGAAAAAAAAAATTGAGTAGACATGTTCTTGTCGTGGACCCTTCCAATATGGTCAGAAATACAATTAAAATCTGTCGGGTTATTCAGGCCCAGCCCACTGTGTATACTATGATTACTATATAAATGGTGCAGAAGTGAATAAAACAATGGTATTTTTACAAGCTTTTATTTAGCTCACCACGTTTGTTTTTATTATTTATTCTTGTTTCTTGGGTCAAATTTAGTAATTAAAATTTCACCCTCTTCCTGTCAACGGATTGATCTGAAATAACATCATAAAATTACTCACATAGTCTTTAATTTAATAGCAAGTTGTCGATATCAGAGCGCAGCACTAGTCAAAATAAGATGTATGATTTAAATGCTAATAAAAATGCTGTAAATATAGCGAAACGAGTATTTTCTTGTTGGGAACGATAAATCCATTTCAAAACTGACTATTATTTGGCGGATAGTGCGATATACTGGCAGTTAACAAAGAAAAACGGCTACTAACCTCAGACTAATTAAACTATATGGACACGAAATACCTACGAAATGAGCGTGTATACCTAATCCTGGCGCATAATATGGCGGCCTGTCAATTCGTGGCTGTAGGGTTGTCATCGATTAGAGACAATTATCGATATCAACTTGAACTTTGAAAAATATCGACATCAATATTTGAGTTTTCACTGTAATTGAAACTGACCGAGACGAATAATAATATCCAAGTACACTACTCTATTACCGTAACTATATTATTTGTGAAGTGTTTTACCAACATTGCATTTTATTGGTACAACCGATAAGGTCGCAGCTGCCTATAGTGTGAATGACACGGTAAGAACAGGTGTAGTCACTTTTTTTTCAAATTCAGGTTTTAATGTCAAGTTTTCATAACGAGCTCAGCATTTTGACATTAGAAACTCATTTTGAAAAAAAAAATTGAGTAGACATGTTCTTGTCGTGGACCCTTCCAATATGGTCAGAAATACAATTAAAATCTGTCGGGTTATTCAGGCCCAGCCCACTGTGTATACTATGATTACTATATAAATGGTGCAGAAGTGAATAAAACAATGGTATTTTTACAAGCTTTTATTTAGCTCACCACGTTTGTTTTTATTATTTATTCTTGTTTCTTGGGTCAAATTTAGTAATTAAAATTTCACCCTCTTCCTGTCAACGGATTGATCTGAAATAACATCATAAAATTACTCACATAGTCTTTAATTTAATAGCAAGTTGTCGATATCAGAGCGCAGCACTAGTCAAAATAAGATGTATGATTTAAATGCTAATAAAAATGCTGTAAATATAGCGAAACGAGTATTTTCTTGTTGGGAACGATAAATCCATTTCAAAACTGACTATTATTTGGCGGATAGTGCGATATACTGGCAGTTAACAAAGAAAAACGGCTACTAACCTATGAATGGTCAAATTCGGTTGATTACTTGATTTCCGTGCACCACATTGCTTTATTGAGCACGCAGGCATTTTGCGTTCACATCTATATGTGTTCACTACACAAAACCAAGTCCAAAAAAACTATTTTAATACGGAAAATTACGATTTTAACTCTGAGTTGTTTACCACTTGACAGCGCATGTACTACAAAGACATTTGGCGCATAAAATGGCGCATGGCACGCGGCTGTAATGTCTGTTGCTAGTATCGGAAGTAAGAGCAACGTAATATCATGCTATCTCTTTCACCATACGCTATCGAAAGTTGGAAAGAAAGAGATAAGTTGTGTTTTTGACCTTCTATGTAGATTTCATGTATATTTGCATAACATAAATGTATCTATAGTAGAATAGGGCCTCTCCATGTATTTATCTCAATGTATCTTACTTACGTGCGACATTTGTCAAATTTGTATGCAAATTGACAATTCATTTCGAATTAAACGCCATCTCGACTGATATTAGAATAGAGGTTAAATCAAATTTCTTTGTTTTTAGAGACGTTCGAAATTTGAATGAAATAATATTATCGAAATCGATGTTATTATTTAGCAATAATAACATTTTCACAGATAAGAAATTTGTTCTAACAAAACTGTCTATTTTTATGGTGGTCATAATGTGCGGTTCTTGAACGCATCATGGAGGGTTTATGATATTTAGATAGATAAAATACTTAATTACATACAGTATTACAAAAGAGCGCTCAGAAAAGAATTGTGATTGCGAGAAGAGAACAGTGATAGGTAGTTATGAAACAAGTATCGTTACGTAATTATATTAAATTATTAGTACCTAGTTATGTACTGACATCCCCGAAAATTTAACCACACATTATAGCGTTAATTAAAAACGCATCATATCAGAAAACTGACAGACATGGCATACTGCTTCAGTGCTTCAGCCATCAGAGATAAGTGACTACAGTATACGATATACAGGGCGTCCCACGGCGATGCCACATGGAGGGAAAGTACCTTAAATATCACAGATAGCATATTTTGCTGAAAGAAGACTTCATTTTATTTTTAAAACTTAGTAAAGTTGCATTCATACTTTTTTAATTTATTTAGAAAAAAAAATGTACGGAAAAAAAAATTCGCGTCATTGGAGGAAAAGTACCTTAATTATTGTAAATGAACATCTTACTGAAAGAAGGCATTATTTCGATTTAAAAAAAACAAGTTGAATTGCATTTTAAATAATTTCATGGTTAAACCGGGAATCGAACCCGCTACACGAGAAAAAAAATACCCTGTAGCTTTGTCATATCGATCGAAAGACTTCAATGTGAGAATTATTTTTTTGCTAAATAACGAAATAAAAATAAGGACCATGCATTTTAATATTTTTAATACAAAATTAAATTAAGGAAATGATGTGTACTTCTCAAGTGGGTACTGATTCATTAGTAATAGGTACTTTAAAATGAAAGATTAGTTGTATGCCCATACGGCAATGTCATTATTCTAATCAAAATTTCACATAATGAAAAAATTAATGGCCTTCCTTTTGTTTCCAACACTATGTTATTTTGCAAAAAAAAATATTCTCACATTGACGCCTTTCGATCGGTATGAAAAAGCTACTTAAACACGAATTTTTTTTTCCATACATTTTTTTTCTAAAAAAATTAAAAAAGTATGAATGCAACTTTACTAAGTTTTAAAAATAAAATGAAGTCTTCTTTCAGCAAAATATGCTATCTGTGATATTTAAGGTACTTTCCCTCCATGTGGCATCGCCGTGGGACGCCCTGTATGTGGCGTTCCATGCCTAATGGTACCTTATGGCAACGGCCATAAGGTACCTTTAGGCATGGAACACCACATATATACGTTTATTTGCTTCTGTAAATGGTATTCCTAAAGGTCAAAGTATAATTCCCATATGTCAAGGAAATACAGCCCAAACTCATACAGTCTAAAGAAGCTTACTTAGATGGATACATTAAATTGGTATCTTAGAGTTATATTGTGGCGAGTGATACAGCATTATTACCGTGAGTAAAATAGTTAAATTACCTTTTTAGCATTCACATTTTTCTTTTTACGCGTTTAGGAGCGCCGCGCCGCAAGGTCAATGTCGTCATTTACATTGAAATTTTAAACGAGTATAAATAAATGTTATTGTTATTTTAAATGAGCTATGTCAAGTTATGGTAATGTACTGTCTCTGTCATATTCATATCAAACAATGAATAGAAAATTTACAAAATGGCAGCGAAACCTCAAGCTTTCATGCAAAACGTCGTGGTCACTAATTGCCCTGATGGACGGAAACGTCTGACAGCGACGTCGAATGCTCCGATCCATTATTGGACGGAGATAACGAATTACCATGAAATCACGTTACAGTATATTTCTGTAATTGTTATTATATAAATAAGTGGTGTACGGAGAACGACTATTAGTTCCGCCGACGACACACACACTAAAAAACTTATCTTTTGATCACATTGTTCAATCAGCGCGGCAAGTTGACAATACATAGAAAATTGTTTTGTTGACGACAAAGAAGTAAACTAAAAAAAACCAGTGCGATTATTCGTCGTAAATACGAGTAATAATCATACATGGGATATGATCGCAGTCATATTGCTGTACCTACGTACAAAACATACCTAATTATTGGAAGATTTATGTGTAGGAATTGTAATTAGCAAACATATCGCAAATACGGAGTCCTATTGCCATTTTGTTGAGTGGGGTCCATTTTATAGCCAGTATTGGGTAAATTAAGTTCATTGCAAGTATAAGATCAGACCTTACTCCTTAGACCAGACAAAAATAAAACAAAACTGGTACCTACTTATCTATTTATAACCCTACATTGGATGTGACTTACCAATTGACTCGATGATAAAGCTATCGATGAGTGCATGTGTATCAACATTCTTCATTCATATAGTTTGTTTTGAAATAAGTTTGTATAATGTTGAATATACGAGGTTCAGTATTGTTGAGTACCGAGAAGGCTCGGTCGTGGCAGGAACGTAACGTTGGCAATTGTCAAAGAGGCCACGGGAGGTCAACGGACGACCACCGAGGCTCAGGTCAAGCCGAAAGATGGAGCAGATACAATACAGGAATACATATTTAGGTTGGGTAGGTTGTATGCTCATCTATGCGATAAGAACTGCATGTCGTATAAGGTAATGCTTTGGAGGACATTTTACTTTGCAGTATTGTTTTCTTTCACTATGGTTGGAATGCGGGTTAAGTAGCGATCCAGTATGCCTATTGGATTTGTAACTCGGGTTTAGTTATTTTAACTGAAACGTGCAGTAATATACCATCATTCTAGGTATTTATCTACTCCACATTGTTTTCATTGCAGTCCCCTATTCAACCAACAGTTCTCGCCAAAGATTTTTAGTAGTCATAACTTGACTAAATCTACAGCATTACAAATCTTGAAATTTAGTCGTAGGCAGCCCGGCCGCCGCAGAACCTGTTGTGACAGTAACAATAGCCGAGCCGAAATGTTGAAGGCCGCTCTGTACACACGATTGATATCGTTCATTTCTTAATCGCAATAAGAAGTCAATAATTAAAATGAGGAGCTTAATTATCTCATCTTGTTTATCTGATGCTTGACCAATACCGTCTTTGTTTTTAATAACGTTTCTTTAGTGTAAAGGTTTACCTATTCAATAACAGCGATCATAGTCGCACGACAGCTAAGGTTTTCTCAAGTTGCAATATACGAGTAAGTGTGTATTACTGCAGATTTCTGTTCCTTGGTCCTCAGTTCTCACAGCTATCTTTAACCGATACGAATTGAGCATTGCACAGCATATTACCGGCATAGTAATGTAATGATATAACATGAGCGGCAAACGCTTGCGCAACTCCGGGGTGCCGTTTACGCCACACCGACCGCTATTGACTTAACGGTTCTTCTACGATACATTCAAAATTCGAATCGCAAACTCAAAATAAAAAGAGTTTACCGAGTGCCAACATAACCAAATTCACCGGATGTACAGAAAACGGTGACCGTATTTGGTTTAAGCACTTTCAAACCAGAAACGTGTGATTATATGTTAAGTGCATAGACAAAAAGCGGTATCTTATATTGAACCGTTTGTTCCCATTGAGGGATTTCGGTATTAAGCGTTAACGCATGACTTGAATTACCTTTTGACGCTGGAGATGGATTACGGTTATTTGCGAGCGTTATTAAAGATCGAAAGACTGGTACCAATATGAATAGCTGGGTGGCAGTGCCAAACGTTTTTGACACGTTTCTATTGATAGAGACAGAGGCAGAGGCTTTAGAGCGTATCGACATTTCTGAACATTGTACAGGTACACTAAAAAAAACCTTTTCCCGCAGGCCAGTTGAAATTAAATCTTATGACAATGCCATAAAGATTTTGACAGGGAAAATCTTTTTTTACTTTATCTGAATCTCTTCCAGTATTATTCAAGGTGTGGGTTTAAATACAGTTAAATAGGTACTTCTTTCAATAATTTAACAAAAAAAAAATAACTATCATCAAAAATAAAAAAAATCCAGTCAATCAGAAATCAAAACGTAACTTTAGTTTAGGTCATGGTATTAATACCGGTCTACTTATATAGGCAGGCTCGCAGTTTGGCTACTAATAATGTGAATTTTAGGGGTCATTGTAGAAGCTTTTCGCTTTGTATCCAAATCCATTAGTGAAGCCTTCCTTTGTAGGCACTGTGTTATAAAGTCGAGGTGTTATTGGGTCGTAACGGCGTGTTAGGCATTAATGGTCGGGAAACCCTGCGCAGCAACATTTGCATACTTGAACGTGGAACTAATTTGCAAATGCCTTTGTTAAAGCCTTCTGAATCAAAATTCTGAAGTCTCGAAATAAATTAAGCAGAAGTCATTTATTTTATTGCTGGTCCGAATTGCTTTTGCCGGGGTTTTGAGCTCGTAATTCGGAGAGGCCAACCACTTCATTTGTTTTTCTATTTCAGACTGAAGAATGCAAAGGTCATGGAAGGGATGAATTTTACATCTTAAATCTGAGAACGTAAGTAACTTCTTAAATACCCATTTAGGAATAGCAAAATGTCTTTCTAAGTGCTTCTAACGCTCGTGGTACAGAAATGACGATAATAAACAAGAGTTAAATGTGTCTTTCGCAGTCTAAGCCGTCCGATTGTGGACTTTTAAAAGGAAATGACGGTCCATTAAGACTCCACACATTCTTACTTTGTAGTATTTTCTTGGCTATTCAACTATGTGGTCATCCAGGGAAATAAAAGCTTCATTAGAGCTAGCGTAACGAAGGTATATTAAAAAAAAAATCGTTTTTCGTTCTTTTTCTGTAAATGCAACTGCCTGATTACCGTTGCTATTGGGTATGTTTGACTAGTCAATACCAGTAGGTAATTTATATTCACGACGATACTCTCCAAAGAGTAATTTAAAGCCCTAATAGATTTTTCCATGTCTGCAAGTGCTATATTTGTAAATATAATCGTTCAAACGGAAACGCTTACACACTGGCATCAATAAAATTTTGCGGGTTAAGCAACCGCTGTCAGATTTTAATTAGGTGATCTCTTTCAGCGGTTGCTATCAGATTGTGTGATTCGAAATATACCTTAAATAATTGACGCTAATTGTTGCCGGTGACAGCACTTATAGGCCTATAGTAAACTGAGTTTGAAGCCTTCGGGCGCATAAAGAACTGCTTAGGACCGTCGAGTGGCCTAAACCAATTCTTAATGTGTTATCTATAAAAAGAACTTCATAATTTCTCATAGTGTAAGGGTTCGCGGTGCCCCCTTTTAAAGTTCAGCTTTAATAATAGCCATGGTAGGTGTTACATAAATCCGAATGTGAGTTAATTTTGCGACGACCATTGCGTTTTGATGTAACTGGGCGCGCGACCGGTTCCGACGGCCCCGATATATTCGTTGCGGCAGTGGGCGACTACCAGGGCTTTGATTCACAACGCTTGTCGACAGTTATCCTGACGCGGACCACTGTAAGTCTGACCTCCGATTACGTGTAGTCGTTTAGAATCTCGCCGTCAGGATATACTAGATGTGTCTGGGAAGGTGAGTGAAAACAGGCTCTGAATCACATAGCAGTATGTGATGTGGGACTCGTGACGCAATAAACTGATTATACAGAAGAACTTGTTGGACATATTCAAGAATCAAAACTGCTTATTATGGCGTGGGATTGTTTCCGTAACAGGATCGATATTAATAGTCTGTTATTTTTGTCATTCGTTTCGTAAACATGTGTCGTATCCATAACATGCAAACAAAATGCATGAGTTATTTATCATTTACTGACATCATGACAGTTTTAGGGTTATACAGAGAATTAAATTTGTCTTCCCTTTTACCTTTGTATAGTTATGATATGTTCCCATGAGATAGGTATGTCTATAAAGGCCAGACCTTCTCTCCGCACAGCATGGCCGTCACAACGCTGTGCAGAGAGAGATCATGCACTTCGAGGGCCGTCACCATAGTGCGGCGCTCCTCAACCCATCTCGTACACGACTGCAGAGTGTGTTGGGCCGTGTCATCCTCCGCGCCACACTCATGGCAGGCGGGGCTTGCCTCCCTTCTAATTCTGTAGAGGAAATGACCGAAACAACCATGTCCGGTCATCACCTGCGTCATCCTGAACCCCTTACCATGGGTCCTCTCTATCCAGCCATCGAACGACCCGAGGAGCGCTACTATGGTGCGAATTCCATAGGGGGAGTCCTCCAGGTCCGCCTTCCATCTTTCCCTCAGCCGCCTTTCCGTCTGCCTGCGAGCAGTCCTCAACTCTTCGGGAGCAGGATATTCTCCCGAAGTCCTCCACCTCACCCGCTCCCTGTGCGCCTCGGCTAACATCTCCGCGTACAACTCACGCGCACGTTGCCACCCACGCTACCGTCACGTAGGCCCTGCAAATACGGATGGCCACCACCCTTTGCGGCCTCCTAAGCAGGGCCTTATCCTGTTAGGAATCCTATTATATTATTAGGGCGCGCTTAGCCGATCCACTCTAATCGGGGCCCCGTAGAGGGCCATGCTCCGGGCTCTGTCTTCGGAAGTGATACCTGTAGGCCCTGCAGCCGGATGCGGGTTATCATTAGCTCCGCGGCCAC
The DNA here is from genome assembly GCA_963854355.1 of Epinotia brunnichana. Classification (NCBI taxonomy): domain Eukaryota; kingdom Metazoa; phylum Arthropoda; class Insecta; order Lepidoptera; family Tortricidae; genus Epinotia; species Epinotia brunnichana. The sequence continues at coordinate 10,823,631 of OY977941.1, read as the reverse complement.
TTCTGCCCGCCGCAGAGCCTCCCTCATCTCCGCACACCGGACAGCCACCATCGTGTCATCCGCGTAACAGATGACGGCCATCCGGGGAAGGAGGACACCCCTTATAGCCCAGTCGTACCCCAGGTTCCAAAGTAAAGGTCCCAGCACGGACCCCTGGGGCACACCACAAGCCATATACCTCGATCGCCTTTGCCATCCTCCTTCCTCTTAAAGCACTACCCGCTGCGTGAGGTAGTGCTCCACGATGCGCCTCAGATATGGAGGCACTCCATGGTATTTGAGTGCCTCTCCAATCACAGAATATGGAAGGGAGCCAAACGCGTTGGCGATGTCCAACGATACCACCACCACTTCCTCCCCTCTCCCCGCCGCCTCTTCTCTGAATCCTCCTAGGGCACCCAGTGCGTCCATGCAGGACCGCCCGATGCGAAAGCCGAACTGGCGGTCAGACACATTGGGGCCCGTATTATCTAAATGACGGACAATCCGGGAAGCGAGGATTCGTTCTAGCATCTTCCTGGTTTCGTCCAGCAAGACGATAGACCTAGACGGAAGGGGAGTCTGCCGGGCGATTTTCCTTCCGGATGAGGCAAAGCCTTCCCTCTTTCCAACACATTGGGAACCGCCCCGTCTCCAAACAATCGTCAAAAAGGTCCTTTAGGTGGCTCCCAAGGTGACACATCGCGACTCGTAAGACCCTGCCGGGGACACCATCTGGCCCTGGGGCCTTTTTGCACGCCCTCAGACGGTGTAAAGCCTACGTCATTTCACCGTCTAAGATAGGTGTTATCGCCACCGGCTCCGATGCTTCCACCCGTGGCTCAGTCATCGCAGGAGGAGCAAAACCAAGGGCGGGCGGGAACAGCCCTTCTACTATTCGCGTGAGGAGCTCCGGCTCAAGGGAGTCCATGGTGGGGCCATTGCGCTTTTTGTTGCGCACGACCTTGTTGGGCCGTCCCCATGGATCCCTGTCCAGCGTTGCCAAGAAAACCTCGTGCGCATTGTCCTTAGCCTTTGCGATCGCTAGGCACAGGGCCTCCTTTGCCTCCTTTAAGGCCCCGTGGGGCCTCTCCTCTTCCGGAGTGTGCCTCCACCGCCGGCATCGGGTGGATTCCCTTCGAGCCCTATTACAGGCGAATCGGACAGCCGCGACATCTTCTGACCACCAGTATACCTGTTTTTTCGCTGGCGGCTTCCCCGCCCTTCTCATTCCTGCGTCGCATACCGCCGCCAGTGATCGACGAAGCTGCAGCGCCCTCTCCACCACACTCTGCAATCGTTCCGGTACCCGTTCCCACCTTGCCTCTATCATCTACTTTGTCGGTATGATCCTTGTTAATAGGTAGAATTAACAAAGCATGTTAATTCATCGACTTCATCGGCCATTGCATTGCTAGAAAGTAACGTTCCAGAAAGCGATATTAACTTTGAGTTTGAGCACGTTGCTTGTTCCGATGTACTGAAGGCATTTAAATCTATGAATGTCAAAAAAAACGAGTGACCTTTGGGGCGTGTCTGTTCATGTTATTAAATCCCTTATAGATGTAGTAGTGCCTGACTTAGTGATCATATTTAATATCTGTATCGACTGTGGCGAGTTCCCAGATCTTATGAAGCATACTAAAATAATCCCTTTATTCAAAGCAGGCAGTACTTCCGACCCCTCCAACTTTAGACCAATTTCCATACTTCCCACATTCAGTAAAGTTTTTGAAAAACTAATGTTAATTCAATTGTTGGGTCATTTTAACAAAACGAATTTAATGCATAATAAGCAATTTGGGTTTACTCGATTTCGTTCAACCGCTGACGCCGGAATTGAGTTAATTAAAAATATATTTGATGCCTGGGAGGAGTCGCATGATGCCTTAGGTATTTTTTGCGATTTATCTAAGGCATTCGACTGCGTTAGCCACAATACACTGGTCGGGAAAATGCATTTCTATGGAGTTAAAGGAACAGCATTGAATTTGATCTAATCTTATTTGAGCGCGAGAATACAAAGGGTGAATGTGAATGGAGTATGCTCCGCAGGGTCTTTGGTGACAATGGGCGTACTGCAGGGCTCAATACTGGGGCCTTTCCTGTTCCTCGTCTACATTAATGATTTACCATATCTAGTAAAAGACCGTCATGATATAGTATTGTTTGCTGACGATACTTCTCTTATCTTTAAAGTTAAACGAAACGTAAATGCCAATGATCATGTAAACAATGCTATATCAAAAGTGGTAAATTGGTACAATGTCAATAACTTGTTGTTAAATGGAAATAAAACAAAATGTATGAAGTTTGTCACTACTAATGCGAAAAACACAGAACCAAGTATAACTGTCAAAGATGAGCAATTGAACCTGGTTAGCAGTACAGTATTTCTAGGTATAACACTGGATTCTAAACTACAATGGGGTCCTCATATAAGTAATCTCGCGAGTAGGCTTAGTTCCGCGGCTTTTGCAGTTAGTAAAATCAGTCAACTAACCGACGAGAAAACCGCGAGATTGGTCTACTTTAGCTACTTCCATAGCATTATGTCATATGGCATTTTACTATGGGGTAGCGCTGCTGACATTGGTGCTGTTTTTGTACTGCAGAAGCGGGCTATTCGCGCAATTTATGAGATGGGACCTAGACAGTCCCTTAGAGAAAAAATTAAACTAATTAATATACTGACAGTGCATTCTCAATACATTTATGAAAATATCATGTATGTTCATAAAAAAAATTGTTAACTTTAAAATAAATTATGATATACATAATCTAAATACCAGAAATAAAGACATACTCGGCTGCAAAAAATAAACAAATCTTTCAAGGGTAATTGTATACGGTTCTATAATAAACTCCCAAGTAGTGTGACTAGTCTGACAATTAACAAACTTAAAAACTATCTGAAACTTAAACTAGTACGTAATAAAATAACATATTACAGCATTAAAGACTATATGAATGACAAAACTGTCTGGGAATGAATTGCTCTACGCATAATTAAAATTTACTACTTGTAATTGTATTAGCTATAATTATTATGTTGTGTTAGTACCTAAGTAGTGTTTGTTATATTTGTTATTATTATTGCTTTTTTACATTGTATATTTGACATTTTGAAAGTGCTTAACTGGGTCATTGTCAGATTTAGGTTCGCGTCTCTTCGGTGGACATTGCCAAAGTTAAGGGCTATAAAGCCTAATTTTTGGTTGAACTCTGAATCCGCATAAACGACGTTGCCTCTTCTAAAATTCTATGTGATAAAATCATATTATATATAAACATAAGCCCTTAACTATTGACCACCGGAAAGATGATTTTTGTTTTTGTGACTGACAATGACCCAACTGTAAGCCTACTTGAAAGAATAAAATTACTATTACTATTACTATACATTTGGGAATAGCTGTGAAACAGTACCTACTCATCAAACCGTGTCACTTCCGATTATAAGTATCACAGTTTGCCGACTATTTCTTGTCATAAATATGATCGTTAGAAAGAGGTTCCCTTTAATGCCCAAAAGAAACGCATGCTAGTAACCAGATACCTGGCATTGGCAGGCCAATTTTTATTAATGACAAAATAATGTCAACATAACACGATAATACGACGGACAACCAAAACTCAGTAGGTCGCCAGCGTTCTTGAAGTGTGCTAATGAAAAAGTAACAACTTTGTATATGTCCGTTTCGATCACATAATATGTTTCCCACGGAAATAGCGAGGTATTGTTAGAGTTGAATCCCAGATTGCGTATAGGAAGTGGTCAATGATGGGTTCGTGTACACAAATCAACGGACAACTAGTGTTAGGCCAACCAGTGTAAGTCTTCTTCAAGTACGCTTGGTTGTTACGAATCTTCGCGTCAAGTAAAGCTAGGTACGAGTGGTGAGGTAAATCGAGACGGGTTGTGAAACTTGTGAATTGCATAGAGTGACGGAACATTAGCGACGTAGGTGGTGCTTGGTAATGTGCACATAATGACAGTGCTGGGTACAATACGTCTTCCAGGAGACTGTAAGTGGCATTTGAGCAACAAATCTTCATCCTACATGCATTAACTATGGACCAATAGGTACCAACATCATTGAGGGATATATAAAATAAATAAATAACTACATCTTAGAAAAGTTGAAAAACCCCCGACATTTTCATTTCAAAGCTTAATATCTCAAAAACAACTGAACCGATTTTTTTAAAACGTAGTTAAGATGGTTTTCAATCACGTCAGCTTTCAGATAAAAAAATTGCATTCAAATCGGTCCATTCGTTTAGGAGCTACGATGCCACAGACCGACACACACACACACAGACCCTCTTTTTCCGTCGGGGGTTAATAATAATTAGGGAACAATTTTACACAAATCGAACTACTCGTTGCCCCTTAGTAAGTTCAATAAGGCTTGTATTATTACCCATATTGTATCATAGAAGTGCGGAAAGTAGGTAATTCACAACGAGTGGTTCGTGTGGTCGACAAGAGTTGGGAATCACCTATCCGCACGTACAACATTTTACAACGCATCATGCGAGGAAATAAAAAAAATATGCATAAAAGGTGAAATTTTAATTGTCACGAACTCACGAAATCTCATTCCCGCATAGTGTGCGGGAATTTTGGCCTGAAATCCATTCCGCACGGGCGCGGTCCACGTGGCGCCCGCCGTGCTGGCATCGAGCACTTCCCGTGTTTATGTTGAACCATGTAAAGGGGCAGTTTCAGAGCAAGTGCATTGTAAAATACTTTACTACATAGAAAACATCCATAACTGAGAAACAAATATTCATGCTCATCGCTCATCCCACGAATAGGTACTTATAGACCGGGATATGAACCCAGGATTCAGCGTCGTAGGCAGGCTCACTACTCACTAGGCTAAATCGTTCCTCAGATTTGTAAGTATCTAGTTATGTCGCGAACCAAACAATTGTATAAGAAAAATACCAAATATTATGCGCAATACGATGCACTTCACAATAATTGACTACCTACATTCCAAAAGGGATTTTATTATTGTCATAATATACATTTCCCTTTCGACTTCCACTCGTTCCGGCTTTGAGTAATCTCTAGCCAATCGTACGAAATGCGTGCAGGTCGTCCCGCCATCTCCGTCTTGGTCTGCCACGTCGCGCGTCTTCGCCGACCATAGTGTGGCACCCACCCCATACGATATGTAGCTATTTTGGCCCACCTCTGTGGATGCATGCGGCAGACGTGGACAGTCCATTCCCATTTCAGCTTGGCAGTATTAACTCAAACGTCGGCAATGCGGGTTTTTGAGCGCAGCGTAGAGTTTCGGACGCGGTCGATCCGTTTCACCCCCAGTACCTATGCTAAGCTCCAAAGCCCGTTGGCAAACCTTCACTCTGGTCCTTTGTGCCACGGTGATTGACCATGTTTGGGCACCGTATTAGGTTAGGACTGGCATAATGCACATATCACTAGTCTTCGCTTCAGGGTTAAAGGAAGGTCTCCTTTCAGAGGTTCTGTTATAGACCAATAGCTTCTCCAGACATTCAGGATCGGTCTTTCAGCTTCTTTAAGCTTCTAATTATCTCCACTTATAATAAATCTCTAAATTAAAAAAAGAATCAGCCAGTTTGAAACTAAGCTTTGCGCGGTTCGAATGTTCTCAGCATCCCATGAACGGAAAAATATGAAACATTTTATATAGGTACATTATTATTCTAGCTGCAACTTAGGATAGTTTTTATCCGACTGCGACAGTTAATTAATTTTCCGAAATATACGACTTCATTTAATTTTTCATTTATTTTTATTGAAATCAAACGCTGCTCCAACTGTCAGCTATAAGAACCGTCAAATTTTCGTCAAAATGGCGGAATTGCTTTGCCTTTCACTTATTAATAATTTAAATCCCGTCTACGATAGACCTTTACGAGACAAATGCTAAAATATAAACCATAAAAAAATATTCGATTCTGATATGAGAACTTATATGCGCAAATGTCGTTTTATGTCGTAATTTCAATAAATGAAATCAACAAATATGAACAATATGATTAACACGAATTTGTTTTTTTTGAATGACAATGGCACGCGCTCGGCGCATTCAGCCAAAGTACCTGCGGCGCTACCACGAAAACCGATACTCAATGTTCATATATTTGCATCCCTGTCACTCGAGTATGGTTAGTGCGATAGAGATAGAGATACCCGAATATTTTCGAATTCCGAAGTTCGTGGTTATAGCTCAGGAATCGAAAATATGGTAAATAATCATAATGTATTTTCTCGAAAAAGAATTTAAAATAAATATAGTCAAATGGAGAAAAAAACAAAGCAAGAGGTTATATAGGTAATGATTAAGTTATAAGAGTCCAAAGTTTTAAGAGGGGGTATGTTCTGTCCCTTTTCCGCAAAACGCACCTTCATATGAAACGATTGTTTTTTACTATGACGCTCGAGTATATTGACGTCACAGTCCCTCATCGTTTTCTCACTCTAACAAGCGACATTAAAACGGATGTAGCTTCATAATTTTTTGAGATATTGGAGAGAGAGAGAATGGGAGTTTCATTATCTTCTATCTATTTATACATAATAAATGCCTATGTCCTGACTGACTTATTCACTCAATCACTCACTCACTCACTCATCAACGCACAGCCGAAACTACTAATCTTAGAGAGTTGATTTTTGCACAGTATGTTGCTTTTATGACGTGGGCTAGGGATAAAAAGGGATTTTTGAAAATTCTACCCCTAAGGGGGTAAAATGGGGGTGCAAAGTTTGTATGGGAGAACCTTTTTTTTTTGAGCTATAGACTTAAACTTTGTAGAAAAATTAGTTATTAGAATACAAATGAAACACTTTCAGCGTTTTGGAAAATTCCACCCCTACGGGGGTAAAATAGGGGTGCAAGGTTTGTATGGGGGAAACATTTTTTTTTTTAATAGAGACTTAAAACTTTGTAGAAAGATCAGTCATTAGAATACAAATAAAGAACTTTCAGGGTTTTAGAAAATTCTACCCCTAAAGGGGTAAAATAGAGTGCAAAGTTTGTATGGGAAAAACTACTTTTTTTTAAATAGAGACTTAAAACTTTGTAGAGAAATTATTCATTAGAATACAAATTAAGTACCTAGATTCAGTGTTTTAAAAAAATCTACCCCTAGGGGGGTAAAATAGGGGTGCAAATTTTGTATGGGGGAAACAATATTTTTTTTAAATAGAGACTTAAAACTTTGTAGAAAGATTAGTCATCAGAATACAAATTAAGTACTTTCAGCGTTTTAGAAAATTCTACCCCTAAAAATAGGGGGCTAAAATAGGGGTGCAAAGTTTGTATGTGGGAAACTATTTTTTTTAGCTAGAGTCCTAAAACTTTGTAGAAAGATTATTTAAATACAAAGAAAGTACTTTCAGCGTTTTGGAAAATTTCACCCCTAAGGGGGTAAAATAGGGTGCAAAGTTTGTATGGGAAAAACATATTTTTTTTAATAGAGACTTAAAATTTTGACGAAAAATTACTTATTAGAACATGAAAAATACTACATTCGGCGTTTTACAAAAATCATTCCCTAAGGGGGTTAAAAAAGGGTGCAAGGTTTGTATGGGGAACACTTTTTCTGAGCTAGACACTTAAAACTATGTAGAAAGATTACTTATAACAATACAAAAAAAAAGACTTTCAGCGTTTTGAAAAAATCTATCCCTAAGGGGGATAAAAAGGGGTGCAAAGTTTTTATCAGGGTAAAGTTTATGTTTTTGAGTTAGAGACTTGAAACTTTGTAGAAAGATTACTTATTAAAATACAAAAAAAGAACACAAATCGTTTTAAAAAAGTCCACCCCTAATAGGGTTAAAAAGGAGAGCAAGCTTTGCATGGGCAACACTTTTTTTTGAGTTAGACTTAAAACTTTGCAAAAAGATTACTTATTAGAATACTAAAAAAGAACTTTCAGCGTTTTAGAAAACTCCATCCCTAAGGGGATCCTTAAGATCCTTAAGAAGGGTAGCCAGTGTTGTGTGGGAAAAACTTTTTTTTTTACTAGACTTAAAACTATTCAAAATGTTACTGATTAAAATTAATAATAAAGTACTTTCAGAGTTTTAGAAAATTCCACCCCTAAGGGGGTTAAGAAAGCTTTGTATGGGCAACACTTTTTTTGAGCTAGAGACTTAAAAGTTTCGAAAAAAGTTCTTTCAGCGATTAGAAAAATTCAACCTCTAAGGAGGTTTAAAAGAGGGTTCTAATTTTAAATGGCGAGCAATAAAATTTTAAAGTGTGAGTAAGAGATCTTTAACTTCGGTCTTATTCTGTACGTTAAAAGACTACAAAACTGATTTCAGAGTTTTTCCAAATTCATCCCCTAAGAGTGTTAAAATTGGTTCAAAGTTTGAGTATTTCAAGGCATTTTTAAAGTATGAGATTTTTAACTTTGGTTTTAGACTGTTTGTTCACAAACTAGAAAATGAACATCAACTTTTTTTTTAATTATCCCCTAAAAGAGGGTTCAAATTTTGTATTGAGAGAAATCATTTTCTAAGACGATAATAAGTTCTACGCGGACGAAGTCGCGGGCAACAGCTAGTCCTAAATATTTGTACTCGTCGACATAATGTATTGGCTGCCCGTCTACCTTACCTTAACCCTACGTTTCGTGCCATTGGTCATTATCTGGGTCTTGGATCCGTTCATTGACAGATTGAAGGCTTGCGGAGCTTTGGTCTTGTAGCATTGTTCGGAGTTCTTGGGCTGTTGGTGAGAACAGTAGTTACAATGTCATCGGCAAAACGAAGATTGATTTGAAGAGGTTAATCTTCTCTCGCTGATGACAATTTTGTATTTAATGTAAAAAACGTAAGTAAGTATACAAATTTGTATACTTACTTACGTTTTTTGATGACCAATGACTAAAATGAATAAAGCTACTTAAACTCCTAAACAGCGATCCTGAATAAGTTATTTTTGTCATGTGATCCTTTCTGTAAAGGATCCACAGCCTTTTGTAACGTCAGATGGTGGCTGAAGTCAATAAGTCACAGACACGCCCGCAAATCAGATAACCGACGTCCAAAACATCTTTCAAATGATATGACGTGAATAATCTACACTGTAAAAGCATTGTTAGATGTCTAGCATGTGTTGAGTAAGTCTTACTATTTGTGTAAGAAATACGTTGATTAGCGACGGTTGATTAATGTTTAAGAAGAAATTTGTAGTTTGTGCGAGATTTCCTGCTTGGATTTCTTATTCTACTAATTTTGGGCCAACCTCGGCAAGCCTGCGGGGCGGTGTTATTTTGCATATTGAGATGGATATACATACATCCTCCGTCTAGCCTATCTATGCTATATATACTCTATGCCTATCTGCGCCCCGCAGGCTTGCTGTGCCACATTGATGATTCCGAAACATTTTGGATAGGAAGCGTATGAGGTTGTAGGTCGGTTGAAGGCTTGTGTTGGCTGTGCCGTTGGTACCTTTGAGGCGAAGCTTCCGCGAGGGTGTTATCGCGATCGCGCCGCGGGCGCAATCAGAGCGTTGCGTCCATCGCGCATGCGTAACCAAAGACGCTATCAATTATACATCGAAAATGCCCTCATGTTTTGCATAAACATTTTGAATTGTACGTGTTTATATCCCTGATAGTGTTTTTATTGAAGTACTTTCAAGGGCTCGTCGTCGTCTGTCGCAGTAAATAGGATATTTAGCTTTTTTTGCTGTTTCAATGTTATTAGGTTACTATCAACTGTTAAAAACGAGTTTATAACAGTAATATAAACCCATACCCATGTATACATTATACAGCCAGACAATTTGTGTAGTTGTCTGGTACATACTTAGGTATATGTAAGTATATTTAAATAAGGTGAACGTCCCAATATTTGACATCTTTATTCCAATAATTGACACTCCCTACCCTCTGTCACCTATACATATAGCTATGGCCTATAACTTTAAATTGAATTTACTAAATATGTAGGTAAAGTAAAGCGGTGAATTATTAGGTCCGACTCTACTACGACTAGATCGTAACTTATAAGTTTAGCTCTCTTTGACACTCACGCTTATAAAAATCTCCAAGTACTCATGTTACACTATGTGTAATAAGATCTTAAGTTTAATAAGCAACCACATTATCCACCTTGAAAGATAATCTCAACAATTTCGTTTAATAAATCACATTCACATCCGCAAAATGTCACTTGCATGAACCTTCAAGTTGGTAATTAAGTAAATGTTTAATTAGTAAAGGAAAAACTAATTTGCCTATAATTTTGTTGGAACGAAGTGGTAACTTGTAAAGTAAAGAGGAAGATGCGACCTCGCCGGGGCGCCGGAGGCCGCGCCTCGTATGCTAGTAAATATATAATAATACTGAAGAGCCGGGGTACATTCAAATCACATAGTTTACTACCGTTTACGCGTTATATATAAGATACAAATAAAACCTAGTTGGTCTTAATCCAACGTAACGTTGAGAAAAAAAAATAGTTAAAGTACAATCGCCGGCGATGGCGGGGTGAGCTAGACTTGGGATCGGGATGTCTGGAAACGGAGGGGGGAGGCTCCTAATAAAGTACAATCAGCAACATAGAAATATTTGTAACCAGGTACTCGCCGTTTTGTCAGTTATAATAGAGTCCTGTAATATATTTATGTCGTCTGTTTTGTAAAAATAATACATAAGTTGCGATGTGCGTTGCACTTTACAGGAAGCCTAATGGTAGGAGTTTGGAGATATATATCCCTCAGCACAGTACGAGTAGTAAACATGAGCGATTACGTTATTTGCCATTGACTTGACAAATAACTGCGTTCTGCGTTCTGTTATACAACTCCTAATACCATTTATATTTAAAGCAGTTACAAACTGACCTATTTACTAGCACGCTTTGCGTTAACATTTTCGAGCCATAACTTATGTCCTAAGAATTTCCGTTTCCTTATACTCCGTATACGTTCAGCTCAGAGTTAAATTTAAATTAGCGGAGTTTTGCGTGTGCGTACATATATTGTATATAGATCCATTTTATACTCATATTATAAAAAGGTAAAGTTTGTGAATTCGTAAGAGTTCTCCAAAACTATTCATCCGATTTCGTTGTATTTGCCGATAGAATAGACTTTTTTAAGATTTACATAAGCTATACTCGCGGCTCCGCCCGGGCTCTGCTTATTTATTACGCAGGCGGAGCGGCAAGGACAGCTAGTAGCATATAAAGTCAACTAGAATACATGTCAATAATGTTGATATGTTTTATTGCATAACGGTTATACACGAAGTTTGTCGTAGACGTAGTTTTTAATACCGTCAATTCTACGCAGTTGTGGACAATGTGGTACTTCGTGCCTTGGACACAACATAAGTATGCATCGCTCCACTCGTTCCACGTCTTTCATTTGTCATCGAGTTATGTGATGTCATGCACGAGGTGTAGTACAGAGCGTCTGCCACACAATGTGACAATCATTTTATGACCTTATACAGCTATTTTGAATTAGTTGTCAGTTAACTGTGTTTGGTATGACGAACATAGCGCTGGTACCTCAAATACCTCAAAATAAAACGATATTTTAGAGCATGTTACGATAGTCCAGTGCAAGGGTTTAATGAATAGTAGCTACATATCAGTCACCTGCATTTATACGTATGTTATAGCTCTAGCTAAATATGTAGCGATGAGTCAGATATTTTTGACAGTCTTGGTCATATCATTGTAGGTAGGTAAGACATTTGGGTTCCTCCGTACCTATAGGTAAATTATGGTATCTATGTAGATAAATCCTTACTCGGGTATAGCGAATAACTTTAATTATCATAAACGTTTTTCCCACTAACTAGTTTATTACTCTTAGTTGGGTTTTTATTTGATCGACGTTATGAATAACGCTATCATAAACGAGTCTTCTAAAACATGTTTTGTATAACACTTTACTAATTAACAAAAAACTAATCGTGTGGGACAATGTCAAGAAGCAAGTCATGTTTTGGCAATATGATTGAAATCAAATACCTATAGCTTCCAGTTCTTGGATTTAATTTATGTTTGAGACGTGTTCGTGGCACATCAGGGTCACACAAAAAATCAAGACACCATGTTTACAAACGTACGCGTAACTCCATAAAAGTCGCAAAGCAATGATATTCGTAAGCGGTAGTTAGTTCATTATCGTCAAAATGAAATTCATTTACCAAATTACACGTAAATTCTTTCACTAAGGCCGAATTCGACCAAAGAGGAATAAATATTTTGAGGAAAGAGGATTTTGACATTTACCCTATGTTATTGAGCCTTACTATCAAAATAATGGACCAATATGGGGAGAAAGACAATTTTCGTTTAACCTAATTGACACTTGGGTAAAAAACGAATTTTCAATGCTCTGAATCTTAAAAATATGCTTTAGTCGCTCATTAAACTGGCAGAGATTCCCATTTCATCATTACCAGAAAACATTTTCGTACGAAAAAGGTATGGAAAGAATACACGCCAATCTTCATTTTCAGACATTAGCTGGCGGCAGGTATATGAGCCCCGATGTGGGCAGGGCAGACTTGAATTACCTTGCGTCATACTTTAAGGCTGTGCGTATTTGCTCAGTGAGTCAATTCTTTGACTCACCATATGTTTCCATGAATGAACTATTTGTCATATTACTATTTACTTACATTACCTATTTCCGCGGCTATACCTTGAATATTATTTTATCTCATTGTTTTTATCCGCATCTGTTTACTTATTATAATAAAATACCTGTATGTCGTTAGCGGGAGGTTTACGATTAACGGCACTTCGTTATCATTAAACTGCGAGAGTTTTATAGAATTACGTAGGTATTCTTACGACTTGGAAAACTTGTTTCCGTTGTACAATTGCTGGGTTATGTAAGATTATTAGATTACAGTAATGTGATAATGATCATAATCATAATGAAACTATTGCGGGTTATTTAATAGTTTTGTGAGACTAATTAAGGGCAGTATGTGTTCATACTGTTCATAGGATACAACCTGAACAACTCAGGTATAAAAAAATAATTTTGCATCCCGTCTAATAATTCCGTTTTAAGGTGGTTCGATTGCCATACAAAACGTTATTTGACATTCGTAGGCTAACGGCGTGATATTTTAAGAAACTTATGTAACAAACTTTCATAAATTGGCTTCCCATTTTCGCCAAATTCCCCCTTTCCTACAATAAACTAGATTAATTTGAGAAATTGGTTTGTCACATGATATTTTGGGAAAACTATATTTCTCAAATTAATCTAGTTTATACAAGTTTATTCTGGGAAAGGGGGAATTTGGCGCAAATGGGAAGCCAATTTATGAAAGTTTGTTACATAAGTTTCTTAAAATATCACGCCGTTAGCCTGCGAATGTCAAATAACGCTTTGTATGGCAATCGAATCACCTTAAACAACAATGTGACTTCGAGTCGGTTCGGTTTTCTTGAAACTAACGAAGTTATAAATAAATACATACTCAGGAATTTACTAGATACTACCGCAAATAATTTTAGCTTCGAAAATAATTTTAGTCTTGTGGTACTTACCAGACATTGTAGTGAACATACTTGTTCAAGACGCTTTAAACTTTAAAATAGGCACGGTTTTATAAGAATGCGTTATATTAGACAAGAAAATGATATATTTCTATATAATATATATATACAGGGTGACTGGTAATTCGACCTATTCCTTGAAAGGGGTTATACTAGAGCTAATTTGCAACAATTTATGTCCAGTCAACCAGGGGTCGAAACTTGCTGATTTCCGAGATATTCGAGTTTTTAGTTTGTATGAAAAAAATTCTCCTTGCAGCCTTAAGCTGGTGATTGTGACAAAAGTACTTCCATTTGGATGGTAAAAAAACATTTTTGTCACAATCAGCACTTTAAGGCTGCAAGGCGATTTTTTTTCAAACAAACTAAAAACTCGAAAAATTAAAATAAAACGTGTTTTGACCCCTGGTTGACTATACATAAATTGTTGCAAATTAGCTCTAGTATAACCCCTTTCAAGGAATAGGTCGAATTACCAGTCACCCTGTATACGGATGTTGATCTCTACATCTAGAGAAAGATTATTCGACACGCTAGACCCGAGGTAACATAAATTGTCCACAACTTCCAGAGGCAAATCATCTAACGAAATTTTCGGGGCTTGATCTACGCCTTGTGCCATTACGACCGTCTTTTTAGCATTTATAGACATCGAAAATAACTTACATGCCGCATCAAATTTATCGACCATACCTTGAAGCTCCTCCGGCGACGTCGCGACGAAAGCGGCATCATCGGCGAAAAGCAAACTGTCAACGTATAAATCCTCGCGATATTTTTTGGATTTTAACAGTGAGATGTTGAACAGTTTACCATCAGGTCTAGTGTGAAGATGTATGCCATGAGTGGTATCGCCGAAGGCAACTTTCAAGAGAACTGAGAAAAATATACCAAACAAGGTAGGCGCCAACACACAACCCTGCCTTACTCCTCTGCGCATTTCGAAAGGGTCTGAAGTATCACCATTATAGACAACAGAGCCCTTCATGTCTTGATGAAAAAGTTTGATAAGGCTTAAAAGTTTAGGAGGGCAACCAATACCTTGCAGTACCGTGTACAGTCCCTCTCTGCTAACTGTATCAAATGCCTTATTTAAATCGACAAAAGCTGTGCCTCTGGATAGACACGATCTGCTAGTTTCTGTAGCTTGGAAGAATGTTCGGGAAGCTCAGTACAAGAGTAGGTATGGGATAATAGACACCTTACCGTTAATACGAAGATGATAGTACCTATATCAGACATGCATCTTGTCCATACTCTTGTACGGAGCAGAAACTTGGACATCGTATGCCAAACAGGAACGGAAATTAAACAACTTTCACATGCGCTGTCTTCGGCGTATTTTGAACATCTCGTGGAAGGATCGAGTTACAAACGAGAGGGTGCTCAGCATCGCGCGTTTACCCAGTATTGCAGCAGTTTTAAAACAAAGACGTCTGCGCTGGCTCGGGCACGTGCAAAGGATGGAGCCCTCTCGTTTGCCACGTAAAACTCTCCTGAGTGAAGTAGCTTACGCTAAGCGACCGGTGGAGCGAAACGTGACATGCTGTCCTTCAAGATCGACTCCACGAACTGGGAAAATCAATCACAGGACCGAGACCAATGGAGGAAGTCACTTAATGAAGGCGTGACAGTACATGGTTTGACCTGTTATCCCACAAACGAGCATTGAGACACCAGCGCGCCGCTGCGCCTCCAACAGCGATGTGTATGACATTTACATGTCATATATGCGGACGTCACTGTCGCTCTCGCATTGGCCTGGCAAGCCACGTACGCAAGTGCCACACTCTAATGGACGCTGCCTTAAATCATCTTTTATAGATGCAACGGGCCATTGATGATGATATATATATATATATATTCCTCTTATATCCTTATCAGAAATAGATATAATATTGTATATAGGAACTTAAAATGTATTTATAGTTCCTATTTATTCCGTTTTTGTTTCCATAATGCCATAAGATTAAATAAATCAGGAATTGAAAGGTCCGATAATGAGTTTTGCGTACCCATTATAGCCGTCCAGTTGGTATTGACTATACGCAATATTGTAAGCAATGTGCTATTGATCCTTCGAAATGTTTGAAGTTGTAACCTCTGAATAGAAGTCGGCACTCGACAGCGCGCGTGGGATGCGTAGGCGCAGGCGCTCAGCCTTGCTGACCCGTATTGGCATTGGCGTCAAGTCAGCCTTATAAGCGGTTTGGGGGCAGGGCTACTTCATTGCAAAAACATTTCAAGCATTTGTTTTAATTGCCAAGGCGGGAAAATCTAATTTGTTTGCTGAAACCACAACCCAGTCTACGTATAGGTATAGGTACCTAACCTTTTTCTTACATGTGATTAACGCTGAATGAGACAGAATGTCAGATGTTTCTTAGCATGTACCAAGAATTCAAATTTTACTCTGCCTTTATCTATATAATTTACTTTGAAAACAAAGTTTAAACCGACTTCAATTCAGATCTTCGCCAAGCCACATAGTACATGAAAATTTCCACATTTCCTTTCGAATTTACCACATGAACTGCTTTCCAAAAGCAAATGCGTTGATTATAACAGAAAAAACCCAAGTCGCTATATGTGGGCTGATAATATTTGAGGAGTTCCGTCGATTCCTCAAGGATCTCAGATTTAATACTTCATTAGTTGCTACTTCATCGGACTCATGTCAGAATCTTTGACGTACTTTACATCTTTGAGGAGTTCCATAAGTCATCTGTGGTCTTCATCATCAGTTCCACTTCACCAAACTTACGATTTCCGAGGGTAAATACACGAGTTATAATAGAAAATACCGAAATCACTACACGCGTGCCTATAAAATTTGAGGGTTGCCCTCAATTTCCCTGGGATCCCAGCGTCAGATCCTAAATTGGTGACAATGGGACCACCTCGGGAGTATATTCTTTAAAATAAAAAAATAATTTTGGAAATCGGTCCACAATTGACGGAGAAATCGGCGAACATACATAAAAAAAAAACATACAGTGGAACATATAGCGTCCTCCTTTTTTGAAGTCGGTAAAAAATACAGGCATATGCATTTAATAGTTTAACAAATGTGTTACTTTTCATGTCGTGGATTAGTGGTAGGTAAATATAACTATTACATTAAGTTAATATTAAATTTACGTACGAAATCCATACCGCCACTAGGTATGCAGAAGGAATGTTATATATATATAATCCACAAGAACTATTGTCATACAATACAATGACAATAGTTCTTGTGGATTATATAACATTCCTTCTGCATACCTAGTGGAGGTATGGATTTCGTACGTAACGATACAATTTTATTTTATTCGTGAATAAATAAACTAGGTACCTATCTACATAGTTGAAAGCCGATTAGAGTTTTGACTCCAACGTTTAAGTGATTTATACTGCCAACGCTTTCTCGTTTGTCAAGCCTGTCCCTTGATCCTCTAGTATTGAATATTGCAAAGCCCCAGGTCTCAAAGGACGAATATTAAACAATGCGGCGTGGAGGCGTATACATTATGTAGGGATATTTATTCAGGCGGAGCAGATCAGCCTTCCTAGCTCATTAACATACGAGCAGCAAGCATCGGTGCTCGTGAAAATAAAACTACAGCACCGCATTACCCATTCATAGTCGTGGTAATATAATAAAATCAAATGAAAATAAGCGGGCCATCCGTACAATAATGTTTTCGTATCTGAGCATCTCAATGTACGCTGTGCTGTACAAACATATCACTGGCAATATTTTATTCATACGCTATGTTTTTATATCACAACTTCGGAATATGTAATATATTGACATTTACAGAAACGAATAAAAATAACTTCTTAATAGACATTCGTTATTGGAACAAGGCCGTATCGGAGATTATGGTAGGTATGAAGTCATTCTGGTGATTATAAAAAGTTGTGGTTACGCTAAACGCTCTGGTAAATATGGAGAACTTTCTCTGATTTAATTTTCAGTGGTAATTTATTCACATCCAACCTAATTACATCTGGATCTCCTTCACCTACTTTTGTAATTAGATTCTTATTAGACACAATCAAACAACAACAAAGATAATTCGCTATCAGACGACATAAAATAACTCCTGTTGTTCCTTGTTCGCAATAAAATATCGTAAAAAGTTTGGTACTTTTTGATGTAGATGCCTCCATATAATTTGAAGGCTTGGTAATATTAATGTTAGGTAAGTTTAGTACTCGATTAACGACATTTTCTGACAACCAGATTAGGTATATTCTGCATGATAACGTCGAGCTACTTTAACAACACAATAAACCATACTCCGTATAAAGCCAGCAGTAAAGCAACGCAAAGTTCAAAAATCCTGCACGGCACTGACACAGAGCGGACAGTATTGATAATGAGGTATTGCCTCAGCCAAGGACTGGAATGTCAAGTGGACAATGGTGAATACCTGCGAGCGCGCGACCAGCAGTACGCTGGCGAGGACACACGTTCCGAACAGCCACATGTTGATTGTTGACACTTGACAGCTTGTCACTAGCACTAGCGCGGCATCGGCATGGCGTACGGTTGCGCTGCGGGTCTGGGCGCCACTGCGCGCTCGACGACGGAGAACAACAAACTTTACTTTCTGTGAGAGGCCGCGTTTACAGTGGAGACCTTGTGGATGGTGGTTTTGGATACGGATTTTAATAGATGCTTATTTCTAGGGTTAGTCGAATACAGTTGTTATGTATGTATGTATGCAAGCACTTTATTTTTAAATATTTAATATAAATATTTATTTTCAAAAATAATACAAAACGAATGCTGCGGTACGATACCGACTCGCTTGCTTCTTCACAATTTTGGCTCTACCATACCAAACGTGTCGGAAATATGTCATCTAACAATAAGAAACGCTGGAAGAAGCTCTAAGCACACTCATTGAAGAATTTATCACCATTTGGATAGGATTGGATACATACATAGGTTAGGAGGATAAAGACTGAGGTAAGGAAAACAAATTGTCAGTAATAGAGATACATCCAAAAAATTCAATATTAGAAAGTCCGAACCATAATTGATGTTCAGAACTATTCGAACGGAACCATTATTTCGTTTACGTAATACTTCAAGCACCGAAATCCTTAGATGCAGAGCACAAAGGCAGTGAGGGCCCTTAACACGTGAAGACGATTTCACTATAATGACGTCATTGATGTCGGCATAAATAAAAATGTCGCCCCAAGTCACATTCTTCGCCGTCTTCTGCGAAGGCCATTTGCATGAACCGGCTTTTCTCTTAAATTTTGTTAAAAATATATTCAGGAAATTCTAATAAAGTGGCTCAAAGAGAGCCATATGCATGGTAAAGGTTAAGGAGAAATGAGTTACCGTTTCATTACGTTGGTTGGCCCAGTTACATAATACTAAGCTGACGTTTCAATAGTAAAATACTTGAGTGTATTATCAGGCGTTATAAAGTGTTGCAGTTAATGTGTCAAACATTGACACGTTTACCTTACTTAGGAAGCTAGACGTGTAAAAACTATAGTACGTTTGCGTAATTGCCTGTCATATAGCGTGTAATACGTGCGTTTATCAATGCAATGGAAGGCTCTATTGGTTTGGTAAGCTGCTAAATCAGCAGTTTCCAAAGAAAGGGAATTCTTTATGTTCCAGACACATCACCACACAAACGCTACATAACCTGACCCGAATATCCAATTTGAAGCTTTTTCACCAAAATCGAAATTGAATCTTAATAGTGTTATTTTGGAAAAACATATTAATTTATAAGATTTTGAAGACAATGAGCAAAAGTACTCTTGAGAGGGAGTTAGAAAAAAAAACAGCGCGCAATATTCGTATCATCAATATCAAAAACGCTGCCTTTACACTCGTACAGTACCACATTTCGTTCCCCTACAACCGCGTTTGGTCCTTACGACAAAAAATAACGAAAACATTTAAAAAATAATATAACCGTCGTTACCTCCAGTGTGCACGCGCGCTGCACGCAACGCTGCGCGGGCGCAGCGGTTACGACACACGCACACGCGCGCACACAAACACACACACCTGCCCGCAGGTATCGCCAGACCCATCTGATTATCCTGTTCTACCTTTTTTCCTACTTTAGAGTCAGCCTTGAGCGACATGGCAAGTCTTCGCGGGTTTTTTGGCCTGTTAAAAAGCTGGCGCTTTCGTTTACTTCGAAAGGAGCAAAGACGTACGTTTTTAGTGTTCTGTACCGAATTTGGTCCAACGGGACACTGATGCATCACTCAGTGTCTGTCTATCCGTCTGTCTCAGGCAGTTTTATTTTGATTTTTGCGAATTCATTTAATCGGTGGTTTAGTGGACTTTTGTATTCGAGACCATGGACGTGTAAAGGTATTTCAAATCCGAGTCCGATCCGAGTACTCTTAGTATTTTCATCGTCACTTCAGATGCATCGGCAACATTACAGTAGGTACCTAATCAAAGTTATTAAAATCTTATAAATAAGTAGGTACATACCTTTTAGGGGAATCTTTGTAGGCCACTGGGTTTCTGTTACTTTACAAAATATAGGGAGCTAGACGTACCTTTTTAAATCTGAGGAAAATATTGGCAGGAATTATGTAAATTTCCTCATTAAATATTAAAAAGTGTCAACCAGATTATTACAAAATGTTATAAAGAATAAGTTTACCATATCTGTTCATCATCTTAATTATAGTAAATGGTACGACATCGCAGCAATGAGGCTAAAAACCTACTCCAGACACTGCCATTACTTCCAAATAAAATGAAATAAAGTTTCAATGGGGTTTGTCCAGGCTAATGTGCTATAAAGAGAGCTATTACTATTAAATAGATTTTTCTCAAACATGCAATTAAATATTCTCTTTACGTTTACGTCTCGTCACGAAGTATCCTTTTTCGGGCGCAGCACCTCGAGGCGGCCTGAAATGGGATTTCATACAACTTTTCAGGCCTAGGCCAGCAAAGTAACTTTTTAATTTTTATTCCACTATTTGTGGCACAGCATCACGGCATTCAGCCATGAAAATTAGTTTGATTTGAGGATTTTTATTTATTTATTAAAAGCACTATACATGCCTTGGCGTGAAAACGGATTCCCGGCCTCGTATCTCTATCTGGCCTCGCTACGCTCGGCCGTCTATACCTACTTGGCCGGAAATCTATGTTTTCCCGGCCTCTGATGTAATGGACTTAGGGTTTACAGCCGTTGGTTTACTTTACAGGCGGCTGGGAGGTACTCGTATTGCACTAGATTTCAACGCGTGTGGTTCATGTGGTAAGTAAGCACTGCACTTAAACTTAACTATAGCCATGATGATTGGAATTAATGTACTGAATACATTTGAAGATAAGCATTTTGTATCAAATAACTGTAGAAGAGTTTAGATAGATGACTTATGATACACAATGATCCCTTTCAATATGTTTATAATAAAGATGAACGTACACCCTTATTTAATAAAGTACCAATGGGGAACTTGCATGTGACTTCGATTTTGAATAAATTACACAAAATGGATGCGGATATACGTAGAGATACCATAAAAAAACGTTAAAATGACGAACAATTTTTTTTTCTTATTTTGATAAAATAACTACAGTTACACAGAATATTGAATTAGACATGATATATTGTATATGACAAGTATAGACTTAAACGCAATTTTTGTGGAGATAATTGCAAATGTATGACATACTACATAGTACCTAAACGCGCTTTCGATTTTCGTATTAAAATAAAAAGATGCAAGTTTCCTATTGTAGTTCAACTGTACTGATTGGAGGATGACTGACATACTCGTATGTCATGGAAGGATAGTTATTTGTTACAATATAAGTTACTAGTGTTATTACTGATTCCCTGTTGAAGTATTCGCGACCTTCAAGCATTTGAAATTATTTTTTAATAAGGAACCAGACACGGGTTAGGCAGAAGATAGTAATTTAATCTTTCCGAACAAGATCTTCAAAGCGCAAATTCTCCAAAAGTAGAAATAAGTTTTCTAAACTTCGATAAGCCTTCCATGAAAACATTCCATCTGTCGGCGAGTTGTGTGAAACTGCGAGCGACGCGCGTTTCGCAAAGGCAGCGGGGGCGCTGCCGTCGCTTTGTTGCCGCCCAAATCAATATCCCGACGTGCGCCGTCCCGCCGATTTTCCCTTCAGTATTTCAGAAGGCACCCCCCTTGTTGCCCATTTCTCGTATCCTCTACCGCGGTGCCAGTGCCCGTAAGAGAATTCCAACAGATAATCGGACTTGACCCAATTACTCGTAGGTGAGTCCACTATTCATTATTCCTATTTATTATTAGAGGAGGTTCATTGAGCGGCGGTTTGGTATACATTTGACCATTACGTTCATTCATAAAGTCGACGTACGAAGCTGGGAAAGAATACGTGTGAAAGGCGGTAATAGGGGTGAATTAGATCGGAACGTGACTTTTAATAGGTACAAGGAATCTTTTCGGAAAGCCCATGTTATGGGTTGTAAACCTTATCGAATTATTATTAGCTTAGATGTTGTATTATATAACTTGTAACTATATTCTGAAAAGTTACCGGTGTAAAATGTAGGTTATACTGTTGAAATGTATTTATTTACTGTATTTTAGATTAACGAAAGATCCCCTGATCGAAATTGATGAAATTGAAAGGTTACTTGCACTTCTGCGTTCGTATCTTGCCACAAAAATAGTACTTACCACTTAAAGTACCTACGCCGAGACGATGACCATTTGTAAGACAATATATATGTATATATATATATAATTTGTATTCTAATTGCCACATTGTACTTATATTCTAATGACTCAATTATGAATCGATAGGACGATGATTAAAAAATTGTTGAACTGGTAATAGAATCAACTTCAAAGAAAATTAATGACATTATTAATTGCTACGTAATTATTTTCAAGCTTGTTTCTAGTTTGTTTGTTGGTCTATCAGCACTGAAGAGGTATCAAAAAGGATAACCGGTGGATTATTGGTCGGGATTATATTGATGAAATGTCTTTTTTTGCATACTTTACCTATTAGTAAGCAGATAATTTCCAAGATATTTTTGGTAACGAATGGACAGGGTAGTTCATCTGTTCGTTTGCAGTCTTAAGTTGAATCTGGTACAATTACCTGCTTCTACTGGCTCTATAGCGAGCCTCAGGATATATTCTCAGCTGAGGCAAAGGGAGAACTCATATTCTCTATTTAGTTTTGTGATAGGTATTTGATTAATTGCACAACTTGAGGAACGTTGTCGAGGAAATCTTATCCTGGATCACGTTTATACATTCAAAATTCTGTATAATTACAGTACGTAACACAACGAAAGGTAAACATTTTATCTCGTTAAATTATGGATGAGAAATAACGTAAATGGCACCAGGCTGTGACTGTAGGTACATAAGGTAATACGAATCCGATTTTATTTGCTAAGTGATAGAAAAAAAAGTTCATTTTATTACCAATGTCATAACATTTTTCGACAGGTTAAGGTTAGGTTAGGTCAAGGTTATATCACTGTTGAAGAATCTCTCAAAGTTTTCCAGGCTCAGGACAAATTATAAATCGTCCGAGAATTACCGGAATCATGGCCACCACATTTTTTGTAAAGCCTGAAATCAAGCAATTAAAAGATGTTCTACAAACTTGTCATAACTCAAAGTAATTTGGAAGACAATAACTCATATTAAAGTTGGATAAATCCAGCCAAAGTTCGTTAGGCACTGTCACGATCACAGTGAGTCGATGGCGTGGAATTAATGGAAGCGCGGGAGGAATAACCGACGACCTACGCCAAAATCCGATAACATTTGCCTTGATTTTCAGAATTTGTTCCCTACATCGACATTGAAATGATGTAAAGTTGATTGTGATTATTAATTTCAAGACAAAGTGCCTAACAAGTTCATAACATATGTACAGTCGACTACAAAGAGATGTATCCATACATACATCCACATACACTTATACATCATTTTGTAACATTAAAAAACATACTTATCTTTGTAGTCGACTGTACCGGTGGTTCATAAGTTTCACCGGATGTTCAGAAGTGTACCAGACGAGCGTTTTTCGAGGTGAAAGAAAACGTTGTGAAGAAATCTGGAAGCAAACCTGGACTGAGCTAGCGAGGGGACTGAGAAGAGGCCTCTGCCTGGTAAACATTACAATGATGATGATATTGACGTTGTCCTCTCAGACGTGTCCGTCGACGGGGCCGCCCTGAAGTTTGGTTTTTAGAGACCGTACGTGAGATAGGGACGTAAAATAATAATATCGATGTGGATGAGTAATTCGAGTGGAGCGAATAATTTGAGTATACTATTGGAAAGTTCCCGAAATTGAAAACTATATTCTGTGAAACGTCCGCATGGACACTTTTGTAAGTCCGACTATTAGGACTTTGCTTCCGCTATTCCCAAAATGACCCTACATTGTCACTCCATTTAGTCAAACAGCCTACGTAATATGCCCCCAGGTGTGCTCTTACGAGGCTCTTACACTCTAGACTAATGTTATGCATTCTGGGACTCGTTACAGAAGTTATCAAGAAGAAGAATAGGCATTTATTCGTGACATTAACAAAATGTGACAATATCATGTGTGGATATTTTTAAGCTATGCACAGAAGAACAACGAAAACGGTACATTTTGCATAGAAATCTTATACAAACGGTTCCTGTTTTTATTGCACATAAGTCCAGGAGAGAGTATACACGGTGAGTTATCGGTGCAGTTACGCTCGTTAGGTTTTCAAAAAGTTATTTCAGTAATGGTGCTGTAGATGATTATGATATGAAGATGTTATATTTTAAACGTGCAACATTAACTAACCTAAATTGGGTTTAAACACGAAACACGCTGTGTCAATGTGAAACTTTTGACCTTTGGTCATTCCAACTTTGGTAGGTATGCGTGCCTGATCATTACGTAGTACGAGGTTTCATAAAAACAAAAATCCGAGGAACGCTGTCAGAACTAGCGTTTAATCCTCTTCGGGTTTTTATTACTTCTGGCTGCGGCACGTGAGCGTTACTTTACTGAATTGGCTGTTACGTTCAAGTACGTTGGCTACATAAAACAGCGAATGCAGCTGCGACTTGTTTTAGATTCTAGGCCACTATTTGCATTAAAAGATGGCCGAGATGACTTTAATTGCACTTTCAGCGACCGATTTTGCTCGTAATATGTAGTTTTTTTTATAAAAGTGTACGGCGTAACCTATGAAAGCCTGCAACTTCAGGGAACTCGCATGCCCGTTGCCAACCGCTGAAAAATTCCACATTGAAGTCCCTCGTGAAAACTTGGGCAGGGAAACTCTGTCAATTGCCGTAGCATCCACGGTGTGCATTATTAAGGTTTTATTTTACCTGTCCTGACGTCTTACTGTGTTCGTATTCAAATATATTAAGTTGTAATTTGATTATTTGAGCCATTTCCCGGTGTTCGCGTGACCTGAAATTTCACAAAGGAAGGTTTATATGTACTCGTATCTCGTAAGTCGAATAATAATAAATTGAATGATGTCTTAAAGGCCAGGAAGTTGGCGATGTGTAACCAAAATAGGGGGGCAACCCCATCGAATTCGGGATCGTTCAAATGTTTGAGATTCAAGTTTATTACTACTCGTACTCAGTAATACTTTTTTGCACAGTCATCGTGCAAAAAATATTACTGAGTAACAATAAACTTGAATCTCAAACATGTATCTATGTTGTTATTTAAAGAATATCCACCCCTTTTTAGTAAAATCGATTAAAAATATAAAAATTGATCTAATATAATTGATTTCTCCTAATACATTTATTATATTATTATAATATATTTTGAAAATTACTTACTTAAGGATGACTCACGCTAGAACGGGCCGTGTCCGGCCCGGGCCGTTTTCTAAGAAAAACGAAGGCGTTTTTGCGCGTCCGAGCCATACCAAAGCTTGGCCGAGCCACGGCCGGGCCGTGCGGACACCGAGCCGCTTCCGAGCCTCGGCTGTGGCTCGGCCAGGCTTGTGTATGCGCCGGCCGCGCCAAAACGCCGTCGTTTTTCTTAGAAAACGGCCCGGGCCGGACACGGCCCGTTCTAGCGTGAGTCATCCTTTAGACGTGCAAAAATGTACCTCTATTTTTTTCTGCAAGATCGTTTTTGCCCAAAATGACTAATGGAACTTATGGAACGCAGTCGAAGAGACCGTCCCCATATCCTGTTATTAACGCATCTTAACCTTAGAGGTTTTCCCGCCGAGCTGCGTCAGATTGGAACCGAGTAATACGGAAATCCTATCCTGTTCCCATACATTATATATACTCGTATATGAGGTTTGTCATTATCGTATTCAAATTCATGACCCAGATCAGATGTCGTATTCATAATTTGGGGATTTTCCTCAACACAGGCTTAATAATATTAGGCATACTTAAATCAGTGGTATACCTGGTTCCCTACATTAGCGATGCGATTAAGATTGATTGTAGTTTTTTTTGTTCGTATTTCAAAAACATTCGCAAATAACACGCACTCTTTATATTTACCTACATCTACAAACGCATCCCTTGTGTGATTTAGCTGCACTTCATGTCCCTACAGTCAACAAAGTATTGTTAATTAATTAAAAAGGTCCGACGAGTTCACGCAGACAAAGTCGCGGGCAAAAGCTTGTACCTATAAAATAATATTGTCATCCAGCCGATCATTTTAATTCAACATGAGCAGAATAAACCTCGATTTGCAATGCAATTGATCGCAGGTGCTGGTGCGATTTCACTATCCAATTAGTATCTACTGTCGAGTTTAAGTCAATTATCTCGCGCCTGCCATCGGCATCGGTTGCTTTTTTATCTTGCCTCTTGTAAATCTTTGAAAACATTGATTACAAGCTTTAACTACATATCTGCCAACATATCTAAGTATCTTATTTATTAAAGTGTGTATAATAAGATGTCAATACAATAATTTGATGAAAGAGCCAGAATGTGAAGCTCTTCATTTGCTAATTCATGGGCTTGCACTATAAAATATTACCTACATATTTATGAAAACTCTTTCCTCCTCCTCGTGGCATTATCCCGTATGAACCCTGAAGGAGGTTACTGTCTTTTATCCAAAAGAAAAGAAAATCTTAGCTAGTAAATATTGTCTCTGGGCTCACGTAAAGATTATTACAAGCTAATTAATATTAATTAACTAATGTTATGTGCCGTCACGTAGCGGTCGCCAAGATTAGGTCAAAGACCAGAGTTGTCCGGTTGTTTGGAGGGCGTTTGGCGTCACCAAATTGGCGAACATAAGACAGAGATTCACGACGTCAGTTTTAATTTTAATATGAGGCGATTATATTAAAAAGTTAACCATATTTATCGCATTATTATTGATCTTAAATCTATATTTATTTATTCTATATGTCCCAATGCGATAGCATAGCAATTTGTTAACTAATTTGCTACGCTATCGCATTGGGAAACTGTTATGATAGACGTATTACATACATACATACATACATACAATCACGCCTTTATCCCTAAAAGGGGTAGGCAGAGCACATGAAACTTGTGTTCCAGTGCCACTTTTAGCATAAATGTGGGTATAAAAGATCGACAAAATGTGATGTCGCAGTGATAGGTTGCTAGCCCATCGCCCACAACGTAGACGTATTGTTAATATTATAAAGCGGAAAAGTCTTTGAGATTGTAGCTTCGTAAGTTTAAAAGTTGGTATGTTTTGAGTAACCTCCGGAACCGCTTCTCCGATTTCAAAAATTCTTTCACATGCGTGTAGAATGGACTTACTGGATGGTTATATATATTTATCCCGCGGGTTTGCATGCTTTCTTTGCAATACGAAGCTGCCTGTAAAGAGGCCTGATCAGTCTTAGTGTCCCGAGGGAACAAAATCGTCTTAAAAAGTGACTTACATAGAAAAAGAGCCAATACTCACTGATGCGTCGCCTACGCGGCAGCCCCAACAGCATCCTGAGCGTGTTTTCGGATCGTGAAAATGGCCCCATGCTCACCCGCTGGCAGATGCAGTCATTGTTTAGTTAAGTCTCTCTTTTTTTATGATATACTAACACTAGTAATACGATGTCATTGTTTACTAAGCATGTATAAACTTTAATTTGAATTAAATTATTTATATTTTTATTTATTTTATTTTAATACTTTTACGCTTTTGTTATTGAACTCCCCTTTTAATGAAAGATGCTTTAAAACTGTTCCCGGAACCTCGACATCCGCTCGGGAATACGCGGATTGTACACAAGACATACAGAAGGCATGTTAGTGGTCCATGAATACGGCATACCGGTATTTAGCGTTCGTTCCTTGCTGGGATCGATCCTGACTTGGAATGCGATTCACAATTGGTCTCAATTCACCTCACCACTCACCCTCAATACAACTTGATCCCAAGATTTATAACAACTATGCGCAATCAGAGATCAGACCTACTCTGGTTTCCGTGAGGCGAGTAAACATTTTGAATACTGCCCTGGTCGGGACGTCACAGTCCTGGCTCGCGGCCAGGAGGTTGTGATTGTGTGTCTGCGTAATGTGATTGCTGAGTAGTGAATAATGCTTAGGTACCTATTTGATAATGCCACAGTATTATGCAGGAGCACTGTTTAGAAGACTTTGAACCTATTGGCGGAAATATATGGAATACCTATTTAAGATACCTTTTGGTATCCTAAATAGGTATTCCTAATGGATTTAAAAAAATGTACGAGTGCAGCTGCTAACTACCTGGCAGAATGTAAATTTTGATTATAAAAACATTGTATTTTAATAGCCATACGATAAATAAATAAATGGATAGCAAAACTGAGTTATCTAAGATACTGGAGTTCATGTATTCGAGAAATATTGAAGAGAGCTTGTTTTCAGGCATCTAAGGCCCATACTTACAAATACCTTAAATACGTTCATAAGCAATAATATTCTTAAAATAAAAACTCATTATTTCGGCGATGAAACAAACAGCGTGGTGGTATTATTAAGTTATGTTATGAGAAGACATGTTGTTCTATTTTCATAATAAATACTTAGTTACTTAAATCCACCTTAAATCACTATTGAAGCATTTCTACCCGAACGCCCTCTCTGGCGCAATAATAATAAGTAAGCACTTTCACTCAGGATATACCTGAGGGAAGGAATGCGTCATTTGTTTTTCCACGCTCACTTCATCTCCCAAGGGCATGAGTTCCACTTTCCTCTTTAATATCAATACGTACTTCTGTGTACTTCAATGTATTTTTTTACTTCTTGCTTTGAAAAGTCGGCGTTTTGATATCTCGGTTAATCAGGAAAGCTGAGCGCGAAAAAAACATTAACATAATAATTACGTGCGCTGTTCTTCAAGATCCGCTTTACAAAAAGAAGGCTTATGTAATACGTTTTATGGAAAAGACACCGTCATCAGAGTTAACATCTATTTCCTCCTGAAAATGAACAGCACAAAGCTGGGCGCACCAACAAACGTGACCTAGAGAACTTTTAACAGGTTTTAAAATGACAAACGTAAAAGGTTTTGGCAGTAGTCAGCGTGCCGATGCCGCGTCGCGGGGCGTATAAATCCGGGCTATGTTTAAATTTTAAGGGAAAGTACGACCGACAAAACTGAAGCCAATGGCCCAGTAATGGGTTACAGCCCCCCAGGGAGGTTGTGTAACGGGCAGAATAATTGTGCGTCGACTGCCCTGGCGCGGGGCCAGCGCGCCGCTACTGCCCTCTAACAACGTTTTCGTAAGCCACATCAGTAAAACCTGCTTACAAAACCCCTAAGAAGCCTTCGACACGTATTACCTACATTCTTGCTGTCCGCGCCGCCCTTTGTAAGCCGATATTGCGACGAAAAACCGGGGTTTTCTGAACAAAACATCTTGATAATACGATACCCATGTAATCTTACATACCGAATATGTCGGAGTAATAAAATAAATGTTGTCGATAGTAAACAACTTTGTCCATGAAGTGAGCTCAGCGTATGTTGTAAGGAGACGGAACTATATAACGTAGGACCCGCATACTATCACAATAGTTTACATATAAAGCAGGAAAGAGGGGCAAAGCGCTGAACTTTTCCAATGCGCCGCGCCGCGCCGCATGTAAGAATGTTACTTTCACGTATTGTTCATGCAAATTTCCTGACATCTGCTTCTCGATTTCGATTATTCTATCTTACAAATATTATACACCGTGGGCCCGAATGACCCGAAATACTTTAGCCATCGATTTTTGTGTTTAATAGGGAACATTACGCAAAACTCTTCGTAGGTGGCGACACTAGCAGCGTTGACATTGTATCTCGTTCCCACTTGCGGTATTGTCTATGCAAGCATCCTTTGTCACTCATTTGACAATCAATTGTGCACGTGTGTGTGAATCCGTATATTACTATACTGGTTTACTATTAGTGGTAGTGCTGCCACTGGCGGCAGAACATTGCAGTAATGTTCCCTATTAGATAAAAAAAAGTTTTGAGATGATTAGTCGAAAACTGCATGGATTTCGAAATCTTCATTTATTTAAAAAATAACCGCGTTGAATGTCAAGTAAAGTAAAGTTTATTTAAACTTTACTTTGGTACTATGTAAAGTTTGTAGATGGTACAATGGTAATGGATGGTGGTGGTATGGTGGTGGTGTCTCCCTGTAAAAGAACATATTCAACTTTCATACATCACTCGCCGTCAATTTTCTTACTGCAGCTCTACTTCAGAGGTTTTTTATTCGGAATCACTGAAATGAATTGAATTCATATGTTCTCAAAAATAATAATGTTAAAATGACATAATTAGACCTCTGTTTATAACATTATGTGCTCATAAGGCCGCCGGTCAGAAATCGATGGTTAAAGTTGTTCGGGTTAATCGGGCCAATGGTGTATTATTCAAACGGTGGTGTAACGGTGTACATGGTGTGTTATTCAAACGGGGCAGTGAGAGAAAATCTGAAACTACAAGAGATAAGGAAATTTGCTCTAAGGAGTCCAAAATAACAGCTGCATTCAGAGACTAAAAAAAACCCCTCACACACGGCCGGAAATAAACGCGGGAGTTTTTGCCTAAATTAATAGT
Source organism: Epinotia brunnichana (assembly GCA_963854355.1). NCBI lineage: Eukaryota > Metazoa > Arthropoda > Insecta > Lepidoptera > Tortricidae > Epinotia > Epinotia brunnichana. The sequence continues at coordinate 10,793,041 of OY977941.1, read as the reverse complement.
ACTGGATGTAAGGAACAATTATTGCTCTGAAACCCTGTATATATATTATCAAAGGAAAATGCCGTATTTCATAATTTAAGCTACATAAAGAGATCTTCCCATACTAAGCCATGCCGGTTAGTATGGGGAGATGTGACGCCTGAAACTAGACGAAATATAAAAAAGTTGTATTTGTTTTATTTATTTTAATTATTTGCACCAATATATTAAAAACTGCAATAAAATATCATTCCCATACTTATCCATAGTGGATACCTATCCCTGATAGGTACTGTTTGTACGGGGAGGTCCATTTCCGTACATAAAACTATTAAATTCGGCATTTTCCTGTGATCGTAGATACAGGATTCCTTAGCAACATTATGTACTACTTTAGGCACGCAAAAAACGAACTCCGATTTTTAGACAGATTTGACCGGGTTCGATTCCCGGCCGTGTATGCAGCTTTATTGAAAATATTTGAATGCAGTCTTAAGTTTTTCTAAAATCGGTCTCGTAAGTCCTAAGAGCAAACTTGCAGTTTCAGATTTTCCCTCACTGCCCCGTTTGAATTATACACCTACACTTATTATACCTACATCTGAAATTTTAGATGTGCAGATGTTTCGACGTTTCTTCCTCAATCACGGAAAAACCACTTAATGGATTTAAATGAAATTTGGCATAGAGATCCAATACTTTTTATCGAAAAATGATCTCCCAATGTTTAGAGAGACAATGGTATAGATGATATTTTTAAACAATGGCCATTCAATAATTAAAAATAGGAGACTACGCGGGCGAAGTCGCGGACAAAAGCTAGATGTTCAAATATGTAAAAATAAATAAAGCTAAATAAAGGAGCGAATCCATAGATAAAACTTGATAAAATAGAATCTATGATGCTGAAGTGCGTCATAAAATGATATGGACTATAAAGAAAATTTACGGTATTTCTTATGATATCAGTAAAAGGGCAATGAGATTGTGTAAATTTGTGCATTGTTTAAGAGTGGTTTGTTTTTCAGCAATGTTAGGATCGAGAGAGGGCTAAAACCAATAATTAGTACATACATTACTTTTCTTCAAACGTATTTTGTTTGGGTGGACGTCTATGAACTATAGAAATTTCTATCGTCGTAGAGTTATAGCGTAATTTCACTATTCATTATGACAAGGTAAAAGAGTAAAAGAAGACACCATACAGCCTGTATTCGTTTACGATACGACTACACTAAGACACTCAGGGAATCTAATATAAGTTAATAAAACTACTACAGTTTCACTCGAAACAGCTCTTACAACGTCAAGCTATTCCTAAAGAACGTTAGACTTAAGGCCTGTCAAAGCACGGGTGGTAGGTCGCGGGCGCCTTAAAGGTGGACGGGGCCGGTGGCGCCGCGCCGCCGGTCGCACCTGGCTGCAGCGGCCGTCCGCTCGCACGAGCTACGCGAGCCACGCGCCTACCGCCCGTGCTTTGACATGGCTGCATCTAATGCTCACTCAGCACGAAGACGCTGACATGTTCGCTGATCGTTTGACATACTTGTGCCACAATACTAGGATATTTTTGAATTGGCACTTAATTAATGGAATGACATTATAATTTATGATTTACGACATTTTTACTTGTGCATGTTTATCTTTTTTGTTTATTTTAGCGTGTAAGCGATTTGGTGTAAACTGTAAGCTTGCATTGTATTATTGTGTGAATAAATGAAATAGCAGTTGGTTTGACCCGTAGATAAATGATTCCATAGATGGAGTCCTAGCGAATCCCTAAAAGGGATGGAGGTAAATTAACCTGACGAAATTGAGAAGTATCAGAGCAGTAATGTACTTACCTTTCATAGAACACACACAAAACTTCAAATATGTCATTTGTACATTTTAATTTAGTTATATTTATAAGGAGGCTGGGCGTCCAATTTGCAACTACCAGTTTCACTCAAATCACAGTATTTTTATGTACCTACCTACTCTGTTTACTCAGTGCGGTCATTCCCAAATCATATTATATACTTTAGTAATTTTATATACTATGTATGTGACTCTTATCCACAGTAAGTAGATAAAAAGGCAACCATGCTACACCCGCTGGTGCATGACAAACAAAAAGGAATAAGTACAGTCGATGTGGGACAGGAAATATGACACTGTATCTATTTCCCACTTGTGCTATTCTCTATGCTTACATCTTTTTCACTCACGTTTGAATATTTGTGTGAAGCCCTGTATACTTATTCTTCATCTGTGTGAACGTGATGTTTGCTTCGCTTGCCAGGTATCCCTCCCTGCCCGACTCCAGCGAACTGCATCTGCCGCCACGCGGTTGTCGATATTAGTCACCCTTCCCAGAAGATTTCCCTAGGTAAGTCAAGTAAATATTATTTTACTCCACCATTTTTTCGTGCGCTTTGATCATTTGGCCGGCAACGATTTTCCTTGTACAAAATAATATTCTTCCGTTTCTGTATCTGTAAAGTTTTTTCTGAACGGATTGTATTTTGTACCCGCCTTTACAGAAGAAATAATAATATTTCTAGGTAACGAAAACTGAAGCAATATTTTTTTAAACCATTGTGGTGAATTCGAATTACTAGTGTTTTTTTCAGTAACTCAAGAAAAAAGTGTTACGTGGTTTGCAGTCAATTGCTATTTTGCTGAAAGCCTGTAACGTGTTAAGAATTTTCCGCTGAGCATTTTCAATGTTTTTCGGTTCAAGTTCAACCTTCTTCTGAGATCAGCTGTTACACTGTCAATTACCCTCAGTAAATATGTAGATTATTTCATTCACCTATCATCGCCTATGCTAATTTCTTAAGCTTGCTCTGTAGGTAACCTACCCGGCATGATATTAGTATATTTTGATAAGTTGGTACACCTACCTATAACGTGTCATCAGGTTCTCCTCAATGTGATTTAGGAAAGAAAGTGAATGGGGGTTTTAAAACCGTCTCGTCAAAATTTTTATATTGCAATCTAGACGCAAATATCCCTCATTCATCCGAATTGTGTCGGTAGCGATTTGTCTCGGGGGCAGAATGAATTATATCATAATGAAGTAAAGCTCTCCGCGTGAAGTAATAAGGATTCATCTTGGAGAAAATATGGCAATAACAAGTGCAATTTGTGGGGAGCAAAATAATACTGATATTACTCACCCCGCCGCGGCGCGACACCGTCGTTGGCACCATTATCGTTTACATTACACGATGTTACATTTCACTACCTATTCGGTTCGTCTCTTTCGCATTGCCACCACGTTACAGTGTGTGTCGCGCACTCATACTTACAAGTTCGACGCGCGTGGAAGCCAGTCAGTGAACATATTAGTAAAAAAAATATTATAAACTCGATTGCAAGATACGGCGCAAAAATTAGGTATCAGCTCTGAAAATATTAGAATAATGCGTGCATGCTATGCGAACTTAGAACTCAATGCAAATCCAGTTTCTTATTGAAAACAGTGCCACCTTCTTGATAGGTTACGAACTCTTTGAAGCTGTAGCGATTGCTAGGCTTAGGCTGTCAAGGTATTTCGAAATTCGCCGTGTTGATATTATACATCCATAGCCTAGGGGTAAAGACGGCGGTATTTGGAGTCGATGAGCCGGGGTTCAAGCCCTGCGACCGACTCACTTTTTGTATGTTTTAACAGAAAAGTTTTAATATCGCAGAAGAGATGGCGCCTGCTGTACGCAAGCATTAAATGCCTTCTCAATTTGGTCGAGTTGCCTGTCTATCTCAGTATGTATATTGTAGTCTTTGAATGCGTGTATTTACGAGAGAAAAAATCAATAACTCAAAAAACAAAAGACGCACGCTGACAGTGGGGTCGCGCCAGCCAGCCTGCCAGCGCGTGTGCACTGCGGAGGTTGGTGAAGGTGTCCTGTCGCCTTTACACATTCACTGCCTGGAATCGCTACGCGCTACGCCCGTAGCCGATCCCGTGGTTTTCCTCGTATGTAGCGGAAAGCGACTACGGCGTAGGTGCCCGCTACGCAGGTTCCTGGCAGTGAAAGTGCTACACGGGGGTTTACCTGACTTAGGGTGGGTTGCACCAAAACGTTTGCGATCGTAACCGGTGTTCGTTAAAATCTGAATGTCTGGAAAGTTTGACAAATTTCTATGGAATGACAGCTGCCGGCGCCATATTTAACGTTGGTCGGTCTGTAATCGAAAGTTGGTGCAACCTGCACTAAATGTCATCATCAATTTAACACATTCAGTGCCGGGAACACGACTATCGTGTGCCTACGTCGTAGGCGCTTTCCGCTACATACGAGGAACACGGGATCGGCTACGAGCGTAGCGCGTATCGATTCGCGGCAGTGAGTGTGTGAGTGCAGCTTGTCAGTGCAGCTTGATACGGTTTTTTTTCCATTTTTCCCGCTCCCAGGCCAGCTGTTTAATGCCTACGCTACCTCTACATGTTCTTTTGCTTGGTTCGTAGAACTCCTCGGTGTTTTGGTTTATTTTCCCTTCTATACGCGTGTCTCTGACTTTGGGGCTTTAAATTCAAATGTCGATTATGCTCCTGAAACGGAACTACTTTTGTTCTACAACTTTTCAAAAATACGTTCTTTTTGTATTTTTATTATTCCATACAAATTAAATAAAATTTTCAATGTACATCATCCATTAGTTAGTTTTCATACTTGTCAGTGTCATGGATGTCAAATAATGAGGCCGTGTTTGCAATACATTGATGGTACAGTTAAAGTTCAACCACTAACAAATTATAAGTATGTAAATATGTAAGTATGTAAGTTGTCCGTCAAAATTTGCAATCCATTTTTCAGTCACTTCCAATTGAGCTGAAATTTTGCAAGCATATGTATATTGCATGACAATGCAATATTATGATGACTTGGAGCTGATCTGATGCTGGAACTGGAAGGTGGCCACAGGAATTCCGCAATAAAACAACACAACCCCATCGAGCTTGGGCTCGTTACTTAGTTAGTACTTGATGATGGTATGCAGAAAAGTACAGTCGGCAGTAAAAGCTTGTACCAAAAATGAAATTTTTGACAGAAACTTATTCTATTTGTAACTAGCTGTTGCCCGCGACTTCGTCCGCGTATAACATGTTATCGTCTAAATGTTTGTTGAAGGAATGAATTAAAAAAAAAACATTGAACTTAATTTTCTACCTAGTCTTTTAGAAAACAATCTAAAACCGAAGTTACTAATCTCTTACTTTCAAAATCTCTTGCTCTCTATACAAACTAAGAACCCTCTCTGAACCCTCATAGTAAACAGTCTGAAACCGTAGTTACAAATTTCTTACTTTAAAAATGTCTTGCTCTCTATACAAAGTTCGAACCCCCTTCTTAGGCGATGAATTAAAAAAACTCTGAAATAAGTTTTGTAGTATTTTAGCAAACAGTCTAAAACCGAAGTTACAAATCCCTTACTTTAAAAATATCTTGCTCTCCATACAAACTTGGGTGTTCAAAGGTAATCCCCTTTAGGGCATATATTTCAAAAAATGCTAAAATAAGTTTTGTAGTCTAAACAGGCTTAGATCGCAGTTACAAATATCATACTTTAAAATTTTCTTGCTCTCCATACAAACTTTGAACGCTTTTCAGGGAAAAGTTAAAAATAAAACACCCGGTTTTTTTATTATAACAGGTAAGTATTTTTTCTACAAACTATCTAGTCTCTAGCTAAAAAAAAGTGTTTCCCATATACGAACCTTGCACCCCTTTTTAATCCCTTAAGGGGTGAAATTTTCCAAAACGCTAGCAGTAGGTATTTTTTTGTATGTAAATAAGTAGGTACTTAATCTTTCTACAGAGTTTTAAGTTTCTACCTAAAAAAAAGTTTTCCTACTCAAACATTGCACCTCTTTATCACCCTGCGGGTGGAAATTTTCAAACCACTGAAAGTAATTAACCTATATATTTGTATTCTAATAAATAATCTTTCTACTCAATTTCAAGTCTCTAGCTTCCTCCATACAAATTTTCACCTGTTTTAATCACCCTTAGGGGTGGAATTTTACAAAACGCTGAAAGTTCTTTATTTGTATTGTAATAAGTAATCTTTCAACAAAGGTTTGTCGCTTGCTAAAAAAATATATTTACAAACGTTGCACCCCCTTATACACCCCTAAGGGGTGGAATTTTCTAAAACGCTGAAAGTATTTTATTTTATTTTATTATGTAATCTTTTAAAAAGGTTTGAAGTTCCAGCTCAAAAAAATCCCCTTTACCAACATTGTACCCCTTTTTCATACCCTTAGGGGTGGAATTTTCCAAAACGCTGTTTTTTTTTTATTTGAATTGTAATAAGTAATCTTTCTACAAACTTTTAAGCTTCTATCTCAAAAAGAAGTTTCGCTCATACAAACTTTGCAATCCTTTTTAACCCCCTAAGAGGCTGAATTTTCCAAAACGCTGACAGTACTTTATTTGTATTCTAATAAGTAAGCTTTCTATAACGTATTGAGTCTCTTGCTAACATAATAAAGTTTCCCCCATACAAAATTTGCACCCCTTGTTTACCCCCTTAGGGGCAGAATTTTCCTAAACGTTGAAAATATTTTATTTGTATTCTAATAAGTACCTAATATTTATACAAAATTTTAAGTCTGTAGCTCAAAAAATAAAGTTTCCCCCATTTAGGGGTAGAATTTCCAAAAATCCCTTCTTATCCGTTGCCTAGGTACGTTGTAAAAGGTAGTTCTGGTGTAAATTTCAACTCTCTAGCCCCAGTAGTTTCGGCTGTGCGTTGATGGGTGAGTGGGTGAGTCAGTCAGAACATAGGCATTTATATGTAGGTATAGATAGATAGAAGATGACGAAAATTCCATTCAAATATCTCAAAACCGTTTTAATGTCGCTTGTTAAAACGATCGGGGACTGTGACGTCAAGATCCTCGAGCGTCATAGTAAAAAACAATCGTTTCATAAAAAAGTGCGTTTTGTGGAAAAGGGACAGAACATAAAACTTTGGAACTTCTTAGTGATTACCTATACATATAACCTCATGCGTTGATTTTTTCTCTTTTATCCTTTTATCGAGGAAATACATTATGATTATTTTATTTAGTGTCTACCTACAGCTGGGTCCACTGCACCAATGCTTTCCATGTTTTTAAAGATTTAACATGTTTTCCGTCAGGTTCGGCAAACAAATAGGGTTTTGTTTTGATTGGCAAAACATGTTTGACGCTTAAAAACCACGAAAACATGGCGCAGCGGACGCGGCTTACGTGGTGTAGTTTCGATTCCTGAGCTATAACCACGAACTTCGGAATTCGAAAATATTCGGGTATCTCTATCTCTATCGCACTAACAGTACTCGAGTGACAGGGATGCATATTGATATCTGAATCAATTATTAAAACGCCTTCTATCATTTATCTTCTTTAATATCATCACAGCTAAAACTATTACATTGTACTTTTCTCTATTTTAAATAATCCTAACCGAAATCACATCTTTCACATTGACAACACGATATCTACCACAGACAATATATATAGATGCGCTGACATTGAACCTCAACACTCTCCCTCAATGTGTGCACATCATTCTAACATTTTACTAAATTAAGTGAATTACACAATCTCACAAATTTTTCGCCAGCCAACGGCTTTGTTAATATATCTGCTAATTGATCATTTGTGGAAACATATTTAACACATATTACTCCTTCCTCAACCTTTTGTTTCACAAAGTTAAATTTTACATCCATATGTTTCAAACGTTTTTGGTCTGGATTCTGTACTACTTTCATAGTGCTAATATTGTCCTCAAAAATGATGGTATTTTTGACATCAATATTAAAGTCTAATAATAATTTCATTAGCCAACAAGCTTCAACAGATGCCTCACACAAAGCAATCAATTCTGCTTCCGTAGTACTCAATGCCACTGTGCTTTGTTTTTTAGACTTCCATGCTACTATATTACCAAACAACTGAAATAAATATCCGCTAGTGGACTTTCTGTCACTATCCCGTGCAAAATCAGCATCTGCAAAGCCTATCAAGCTAGCATCTTTATATTTACAATATTTTTAATTATAATCAATAGTCTGCTTGACATATCTAAGAACACGCTTCAAAGCTTGCCATAACTTTAAAGTTGGCTGTGACTGGAATCTACTCAAATATGACACAGCTGTAGCTAAGTCTGGTCTAGTACTCACCATTGCATACATCAGAGAGCCAATGAGAGATCTACACTGATGTTCCAAAGTCATGTCAACTTCAGTCGTGTCAAAGTCCAGTTTAAAATTAAGGTCCATAGGAGAATTAGTCCCTCTACAGTTGTCCATATTATAAGATTCAATGACCTTTTGTAAATATTTAGATTGATTTATATAAATCGCATCATGTTGTTTCTGAATACTAATGCCGAGATACATTAGATTCCTGTCACCCAAATCTTTCATATTAAACTTGGTTTTTAAGAAGTTTTTGACACCTTCAATATCTGATTTACTAGGCCCTACTATCAATAAATCATCAACATATAAAATCAAGTATAAATCCTCTTTATTATATAGACAATAGTCATTTTGAGAGCGCATAAAACCACATTCAGTTATAACTTCTGTAAATTTCTCATACCAATACTTTGGACTCTTCTTTAATCCATACAGGGACTTTTGTAATCTTAAAACGTTTCCTTCTGGGACTCTTAGTCCTTTTGGAGGATTTTAAATATACTGCCTCATCAATCCGTCCGTATAAGAATGCGCCTTTAACATCCATTTGATGGATATCATAGTCCTTCTGCGCTGCAACTGATAAAAGCACTCTTAATGTTTGTAACTTCAATACAGGGGAGTATATATTTTCTAACTTGTCTTTTTGTTGATAGCCCCTCACTACCAATCTTGCTTTGCATATTTCTTGGTCTCCGACGTTTTTCTTTGTAAAAACCCATTTAGTATCTAGTAGTTTATCATTCTTTGGTATAGGTACAAACTTCCATGTCTCATTTTCTTGTAAAACCTTAAACTCTTCTTTTACTGCTAAGTTCCATTCTTTTTCATCTTTTCTTCCTTTGATGTCCTCAAAATCTAATGGAGCATCTTGGTGACTTGACAACAAGGCATATAATGCTTCATCATTCTGATCTAAGTCAATTGTATAGTCTTTTAGCCATACTGGTTTCTTAATTTGTCTTTTTCCTCTCCCTCTTTCTGAATTCTCTGTTTTCTCGGTCTCTTCTTCGTTTTCATTTTTCTTAGCTGCTTGATTCTGTTCCTTTACTGATTCTTCCATGTCATCTGCTGGTTCATATTGTTCATCATCTTCATCATCATCTTCTTGTTCTTGGTCACTTACATTATCTTGGTTCTTCTCTGTCATGTCCACTTTATAATTCACAGTGTTGTCCTTTTCCGGTTTTGTTTCGTCAAATATTACGTTTCGCGCCGATATAACTTTCCTTGAGTCAGTGTCGTACAGTTTATATCCTGAGGTTACATATCCTATAAATATCATTTTCTTACCGGAATTGTCCAGCTTTTGTCTCAACTCTTTTGGTACATGGTTATAAGCTGTGCAGCCAAATACTCGCATATTTGACACATTAGGTCTCCGGCCTTCCCATAACTCTGATGGTGTTTTATCTTTTCCAACAGTTGGGCTTCTATTTGTTACATATGCTGAAAACAACACCGCATGTCCCCAGAATTCCTTCCCCAGATTTGAGTCTATTAGAATGGTTTTCGCCTTCTCTATTAAAGTTTTATTCATCCGTTCTGCTGCACCGTTCATTTCAGGATTGTACGGTACTGTGTAGTGCATTTGAATACCTTTATTATAGCAAAACTCCTGAAATTCCATCGAAACATACTCACCACCGTTATCAGATTTTAACCTTAAAAGATTAGCATTAAAATGGATGTCTGTGAAGTTAGCATATCAAGTTTTAGCAGATCACGAAATTATTGAAGTTCTATTCGCATGCACCATAGTTCTATAGTTCCTGATACATTTTAGCAATAGTTCTGGGGTTTTTACCGAAAAAAATAATCCTATGTAATTCAAACAATTGATATGCTAACTTCACGTAGCATATCATTTTCCTCCAAATGGACTCAAAATTAATATTCTGCCTTTTCATAGAGTACCCTACAGTTCCTGATACTTTTCACACATAGTTCTAGCAAAAAAAATTAAAAAAATCTTTAGTTTTATTCAATGATATGCTAAGTTCACACGTGATATGCTGATAGTTTATGAGGAGTTCTAGGCTTGTTTTTGGCCTTAAATGATAGATCTAGTCACAAAGAGCCTAGAACTCTGGAGTTCTAGGCTCTAGTGTTACACCTAATGCCTAAAGAAAATTTAACAAAAATGCAATTTTTGACATTATAGTGCTATACGATGACAAATATATAACAAAGGATTCTGGCTTGTTTGCTAAGCAATTAAAAAGATTTACCTATATTTAATACATATAGGTGTTCAGATTATAGCCCTAGCACTTTATTATAAAGACCGTAAATATTTTTCATATGCAACGATTTCAAGCAGATGATATGCTAACTTCACAATGTTCACACGTGATCTGCTGATAGTTTATGAGGAGTTCTAGGTTTGTCTTTGATCTTCGTTGATAGATCTAGTCATGTAGAGCACAGAACTCCAGAGTTCTAGGTTTTATTGTCACATCTAATGCCTACATAAATTTTAATAAAAATGCAAATTTTGACATGCTAATGCCGTACAAACATTTTTCAAATGCTAACTTCACACGTGATCTGCTGATAGTTTATGAGAAGTTCTAGGCTTGTTTTTGGCCTTAATTGATGGCTCTAGTAATGTAAAAAACAGAACTGTAAAGTTCTAGGTTCTAGTCACACATCGAATGCCTACAGAAATGTTACCGAAAATGCAAATTTAAACGTTATGTGCTATACGATGACAAAAAAAATCAAATCATTCGGGATTGTTTGCATGGCGATAAAACAGATTTACCTGTTAGAAAAAGAAACATGTTCAAATTTAGGCTGTATCCCTTAGATTTAAAGAAAGAAAATATTTTTCATATGCAAAGAATTCAAGCAGATGATATGCTAACTTCACAGTGTTCACACGTGATCTGCTGATAGTTTATGAGGAGTTCTAGGCGGGTCTTTGATCTTCGTTGATAGCTCTAGTCATGTAGAGCACAGAACTCTAGAGTTCTAGGTTTTAGTGTCACATCAAATGCCTACAGAAATTTTTATAAAAATGCAAATTTTTACATGCTACTGCCGTACAAACATTTTTCAAATGCTAAGTTCACACGTGATCTGCTGATAGTTTATGAGAAGTTCTAGGCTTGTTTTTGGCCTTAATTGATGGCTCTAGTAATGTAGAGTACAGAACTGTAAAGTTCTAGGTTCTAGTCATACATCGAATGCCTACAGAAATTTTAACGAAAATGCAAATTTAAACGTTATGTGCTATACGATGACAAAAAAAATCAAATCATTCGGGATTGTTTGCGTGGCGATAAAACAGATTTACCTGTTAGGAATAAAAAAATGTTCAAACTTAGGCTGTATCCCTTAGATTTGAAGAAAGAAAATAGTTTTCATATGCAAAGAATTCAAGCAGATGATATGCTAACTTCACAGTGTTCACACGTGATCTGCTGATAGTTTATGAGGAGTTCTAGGCGTGTCTTTGATCTTCGTTGATAGCTCTAGTCATGTAGAGCACAGAACTCCAGAGTTCCAGGTTTTAGTGTCACATCAAATGCCTACAGAAATTTTAACAAAAATGCTAATTTTGCCTTGCTACTGGCTGTACAAACATTTTTCAAATGCTAAATTCACACGTGATCTGCTGATAGTAAATGAAAAGTTCTAGGCTTGTTTTTGGCCATAAATGATGGCTCTAGTGATGTAGAGTACAGAACTGTTAAGTTCAAGGTTCTAGTAACACATCGAATGCCTACAGAAATGTTAACGAAAATGCAAATTTAAACGTTATGTGCTATACGATGACAAAAAAAATCAAATTATTCGGGATTGTTTGCATGGCGATAAAACAGATTTACCTGTTAGGAATAGAAAAATGTTCAAACTTAGGCTGTATCCCTTAGATTTAAAGAAAGAAAATATTTTTTATATGCAAAGAATTCAAGCAGATGATATGCTAACTTCACAGTGTTCACACGTGATCTGCTGATAGTTTATGAGGAGTTCTAGGCGTGTCTTTGATCTTCGTTGATAGCTCTAGTCATGTAGAGCACAGAACTCCAGAGTTCTAGTTTTTAGTGTCACATCAAATGCCTACAGAAATTTTAATAAAAATGCAAATTTTTACATGCTACTGCCGTACAAACATTTTTCAAATGCTAAGTTCACACGTGATCTGCTGATAGTTTATGAGAAGTTCTAGGCTTGTTTTTGGCCTTAATTGATGGCTCTAGTAATGTAGAGTACAGAACTGTAAAGTTCTAGGTTCTAGTCACACATCGAATGCCTACAGAAATTTTAACGAAAATGCAAATTTAAACGTTATGTGCTATACGATGACAAAAAAAATCAAATCATTCGGGATTGTTTGCGTGGCGATAAAACAGATTTACCTGTTAGGAATAAAAAAATGTTCAAACTTAGGCTGTATCCCTTAGATTTGAAGAAAGAAAATATTTTTCATATGCAAAGAATTCAAGCAGATGATATGCTAACTTCACAGTGTTCACACGTGATCTGCTGATAGTTTATGAGGAGTTCTAGGCGTGTCTTTGATCTTCGTTGATAGCTCTAGTCATGTAGAGCACAGAACTCCAGAGTTCCAGGTTTTAGTGTCACATCAAATGCCTACAGAAATTTTAACAAAAATGCTAATTTTGCCTTGCTACTGGCTGTACAAACATTTTTCAAATGCTAAATTCACACGTGATCTGCTGATAGTAAATGAAAAGTTCTAGGCTTGTTTTTGGCTATAAATGATGGCTCTAGTAATGTAGAGTACAGAACTGTAAAGTTCAAGGTTCTAGTAACACATCGAATGCCTACAGAAATGTTAACGAAAATGCAAATTTAAACGTTATGTGCTATACGATGACAAAAAAAATCAAATTATTCGGGATTGTTTGCATGGCGATAAAACAGATTTACCTGTTAGGAATAGAAAAATGTTCAAACTTAGGCTGTATCCCTTAGATTTAAAGAAAGAAAATATTTTTCATATGCAAAGAATTCAAGCAGATGATATGCTAACTTCACAGTGTTCACACGTGATCTGCTGATAGTTTATGAGGAGTTCTAGGCGTGTCTTTGATCTTCGTTGATAGCTCTAGTCATGTAGAGCACAGAACTCCAGAGTTCTAGGTTTTAGTGTCACATCAAATGCCTACAGAAATTTTTATAAAAATGCAAATTTTTACATGCTACTGCCGTACAAACATTTTTCAAATGCTAAGTTCACACGTGATCTGCTGATAGTTTATGAGAAGTTTTAGGCTTGTTTTTAGCCTAAAACGATAGCTCTAGTCATGTAGAGCACAGAACTTTGGAGTTCTAGGTTTTAGTGTCACCTCTAATGCCTACAGAAATGTTAACGAAAATGCAAATTTAAACGTTACGTGCTATACGATGACAAAAATAATCAAATCATTCGGGATTTTTTGCATAGCGATAAAACAGATTTACCTGTTAGCAATAGAAAAATGTTCAAACTTAAGCTGTATCCCTTAGATTTAAAGAAAGAAAATATTTTTCATATGCAAAGAATTCAAGCAGATGATATGCTAACTTCACAGTGTTCACACGTGATCTGCTGATAGTTTATGAGGAGTTCTAGGCGTGTCTTTGATCTTCGTTGATAGCTCTAGTCATGTAGAGCACAGAACTCCAGAGTTCCAGGTTTTAGTGTCACATCAAATGCCTACAGAAATTTTAACAAAAATGCTAATTTTGCCTTGCTACTGGCTGTACAAACATTTTTCAAATGCTAAATTCACACGTGATCTGCTGATAGTAAATGAAAAGTTCTAGGCTTGTTTTTGGCCATAAATGATGGCTCTAGTGATGTAGAGTACAGAACTGTTAAGTTCAAGGTTCTAGTAACACATCGAATGCCTACAGAAATGTTAACGAAAATGCAAATTTAAACGTTATGTGCTATACGATGACAAAAAAAAATCAAATTATTCGGGATTGTTTGCATGGCGATAAAACAGATTTACCTGTTAGGAATAGAAAAATGTTCAAACTTAGGCTGTATCCCTTAGATTTAAAGAAAGAAAATATTTTTTATATGCAAAGAATTCAAGCAGATGATATGCTAACTTCACAGTGTTCACACGTGATCTGCTGATAGTTTATGAGGAGTTCTAGGCGTGTCTTTGATCTTCGTTGATAGCTCTAGTCATGTAGAGCACAGAACTCCAGAGTTCTAGTTTTTAGTGTCACATCAAATGCCTACAGAAATTTTAATAAAAATGCAAATTTTTACATGCTACTGCCGTACAAACATTTTTCAAATGCTAAGTTCACACGTGATCTGCTGATAGTTTATGAGAAGTTCTAGGCTTTGTTTTTGGCCTTAATTGATGGCTCTAGTAATGTAGAGTACAGAACTGTAAAGTTCTAGGTTCTAGTCACACATCGAATGCCTACAGAAATTTTAACGAAAATGCAAATTTAAACGTTATGTGCTATACGATGACAAAAAAAATCAAATCATTCGGGATTGTTTGCGTGGCGATAAAACAGATTTACCTGTTAGGAATAAAAAAATGTTCAAACTTAGGCTGTATCCCTTAGATTTGAAGAAAGAAAATATTTTTCATATGCAAAGAATTCAAGCAGATGATATGCTAACTTCACAGTGTTCACACGTGATCTGCTGATAGTTTATGAGGAGTTCTAGGCGTGTCTTTGATCTTCGTTGATAGCTCTAGTCATGTAGAGCACAGAACTCCAGAGTTCCAGGTTTTAGTGTCACATCAAATGCCTACAGAAATTTTAACAAAAATGCTAATTTTGCCTTGCTACTGGCTGTACAAACATTTTTCAAATGCTAAATTCACACGTGATCTGCTGATAGTAAATGAAAAGTTCTAGGCTTGTTTTTGGCTATAAATGATGGCTCTAGTAATGTAGAGTACAGAACTGTAAAGTTCAAGGTTCTAGTAACACATCGAATGCCTACAGAAATGTTAACGAAAATGCAAATTTAAACGTTATGTGCTATACGATGACAAAAAAAATCAAATTATTCGGGATTGTTTGCATGGCGATAAAACAGATTTACCTGTTAGGAATAGAAAAATGTTCAAACTAAGGCTGTATCCCTTAGGTTTAAAGAAAGAAAATATTTTTCATATGCAAAGAATTCAAGCAGATGATATGCTAACTTCACAGTGTTCACACGTGATCTGCTGATAGTTTATGAGGAGTTCTAGGCGTGTCTTTGATCTTCGTTGATAGCTCTAGTCATGTAGAGCACAGAACTCCAGAGTTCTAGGTTTTAGTGTCACATCAAATGCCTACAGAAATTTTTATAAAAATGCAAATTTTTACATGCTACTGCCGTACAAACATTTTTCAAATGCTAAGTTCACACGTGATCTGCTGATAGTTTATGAGAAGTTTTAGGCTTGTTTTTAGCCTAAAACGATAGCTCTAGTCATGTAGAGCACAGAACTTTGGAGTTCTAGGTTTTAGTTTCACCTCTAATGCCTACAGAAATGTTAACGAAAATGCAAATTTAAACGTTACGTGCTATACGATGACAAAAAAAATCAAATCATTCGGGATTTTTTGCATAGCGATAAAACAGATTTACCTGTTAGCAAAAGAAAATGTTCAAACTTAAGCTGTATCCCTTAGATTTAAAGAAAGAAAATATTTTTCATATGCAAAGAATTCAAGCAGATGATATGCTAACTTCACAGTGTTCACACGTGATCTGCTGATAGTTTATGAGGAGTTCTAGGCGTGTCTTTGATCTTCGTTGATAGCTCTAGTCATGTAGAGCACAGAACTCCAGAGTTCCAGGTTTTAGTGTCACATCAAATGCCTACAGAAATTTTAACAAAAATGCTAATTTTGCCTTGCTACTGGCTGTACAAACATTTTTCAAATGCTAAATTCACACGTGATCTGCTGATAGTAAATGAAAAGTTCTAGGCTTGTTTTTGGCCATTAATGATGGCTCTAGTAATGTAGAGTACAGAACTGTAAAGTTCTAGGTTCTAGTAACACATCGAATGCCTACAGAAATGTTAACGAAAATGCAAATTTAAACGTTATGTGCTATACGATGACAAAAAAAATCAAATTATTCGGGATTGTTTGCATGGCGATAAAACAGATTTACCTGTTAGGAATAGAAAAATGTTCAAACTTAGGCTGTATCCCATAGATTTAAAGAAAGAAAATATTTTTTATATGCAAAGAATTCAAGCAGATGATATGCTAACTTCACAGTGTTCACACGTGATCTGCTGATAGTTTATGAGGAGTTCTAGGCGTGTCTTTGATCTTCGTTGATAGCTCTAGTCATGTAGAGCACAGAACTCTAGAGTTCTAGGTTTTAGTGTCACATCAAATGCCTACAGAAATTTTAATAAAAATGCTAATTTTGCCTTGCTACTGGCTGTACAAACATTTTTCAAATGCTAAATTCACACGTGATCTGCTGATAGTCAATGAAAAGTTCTAGGCTTGTTTTTGGCCATAAATGATGGCTCTAGTAATGTAGAGTACAGAACTGTAAAGTTCAAGGTTCTAGTAACACATCGAATGCCTACAGAAATGTTAACGAAAATGCAAATTTAAACGTTATGTGCTATACGATGACAAAAAAAATCAAATTATTCGGGATTGTTTGCATGGCGATAAAACAGATTTACCTGTTAGGAATAGAAAAATGTTCAAACTTAGGCTGTATCCCTTAGATTTAAAGAAAGAAAATATTTTTTATATGCAAAGAATTCAAGCAGATGATATGCTAACTTCACAGTGTTCACACGTGATCTGCTGATAGTTTATGAGGAGTTCTAGGCGTGTCTTTGATCTTCGTTGATAGCTCTAGTCATGTTGAGCACAGAACTCCAGAGTTCTAGGTTTTAGTGTCACATCAAATGCCTACAGAATTTTTTATAAAAATGCAAATTTTTACATGCTACTGCCGTACAAACATTTTTCAAATGCTAAGTTCACACGTGATCTGCTGATAGTTTATGAGAAGTTTTAGGCTTGTTTTAGCCTAAAACGATAGCTCTAGTCATGTAGAGCACAGAACTTTGGAGTTCTAGGTTTTAGTGTCACCTGTAATGCCTACAGATTTTTTTATAAAAATGCAAATTTTTACATGCAACTGCCGTACAAACATTTTTCAAATGCTAAGTTCACACGTGATCTGCTGATAGTTTATGAGAAGTTTTAGGCTTGTTTTTAGCCTAAAACGATAGCTCTAGTCATGTAGAGCACAGAACTCCAGAGTTCTAGGTTTTAGTGTCACATCAAATGCCTACAGAAATTTTAATAAAAATGCAAATTTTTACATGCTACTGCCGTACAAACATTTTTCAAATGCTAAGTTCACACGTGATCTGCTGATAGTTTATGAGAAGTTTTAGGCTTGTTTTTAGCCTAAAACGATAGCTCTAGTCATGTAGAGTACAGAACTTTGGAGTTCTAGGTTTTAGTGTCACCTCTAATGCCTACAGAAATGTTAACGAAAATGCAAATTTAAACGTCATGTGCTATACGATGACAAAAAAAATCAAATCATTCGGGATTTTTTGCATGGCAATAAAACAGATTTACCTGTTAGCAATAGAAAAATGTTCAAACTTAAGCTGTATCCCTTAGATTTAAAGAAAGAAAATATTTTTCATATGCAAAGAATTCAAGCAGATGATATGCTAACTTCACAGTGTTCACACGTGATCTGCTGATAGTTTATGAGGAGTTCTAGGCGTGTCTTTGATCTTCGTTGATAGCTCTAGTCATGTAGAGCACAGAACTCCAGAGTTCCAGGTTTTAGTGTCACATCAAATGCCTACAGAAATTTTAACAAAAATGCTAATTTTGCCTTGCTACTGGCTGTACAAACATTTTTCAAATGCTAAATTCACACGTGATCTGCTGATAGTAAATGAAAAGTTCTAGGCTTGTTTTTGGCCATAAATGATGGCTCTAGTAATGTAGAGTACAGAACTGTAAAGTTCTAGGTTCTAGTAACACATCGAATGCCTACAGAAATGTTAACGAAAATGCAAATTTAAACGTTATGTGCTATACGATGACAAAAAAAATTAAATTATTCGGGATTGTTTGCATGGCGATAAAACAGATTTACCTGTAAGGAATAGAAAAATGTTCAAACTTAGGCTGTATCCCATAGATTTAAAGAAAGAAAATATTTTTTATATGCAAAGAATTCAAGCAGATGATATGCTAACTTCACAGTGTTCACACGTGATCTGCTGATAGTTTATGAGGAGTTCTAGGCGTGTCTTTGATCTTCGTTGATAGCTCTAGTCATGTAGAGCACAGAACTTCAGAGTTCTAGGTTTTAGTGTCACATCAAATGCCTACAGAAATTTTTATAAAAATGCAAATTTTTACATGCTACTGCCGTACAAACATTTTTCAAATGCTAAGTTCACACGTGATCTGCTGATAGTTTATGAGAAGTTTTAGGCTTGTTTTTAGCCTAAAACGATAGCTCTAGTCATGTAGAGCACAGAACTTTGGAGTTCTAGGTTTTAGTGTCACCTGTAATGCCTACAGAATTTTTTATAAAAATGCAAATTTTTACATGCTACTGCCGTACAAACATTTTTCAAATGCTAAGTTCACACGTGATCTGCTGATAGTTTATGAGAAGTTTTAGGCTTGTTTTTAGCCTAAAACGATAGCTCTAGTTATGTAGAGCACAGAACTCTAGAGTTCTAGGTTTTAGTGTCACATCAAATGCCTACAGAAATTTTAATATAAATGCAAATTTTTACATGCTACTGCCGTACAAACATTTTTCAAATGCTAAGTTCACACGTGATCTGCTGATAGTTTATGAGAAGTTTTAGGCTTGTTTTAGCCTAAAACGATAGCTCTAGTCATGTAGAGCACAGAACTTTGGAGTTCTAGGTTTTAGTGTCACCTCTAATGCCTACAGAAATGTTAACGAAAATGCAAATTTAAACGTTATGTGCTATACGATGACAAAAAAAATCAAATCATTCGGGATTTTTTGCATGGCGATAAAACAGATTTACCTGTTAGCAATAGAAAAATGTTCAAACTTAAGCTGTATCCCTTAGATTTAAAGAAAGAAAATATTTTTCATATGCAAAGAATTCAAGCAGATGATATGCTAACTTCACAGTGTTCACACGTGATCTGCTGATAGTGTATGAGGAGTTCTAGGCGTGTCTTTGATCTTCGTTGATAGCCTCTAGTCATGTAGAGCACAGAACTCCAGAGTTCCAGGTTTTAGTGTCACATCAAATGCCTACAGAAATTTTAACAAAAATGCTAATTTTGCCTTGCTACTGGCTGTACAAACATTTTTCAAATGCTAAATTCACACGTGATCTGCTGATAGTCAATGAAAAGTTCTAGGCTTGTTTTTGGCCATAAATGATGGCTCTAGTAATGTAGAGTACAGAACTGTAAAGTTCTAGGTTCTAGTAACACATAGAATGCCTACAGAAATGTTAACGAAAATGCAAATTTAAACGTTATGTGCTATACGATGACAAAAAAATTCAAATTATTCGGGATTGTTTGCATGGCGATAAAACAGATTTACCTGTTAGGAATAGAAAAATGTTCAAACTTAGGCTGTATCCCTTAGATTTAAAGAAAGAAAATATTTTTTATATGCAAAGAATTCAAGCAGATGATATGCTAACTTCACAGTGTTCACACGTGATCTGCTGATAGTTTATGAGGAGTTCTAGGCGTGTCTTTGATCTTCGTTGATAGCTCTAGTCATGTAGAGCACAGAACTCCAGAGTTCTAGGTTTTAGTGTCACATCAAATGCCTACAGAATTTTTTATAAAAATGCAAATTTTTACATGCTACTGCCGTACAAACATTTTTCAAATGCTAAGTTCACACGTGATCTGCTGATAGTTTTTGAGAAGTTTTAGGCTTGTTTTTAGCCTTAAACGATAGCTCTAGTCATGTAGAGCACAGAACTCCAGAGTTCTAGGTTTTAGTGTCACATCAAATGCCTACAGAAATTTTAATAAAAATGCAAATTTTTACATGCTACTGCCGTACAAACATTTTTCAAATGCTAAGTTCACACGTGATCTGCTGATAGTTTATGAGAAGTTTTAGGCTTGTTTTTAGCCTTAAACGATAGCTCTAGTCATGTAGAGCACAGAACTCCAGAGTTCTAGGTTTTAGTGTCACATCAAATGCCTACAGAAATTTTAATAAAAATGCAAATTTTTACATGCTACTGCCGTACAAACATTTTTCAAATGCTAAGTTCACACGTGATCTGCTGATAGTTTATGAGAAGTTTTAGGCTTGTTTTTAGCCTAAAACGATAGCTCTAGTCATGTAGAGCACAGAACTTTGGAGTTCTAGGTTTTAGTGTCACCTGTAATGCCTACAGAATTTTTTATAAAAATGCAAATTTTTACATGCTACTGCCGTACAAACATTTTTCAAATGCTAAGTTCACACGTGATCTGCTGATAGTTTATGAGAAGTTTTAGGCTTGTTTTTAGCCTAAAACGATAGCTCTAGTTATGTAGAGCACAGAACTCTAGAGTTCTAGGTTTTAGTGTCACATCAAATGCCTACAGAAATTTTAATATAAATGCAAATTTTTACATGCTACTGCCGTACAAACATTTTTCAAATGCTAAGTTCACACGTGATCTGCTGATAGTTTATGAGAAGTTTTAGGCTTGTTTTAGCCTAAAACGATAGCTCTAGTCATGTAGAGCACAGAACTTTGGAGTTCTAGGTTTTAGTGTCACCTCTAATGCCTACAGAAATGTTAACGAAAATGCAAATTTAAACGTTATGTGCTATACGATGACAAAAAAAATCAAATCATTCGGGATTTTTTGCATGGCGATAAAACAGATTTACCTGTTAGCAATAGAAAAATGTTCAAACTTAAGCTGTATCCCTTAGATTTAAAGAAAGAAAATATTTTTCATATGCAAAGAATTCAAGCAGATGATATGCTAACTTCACAGTGTTCACACGTGATCTGCTGATAGTGTATGAGGAGTTCTAGGCGTGTCTTTGATCTTCGTTGATAGCCTCTAGTCATGTAGAGCACAGAACTCCAGAGTTCCAGGTTTTAGTGTCACATCAAATGCCTACAGAAATTTTAACAAAAATGCTAATTTTGCCTTGCTACTGGCTGTACAAACATTTTTCAAATGCTAAATTCACACGTGATCTGCTGATAGTCAATGAAAAGTTCTAGGCTTGTTTTTGGCCATAAATGATGGCTCTAGTAATGTAGAGTACAGAACTGTAAAGTTCTAGGTTCTAGTAACACATAGAATGCCTACAGAAATGTTAACGAAAATGCAAATTTAAACGTTATGTGCTATACGATGACAAAAAAATTCAAATTATTCGGGATTGTTTGCATGGCGATAAAACAGATTTACCTGTTAGGAATAGAAAAATGTTCAAACTTAGGCTGTATCCCTTAGATTTAAAGAAAGAAAATATTTTTTATATGCAAAGAATTCAAGCAGATGATATGCTAACTTCACAGTGTTCACACGTGATCTGCTGATAGTTTATGAGGAGTTCTAGGCGTGTCTTTGATCTTCGTTGATAGCTCTAGTCATGTAGAGCACAGAACTCCAGAGTTCTAGGTTTTAGTGTCACATCAAATGCCTACAGAATTTTTTATAAAAATGCAAATTTTTACATGCTACTGCCGTACAAACATTTTTCAAATGCTAAGTTCACACGTGATCTGCTGATAGTTTTTGAGAAGTTTTAGGCTTGTTTTTAGCCTTAAACGATAGCTCTAGTCATGTAGAGCACAGAACTCCAGAGTTCTAGGTTTTAGTGTCACATCAAATGCCTACAGAAATTTTAATAAAAATGCAAATTTTTACATGCTACTGCCGTACAAACATTTTTCAAATGCTAAGTTCACACGTGATCTGCTGATAGTTTATGAGAAGTTTTAGGCTTGTTTTTAGCCTTAAACGATAGCTCTAGTCATGTAGAGCACAGAACTCCAGAGTTCTAGGTTTTAGTGTCACATCAAATGCCTACAGAAATTTTAATAAAAATGCAAATTTTTACATGCTACTGCCGTACAAACATTTTTCAAATGCTAAGTTCACACGTGATCTGCTGATAGTTTATGAGAAGTTTTAGGCTTGTTTTTAGCCTAAAACGATAGCTCTAGTCATGTAGAGCACAGAACTTTGGAGTTCTAGGTTTTAGTGTCACCTCTAATGCCTACAGAAATGTTAACGAAAATGCAAATTTAAACGTTATGTGCTATACGATGACAAAAAAAATCAAATCATTCGGGATTTTTTGCATGGCGATAAAACAGATTTACCTGTTAGCAATAGAAAAATGTTCAAACTTAAGCTGTATCCCTTAGATTTAAAGAAAGAAAATATTTTTCATATGCAAAGAATTCAAGCAGATGATATGCTAACTTCACAGTGTTCACACGTGATCTGCTGATAGTTTATGAGGAGTTCTAGGCGTGTCTTTGATCTTCGTTGATAGCTCTAGTCATGTAGAGCACAGAACTCCAGAGTTCCAGGTTTTAGTGTCACATCAAATGCCTACAGAAATTTTAACAAAAATGCTAATTTTGCCTTGCTACTGGCTGTACAAACATTTTTCAAATGCTAAATTCACACGTGATCTGCTGATAGTAAATGAAAAGTTCTAGGCTTGTTTTTGGCCATAAATGATGGCTCTAGTAATGTAGAGTACAGAACTGTAAAGTTCTAGGTTCTAGTAACACATCGAATGCCTACAGAAATGTTAACGAAAATGCAAATTTAAACGTTATGTGCTATACGATGACAAAAAAAATCAAATCCTTCGGGATTTTTTGCATGGCGATAAAACAGATTTACCTGTTAGCAATAGAAAAATGTTCAAACTTAATCTGTATCCCTTAGATTTAAAGAAAGAAAATATTTTTCATATGCAAAGAATTCAAGCAGATGATATGCTAACTTCACAGTGTTCTAGGCTTGTTTTTAGCCTAAAACGATAGCTCTAGTCATGTAGAGCACAGAACTTTGGAGTTCTAGGTTTTAGTGTCACATCTAATGCCTACATAAATTTTAACAATAAATGCTAATTTTGCCTTGCTACTGGCTGTACAAACATTTTTCAAATGCTAAATTCACACGTGATCTGCTGATAGTTAATGAAAAGTTCTAGGCTTGTTTTTGGCCATAAATGATGGCTCTAGTAATGTAGAGTACAGAACTGTAAAGTTCTAGGTTCTAGTCACACATCGAATGCCTACAGAAATGTTACCGAAAATGCAAATTTAAACGTTATGTGCTATACGATGACAAAAAAAATCAAATCATTCGGGATTGTTTGCATGGCGATAAAACAGATTTACCTGTTAGGAAAAGAAACATGTTCAAATTTAGGCTGTATCCCTTAGATTTAAAGAAAGAAAATATATTTCATATGCAAAGAATTCAAGCAGATGATATGCTAACTTCACAGTGTTCACACGTGATCTGCTGATAGTTTATGAGGAGTTCTAGGCGTGTCTTTGATCTTCGTTGATAGCTCTAGTCATGTAGAGCACAGAACTCCAGAGTTCTAGTTTTTAGTGTCACATCAAATGCCTACAGAAATTTTTATAAAAATGCAAATTTTTACATGCTACTGCCGTACAAACATTTTTCAAATGCTAACTTCACACGTGATCTGCTGATAGTTTATGAGGAGTTCTAGGCTTGTTTTTGACCTTAATTGATGGCTCTAGTAATGTAGAGTACAGAACTGTAAAGTTCTAGGTTCTAGTAACACATCGAATGCCTACAGAAATGTTAACGAAAATGCAAATTTAAACGTTATGTGCTATACGATGACAAAAAAAATCAAATCCTTCGGGATTTTTTGCATGGCGATAAAACAGATTTACCTGTTAGCAATAGAAAAATGTTCAAACTTAATCTGTATCCCTTAGATTTAAAGAAAGAAAATATTTTTCATATGCAAAGAATTCAAGCAGATGATATGCTAACTTCACAGTGTTCACACGTGATCTGCTGATAGTTTATGAGGAGTTCTAGGCGGGTCTTTGATCTTCGTTGATAGCTCTAGTCATGTAGAGCACAGAACTCTAGAGTTCTAGGTTTTAGTGTCACATCAAATGCCTACAGAAATTTTTATAAAAATGCAAATTTTTACATGCTACTGCCGTGCAAACATTTTTCAAATGCTAACTTCACACGTGATCTGCTGATAGTTTATGAGAAGTTCTAGGCTTGTTTTTAGCCTAAAACGATAGCTCTAGTCATGTAGAGCACAGAACTCTAGAGTTCTAGGTTTTAGTGTCACATCAAATGCCTACAGAAATTTTAATAAAAATGCAAATTTTTACATGCTACTGCCGTACAAACATTTTTCAAATGCTAAGTTCACACGTGATCTGCTGATAGTTTATGAGAAGTTCTAGGCTTGTTTTTGGCCTTAATTGATGGCTCTAGTAATGTAGAGTACAGAACTGTAAAGTTCTAGGTTCTAGTCACACATCAAATGCCTACAGAAATTTTAACGAAAATGCAAATTTAAACGTTATGTGCTATACGATGACAAAAAAAATCAAATCATTCGGGATTGTTTGCGTGGCGATAAAACAGATTTACCTGTTAGGAATAAAAAAATGTTCAAACTTAGGCTGTATCCCTTAGATTTGAAGAAAGAAAATATTTTTCATATGCAAAGAATTCAAGCAGATGATATGCTAACTTCACAGTGTTCACACGTGATCTGCTGATAGTTTATGAGGAGTTCTAGGCGTGTCTTTGATCTTTGTTGATAGCTCTAGTCATGTAGAGCACAGAACTCCAGAGTTCCAGGTTTTAGTGTCACATCAAATGCCTACAGAAATTCGTCGATATTATCCTATGCGGCGGACTAAATCAAATGCAAGCTGCTATCGATGACTGCGCATCTATTAGTAGGACTTGCAACAAATGTGCAAATCAGATGGTTGCATCAGCAGAGTATGGACCGCATTTAGTAATTGACACTGCCGTCATGACAGACCCCGGGTATCCGAGTCACAGCAACAAAAAAAAGCACACATTGGGCTCAATAACCAACAGAGTTAATGTAGGTGGCAGAACCTACTTGCTAGCGGGCGTAGTTGGCTACATAGCTTATTATGGTACAAATATGACGATCTAGTCAAGAAACGGGCCATAGTTAAAGGAGACACGGAAGTGTTTCCACACATAATCATTTATGTGATTCGAGGATGTAAATAGAAAATAAATCAATAAAAATTAAAAAAAAAAACATAAATATATAAAAAAAAACAAAAAATGAATATAAAAACGAAAAAACATGTATGCACCTTGCAAAAAACGTATAATATATACAAACAAAATAATATAAACTACATGTTACACCTGGCATCCATGTGCCTATCCTACTGGTATATTTAAAATTGGGCTATGGAGCTTTAATAACATTTTCATCAATATATGTATATATATCCTAGCTTTTGCCCGCGACTTCGTCCGCGTGAACTTTAGTATTAACTTCCATTTGTTATTTCATCCACTACCGTTAGGTAATAATTTCTAAGATAGCATTCAATGTCTGCAAAATATACATAATTTACCTGTGGGGCAAGAGTCACCTAATAACTCTTCTGCCGTTTTAAGGTGTCTGAGTAGGTAACAATCATCCAAAATTACAGACGTTTGCAATTATATTATGATTATGAGTAGAGAGTGAAAAACTATACCCAATTATGGTTTTTAATACTTGTGTGAATGTTGTTCTTGTAAATAAGAATCATGTACAATTTATTATTATTTATTATTATTTTTATTATTTATTCTTTTAAACCATTCAATTTAGTTCAGTTTACATGTATCACTTTGAGGGCTGAATCACGAAAGTGACTACTTCCTAACCAAGTAACCACACCCATGAAGCCCGGTTTTTTTATGAAACATGCACTTACTGAATTCGTACCGCTGCGCTCCCTCTTATTAGTCGTAAAAGCTATTGTTGTGAATATTTTGGTATATTGCCGCAAGCCCTCTATTTTTTTCTCACACAATTATCTACCTAATCGTTAGACCATTATTTCATGGAATGGCGTAAACATTCATATGGACTTGAGTCATTTTCGCTTTAAGATATTGAAACGTTGACTTGTCTTTTATACGTCAAGTTCTGCATATAAGTCGAATTGATACTTACTTTAAAATTTTCTGACTCTCCATACCAACTTTGAACCCCCTATTAACGCTATTCAGAGAAAAATTAAGGAGAAGTTTTTTTTTGTTGTAATAAGCATTTTTTCTACATCTACATTACTTTTTCTACTATCTAATCTCGAAAAAAAATGTTTCCCATACGAACCTTGCACCCCTTTTTAACGCCCTTAGGGGTGGAATTTATCAAAACGCTTAAAGTACTTTATTTTTATTCTAATAAGTAAGCTTTCTACAAAGTTTCAATCTCTAGCTAAAAAAATGTTTCCTCCATACAAATGTTGCACCCCCTTTTAGCCCCCTTAGGGGTGGAATTTTCTAAAATTCTTTCTACAAACTTTTAAGTTTCTATCTCAAAAAAGAGTTTCTCTTATACAAACTTTGCAACCCTTTTTAACCCCCTTAGGGGTGAAATTTTTCAAAACGCTGAAAGTAATTTAATAATATTCTAATAAGTAAGCTATCTACAAAGTTTTAAATCTCTTACTAAAAAAAACGTTGTCTCCATACAAATGTTGCACTCCCTTTTAACCCCCTTAAAGGTGGATTTTTTTAAAACACTGAAAGTACTTTTTTGCATTTCAATAAGTAATCAAGATCTACAAACGTTTAACCTTCTCTCTCAAAAAAGAATTTCCCCCATACAAACTTAGAAATACTTTTTAACCCCCTTAGGAGTAGATTTTTTTCAATACGCTGAAAGTATTTTATTTTTATTCTAATAAGTAAGCTAACTACAAAGTTTTTGGTCTCTTGCTAAAAAAAAACGTTGCTTCGATACAAATGTTGCAATCCCTTTTAACCCCCTTAGCGGTGGAATTTTCTAAAACGCTGTATTACTTTTTGTTTTTCAATAAGTAATCTTCCTACAAACTTTTAAGCTTCTATCTAAAAAAAGAATTTCACTCATACAAACTTTGCAACCCATTTTAACCCCCTTTGCAACACTTTTTTAAGGGGTGGAATTTTTCAAAACGCTGAATGTTCTTTGTTTTAATTTTATTAAGTAAGCTTTCTACAACGTTTTAAGTCTCTAGCAATAATAAAGAAAAATCCTCCTTACAAATGTTGCACTTCCTTTTAACCTCCTTAGGGGTGGAATTTTCCAAAACGCTGAAAGAACTTTATTTGTATTCTAATAAGTAATCTTTCTACAAAGTTTTAAGTCTCTCTGCTAAAAAAAAAGTTTCCTCTTATACAAAATTTGCATCCCTTTTTAACCCTTCATAGGGGCAGAAATTTCCATAACGCTGAAAATGCTTTTTTTTGTATTCTAATAAATAATCTTTCCACAAAGTTTGAAGTCTCTTGCTCAGAAAATAAAGTTTTCTCCATACAAACTTTGCACCCCTATTTAACCCCTTTATTAGAAATGTGTTTTCTGGCTGCAAAGAAGGTTTTGTAACGTTAATTAATGCATACACAGAATATTATGTGTATAATATTTATCAATTATATACCAAACATTTGTGTGTTCTTGTATTCTTAAGACTTGGCAATTATATGTATATGAAACTAAATAATCCCCAAATATCCGCCTTGCTACGCGGCATTTTCATAGCGTTCTCCTTGACTTTTCGCTTTTCAAATTCACACACGTCAAGTCAGATGAAGTAAAATTTGGTCACCTTCTATCCAATCTAAGGGATACAGCCTAAATTTGAACATGTTTCTTTTCCTAACAGGTAAATCTGTTTTATCGCCATGCAAACAATCCCGAATGATTTGATTTTTTTTGTCATCGTATAGCACATAACGTTTAAATTTGCATTTTCGGTAACATTTCTGTAGGCATTCGATGTGTGACTAGAACCTAGAACTTTACAGTTCTGTTTTCTACATTACTAGAGCCATCAATTAAGGCCAAAAACAAGCCTAGAACTTTTCATTAACTATCAGCAGATCACGTGTGAATTTAGCATTTGAAAAATGTTTGTACAGCCAGTAGCAAGGCAAAATTAGCATTTTTGTTAAAATTTCTGTAGGCATTAGATGTGACACTAAAACCTAGAACTCCAAAGTTCTGTGCCCTACATGACTAGAGCTATCAATAAAGACCAAACATAAGCCTAGAACTCCTAATATACTATCAGCAGATCATGTTTGAACACTGTGAAGTTAGCATATCATCTGCTTGAATTCTTTGCATATGAAAAATATTTTCTTTCTTTAAATCTAAGGGATACAGCTTAAAATTGAACATTTTTCTATTGCTAACAGGTAAATCTGTTTATTCGCCATGCAAAAAATCCCGAATGATTTGATTTTTTTTGTCATCGTATAGCACATAACGTTTAAATTTGCATTTTCGTTAACATTTCTGTAGGCATTAGAGGTGACACTAAAACCTAGAACTCCAAAGTTCTGTGCTCTAAATGACTAGAGCTATCGTTTAAGGCTAAAAGCAAGCCTAAAACTTCTCATAAACTATCAGCAGATCACGTGTGAACTTAGCATTTGAAAAATGTTTGTACGGCAGTAGCATGTAAAAATTTGCATTTTTATTAAAATTTCTGTAGGCATTTGATGTGACACTAAAACCTAGAACTCTGGAGTTCTGTGCTCTACATGACTAGAGCTATCAACGAAGATCAAAGACACGCCTAGAACTCCTCATAAACTATCAGCAGATCACGTGTGAACACTGTGAAGTTAGCATATCATCTGCTTGAATTCTTTGCATATGAAAAATATTTTCTTTCTTCAAATCTAAGGGATACAGCCTAAATTTGAACATTTTTTTATTCCTAACAGGTAAATCTGTTTTATCGCCAGGCAAACAATCCCGAATGATTTGATTTTTTTTGTCATCGTATAGCACATAACGTTTAAATTTGCATTTTCGTTAAAATTTCTGTAGGCATTCGATGTGTGACTAGAACCTAGAACTTTACAGTTCTGTACTCTACATTACTAGGGCCATCATTTATGGCCAAAAACAAGCCTAGAACTTTTCATTAACTATCAGCAGATCACGTGTGAATTTAGCATTTGAAAAATTTTTGTACAGCCAGTAGCAAAGCAAAATAAGCATTTTTGTTAAAATTTCTGTAGGCATTACATGTGACACTAAAACCTAGAACTCCAAAGTTCTGTGCTCTACATGACTAGAGCTATCGTTTTAGGCTAAAAACGAGCCTAGAACTTCTCATAAACTATCAGCAGATCACGTGTGAAGTTAGCATTTGAAAAATGTTTGTACGGCAGTAGCATGTAAAAATTTGCATTTATATAAAAAATTCTGTAGGCATTTTATGTGACACTAAAATCTAGAACTCTGGAGTTCTGTGCTCTACATGACTAGAGCTATCAACGACGATCAAAGACACGCCTAGAACTCCTCATAAACTATCAGCAGATCACGTGTGAACACTGTGAAGTTAGCATATCATCTGCTTGAATTCTTTGCATATGAAAAATATTTTCTTTCTTCAAATCTAAGGGATACAGCCCAAGTTTGAACATTTTTCTATTCCTAACAGGTAAATCTGTTTTATCGCCACGCAAACAATCCCGAATGATTTGATTTTTTTTGTCATCGTATAGCACATAACGTTTAAATTTGCATTTTCGTTAACATTTCTGTAGGCATTCGATGTGTGACTAGAACCTAGAACTTTACAGTTCTGTACTCTACATTACTAGAGCCATCATTTATGGCCAAAAACAAGCCTAGAACTTTTCATTAACTATCAGCAGATCACGTGTGAATTTAGCATTTGAAAAATGTTTGTACAGCCAGTAGCAAGGCAAAATTAGCATTTATTGTTAAAATTTCTGTAGGCATTAGATGTGACACTAAAACCTAGAACTCCAAAGTTCTGTGCTTTACATGACTAGAACTATCGTTTTAGGCTAAAAACAAGCCTAGAACTTCTCATAAACTATCAGCAGATCACGTGTGAAGTTAGCATTTGAAAAATGTTTGTACGGCAGTAGCATGTAAAAATTTGCATTTATATAAAAAATTCTGTAGGCATTTGATGTGACACTAAAACCTAGAACTCTGGAGTTCTGTGCTTTACATGACTAGAGCTATCAACAAAGATCAAAGACACGCCTAGAACTCCTCATAAACTATCAGCAGATCACGTGTGAACACTGTGAAGTTAGCATATCATCTGCTTGAATTCTTTGCATATGAAAAATATTTTCTTTCCTTAAATCTAAGGGATACAGCTTAAGTTTGAACATTTTTCTATTGCTAACAGGTAAATCTGTTTTATCGCCATGCAAAAAATCCCGAAGGATTTGATTTTTTTTGTCATCGTATAGCACATAACGTTTAAATTTGCATTTTCGTTATCATTTCTGTAGGCATTAGAGGTGACACTAAAACCTAGAACTCCAAAGTTCTGTGCTCTACATGACTAGAGCTATCGTTTTAGGCTAAAAACAAGCCTAAAACTTCTCATAAACTATCAGCAGATCACGTGTGAACTTAGCATTTGAAAAATGTTTGTACGGCAGTAGCATGTAAAAATTTGCATTTTTATTAAAATTTCTGTAGGCATTTGATGTGACACTAAAACCTAGAACTCTGGAGTTCTGTGCTCTACATGACTAGAGCTATCAACGAAGATCAAAGACACGCCTAGAACTCCTCATAAACTATCAGCAGATCACGTGTGAACACTGTGAAGTTAGCATATCATCTGCTTGAATTCTTTGCATATGAAAAATATTTTCTTTCTTTAAATCTAAAGGATACAGCCTAAATTTGAATATGTTTCTTTTCCTAACAGGTAAATCTGTTTTATCGCCATGCAAACAATCCCGAATGATTTGATTTTTTTTGTCATCGTATAGCACATAGCGTTTTAATTTGCATTTACGGTAACATTTCTCTAGGCATTCGATGTGTGACTAGAACCTAGAACTTTACAGTTCTGTTTTCTACATTACTAGAGCCATCAATTAAGGCCAAAAACAAGCCTAGAACTTTTCATTAACTATCAGCAGATCACGTGTGAATTTAGCATTTGAAAAATGTTTGTACAGCCAGTAGCAAGGCAAAATTAGCATTTTTGTTAAAATTTCTGTAGGCATTAGATGTGACACTAAAACCTAGAACTCCAAAGTTCTGTGCTCTACATGACTAGAGCTATCGTTTTAGGCTAAAAACAAGCCTAGAACTTCTCATAAACTATCAGCAGATCACGTGTGAAGTTAGCATTTGAAAAATGTTTGTACGGCAGTAGCATGTAAAAATTTGCATTTATATAAAAAATTCTGTAGGCATTTGATGTGACACTAAAACCTAGAACTCTGGAGTTCTGTGCTTTACATGACTAGAGCTATCAACGAAGATCAAAGACACGCCTAGAACTCCTCATAAACTATCAGCAGATCACGTGTGAACACTGTGAAGTTAGCATATCATCTGCTTGAATTCTTTGCATATGAAAAATATTTTCTTTCTTTAAATCTAAGGGATACAGCTTAAGTTTGAACATTTTTCTATTGCTAACAGGTAAATCTGTTTTATCGCCATGCAAAAAATCCCGAAGGATTTGATTTTTTTTTGTCATCGTATAGCACATAACGTTTAAATTTGCATTTTCGTTATCATTTCTGTAGGCATTAGAGGTGACACTAAAACCTAGAACTCCAAAGTTCTGTGCTCTACATGACTAGAGCTATCGTTTAAGGCTAAAAACAAGCCTAAAACTTCTCATAAACTATCAGCAGATCACGTGTGAACTTAGCATTTGAAAAATGTTTGTACGGCAGTAGCATGTAAAAATTTGCATTTTTATTAAAATTTCTGTAGGCATTTGATGTGACACTAAAACCTAGAACTCTGGAGTTTTGTGCTCTACATGACTAGAGCTATCAACGAAGATCAAAGACACGCCTAGAACTCCTCATAAACTATCAGCAGATCACGTGTGAACACTGTGAAGTTAGCATATCATCTGCTTGAATCCTTTGCATATGAAAAATATTTTCTTTCTTCAAATCTAAGGGATACAGCCTAAGTTTGAACATTTATTTATTCCTTACAGGTAAATCTGTTTTATCGCCACGCAAACAATCCCGAATGATTTGATTTTTTTTGTCATCGTATAGCACATAACGTTTAAATTTGCATTTTCGTTAAAATTTCTGTAGGCATTCGATGTGTGACTAGAACCTAGAACTTTACAGTTCTGTACTCTACATTACTAGAGCCATCAATTAAGGCCAAAAACAAGCCTAGAACTTTTCATTAACTATCAGCAGATCACGTGTGAATTTAGCATTTGAAAAATGTTTGTACAGCCAGTAGCAAGGCAAAATTAGCATTTTTGTTTAAATTTCTGTAGGCATTAGATGTGACACTAAAACCTAGAACTCCAACGTTCTGTGCTCTACATGACTAGAGCTATCGTTTTAGGCTAAAAACAAGCCTAGAACTTCTCATAAACTATCAGCAGATCACGTGTGAAGTTAGCATTTGAAAATGGTTTGTACGGCAGTAGCATGTAAAAATTTGCATTTATATAAAAAATTCTGTAGGCATTTGATGTGACACTAAAACCTAGAACTCTGGAGTTCTGTGCTTTACATGACTAGAGCTATCAACGAAGATCAAAGACACGCCTAGAACTCCTCATAAACTATCAGCAGATCACGTGTGAACACTGTGAAGTTAGCATATCATCTGCTTGAATTCTTTGCATATGAAAAATATTTTCTTTCTTCAAATCTAAGGGATACAGCCTAAGTTTGAACATTTATTTATTCCTTACAGGTAAATCTGTTTTATCGCCACGCAAACAATCCCGAATGATTTGATTTTTTTTGTCATCGTATAGCACATAACGTTTAAATTTGCATTTTCGTTAAAATTTCTGTAGGCATTCGATGTGTGACTAGAACCTAGAACTTTACAGTTCTGTACTCTACATTACTAGAGCCATCAATTAAGGCCAAAAACAAGCCTAGAACTCCTCATAAACTATCAGCAGATCACGTGTGAACTTAGCATTTGAAAAATGTTTGTACGGCAGTAGCATGTAAAAATTTGCATTTTTATTAAAATTTCTGTAGGCATTTGATGTGACACTAAAACCTAGAACTCTGGAGTTCTGTGCTCTACATGACTAGAGCTATCAACGAAGATCAAAGACACGCCTAGAACTCCTCATAAACTATCAGCAGATCACGTGTGAACACTGTGAAGTTAGCATATCATCTGCTTGAATTCTTTGCATATGAAAAATATTTTCTTTCTTCAAATTTAAGGGATACAGCCTAAGTTTGAACATTTATTTATTCCTTACAGGTAAATCTGTTTTATCGCCACGCAAACAATCCCGAATGATTTGATTTTTTTTGTCATCGTATAGCACATAACGTTTAAATTTGCATTTTCGTTAAAATTTCTGTAGGCATTCGATGTGTGACTAGAACCTAGAACTTTACAGTTCTGTACTCTACATTACTAGAGCCATCAATTAAGGCCAAAAACAAGCCTAGAACTCCTCATAAACTATCAGCAGATCACGTGTGAACTTAGCATTTGAAAAATGTTTGTACGGCAGTAGCATGTAAAAATTTGCATTTTTATTAAAATTTCTGTAGGCATTTGATGTGACACTAAAACCTAGAACTCTGGAGTTCTGTGCTCTACATGACTAGAGCTATCAACGAAGATCAAAGACACGCCTAGAACTCCTCATAAACTATCAGCAGATCACGTGTGAACACTGTGAAGTTAGCATATCATCTGCTTGAATTCTTTGCATATGAAAAATATTTTCTTTCTTTAAATCTAAGGGATACAGCTTAAGTTTGAACATTTTTCTATTGCTAACAGGTAAATCTGTTTTATCGCCATGCAAAAAATCCCGAAGGATTTGATTTTTTTTGTCATCGTATAGCACATAACGTTTAAATTTGCATTTTCGTTAAAATTTCTGTAGGCATTCGATGTGTGACTAGAACCTAGAACTTTACAGTTCTGTACTCTACATTACTGGAGCCATCAATTAAGGCCAAAAACAAGCCTAGAACTTTTCATTAACTATCAGCAGATCACGTGTGAATTTAGCATTTGAAAAATGTTTGTACAGCCAGTAGCAAGGCAAAATTAGCATTTTTGTTTAAATTTCTGTAGGCATTAGATGTGACACTAAAACCTAGAACTCCAAAGTTCTGTGCTCTACATGACTAGAGCTATCGTTATAGGCTAAAAACAAGCCTAGAACTTCTCATAAACTATCAGCAGATCACGTGTGAAGTTAGCATTTGAAAAATGTTTGTACGGCAGTAGCATGTAAAAATTTGCATTTATATAAAAAAATCTGTAGGCATTTGATGTGACACTAAAACCTAGAACTCTGGAGTTCTGTGCTTTACATGACTAGAGCTATCAACGAAGATCAAAGACACGCCTAGAACTCCTCATAAACTATCAGCAGATCACGTGTGAACACTGTGAAGTTAGCATATCATCTGCTTGAATTCTTTGCATATGAAAAATATTTTCTTTCTTCAAATTTAAGGGATACAGCCTAAGTTTGAACATTTATTTATTCCTTACAGGTAAATCTGTTTTATCGCCACGCAAACAATCCCGAATGATTTGATTTTTTTTGTCATCGTATAGCACATAACGTTTAAATTTGCATTTTCGTTAAAATTTCTGTAGGCATTCGATGTGTGACTAGAACCTAGAACTTTACAGTTATGTACTCTACATTACTAGAGCCATCAATTAAGGCCAAAAACAAGCCTAGAACTCCTCATAAACTATCAGCAGATCACGTGTGAACTTAGCATTTGAAAAATGTTTGTACGGCAGTAGCATGTAAAAATTTGCATTTTTATTAAAATTTCTGTAGGCATTTGATGTGACACTAAAACCTAGAACTCTGGAGTTTTGTGCTCTACATGACTAGAGCTATCAACGAAGATCAAAGACACGCCTAGAACTCCTCATAAACTATCAGCAGATCACGTGTGAACACTGTGAAGTTAGCATATCATCTGCTTGAATTCTTTGCATATAAAAAATATTTTCTTTCTTTAAATCTATGGGATACAGCCTAAGTTTGAACATTTTTCTATTCCTAACAGGTAAATCTGTTTTATCGCCATGCAAACAATCCCGAATAATTTGATTTTTTTTGTCATCGTATAGCACATAACGTTTAAATTTGCATTTTCGTTAACATTTCTGTAGGCATTCGATGTGTGACTAGAACCTAGAACTTTACAGTTCAGTACTCTACATTACTAGGGCCATCATTTATGGCCAAAAACAAGCCTAGAACTTTTCATTAACTATCAGCAGATCACGTGTGAATTTAGCATTTGAAAAATTTTTGTACAGCCAGTAGCAAGGCAAAATAAGCATTTTTGTTAAAATTTCTGTAGGCATTACATGTGACACTAAAACCTAGAACTCCAAAGTTCTGTGCTCTACATGACTAAAGCTATTGTTTTAGGCTAAAAACAAGCCTAGAACTTCTCATAAACTATCAGCAGATCACGTGTGAACTTAGCATTTGAAAAATGTTTGTACGGCAGTAGCATGTAAAAATTTGCATTTTTATAAAAATTTCTGTAGGCATTTGATGTGACACTAAAACCTAGAACTCTAGAGTTCTGTGCTCTACATGACTAGAGCTATCAACGAAGATCAAAGACCCGCCTAGAACTCCTCATAAACTATCAGCAGATCACGTGTGAACACTGTGAAGTTAGCATATCATCTGCTTGAATTCTTTGCATATGAAAAATATTTTCTTTCTTTAAATCTAAGGGATACAGATTAAGTTTGAACATTTTTCTATTGCTAACAGGTAAATCTGTTTTATCGCCATGCAAAAAATCCCGAAGGATTTGATTTTTTTTGTCATCGTATAGCACATAACGTTTAAATTTGCATTTTCGTTAACATTTCTGTAGGCATTCGATGTGTTACTAGAACCTAGAACTTTACAGTTCTGTACTCTACATTACTAGAGCCATCAATTAAGGTCAAAAACAAGCCTAGAACTCCTCATAAACTATCAGCAGATCACGTGTGAAGTTAGCATTTGAAAAATGTTTGTACGGCAGTAGCATGTAAAAATTTGCATTTTTATAAAAAATTCTGTAGGCATTTGATGTGACACTAAAAACTAGAACTCTGGAGTTCTGTGCTCTACATGACTAGAGCTATCAACGAAGATCAAAGACACGCCTAGAACTCCTCATAAACTATCAGCAGATCACGTGTGAACACTGTGAAGTTAGCATATCATCTGCTTGAATTCTTTGCATATGAAAAATATTTTCTTTCTTTAAATCTAAGGGATACAGCCTAAATTTGAACATGTTTCTTTTCCTAACAGGTAAATCTGTTTTATCGCCATGCAAACAATCCCGAATGATTCGATTTTTTTTGTCATCGTATAGCACATAACGTTTAAATTTGCATTTTCGTTAACATTTCTGTAGGCATTCGATGTGTTACTAGAACCTAGAACTTTACAGTTCTGTACTCTACATTACTAGAGCCATCAATTAAGGTCAAAAACAAGCCTAGAACTCCTCATAAACTATCAGCAGATCACGTGTGAAGTTAGCATTTGAAAAATGTTTGTACGGCAGTAGCATGTAAAAATTTGCATTTTTATAAAAAATTCTGTAGGCATTTGATGTGACACTAAAAACTAGAACTCTGGAGTTCTGTGCTCTACATGACTAGAGC
The DNA here is from genome assembly GCA_963854355.1 of Epinotia brunnichana. Lineage (NCBI taxonomy): Eukaryota > Metazoa > Arthropoda > Insecta > Lepidoptera > Tortricidae > Epinotia > Epinotia brunnichana. The sequence continues at coordinate 10,755,981 of OY977941.1, read as the reverse complement.
TATCAACGAAGATCAAAGACACGCCTAGAACTCCTCATAAACTATCAGCAGATCACGTGTGAACACTGTGAAGTTAGCATATCATCTGCTTGAATTCTTTGCATATGAAAAATATTTTCTTTCTTTAAATCTAAGGGATACAGCCTAAATTTGAACATTTTTCTTTTCCTAACAGGTAAATCTGTTTTATCGCCATGCAAACAATCCCGAATGATTCGATTTTTTTTGTCATCGTATAGCACATAACGTTTAAATTTGCATTTTCGTTAACATTTCTGTAGGCATTCGATGTGTTACTAGAACCTAGAACTTTACAGTTCTGTACTCTACATTACTAGAGCTATCAACGAAGATCAAAGACCCGCCTAGAACTCCTCATAAACTATCAGCAGATCACGTGTGAACACTGTGAAGTTAGCATATCATCTGCTTGAATTCTTTGCATATGAAAAATATTTTCTTTCTTTAAATCTAAGGGATACAGATTAAGTTTGAACATTTTTCTATTGCTAACAGGTAAATCTGTTTTATCGCCATGCAAAAAATCCCGAAGGATTTGATTTTTTTTGTCATCGTATAGCACATAACGTTTAAATTTGCATTTTCGTTAACATTTCTGTAGGCATTCGATGTGTTACTAGAACCTAGAACTTTACAGTTCTGTACTCTACATTACTAGAGCCATCAATTAAGGTCAAAAACAAGCCTAGAACTCCTCATAAACTATCAGCAGATCACGTGTGAAGTTAGCATTTGAAAAATGTTTGTACGGCAGTAGCATGTAAAAATTTGCATTTTTATAAAAAATTCTGTAGGCATTTGATGTGACACTAAAAACTAGAACTCTGGAGTTCTGTGCTCTACATGACTAGAGCTATCAACGAAGATCAAAGACACGCCTAGAACTCCTCATAAACTATCAGCAGATCACGTGTGAACACTGTGAAGTTAGCATATCATCTGCTTGAATTCTTTGCATATGAAAAATATTTTCTTTCTTTAAATCTAAGGGATACAGCCTAAATTTGAACATGTTTCTTTTCCTAACAGGTAAATCTGTTTTATCGCCATGCAAACAATCCCGAATGATTCGATTTTTTTTGTCATCGTATAGCACATAACGTTTAAATTTGCATTTTCGGTAACATTTCTGTAGGCATTCGATGTGTGACTAGAACCTAGAACTTTACAGTTCTGTTTTCTACATTACTAGAACCATCAATTAAGGCCAAAAACAAGCCTAGAACTTCTCATAAACTATCAGCAGATCACGTGTGAAGTTAGCATTTGAAAAATGTTTGTACGGCATTAGCATGTCAAAATTTGCATTTTTATTAAAATTTATGTAGGCATTAGATGTGACAATAAAACCTAGAACTCTGGAGTTCTGTGCTCTACATGACTAGATCTATCAACGAAGAGAAAGACAAGCCTAGAACTCCTCGTAAACTATCAGCAGATCACGTGTGAACATTGTGAAGTTAGCATATCATCTGCTTGAAATCGTTGCATATGAAAAATATTTACGGTCTTTATAATAAAGTGCTAGGGCTATAATCTGAACACCTATATGTATTTAATATAGGTAAATCTTTTTAATTGCTCAGCAAACAAGCCAGAATCCTTTGTTATATATTTGTCATCGTATAGCACTATAATGTCAAAAATTGCATTTTTGTTAAATTTTCTTTAGGCATTAGTTGTAACACTAGAGCCTAGAACTCCAGAGTTCTAGGCTCTTTGTGACTAGATCTATCATTTAAGGCCAAAAACAAGCCTAGAACTCCTCATAAACTATCAGCATATCACGTGTGAACTTAGCATATCATTGAATAAAACTAAAGATTTTTTTAATTTTTTATGCTAGAACTATGTGTGAAAAGTATCAGGAACTGTAGGGTACTCTATGAAAAGGCAGAATATTAATTTTGAGTCCATTTGGAGGAAAATGATATGCTACGTGAAGTTAGCATATCAATTGTTTGAATTACATAGGATTATTTTTTTCGGTAAAAACCCCAGAACTATTGCTAAAATGTATCAGGAACTATAGAACTATGGTGCATGCGAATAGAACTTCAATAATTTCGTGATCTGCTAAAACTTGATATGCTAACTTCACAGACATGGCACCGAGGGCTTGTCTCAAAACTCTAATTTTTGTCAGAACTTGATTTTCATTCTTTCAGCACGGTTTTCACTTATTTTTCTAAAATTAGGCAACACCCCTGCAGGAAATATTGCGGTCTCCCCGCAGGTGCTCGCTAATTTATTCACGAGTATCACTTTGTGCCGCCGCGACCCGGATTACCTTTATATGTTTACTCGCTCGCGTAATTATACGCCCTCACGAAACTTGCCGCCTGATACTATGCCGCCACGAAACTGTACCTACGTACACTATTTACTTAGATATAATATTTAGTTATCATTACGAAACATATTTATGTTATCAAAATATTGTTATAGCTACTTATACTTTTATATCGTAATAAAGGTCAATCACTATATTTATGAAATAAAGTACTTTAAGACCGAATTTGACAAAAAGAAAATTACTTAAAAGATAATTTGTATTTAAAAACGTTAGAATGGTATGTATGGTATGGACTAATATTGCAATAAACTTTAGGTACTCTTTTTTAGTCGTAATTGACATTGACAATTTTGTTCTTGTTGAAAATTATTTTTTAATCATTACTTATGTTGTAAATGTTCGTGACGTACGTACGGTCAAGAACTTTAATTGTTGATCCATTCAGGTGTCAACTAATTTTGGTTTTTAATAGTAAAGCTATGATGTATCCAGTATACAGTGAGCTCTAAATGGCTCAACAATTGACGTCCGTGACTGTACTATAGGAATCTCATTTTGGTGTAATAATTTTAAAAGGATTTGCTAACGTTTATTTATTTAGAATTCACATAAAGCCCAAACTTGAATTCATTAAAAATTCCGCAACACGGCAGCCATTTGACCAAAGGACTTGCTAAAGCATGGAAGACAACAGTTGGGTAGTGCAATATTAATGCGACCGCACGCTCAAAGTGAAGCGGTAATGGATCCGCGGTTCGTACAGTCGGCGCCCGATGGCACAATCTGGCTCGTTTCACGGATATTCGTACTCACAGGCTGTATTTTCACGTACAGTGAACTGGCTCTGTAAGCTGTAGAACTAGCGAGGCTATATTTTTTCAAAAAAATAAACATTTAAATTAATTTCGAAAAGTAGAGTTGACAAACAAAATCTATAGGTACAATTAACGAAACTGCGCACGAAATTTCACGAAAAATCGGTTGATAAATGTGACCTGTTGAGGAGAACAGCGGGAAAGCGGGACGTCCGAACATCTAGACATACAAACCATTTTCGGCCCAAGTTGAAGCATAGAACTTCGTTCGCTTCGCTCGCTCGTTCGACCAGGGTAACTTTATAAGATAAATAAGGTGACTGTTATCACTTACAATGTAGATACAACGGGTACTAAATATTTAACATTAAGTACCTAAATACATTTAAGAAAGTAACCAAATGTGACGGTTTTTGGGAAAACGTCCCACTTCGTCGATATGGAGTTAAGAGAAGTTCCTAATACTACAGATCATACGCTTTCTTTTGGTGAAAGATTCATGTCTCTAGGTACTAAAGTTATTTTTTAAAAATTCTGCAAAGTTGCAGAAGTGAAAAAGCGACAATTGAGAAAACGTTGGTTAAAGTTTGGGATGGCAGAAAACACACTTCTACTTTGAAGTTATGGAGTGGTTGGTATTAAATGAATGGGCATACTTTAGGGATTTTAAATTAGTTAAAATCATGTATGTATCTTGAATGTTATGGAGGCTTGAACATAAAAACAGGACGAAAATATGTAAATCCTGAATATGGGTTTATTTCTATATTCTATTATACGGCACGCAGATTTATCATTAAAGTTGTATTTAGAAATAATTCTGTGGATCCTTTTATTTAGTTACTAGCTGTTGCCCGCGACTTCGTCCGCGTAGAACTTATACTTAGAAAATATAATGCAAACAAAATTCTACTTACCATCTTAAGGGATGATTTCCGAGGCAAAAACTATTCTATATCCTTCGAAGGGTCTCAAATTATCTCTATACCAAATTTCATCTAGGTACATGGATTTTATCCAAACTTTCACCCCCTATTTCATACCCTTAGGGAATGATTTTCGTGATAAAAACTATCGAATGTCATTCTTCGGGACTCAAACGACCTTTATACCAAATTTCATCTAAACGGGATTCATCCAAATTTTCACCCCCATTTCACCCCCTTAGGGAGTGATTTCCGGAATTAAAACTATCCTATGTCCTTTCCCAGGACTCAAGCTATCTCTTTACCAAATTGTATTAAAATGGGTTCCATCCGAATTTTTACCCCTAATTTCACCCCCTTAGGGGATGATTTCTGGGGTAAAAACTATCCCATGTCCTTTCCCAGGACTTAACCTATATCTACACCAAATTTCATCAAAATAGATTACATCCAAATTCCTTTTCACCCCCTTAGGGGATGATTTCCGGGATAAAACCTATCCTTTGACCTTCCTCGGGACTCAAACTAGTTATATACAAAATTTCATCTAAATCGGTGCAGCGGTTTATGTATATACCCACCTATGTGTAATACCTATGGATGAATGTCTGAAATAAATTGCTATTTATTATTATTATTTAAGTAGCTCCATACAAATTTCCACCCCCAATTTCAGCCCCTCAGATATAAAAACTACCCTTTATCCTTCCCCGGGGCTCAAACTATCTGTATACCAAATTTCATCTAAATCGGTTCAGCGGTTTAGGCGTGAAGTGTTACCTCTTCAGACAGACACACTTTCGCATTTATAATATTAATATGGAAGTATGGATTATTAGTATGGATAGTATGGGTTCTATCCGCTTGTCTTCCAAATAGAGGTGTAGCTGTTCAAAAGAAAGAAAAAACGAAAAACTCATTCAAATATCTCAAAAAATTACGAAGCTACAACCGTTTTAATGTCGCTTGTTAGAGTGAGAAAACGATCAGGGACCGTGACGTCACGATCCTCGAGCGTCATAGTAAAAAACAATCGTTTCATTATAAAGGTGCGTTTTGCGGAAAAGAGACGCAACAAACCCCCTCTTAAAACTTTATACACTTATAACTTAGTGATTACCTATACGAGTATAGCCTCTTGCGTTGTTTTTTTTCGAGATAATACAACATTATGATTATTTTGTTTAGTGTCTACATCCCTATTTTCGATACGATAAGATAAAATAAGATTTCTTTATTGTCAGAACTGTGTACATTTAGTTGTTTTGGGTAAAATAAAGTCCAACAGCTTGCCCATTTCGGACGTGCAATATTAAACTTAAAGCTAGTCAAATATACTAAAACAATAACAACAATAGGTAGTATTTCCAAATAATTTTAACCATATTCACACATAAAATATTAATTTAGATCTATCCGACATCCGTATTTTCTTTTAAACCACGAACTTTGGAATTCGAAAATATTCGGGTATCTCTATCTCTTTCGCACTAACAAATGACAGGAATGCAGATATACGAACTTCGAGTTTCGGTTTTTCGTGGTTTGGCTGAATACGCAAAGAGCGCGCGCGCGTGCCATTCAAAAAAACCAAGTTTATATTGTTCGAATTTGTTGTTACATTTGTATATCTTCAAAATCGATTAATTTTATATTTGCTTATTACCTATGTGTCTCGTCAATGTATATCGTAGACGGGATTAAAATTATTAATAGGCGAAAGAAAGGCAAAGAAATTCCGCCATTTTGTCCGTAGTATTTCTTATTAGTCTGTGATTTTGACGTTTCTTTTAGCTGACAGATGTGGCGGCGATATACTTTAAGAATAATAAATGAAAAATTAAATGAAGTCGTATAAGTATTACGGAAAATAAATTAATTGTCGCAGTCGGATAAAAACTATCCTAAGTTGCAGCTGGAATAATTAGGTATGTACCTATATAAAATGTTTCATATTTTTCCGTCCATGGGATGCTGAGAACATTCGTACCACAGAAAGCTTAGTTTCAAACTGGCTGATTCTTTTTTTAATTTAGAGATTTATTATAAGTGGAGATTATGTCAAAAAGTTAATAACAAATGATTTGAAGAGTGCCATGCATAAAAATTAAAATACATGTGTCTCTTAATATATAACATGAGATTACTTAAAAAACATACTTGTCAAGCATAGAAAGTATGTAAAATATCAAATTATAAGTACTTTTTGTGTGTATAAAGTTTAGTGATTTTATATAGAGAGCGTCCCACTTGGTCGGTTTACTAAGCTTTAGTGCTTCTTCATTGAAAGTGTTTGTGTTTGGTATATTTTTCAGTTTTATGTATGAGATAATGGTTTGTTATTGTTAATCTAAGAGTCTTTGATACTAACGTCGTTTGTTTAAACTTTTTTAACGTAATTGAACGAAATTTCTTTTCGACTCAAGTTTAGTGACCCACTTTGACGGTTTGGTGGATCATACGCTATAAAATTACTACAAGTATAAAATCATAATTTATAAACATAGGTGTAATTTGCTAAACCAAAAACAGTAGGTATAATTACAATACAAAAATGGTGTACGTATTGAACCTATGAGATCCCCCATTTCACTCACTTAGGGGGTGATTTCCAGAATTAAAACTATCCTATGTCCTTTCCTAGGACTAAAAGTACTAAAACTATCTCTAAACTAAATTTAATCTAAATGAGTTCATCCAAATTTTTCCCTCCCATTCCACCCGCGTAGGGGATGATTTCCGGAATAAAAAATATCCTATGTCCTTCCCCAGGACTTTAACTATCTCTATACCAAATTTCATCTAAATGGGTTCCATCCAAATTTTCACCGCTAATTTCACCTCCTCAGGAGATGATTTTCGGGATGAAAACTATGCATTGTTCTTCCATGGGACTCCAACTATCTCTGTACCAAATCTCATTTAAACGGGTTCCATTCAAAGTTTCACCCCCCTTTTCACCACCTTAGGGGTGATTTCCGGAATTAAAACTATCCTATGTCCTTTTCCAGGACTTAATCTATCTCTATACCAAATTTCATCAAAATTCGTTACATCTAAATATTCACCCCCTCATTTCACCCCCTTAAGGGATGATTTCCTGAATAAAACTTATCATATGTCCTTCCCCGGGACTCAAACTATTTATATACCTACTAAATTTCATCCAAATCGGTGAAGCGGTTTAAGTAGCTCCATACAAATTTTCACCCCCAATTTCATCCCCGTAGGGATGGATTTTCGGGATAAAAACTACCCTATATTACAAATTACTCATAACACCATATCGGCAAAGTAGAAATTGTTCTCTAATAACAGGTACAAATATGATATCGACGATTTTTTCTGTATGCGACAAAGTGGGTCGCTGGGCACTAAACTTTGAGGCCCTAAAAAGGTGCTTAAAATGGAGATTTATGCGTCGTCATCAAAATCATAGGTTTATTACAGTATGTTCTATCAGTTTTCATCGAAAGTTGATTTTCGGTAAGTTTTGCCATATTTCACTAAACTGCCCGTAACTCCGTAACTAGAATCGACTAAGTGGGACGTTTTACTAAAAACCGTCACAAATAATAAACCAATTGAACGAGCGTTCGTTCGAAGTTCTCCGTTTGAGCTAGGACGAAAATGCGATCGTATGTCCGGCGTCTGTCTAGCTACTTTCCTCTACAGTTCGCATTTCTCAGCCGATTCTCGTGAATGTTTTTGAGCATGTTCAATGATTATAAAGATTTAATTTATGAATTCAGTAAGTTTTTTAAAGACCGGCTCGCGATTTCCAAAGCTCCCAGAGTCACTAATATATTAAATCCCACAACCCAAGAGAAAATAAAAACTAAAATATGGAACAAAATTGTCTAATCAAAGTCGCCCCTCGAATAAAAGTAGCCTCGGTTTGCGGTAAATAGTTTGTATATTTATGTGTCTAATATTGCCAGATTAGCTAAAACTACTAAAGTGATTGATGCAAACATAAAATCCCTAGCCCTGTAATCATGTCTACTCGTAGTAGGTACCTACAAGATTTCGTTTTTGAGTAAAGCGGTCCAGAAATATGACCAAATCCCAGTGTTTAGGTATTATAACCTAAATATTCACGGTAGACTCAGTTTTGGTTACACTTTTCCACGCTAAATATGTACCATGAAGTAAGCTAAACCTTAATTAAATAGCTATTTTACCAATGTGTAACTTCAGAACGCTTTCGCCAACTCAATCTGCATCGCATCAAAACTCGTGATATCACAAAGCTGCCCAAGTCTATCGGCCAATCAGCTAACACGCTAACTCCAACATCGTCAGCAAACATCGAAGATCGACGCCGAGTCAACAGACCGGGGCACGTCCGTCGGGCAGCGGCGCGGCGGAGCCTAGAAAATTATAATTATATTGGCGGAGTGCGTGCCTGTTTCTGCGATCTAGGGATGCACGTGGCGGATTTGATTCGTCAGGTCAGGCCTTACCTTCTATATGTACACTAGGTATCTAGTTTGCAAAAAAGTTTGTACCTACGTTTGTGGGGATGAAGTTACTGTTACTTGTTAAATCAGTTAAACTTTTATACCTGACATAAGGTCTAACGGCTTCAATAGGTACTTAGGCCTAATATTTACCCAAAGTAACCTTCTTGGTGTATGTATGCGCAATATGAATGATGACTCTGAAACTTTATACGAACACATCACTATTATCGTATCCACTGCGAAGTACTAACGTACCTACCTACAGGATGCCAACAAAGCCTTTCGCTCGCTCGATCAAATAAAACATAATCCCCAATTTAACTTCATAAAATTAATTAAAAATCGATCAGTCCGCAACCAAGCTAGAGACTCTTATGAAATAATCGTACTTTTCAATTTTCGACGTAAAAGTTAAAGGGTTTGATTTAAAAAGCTTTTTCCAGGGTGATGCGTTCTTGGAAAGTTAATCAGTTGCCTTTATAAATAAGCGAATTTGATATTAGGTAGTCGCTGTTGACTGATAGTAAGTATGTAAGTACCAGTGGCGGAGCGATTCCCACCGGCTTGCCTAAAATTATTTTTTAGGCAAGCCTATACATAGTTATATACTCTAAACTCTTTAATGACTTTTATTGTTTCGGGTTGCCCAGGTAAGTGCCTAAATATGTAAGTGTTCAACTGATCATGAACCTCAAGTCGGACATGTAGAGCCTGAATATTCTAAATTGACAAAGTCTTTGACATAATCTTTCAACAACAAAACAGAATGTTTTGTACTATTCGGTATCACCGAGATTTGAACAACCTATGGACATTCGCTATTTTTTATCGAATACGATGACTATGCCAACTCAGAACCGTTTCCTTTAAAGGAATGACGAGTATAGGTACGAAATAAAACTACATTACGTTGTTTTCAAGGGAAACATAGTTTAATATTTAAGCCACGACTTTACGTAAAGATTTTCCCAATTACTTTAAAGGCTTGCCATAGACCTAAGTCGCCGTCAGCGTCAACTCCGCCGCCGGCGGCGAGGGGCAAACTTTTCAATTACGGCCATGTCGTGTTACCCCGCAGCGGGTTAAATTAATTCTCTTCACTTCACAAAAAGATTCACCTTACCCCACACCGCCCCTGTGAACCGACACCGGCTAGTCAGAATGAAGTTCCGAATTTTACCCGGGATATTTTTTTCCCGCCGACCCGTACCGTAACATACTGACGTTTCGCAATATTTATTTTTAATTTAACGGTTCGCGCTCAGGTTTTGATTGTACAACGCTACCTTTTTGAAGTTCTTTTGTGGAAGGTAATGAATTGAAACGCGGCCTCGTTACCGTTTTGATCGCTTTTTGCAGCAATTTTCATGTTTCTTCTTATTGCCGAGCGCGCGATTTGTTATCTGGGAGCCGCAGGGTTATGGGAGGTGATTGTAAGGCACCTACCTACCTACTTAATATTTGTCGTAAGTTAAGTTTCCGTTTCAATGATTAAAATTAAATCATGTATGGAAGTTGTGTTAGAGTAGGATTTATGCTAACTTTATTTAGAATTTGTATTAGTAGTATAACTATCACTCCATTTGTCAATATGGTATCTCTATTTGACAAAAAGTAGGTGTATATTACTTACTAGGTTCATCATCATCATCTTACTAGGTTATTAAGCTTTAAGTAAGAAGTAAGTTTTAAGTTAAGTTAAGTATGACTTCATAATCCCTGTATTTAAGTACACCTAAAATTACACAGTTAAATATTTGGAATGGTGGGGTCTCTTAACACAAGCATATTTTAACCCTTAAATTGGCAGAGTATCTAAAAATGCACACATTTTTTAGTTACTTTTTATAATTTTTTTTTTGCTGAAGAGACTTGTTACTTACTTCGCAAAATTTAGTGCTTAAAAAGAGGCACCGACAGAGCAATTGCATGAATAAATGATTTTTATTATTATTATTTTAAGTACTATTTGATTTCGGTAACATCATTACGGATAATATTGCTAAATTATCCAATACATGATTTTTGGGCCTTTACAGACAGCACGTTAGCGAAGGCTGGCAGGTTTCTTAACAAGTTTTCTTTTTGATAGTTCAGTACACAGATTCATAAAAAAATAAAAAAAACATATTTTGCAAATGCCATGACTAATGAACACCTTATTAAACATTATGAACCCCTAATAACTAGGTATACTGTTCCAAATTGTTTTTATTGCTATACAAAGCTCTCTGTTGCGTGTTACGGTGTTCAAAAGCTCATCGGATGCGTATCAAATCGAGTACAGTTTGATGCATTTCGAGTGCCCGCGTATCAACGCTCTTATCTCACTAGATTTAAAGTCTAATATTGATGATTGAGTTAACCGTGAGCGGCGCGAGCGATGTTTAGGATCAGAACACGTGTTGACACCTACCCTGGCCACCCCTGCTCGGTTAGGGAGCGTGAGGGTGACGTCAAAGGGTCGTATAATAGTGATTTTAGTGACGCTTGTGCAACAATAAATGTAATAGATGTGTTTTACCTGCATATGGATATTGGTTATGGTCTTATGGTTAGTAATTAAGTTTTTGAGTGGTGTGTGAAACTTTTAATAATGCTTTGCTGTCACAGGCGATAATAGCAATTTTATAAAGTTATCATTACGTGAATACATATTCAAATCTTATAAGATAATCTATTTAGAAGATAGTCGATTTCGAAAATATGAGAACGAACAAAGTGATCAAGAATATGTGAACATGACATTAATGTTAAAGCAATAAGATAAAGTTGCTCAGATATTTATGAATAAGTAGACGAAAATGAAATAAAACGATTGAACTAATACAATTCATGTTGTACGCAGGTATTATATTTTTCGACTAGTTACCTGCCACATTAAGTATATATGTATATGCTTTTATGAAATCTTGAAGCCTCTCCGTATCATGTTTGAACAATAAATTTGGGCTGGGTACCGCGATTTCATCAAAGGACAAAGGGTGACCCAACCTTCGATCCTCTTATGTGATTTACGTGCCTCTGTGTGCCGACCGATAGCCTCCACTCTAAATATTGCTTATTGTGATGTAGCAAATCAAATGCTTACTTTATTTACCTCGTATCTTTTTGTAACACCATTTTGAATAATGCACTCTATTATACGGAACGCACGGTTGCTTTTAAAATCACACACGCATATACGATAGCTATACGATATTGAATCGAAATATCACGTCAGGGGTGAATCTCTCTTATCTAATTTCATTTTAATGTTGTGCGTGAACAAATTATTGCACTGTCATAGCAAATAAAATAAAATGCTTAATGGGATAATATCCTGCATCTGGTCGGGGGGACTTTTTTGGCAGTTTACGTGATTTTAATTAATTCAGCCGGGGTTAATTCGTTTGCACGTGAGTGGTTTTTATCTTCATACAAGTATAGGTAGCCGGGTATTTTGTGACATTAACGAATAGATACTTATTTCATGCTTACTAGGTAATCCGTAAAAAAACATAATGTAGGTAAGTACGTAGATAATTGCTATATTTTCAACTTAGGTAAGTTATGTTGCGTTACTTCTTCCAATTATTATTATTTGACATACCTATCTTCTTTTCTTATACGTAACGTAATTCAGTATTCTTAAAAATCTGTGTAACCTTCATATTGCTTAGAATTTTTTTAACTATCCGTACTAGTATTTATTTGCGTTACCTAAGTTTTCCATGGAACTTATCGTATAGAACAAAGTTATATAGGTACTTATAGTGCGAAATAAGCGCGTTGCACTCAAACTTGAAGGAAGCAACCCGACCACGGCGTTCAAAAACCGCTCCCGGTAACTTTCTACAACTTTTTGAGGGGATTTCGATGCTCACGCTATGCACAGTTTAAACTTTTATAAGTAACTTTGTGTTCAAGGTTGGAATATTAAATGTTTAAAATATACAACATCTAGGTTTACTTTGAATGATGAACGGAAAATCGTGGATTTAGCTACTGAACCTATCAATAAGATAGTGACGTCCATGCACATAAATGATTGTGACACTTCTTAGAAGTGCAAATTAATTAATTAACTATGCAATTCACTTTCGGCAATTTTTTATGCTTCTTAAATACTCACGAAATACCCCTGTGTATTTGGTATGATAATACCACATTTGAAAATACATTGTTAATTACATTAAACAGTGTTGTTAGTGAAATACTACAGGTATTAAATAGCAATTAACAAAGCTTTTGCGACCCCACCGTGTCTAAAAACAAAGATAAAACTTTGAATGTGAGAAACCCCGTTGTCATCTCGACATTGTTGGACATCTATTATACGAGATGTTTGTCCGGGCCCGGGCGGACTCCGCAGGGTGGAAGGTGAATAAAAACCTGGATATTTCTCATATTTATGGCGGTGCACTCGAAAATATTCCCTGAGAGCGGTGGTTCTCCGCAACGCGTTTGATACAGATGTGTTCTTTAGAGGTGGGGTCGGTAAGGAGCATTTTTGCGCGCAGGTGTGTCGGAGCGTGGGAGGAAGCCCACCTGGCGCTCCCCCTCTGCCTCTTCGCTGCCCTCCGCCCTCTCTGGCTCGTTAATGATGATGTGCTCAGCCAGCAGACTATTTCACTTCTGAATACATCTTTCTCACTTTTGATGCTTCGTCCTTTTTGGTTGCAAAGGGAGCCCTCTCTCGCTCCCTTTCATTCGACGTTCGCCTGGTCGCATCCACCTAGTCAAGTCGGCAAACGCGTATCTACTTTGTGTCGGAAATGTAATGGAACAAATGCGGCTGGAATTAACGTTGGAACGAATGTCGGGATCGGAACACGGGGTCGTTCTCACCGGATATTTTCCACGCGATGATTCTGATGCGCATCTATGGAGCGGTAATAACGTTTGCGGCGACCAATACATCTAAAATATCCTGTAGGTACAATTGCACAGTGTACACTTTATTTATTTTGATGTGACGTGGGCTAGGTCTAATTAAGGTTTCTTATCATCTTAAGTTCTTATACCGTAAGTTTCTTAAATCCTTTTCGCATTCCGAGGCACTCTAAATCAGCAAATTTCGTTTTTGAAATTTATTCAAAGATGATCTCTTAACATAGTAAAATTTATAGTCAACGGCAAAGGTATGTACTTATAGATTTTAGCTTTTTATTCTATTTCGAAAAATGTATAAGTAGATACGTATCTTAAACATCGACATTTGCAAGATTGTAGAGCGCCAAAATGTTACAATTAAAGATTAAAGAGCTCCAAAAGGAAGGTAAAAGAAATGTGTCAATATGTTTTTAATTCAAAGCTTTCCCTCTTTGTTAACGCAGTGATCCAAAAGGCGGTTATTTAACATCTTGATCGAGAATAATTTGTTAGGTGAAGCGTACTCGCCTCTTGGCGCCGACATTCGCCAGTCATGCTCGTCTCAATACGAACTCGTGAAAGGCGAGGTGTGAGCATTTTATAAATTATGGCTACCAGAAAAATAGTTTCTCTAAGAATTAGGTTGTTTTTATTTAGTTAACTGTAGAAAAATACAATAAACACTAGTACTGAACTTTTTGAATAGGCAGTCCGCGCCATAAAGCATATTTATTACAATAACATTTAATTCGTAGGTAGTTGCACCAACGAGGTCGAAGTAAACACATATTGCTCGCTACACCTACTTATTTTGATTTATAATTTTATTGAGAAAAGTGTAATCTGTTTCATTATTTATGGTATTTCAAGATTGACCTACTTTTTGATAGGGCGGGTACTACTGTATTTATAATATTAGCAATTTTTACAGGAGGCACCAACCTGATCACTATGGCGGTTCGGAGTCGCTAGGATTTTACGTTGATATTAATATTTTAAAAAGTGGTTAATAAACGGGGGTCAGTAGTTACGTAGTTTCCTAGTTTGCTATTTCAATGTAAACGTTTTTTCTGAACATTTAAGAGTTTTCCTATTAGATTTTGCTATATAAGTATATGTACAGATGGTCAACACATGATTTTCGCAAAAAATAGAGTTCAGATGTTTGCGACTTTAGCCGAAGATAATATCGATTTATAGTAACGTATATACATACATAACAGATCCGTCTTACCACAAAGGCTTCTTCCAGCGTCGTGGCAGTCAATAAACCTTTTGACCGTTCACCAATTCAGCTTCGTGGAGCCTCCTGAGGCTAGCCGGGGCGGGATTATTGGGTCATTAATCACACCCCACCCCCGACTAGTGCTGTGCCAATTTATCGGAACAGCGAAGGAAATAAACGGTTGCCAGTAGACGATGTTGTTTACCTTCAAAGCAAAATCGATACTATACTGGGCTGCAAAAGAAGGTAAAACAGTCATATACGTGACGATAACTAAAACTGTTATACCTACCTTCTTTTGCAGCCCAGTGTGTATTCGCATACGAGCAGTAGGTAAAAGGGAAATGCTGCTTGACTGAAGATTTCCGTCCTCTACAAAGCGTAGCAGCCTACGACGCTACGCCAGGCGTAGGCGTTGAGTATACTTACTTGCAATTCTAACGACGACGTACATATTGAAATTATTGCATACCAGCTTTTGCCAGTGACTTCGTCCGCGTATACTCGTTAATCTCCTAAAGGGATTAATAGGTACTACGCGTGTACAAACTCTAATAGCAAATATTATATTACACTTCCCTCAGACGCGTTAATTATCGTACCCTCATAGAAACTTACACTCATCTTGCATAGGTGAGTGGAAGTTCCATTTTTCACCCCTTTAAAGAGATGATTTCTGAGATAAAAAATATCCTTCTTAAACTATCTCCATACTGTGTACTAATAATGGAAGTATGGATTGGTTAGTGCACTCTTGATTGCTACCACCACACTATACCGACTTGTGAACGTCCGAAGCACTGCATAGAATTTGATATTAATTGACTGTCAATAGTCTTCAAGATTATACATGTTTTGTTCGGGTAGGTATACAGAGTGTAAAGCAAAAGTCGCCTTTCCTGATGTGGTCAATAGTTAACGGCTTTGTACATATATTGTAAGTTATGGTTTAATCACATATGTGGATTTCGCCGTTTATGCGGATTATAAGTGCGACCAAAAATTACTTAAAGCCAAACCTAAAATCTCACATAAGTATATGGCATGTTTGTCCGCGGTCTAAATTCAAAATTACCACAATCAAGACTAAAAAATTGGTAAGTACCTACTTAGGTACCATCGGCTAAAGCCAGAGTCGACCAGATTCAAAACAGAATCGCTTGTAATGCTATACGCCTTTAAGGTGGTCGACTCTAGCGTTGGCCGATAGTACATGATAAACTTTAATAAATCGCGAAATGCTGAAACTTTGGAATACTTTAAATGTTATCGATAAAGCGTACATCACTATTATATCGACCGCAGAACTCCATTTACATGGACGTTAGCGGTGTACATACTACCCTCCTCCCCACGAAGTGAGGTGTGAGTGGAATACCTAGGTAACTCCTAGGCGCTTACTAATGTTCTATTTGTTGCCACGGCAAAGAAGTGAATTGTTCAGAACACCTTAAAAAGACTGAAACGGATAGCATCATTATTTTCGATAACCGATAAATATACATAACTATTACCTTCATTGTGTAACGAGAGTTAGCCATATAAAGTAACTAACTGTAGTATTAGATGGAATGTATTCAAAGCGTAGATTAAAATTAAGGAATTACCTTCATTTATATCTAGTTGAAGTTCTAAGACGCCACTGAATCTGTAATAGACGTAGCTTCTTACCAATTGTGAATATTGTATTTAATGTAACGTACCTATTATTTTAGTGACTAGATAGATTTTCTACTCCTCGTTCATATGATAGTTGTTTGTGAATTAAGTAGCTACTGAAAAGAAAAAAGATACGATATAAATATATATATTGGACAATGAAACATCAATTTTAAACATCCTGTTTAACAATGTTTCAATTATCGACGATAAAATAGTTCGCAATTACGTGTTTAATTTTGTAATTTTACTGTGAAAAGCTTTTACAAGGCCATTGTTTGCGGAGAGTATTGTTTATAAAATAATTGGGGGCGAGCGTCGGCGTTGCCAGCGGGCGCAAAATAACATAATGTATAGTTTTTGGCAGAGCTACGTTTTTCATAAACACTTTTTGTTTGTTTTCAATTCGCCGGGGGCTTTGCCGATAGATGTTTGAAGTTAAATCTCCCTTTTAAACGCTCGAAATGTGATTCAGTGAGCCTTTTTGAAGAGGCTTATGGGACTTAAATGTGCCGACAGCTTTCCTTTATTGAGTTTATTTATTCATAACTTAAAAGATGTGGAGAGGCTGAATCTTATTTAGTCAAGTACAAATCGTTGTCATTATAACTAGAACTGTCGTCTGGAAACGTATTTGTTTTAATATAAGTCATATTATTATTAAAGTACCTACCATAGTTAACAAGGAATGGCTAGTAGGCCAGTCCGTAGGGGTTCAAAGCACGGGGGTACGTTGCAAAAGGTGGTGTAGAAGTATTTATCCTTTTAATATTGTTTACATCGATACAACCGAGCTAATGTCAAAAAGCGGAACTCGGACATGAAGGGTTCCGTGAAATTAATTGCGGTTTACGATTTACGACGTATTAAAAAAAAACTACTTACTAGATCTCGTTCAAACCAATTTTCGGTGGAAGTTTGCATGGTAATGTACGTCATATATTTTTTTTAGTTTTATCATTCTCTTATTTTAGAAGTTACAGGGGGGGGGACACACATTTTACCACTTTGGAAGTGTATCTCGCGCAAACTATTCAGTTTACAAAAAATGATATTAGAAACCTCAATATCATTTTTGAAGACCTATCCATAGATACCCCACACGTATGGGTTTGATGAAAAATTTTTTTTTGAGTTTCAGTTCTGAGTATGGGGACCCCTAAAACTTAATGTTTTTTTTCGATTTTTGTGTGAAAATCTAAATGCGGTTCATAGAATACATCTACTTACCAAGTTTCAACAGTATAGCTCTTATAGTTTCGGAAAAAAGTGGCTGTGACATACGGACGAACAGACAGACAGACAGACAAACAGACATGACGAATCTATAAGGGTTCCGTTTTTTGCCATTTGGCTACGGAACCCTAAAAATGGTTACACGAGATATCTTGGGGCAACATTTGGCAGTTACAAATCCTCGAAATTTTGGGACCTTTTATGGTTTCTCACTCTTAGCTTCTATACGGTGCAATTAAAGAACTTTTAATTATGCGTCTAATGAGTACCATAAATAACAATTCGGTTCAGCGACATTGTAGAAAACCATGGTCGAAAACGAGGCTTTCCTCAACTTTATAACATATTTCAAGATAGTGGTTTTTAAGCTTCTGCGTTTCAATTTTGAATTTAACATAGGTTTTAGCTCCTCAATTGTAGGAATTTACAGAATCGAGAGTTACTTCAGCATTAGTATCATCATAACTGGTAATCCGAATTATAGTGTCGTCAATCATCATCCACCGTTATAGTTGAACGAGCGAGCGAAGCGAACGAAGTTCTCCGTTTCAGCTTCGCCATAAATGCTTTCGTATATCCGGTTGTTCTTCTCTACAGGTCGCATTTCGCAACCGATTCTCGTGAAATTTTGTGACCAGGGTTCGATGATTATATGGAATGTTTGTCTCGATTCAGTTTGATGAAATAAAAAAAGGCAGGCTCGCTATTTCAACAGCTTAGGGATCGTCTTAATACAACGCGACTACGCGATTATCGCAAGTTCGCGCGAATGGTGTCCTAATTGACAATTGCGCGAATGCCAATTAGGACACCTATTCGAGTCCAATATGTTTGATCGCGCGTTCGCGCGAGTAAAATTCGCGCGAGCTTGCGATAATCTCAGGACGATCCCTTCACAGAGTCACTATAGTATTTGCATGTCATCTCAGTACAAATTATGTCATCATTGACGTTTATTGTACCAGGACGACAGCAATAGAATGCAAATAGGAATGCAAATACTAAAGTTTATACTTTATATTATGTTCGGTTGCTGGCAAAAAATCACCTTTCGTAAGCGAGAGCGAGTGATAGGTTTAACAACAAATCTAAAACTAATGTCAAACTGTTCACGAAAACGGTTGTTTATTTTGCAGTGTGACACTTAAATTATCAAACAAACCATCCCAAAATGGACCGTCCAAACCACAACATGACTGTAACGGATAATAAACAAACTAAGTTTTATTCGCCTTCATTTAATTAAAATCTCTCTTATACGCGTCACACTGGAAACTAACTCCCTCACTACTCTTAAGACGGTACCGAGGCAAACTGAGCCTTATGATGTGACGATATGGTTAAGTTTTGGTTGCCTGTAAAATGCAAGGGCAGGGGTGAAGGCCGAGAAAAAAAGCACGTGTTCGCTTCGGGATTACACGCGCCCCATAAACAAGAGGTGAACAACATAGCTTCAGTCGCGCCCCGCTCTGAATTGACTACATGCACCAACTCCAACATCGAATGCATGCATAAATAAAATACCGATCCTCTGAAAAACATGACGCTGTAAATGCTATTTTAGAACATACATTATTATTATAAGACTTAACTTCTTAGGCCGCATTCACGCACAGGCGTAATTTCGCTACACGACGCGCTATGGCAACCCATAGTTCCTGACTGACAAGCTCGCGAATATTACACCAGCACGGCAATCAGAAGACGGCACGCGAGCTTTCTCGGTTTTTCTCGCACTAAGTATACGTCTATTTCTAAGTTTTCTAATAAGACGTGGTCTTACGCTTTTCAATACGGAATCGTCGAGTAGGTACCATTGAGCGTTTGAAATTAATTAAACGGAATAATAAAAGCAAACGATACCTACCTAAAATGTATCTCTCATTCGGTTAACAGAAGCAATTTTCAATGATGCATGAACTTTTATCATTATGATTCTTGTAGGTACCTGTGGTCTAATTAATGTTCCATTAGGACATTAGGACTTTCTAAATTAGGTCATAGCGCATTTGTATGCAAAATCGTAATCAGACTAAACCGACTATAGGTATTGAGCACTCAAATATAGCGTAAGTTTATAGAAATCGGTGAAGAGTCGAAGCATTGAAACAATCGTGCCTGATAGAGTCCGCCTGCAAATGCAATCCTCACTTTAAGCCGCGTATAGCGTTCATGCGGGCTGCCACCCAGCCACAGTAAGTTTGCGATGAAGCAGTAGGCAAATAGTTGTTAATGCAAGGCTGCAAAGTCGTTGTTTGGCGTGAGTGCTTTCAAGGGTCGTGTTATTTCCCGTGCGCAGATTTTGAGGGCTAACGTAAGGTGAAAACATATTAAATGCTTGTTAAGTATTTGAAATTGTTCTTGGGTGAAGCATCATATGTTAACTGAGAAATGCGTGAAGTGGAACTCGATTCTGACGAGTTAGCAACACGCGTATAGATATCCGAGCAAAGACGGGGGAGCCGCTGGTTAAGTTGGTATCAGGTTAAATTCTAAAATCCTCGTGCAATTTTAATGAAATAAGACTTGGTTAATAGGAAATAACAGCTAGCGCGCGCCTCGTACAAGAACTTGCATTTCGAGCCACGGTAGTCGCCCATTTCCTCTGTCATATATTAAAACCTAAGTATATAATACATTTTCTAACATAGATTAACAGAGAGATTGACTAGGTTTCTATATTTCGACTATTTAACATTTGACATCTGTAGGCTATAGTGAAGTTAGAGTATATTTTTTGGTTTTTATTAGTTGGGTCCAGTACAGTTCATTAACCAAATCAGTTATGAATGAATGAATATATTAATATTTTCTTTATTCAGGCAATAAACCCATTACAATAGATAGATATGATAAAAATAAAAAAACTAAAATAAAATCCTTAACTTAATACAATTACAATTATTTGTGATTCGGGTGCCGACAGTTATGAATTAAAACAAAACATAAGAGCATAGTGAAACTCTTAATAATCTAGAATGTTAGAAAAAGTATATGCATAGTAGTAGTTGGATTTGGCGGAGTACATAGAGGGGAATCTCGGCTCGAAATTCAGGTTTTTGTATGAACCACGCACCTGTAGCTCTAGTATAAGTTTTAACGATACTTATACGTTTTCGAACGCGTTTGGGTTTAGTTTCAATTTGTATGGCAACCCGTAGTTCCTAATAGTTACCACCAGAGGCGCTGTTCACGTTGCCATACAAATTTAAACTAAACGCAAACGCGTTCGAAAACGTATTGTATCGATAAAACTTATACTAGAGCCTCTGTTATTTAATCTTAATGCCTAGCTTTACTGCTCTTAAAATATTGATTGTGAAGCCACGGCGGGAACGCAGCGTATGCGCGCGCGACATGTGCGGGCACAATGGCAGCATTCTCATGGACTCGGTCCGGTAAGCTGCTTGCGTGACGTCACGTGTAGGGTGCACTGCCGATGCAATTACAACGCTATCAGGTTTTATAGCGGCGATTATTTTATGCACTAGTCCCGTAGTTAACCTTTTGCAAATAATATTTTAGGGCGGGTTGTGTCGTGTCGTCATTTATCACATACGTGTAGGTAGCCTTTCTCATCTAAGTAGAAAGTAAGAACTAATTAATTTGGTTTAGCTTACTTTAAACAACAGCATGTAAAGGAGGAGCGGGACTTCCTGACACAGGTTTTTACCTACTAGGAAGCCCCAACCTTGTTATCATTTTGTGACTTGTTATTCTCAATTTTTTTTATTAAACTCATATTAGTGAGTATTAGAGTAGAAACGGTTTACAAATTCTTCTTAAAAGTAGTTCACCATATTCGTTATGAAGACACATAAGAAAGAAGAAAGAAAGAAATAAGTATATTTATTTGCTGTGACAAAGAAATTACACATTAATAATATTGTGTTTATACAACTGAAATGCACCAAAATGGACGCCACTCAGCATATGCCAATAAGCTAAAGGTACTGGTAGTAGTTTTTAGGGTACCCAGAGAGAGATACACAGATCTTATAATTATAACTTATATGTACAGTCGCCATCACATACATAGGTACACTATAGGTGTTCAAAAATATCGGCACATGCACCCTAATGCCTTGAAAATAGAGGTGTGTTCCGATGTTTGTGACGTGCTTGTTTGCTCCGATGTATGTGATGGCGACTGTACGTACCTAACAAAACCTTATTATGAGAAGAAGAGGTCGCTGGTCAATTAATTAATTCAGAGCTAAGTAAGTGTTTACAAATCAGGTCTAATGTACCTAAGTAATGATGAAATGCAGGTGTAGGTGTGATGTCATTTACAGGTATTGAAATTCAAGAGCTATGTGGATTGTCCCCTTATGCATTCGATATTTGTACAGTCGCCATCACATACATCAGAGCAAACAAGCAGCTCACAAACATCGGAACACACCTCTATTTTCAAGGCATTAGGGTGCATGTGCCGATATTTTTGAACACCTATAGTGTACCGATGTATGTGATGGCGACTGTAGGTTGATAAGATACATTTTATTTTTGTTTTTAAAGGATGCAATGGATATACCATGTTATTACACAAACGTATTTCATTCTATCGGCTTTTGTGCACAATTAGCATTCATTACACCTTTCAGTAGGTACATTATGCAGTATCTATTCAGTACAGATCCAAGCTTGAGGCCTAGCATGATTGATTAAGTAACCATCGAGTGAAGTACCTAACAATACGAACAATTATTTCCATGTAATTTCAGCTTGGGACTTTTGGTAGCATATCGTGGTTCTAGAATCCATGGAGTCACTGTGTGTTACTTTTTTTTATGAATATGAATTAAAATGGAATAGAGGTATCTTTTAATTAGCTTTTCTGAACACGGTGATGTATATGAACCTTTTGACGGGTTAAATACTTGTATTTAATAAGTTGGTAGATATATGTAGATATGTGTATTAATTTAATCTACGCTTGAATTCTTTTCCATTGTGTAACGATAGTTAGCCATACATATTATATAAGTTATTTTTTTCAATCCTCCCATTAGTATGTTTTTAACACATGCGCTTACTTATCTCATAGGTATTACGATTTCATTGGAAACGAAATAATATCACGCCCTTGTTCGGCAGCGCATACCCCACACGATGTAAGCGATGGATGTATTTCTATTGAGCTCCACTTTACTAATGATCAGGTTGAATACGAATTAAATAGCTAATTAGACAGGTTGTCGCTTAGTGTCATGTCATGTCTGAGTGAATTAGTTCAAGTACAGGTTGCTAAATATAAATGCTTTTGCAAGCCGTACCCGTGCTAAGTGCATCCAATTAAAAGTCATCCTAGATTAAACTAAAAACAATTTAGTAACGTAATAAATACGATGGGTTTATAGGGTACCTATATAGCATTATAATAGGCGAGCCGATCCGGCTTACTAGGGCCGTAAGCGGTTCACGGAGTAATCCCGCGTGTAAAACAACAGCCAAGTTGTGTCACGAACTTTCCATAGCCGACGGAAGTTAACCGGTATTAACGTATTCGTAATTAATCCTGTGAATTGATTTTGTAGCGGTGCGAAATAAATTGGCATTTATTTTTCCGATATTGATAATAAAGCTTCGTGGGGTAATTCTGCAAATGGTAGCGCGAATGCCAATAATATTATATTTCTGATCCATTGTCTCGTACTATTGAACAAAACGAGCGTCAGAATTTCACAATGCGATTAATAGGTATAGCTGAGACGATTTGAACTGAGCTTATGAATACTTAGACATTGTTTGCGAACGCGTGCCAATTTTTGCAAAAAAAATGTTATCGCCACGTAGAATGTTCATTGAATAATGAACTCTATCTTCTTTTACAATATATTCCAAATTAGCTACGAGATAACATACTTACAACACAGCGTGCCAGGTATAAACCAGACAAGTAATTATTTGTTACTTTATTTGAATCTTTGGCGAGCACGATAGATTTCATTATTCAATTAACATTTTACGTGGCGCTAACATTTTTTTTGCAAAATTTGGCACGCGCTTGCAAACAATGCCTATTCATAAGCTCAGAACAAAGGCCATTCATGAGCTCAGTTCAAATCGTCTTAAACATACCTAATACTTAATACCAACCACACATATGCGGGTCACACCTATAATACGGATAGGGACGAGTTCTTATAAAGGTTCAGTCCAGACGGCTAATATATAATAAAAATGCTAAGCTAAATAGGCTCAAGCGAGACAAACCGAAGAGACAGAGACAAAAACGCGTAGTGCGACCCCCAATGAACTGCCTTGCAAAATGAATAGTGACCTAGACATGCATGTGTCGTGACACTGCAAAGCATGCAGAAAAGACGGGGTATGGCCTGACGGGGAGCTTCTCTTCGTAGCACTTGCACCCCGTTCAGACTATATTTATTTATCTCCACTTATAATAAATCTCTAAAGTAAAAAAAGAATCAGCCAGTTTGAAACTAAGCTTTCTGTGGTACGAATGTTCTCAGCATCCCATGGACGGAAAAATATGAAACATTTTATATAGGTACATTATTATTCCCGCTGCAACTTAGGATAGTTTTTATTTATTTTATTACAATTAATTTATTTTCCGTAATATACGACTTCATTTAATTTTTCATTTATTATTCTTAAAGTATATCGCCGCCACATCTGTCAGCTAAAAGAAACGTCAAAATCACAGACTAATAAGAAACACTACGGACAAAATGGCGGAATTTCTTTGCCTTTCTTTCGCCTATTAATAATTTTAATCCCGTCTACGATATACATTGACGAGACACATAGGTACCAAAAGCAAATATAAAATTAATCGATTTTGATATGCGAACTTATATGCGCAAATGTCGAATAAAGGCGTAATTTCTACAAATGTAACAACAAATTCGAACAATATAAACTTGGTTTTTTTGAATGGCACGCGCGCGCGCTCTTTGCGCATTCAGCCAAACCACGAAAACTGAAAATCGAAGTTCGTATATCTGCATTCCTGTCATTTGTTAGTGCGATAGAGATACCCGAATATTTTCGAATTTCCGAAGTTCGTGGTTTAAAAGAAAATACGGATGTCGGATAGATCTAAATTAATATTTTATGTGTGAATATGGTTAAAATTATTTGGAAATACTATTGTTGTTATTGTTTTAGTATATTTGACTAGCTTTACCTAAGTTTAATATTGTACGTTTGAAATGGGCAAGCTGTTGGACTTTATTTTACCCAAAACAACTACATGTACACAGTTCTGACAATAAAGAAATCTTATTTTATCTTATCTTATCGAAAATAGGGATGTAAACACTAAACAAAATAATCATAATGTTGTATTATCTCGAAAAAAAATCACTAAGTTATAAGTGTATAAAGTTTGAAGAGGGGGTTTGTTGCGTCTCTTTTCCGCAAAACGCACCTTTATAATGAAACGATTGTTTTTTACTATGACGCTCGAGGATCGTGACGGCACGGTCCCTGAACGTTTTCTCACTCTAACAAGCGACATTAAAACGGTTGTAGCTTCGTAATTTTTTGAGATATTTGAATGAGTTTTTCGTTTCTTCTTTCTTTTGAAGTGAGTCTACAGCTACACCTCTATTTGGAAGACAAGCGGAAAGAACCCATACTATCCATACTAATAATCCATACTTCCATATTAATATTATAAATGCGAAAGTGTGTCTGTCTGTCTGTTAACTCTTCACGCCTAAACCGCTGAACCGATTTAGATGAAATTTGGTATACAGATAGTTTGAGCTCCGGGGAAGGACAAAGGGTAGTTTTTATATTTGAGGGGCTGAAATTGGGGGTGGAAATTTGTATAGAGCTACTTAAACCGCTGCACCGATTTAGATGAAATTTGGTATATAAATAGTTTGAGTCCCGGGGAAGGACATATAATAGGTTTTATCCCGGAAATCATCCCCTAAGGGGGTGAAGGGGGGGGGGTAAAAATTTGGATGTAATCTATTTTGATGAAATGTGGTGTAGATATAGGTTAAGTCCTGGGCAACCCTCAAAAATCACCCCAGAAATCATCCCCTAAGGGGGTGAAATTAGGGGTGAAAATTCGGATGGAACCCATTTTAATACAATTTGGTATAGAGATAGCTTGAGTCCTGGGAAAGGACATAGAATAGTTTTAATTCCGGAAATCACTCCCTAAGGTGAAATGAGGGTGAAAATTTGGACGAATCCCGTTTAGATGAAATTTGGTATAAAGGTCGTTTGAGTCCCGAAGAATGATATTAGATAGTTTTTATCCCGAAAATCTTTCCCTAAGGGTATGAAATAGGGGGTGAAAGTTTGGATTAAATCCATATACCTAGATGAAATTTGGTATAGAGATAATTTGAGACCCTTCGAAGGATATAGAATAGTTTTTGCCTCGGAAATCATCCCTTAAGATGGTAAGTAGAAGTTTGTTTGCATTATATTTTCTAAGTATAAGTTCTACGCGGACGAAGTCGCGGGCAACAGCTAGTTTAAAATAATTACACAGCATAACATTTAAAAACGAAGTCACTGTGAATTACAAATTATATATATATACATTTTAATATATGACAGAAGAATTACATCTATCCATCATTCCGTAACTACTTCCAAAGACGTCCACATCCGGTGCTGCTGTAAGAAACGCATTGAGGCAGTGTAGAGCTCTGACAAACGGAGAGTTTTTGCGCGCTGCGGACCTACCTGGGCCCCTCGTCTATTGATATAATTTAAAAATTAGCGTCCACGCCTCGACCTGTCTCTTCGGTACGTCTTGCGCCTTAGATTGTCTATATTTGTTTTAGATACAGGGTAAATGTCTGCTATAGCTATTTGACACTAGACGTTTCTCCCGCAACAGCAGTCCAGCACGAGCGCGGGCCTCGCAAGCCGAAGCTGCACGCTGCGCTCGCGCTGCCACCGCCGATGGCGCACGCGCACAAGCCGCACGCGCTCAACCTGTCGCCACCCTCGCCGTACGCGTCACTGCCGCCATTTAACTTCCAAGTATGTATACCTACGATTTAACACAGGATTTTTTTATGATGCAGATCAGGGGTCGGCAACCGTTTAGCAGCCAAGGGCCACATAGGAGCTAACAAAAATTACGCGGGCCGCAATTCCTAATTATTTGTGACTTTATCAGGCAATTCGAAAATTCTGAATTCAACGACCTTTACATACAAAACTCGCGCGTGCCACATGCGGCCCGCGGGCCGCCTATTGCCAACCGCTGATGTAGAAGGACTAGGAGGTACCAACTAAGTAAGTAGGCAACGTAAGGGTGCCGTCGTGGGTTACCAACGATTTGAATATCTATGTCATAAAGTCATAAAATAGACAATATACTTAAATAATACATAATACAGCACTTGCTGTACCAACGCCAATCTCATACCAAAACGTACATTTTAATAATTCTAGTTAGTGAAGTAGTATATACTTATAGGGGCATGGATGACCTCGCGGTAATAAATCGGGAACTTGTTCGTTTTGGGAATATCCAAGCCTGTGGCGATATTTTAAGAGCGTCCATGTAGACACGATCGCGTTGTTATACCTGCAGTTATATAAGGGTCCATAGATGATGTCTTGCTGGTCGCTGGTATAACGTAGGTATTGTGATGTGCAGTTCAGTATGAGCAGCGTGAGCGAGTCGGCGCCCCTGAGCGCGACGTCGTCTGCGGGGTCCAGCGGCGCAGGCGGCGCGGGTGCCGTGAGCCCATTGCCGCTCGGGCCCGAGCCGTTCCTGCCGCCGCCGCCGCTGCTCCACATGCTCATGTCCAGCGATAAGTGTCAGGTGAGGGGGTAGCAACAATAAGCAGCGTCTTAATTAGTACGTCGGCGGGGTCGAGAGGTGCGGGTATTCGTAAACCCGCTTCCGAGGCCGATCTATTCCCCCGCCGTCGCTGCCATACTCATATCCAGCGACAAATCATAGGTGAGGGACATCAGTTGGCCATAGTTCCAAGCCAGGCACGACGAGAGACGATTACGAGGACGCGTCGCAGAGAAATACATAGCAGCGTTCCCTACTACATACTCGCGTAGCTCGGACGAGGATATTCAATCTGGAGTTACCTATTGCTCAGTTTCGTTATAGGCATATTTTGAAAAGGAAATCCTCGTCCACGTATCTTTCTCTCTCTCTCTCTCTCTGTATCTCTTTATGCATGGGTTAAAAAGAGACTGAAACAAATAGTGGACGCGGATTATTGGGCCGTTCATTATACGGACCCGCCGGAAAGGCCCAGGTTCCAGGTGTTGTAACAAATAAATCCAATCAACGACTGAAAAAAAAATTACAAATCCTATCTAATTTTGACGTATTTTTGGACCCAATCGCAATATACTCGTAGGTTTACATAAGGTAACCTGCCTGCAGGCCGGCGCGGCGGCTGGCGTTGAGATGGAATTAAAAATGAAATTTATTTATTTCTTTTCTTTTCTTATTAGCGGCTTTGTTACGTAGATCCCCTGTTGCTTACGTATGCTTTCATGCCTGATGGTTTTCTCTACTTTAAGTTTTAACAAGAGAAGAAATGAATGAACATACAATAATATTTTAAAATTTTGGATTTTTTTAGTTTTTATTTAGTGACATTTAGTTTGTTAACCGTTTAAGTACTAATTGGTTAAAATCTGCAATTTTAAAACGATTATTGTGTAAGATTATTAATATTATATTGTAGAATACCATTTGACATGTAAAAGTGCCCTTGTGGCCTATTTGCAGAATAAATAATTGATTTTGATTGAACAAATACCGAATGCTTGGAGAACAAATACTCACCATTTTGTTCGGTTAAAAACTAGACTTAATAAGACAAACTTAACCTTACTTATCAATTGCGTTTTTTAGCGTCTGATTCAAAAGAAGGGGGTGTTAATAAGTTTAACCCATTCAAAGCCAACTCACATGTGATGCCTCTACAAAGCGGAAAAGTGCTGCTAATTACATGCTACGGCGTAGCACAGCCAGCTTTGCTTTGCCTCGAATCTGTGTATATGTGTTTCTGTGTTTATCAATGTCTTGTGTACAAAGTATTTACATACATACATAGTAGCTCCCAAACGGATGACCCAATTTGAGTGCGGTTCAATCGAAAGTCTTGTCTGTCCAGGTGGTTCTTTGATGCATTGTTATTCCTTTATTACTCGTAGGAGCTGATGTGGAGCGCTAAACAATTGCAGCTTCAAGGCGACCCCTCGCTCCTGCGGCCTCCGCCGAGCGCCTTCGGGGCTCCGCTGGCGCCTACGTGGGAACTTTTACAGGTGAGACATGGTCCTATAGTCCTATCTACTTAGACGCGCCTACTATTAAGTTAACACTGCCGCCATTGACAACTGTTGTCGTAGTACTCTGACTTATCCCATTGTGCCTCAAATGCGACACTAATTCCTAAGAGCGCTACAAGCGCATTTCGCTACATAAGGAATGTATTTAATAAGGGCATTAAGCTACTTCGAACGAAGCGTGGCGCTGAATGGGTTAAGAACCAAGAAGGAAGTGGGCCAGATATAGGCTATGAATTTTGACCACCTGATTCTCAACGCATAATTTTGAAAGACAGTTCTGCGCGTTTGCAAGTAACGTAGGTATGTTGAGAACATTATTTTATTAAGTGTTTCAAAAAAGCCTAGCTGTGACTAAAGGATGGACCCAGAGGCGTATCTAGCCCATGTAGCGCCCGGGTGCAAATAGTTAATAGTCCGTAAGCCCACTCCCAATACACCTACGTCTCATGACAACACGATAAAACGCATGGTAGCAGGTCGGGAAAGTTGTGCTGAGCAAGAATCAGAAGATTATCGTACCTACCTAAAATTGGCTGAAAGTTTGAAATATCCTTCACTTCCGGTATTTTTTTTAAGGGCAGCTAGGTAGGTATATTTACGTCATGTGACAACAATACGAGACATGTGGCGTCGTTTAGCCCTTTAATCGTGGAGAGAGTAAACCTAAGTCTGTCAGTCCTGAAATGGCCAGAAGTACTTGTCAGACGGTGCCGAAGTTGAACAATAATGTTTGTACTAGTAGTAGGTATGTTTTAGTGGGAACTGTCGAGGAGCTAAATGCATGTTCATTTGTAATCTAGCTTCTAAGTACCTAACTATTAAGTACATTTAACTCTGTTTGTTCTCCAAATAAAATAAAAATACAATAATCATCTGATTCTTGCATAGCACAACTTTCTCGACCTGCTGCCATGCATTGGGAGTGGGCTTACGGACTATAAGGAATTACGTGCAAAGTTTCTATCGCATAAAGGTATTAAAAAAATGGAGACGCTGTTTACGCGGAATAAGACTACAAACAAAAAAAATGACTACCTACATATATAGCCTGTATTTTTTACGTTGTTACAACGCGACACGACCGCAAATACGTTATCGGCTCCGCAATACCTAAAGTTTTAAGAGGGTGTGTACGTTGACATTTGTAGGTGGCTTTTTGACTCAAGGGGCGGGCAAGCCTTCCGATTGGGCGACCGAGGGGTGACTTCTCGGCTTCCCCGCCCATTCGATACTACGATACGCGGGATGTCACAACTTTAGAACAGGCATTGTTGTTCTTGTTTACTGCGAATGAAACGTACTATAAGATTTTAAGAATAGGTATGTATTTACTGGTAACGCCAGAACAATACCTACTCTACCTATTGCTATAAGTATATAGTGTATATATTTTAACGTCACAGTACGTACTTAAAATCATTTGTACACAACCGTGCTGTAGGTGCCTACCTAACTTGTTCACAGTACAATATCCAGTTCACGATATCGAAGTAAGAGAATGTATGCTAAAGCAACATTCTCACTGTATATCGGAACTCGCTCCGACACTAGCCCAAATGTTAGCTACTTAGGTACAGTCACGGACTTTAATTGTTAAGCCATTTAGAGCTCACTTTATACTGGACACTTCAAAGCTCACTATGAAATCCAAAATTAGTTGACACCTAAATGGCTTAACAATTAAAATCCGTGACTGTACCTACACTGTACCGGATAATGTGAAGTTGTGTGTGAACACGCTCTCGTAGCAACCAGACGATCAATAAAATGTTGGTTCTTGGAAACATCCAAATCTTATAGGAGTTATTGGCATTTTACTTATTTTCTAATCCATACATTTTAAACTGTACCGGGCCATACTATACTGGACAATGCAAAGGGTAAACATATGGACAGAAGCAGAACATTTAGAACACAATATTCTTCCAGGGACGTAGATGTGCAATATAAAGAAAGCATTGTATGAAAATCTGTTATTTTTAATAGCAATTATAATACTATGAAATTTGAGGCTTGACTACATAGTGAGAATTAAAAAAAAATTGTCATTCAGTAATTTAGGGCATTCATACTCATACTCATACTTATTTATTTATAATATTATAAAAATATTACACGTCACATATTATTCACAATTTCATACTTTAAAAGGGTAAATTAACAACTTAGAAAAGTTGAAAAACGTTTTCATTTCAAAGTTCAATATCTCAAAAACGGCTCGGCTGTCAGCTTTCGGACAGAAAAAAACCGCATTCAAATCGGTTCATTCATTTAGCGGCTACGATGCCACAGACAGACACACAGACAGACAGACACACAGACACGTCAAAGTTATAACGCTCCTCTTTTTGCGTCGAGGGTTAAAAATAGGGAATGAAAATAAGGTAAAGAACATGCCTTTAAGCTCATTCCATAATTATGCCACAAAGCATGATGGCAACAGATTTAATATTCAGATTTTTTGGAATACGTTGTCATAATACCATACCGCCAATATATATTTGATTCAAGACAATAATAACTAAGTCGCGCCTGTCAGGAAACAAGCGCTCGACTGCTGTTCATGGCAGTCCGCTGGGTGCGGTGCCTGGCGCCGTTCCAGGCGCTGACGACGGCCGACCAGCTGGTACTACTGCGGGCGGCGTGGAAGGACCTGTTCCTGCTGCACTTAGCGCAGTGGTCCGCGCCGTGGGACCTGGCGCCCCTGCTGGCCGCGCCAGCGGCGCGCGCCCGCCTGCCACTCGACCCGCTCGCCGACCTGGAGCTCAACACGCTGCAGGTGCGTTGTATAGCTTCCAGCTAGCTGTTCCCGGCGGCCGACCAGCTGCTACTGCGGGCAGTGTGGAAGTACTTGTTCCTGCTGCACCTGGCGCGCCCTTCTGCTGCCCGACCCGCTCGCTTATCTAGAACGTTTAACCTTACCTTACCTTGCTATAGATTTAGTATGTAGATACAAAACTCAGATACTTTTGTTCATATCTTGATGGCCTTGATGCGAGTATGATCCTATTCAATAAGTGAATTACTAAGCAATTTACTTAATATGTATATGGTTTTAATGGAGAATATCACGCATGATTGTATAATTACAATTAATTTGTAATCTTTGCAGGAAATATTGTGCCGCTTTCGGCAGATAGCGCCTGACGGCAGCGAGTGCGGCTGTATGAAAGCAATCGTCTTGTTTTCTCCGGGTTAGTCTTATAATTGTTCTAACTGTTAATACTACCTAACTAACCAATAGTGGGTACTACCTAGTTACGTAGTTTCTCCTTGGTATATTATAAACAACAATACATAATTATGTTTCTTTCAGATACTCGTGGTTTGAGCGAGACACAACCAGTAGAGATGTTACAAGACCAGGCACAGTGTATTCTCGCTGATTACGTTCGCACGAGATACACGAGGCAGCCAACAAGGTATATAATTATTTTCATATCTCATGCTCTGAAAGTGGGTCGTTGTTGTTCTAAAAAGTGTGCTGAAAGTGATACGTTTCTGCTCTAGAGCAGAAAAGTAGTGTATTCCAATTAGTCCCCGCCTTACCTCTATAAGCATTATGCGGGAACTTATTCTAATAAATATCAATAGGTACTTACCTCGCCACTGACGAAGGGAAATAATTTAATTCTTACTAGTTCGTGGAATTTATTTTATCAAATATGAAATAAGTTTATGTTGTAAATTCATTACTTTTATTTTAGCTAAAATATTTACTAGGCTCTATGAGGTGGTGACAAATGGAATACCTACACCCACAAACCTTTTTTTAACTTAAAGTTGTGCATGTGAGCTGAGGCAGAAACGCATACAGCCACTCTTCAACTAATACTAATAATGAATACAAATAATATGAAAATGACTGTGACGTCATTTATGGGTGTGACGCACGAAGGTCGCGGTGCGGTGCGGTAGCCTGCGGCGCTATCACGAACTTCGAATCTCGAACTTCGTATATCTCCGTCTCGGTCGCTCGAGTACCATACACCGTGAGTGCGATAGAGACGGAGATATACGAAGTTCGAGATTCAAAGTTCGTGGTAGCGCCGATGTTACGGCTCTAAACGAAGGCGACGTTTTTAGAAGAAGAAAAAATATGCTATTTATGGCACCGATTAATTCCCCGCAAACGCGCGTAAAAAAAAATTTACTTGCATTATGGTGCTTGAAAAAAGTTACGCAACGCTTAAAAAAGTTAAAGGGCGGGGAAGCAAAACTAGTGCAAACTTCAGTATTGTAAGACGACTTTAATTTAAATAAAATCTCGTGATTAAAATGAGTTCATCTACTTAGTGATTTTGAAACCGACTTAACGCCTGATTTAATCAGAACAGAAGCTCAATCTATCGTGGAAGGCCTTTACAGCAAAATTCAAAAGAAAGATACATGAAATCATATACCAATTTTATAAAATTTTAGTGATTTCAGTGATTTATCGAAGAAATTAAAAACATTAACGCTATGGAGTATCAATGCTTAAAACCGCTTTAAGCACCAAACATGATGTGAATTTAAAGAAAAACAGTAAGCTGACATCGTTTCTAATAAAAAGGCAGTCGGATGGCTTTAAAAGCAAAACGTCTATGATTTTTACAGCAAATAAGATAGAAACCTTCTTAAATGAAGCTCCTGATGATGTTTATTTGGCAACAAAGGTAATAAAATAATCACATTATATTGTAAATGTAACTAAATTTCTACAGAAACCGTAAAAAAAACGTTTTTGACAAATACCTACGTAATTTATAAATAAGTATGTCTTAAGTTAAGACTTAACTATAATTGTTTTGTTTTCCGGTGGCGCTAATGTTTGGTACATATATAATGTGAATATTCCAGACATAAATATTACATTTACATTCGCAAATTGCTCTAATTTTTCCATTCATTTCAAGTAATTGTATACTTTGAATAAACATATTGTAAAATTTTCCTTCTGTGGTTTTTTTTTAATTTCCTCGTATTCGATATGAAAAGTAGAGTGTTTAACTCGGGTGAAAGTCACCCATTTCTGACTCGAACTATTGGCGCTCTCACTTCATTCGAGCGCCAAAATATCTCGTCAGAAGTGGGGTGCCTTTCAGCCCATGGTTAACAATCTACTATTGTGAAATTACCTATAATGGCGCACAACTATTTTTTTCGTGAAGTTCGCGCACTGAGCGCGCAGTTGTGGTCGCAGAGCGTTAGTGGAGAAAGTTATGCATCGCTCCCATGCATAACCCAAAAAAAATTTATTAAGCTATGTGCTTCATCATATTTGTTCCTTGAGTAATTCTAAGCATTTCTAGTCCGGGAGGCAATAATAAACGTGAGGCTAGTCGGGAAGGGGGGGGGGGGGGGGGGGGTACAAAGATGGCCGCCAACAGTCGTCTTTAAAAAAAATCTAGTCTCGTCCTGGTTGCTACTAGGGCAAGTTTGGTATCATTTTCGTATAAACCAAAGATGTAGAATTCATTGCTGATATTAGTTTTTTCCGTTTCATAGTAATTTTACAAAAAAAACGTAAAAAGGTGAGAATGTTGGTAGGAGATTTTTTCTTTGGGAGCTAATAACTTTTGTATAGTGACAAAAAATATCAAACAAAAAATACGATAATAAAGCGCAATTCATGCAAAATCAAAAAATATACACTTTTCATAATGTCCTAATAATGCAAAAACATAGTGAAAAAAATATTAAATGCTCGCAGCGCGGCTAGCTGGACTCGCGCTAGGCGGCGTTTATCTTTCAAAATGGTCGAGTACGACAACGAGTATCTGCTTATATGCTTACTTAGTAAAATTTTATGATGCCAAATAATAGTACATTTCGATGCTAGTGCGGAAAGTATGTCATTACCTCACGAGTGCCGAGATATCTTGCCACGAGCCGTAGGCGAGTGGTAAGACTCGGGACGAGTGAAGAATGACATTTCCGCACGTGTATCGAACGACGTTTTTTAATACAGTTGCGATAAAATAAAAAAAACAACAAGTAAGAACAGCATTTAAAAAAAATTGTTTTGAACAACTTCATTATTTTTAACTGTAAGTATTACAATGATGTTACAGAATGAATAATATAAAAGTTTCAAATACCTTACTCGTTGTTTTTCTTGTTTTTTCGCAACTGTATTAAAAAACGTCGTTCGATACACGTGGAAAAGTAAAAAGCACTAGTGCGCAAAATACAACTTTGCGCACGATTTGCAGCTACAAAAAGTACCACTTTTTGAGCAACTGTATTAAAAAATACATTTTAAATCATTTTATAAAACAATTTAATGTCCGAAGTTTCCGGCACACAGACATACTTCTGTGCACTTCGATTTTCTTTTAATGCAGTTGCAATGATTTTTGCAACATTTCTTGCACCTGCAATGAGTGAGTTCCAGTCACACACTTGCGATATCTGGTAAATGTGACCAAACAGGAGTTCATTCACTGTTTTCCATTCTCCAGCGCCAAGAAGAAGGAATCGGAAGTTTTTGGATAGGCACCAAGGCTTGTCCCCAGGCAAAGAGCGGCTTCCGTTTTAATTATCTTTGGTTGGAGGGATGTTTTCTATAGCTTTTCGTAAATAGATATTTTCTGCATTCGTTGACTGTTGTGCACGGGCTTGAGCTAAAATATAAAATCTTGGAGTCATTCTTACGTCATTCGCTACAAAATAGATTATAACAATTTTATATTAAAATACCAATTTTATATTAAAATACCAATTTTATATTAAAATACCAATTTTATATTAAAATACCAATTTTAATATAAAAACCTACGCTGAATCTGTATCAAACTAGTTTATACTTACCGTTCGTACATTGTAATAATACATTTCTGAATAAAAGTGTCGCAATTTTCCGTTCAACAATGCCTTGAATCCGCAAGTTGCTTCAGGGCAGGCGTTCCAGGCGTTAAAGGCACTCTTTTTAGCTCTGCCATTAAAAGAAGACACCGTGTCGCATCCTGTCAAGGCATGGAACATTGGCAGTACTTAGGCTTTTTCTGGTCCTGTAATGTGTAGGAATACATTTGTTAGGATGCATTTACTGCGGAAATTTACACGTTTTCATTACCAAGGGCATGACAAACACGTACCGTGTGCATTGGCAATAGAGTGGCATGGAATATAATAATGGTTTTGCCTGTACGCATGTGGATCCACAACTCATCTAATTCCGGCAGCTTTTGAATACAAGAGACTGCTACGACCACCACGTCTGTATCTACAGTACGAATCATAACTTTTTTATGCCCTTTGTCCACAGCGTCAGCAACATGCAGTTTGTCATGCCCTTAGTAATGAAAACGTGTAAATTTCCCCAGTAAATGCATACTAACAAATGCATTCCTACATATTACAGGACCAGAAAGAGCCGAAAAACTGTCAATTTTCCATGCCTTGACAGGATGCGACACAGTGTCTTCTTTTAATGCGAGAGGTAAAAATAATGCCTTTGACGTCTGGAATGCCTACCCTGAAGCAACTTGCGGATTCAAGGCATTGTTGGATGGAAAATTGGCAGAAGCGGACACTTTTATTCAGAAATGTATTATGACAATGTACGACCGTTAAATATAAACGTACCTATTTTAATATCAAATAGTTACAATCTATTTTGTAGCGAATGACGTAATAATGACTCCAAAATTTTATTTTTTAACTGAAGGCCTTGCACAATAGTCAACGAATGCAGAAAATATCTAATTATGAAGAGGGACAGACAGCTATAGAAAACATCCCTCCAACGGAAGCCGCTCAGCTTCCGATTCCTTCTTCTTGGCGCTGGAGAATGGAAAACAGTAAATGAATTCCTGTTTGGTCAGATTTACCAGATGTCGCAAGTGTGTGCCTGGAACTCACTCGTTGCAGGTGCAAGAAAGGTTGCAAAATCGTTGCAACTGCATTAAAAGAAAATGGAAGTGCACAGAAGTATGTATGTGTGCCGGAAACTGCGGACATTAAATTGTTTTATAAAAATGTTAAGAATGTATTTTATTTGGCATCATAAAATTTAACAAATTAAGCATAAGCAGATACCTACTCGTAGTCGTAGTTACTCGACCATTTTGTAAGATAAACGCCGCCTAGTGCGAGTCCAGCTAGCCACGCTGCGATAATTTATAGTACATTATTGCCGTGGCCGGGAAGGAGGCAATTGCAGGCTGAGTATTTTGTTTAAACGGACGAGCTTGCGAGTCCGTTTAATTATAATACGAAGCCTGCAATTGCCATTCCGGCTGAGGCTAATATAGTGCTTTTCTCAAAAATGGGGGAATAAAAAAGACTAAATTTAAATCAAGCGTTATTATTAAATACAAATTGAGGATACTGCAAATTACATAAAATTAAACGTCATATATTTTTTTAAACAGAATCGCAAGTGTATTTTTCCACCGAAAAA
The DNA here is from genome assembly GCA_963854355.1 of Epinotia brunnichana. Classification (NCBI taxonomy): domain Eukaryota; kingdom Metazoa; phylum Arthropoda; class Insecta; order Lepidoptera; family Tortricidae; genus Epinotia; species Epinotia brunnichana. The sequence goes on along the minus strand of OY977941.1, from coordinate 10,718,814 downwards.
CGCAATCTTTTTATGACACATACAAAAATGTCGCGTTTGCAACAGAAAAATACGACTTGATTTGGCTGAATATGACCTGTGCCGTCTTTTATATGCCAGTTTCTACTTTTTAAAAAGTTTGGTACTCGACAAATAAAGGAATTCATAATAATATGTAACATTCCAGGCGGCCTGCAATGTTTTTTATTTTTTAGTTTTGATCTGGCCTTCAACTATACACTTTACCTTCCAATATGTAGCGAGTTATGTTCACTTTGCGGGCCATTTTTGAGAAAAATATTTTTTTCACTATGTTTTTGCATTAGTACATTATAAAATGTGTATATTTTTAGAATTTGCATGAATTGCGCTTTATTACCGTATTTTTTGTTTGATATTTATTGTCACTATACAATACTTACTAGTTTCCAAAGCAAAAATCTCCTACCAACATTTTCACCTTCTTACGTTTTTCTTGTAAAATTACTATGAAACTGAAAAAAACTAATATCAGCAATGAATTCTACGTCTTTGGTTTATTTGAAAATGATACCAAACTTGCCCTAGTAGCAACCAGGACGAGACTAGATTTTTTTTAAAGACGACTGTTGGCGGCCATCTTTGTACCCCCCTCCCCCCTTCCCGACTTGCCTCACGTTTCTTATTGCCTCCCGGACTAGAATAGTAGATTATACACCAAGGGGATAAAGCACTGTTTTATGTCACGGGAGCGAATTGAATCCCGAACGTAACGAAGGACTCATAATTTAACTCCTGAGCGTAGCGAGGGAGTTATAAGTTAATTCCTGAGCGAAGCGAGGGAATTAAGACTGAGTCCTGAGTGCAGGGTTCAACCGCCCAAGACTAAAACAGTCTTATCCCCGAGGTGTATACTCTACTTTTCACACCTTATGCGAGACAAAAAAACAGGATCAGTAGATAAATAATGTTTATTTAGCAAATTAAAAGTACATAGTAACATTAGACACGTTAGTCCAATTATGGAAAGATGTAATGTTGTTGTAATGTGATAGGTAATGTTTTTATTTGGTACGTTTATTGAGGTTGAGTTGGAGTTTATTATGCCTATGGCATCTAATTTGATATACTCAGGAGTCAAAACACTTTCATCACTCGACATTTTCAATATTATTTTTGAAATTAAATCTTATATAGGCACCTACAAGAACTCGATTTGTTCGTCACGCGTGAACAAATGAAGGCGCGCGGCGTTTCAAATTCGAAAGCACAAGCCGTGGTCCTAGATTCGAAATTCGAATTTCGAGCACCGCGCTCCTCCGGACCGGGGTTCACACGGAGGCAAACTTCATTTATTTTGTCAAATCAAGTAGGCCATGGCCTAGGACAAATTGTGTTTAGCAAAATTAAACTTTATGCATATAGTAATAAGAATTATGAAAAGTGAAATCATATTATTAACCAGCGGGTTACAATGAAATTCAGTACAACATTATAACCCGGCTAATACCAAGGGATTTAATGTCTTGCTTTCGGTAGGGTTTACATGACCTATAATTCGGCATTGTCGAGCATGTGGTTTGAAAATGCTTATAATTACTCGAGGAACATAATAACTGCCTCCACTACGTTGCAGTATTCTCTATGAAATCTTAATACACAGATTTAAATCGACGAATACAAAATGACCCTATTGTGCAGGTTCGGGCGTCTACTGCTGTTGCTGCCGTCGCTGCGCGCGGTGCGCGCGCGCTCCATCGAGCTGCTGCTCTTCCGCGACACCGTGGGGGACGTGTCCGTCGCCACCCTGCTGCACGACATGTACAGGTACATACGCTCCACATACGTTTGCGTCTGGCATGTTAGCTACGACAGCAGCAGGCAGCAGGTTAGAGGTGTCAGAGGGGTTCGCCGGGTGTGCGGGAGGTGACTTGAGGTTAACTTCGGAGACGCAATCTCATATGGCGCGTAGGTATTGTACGATGCCACCAGTGGATCTAGGATCTCCCACTTTTCCGAACTGAGACTAAAATCTAACCATAGCGGGGTCAACTCCCTTCAACCAGAATCCTGTATGCCATTGGGCGAGAGTTAGGGCACAGCAGAATGTCATTTCACTTATACTTATTAAGAGCAGAGCAACTCTGGTGTAGAGCGCAGCTGCAATAACACTGGAGTAAGAAGTTAGAGATAGTCGGATTCATAACCATAAGTTGCTGAACACCTAAGTACTTTGTCGTTTTCACTCGTTTGACAAGTTTATATGGCAGTTCGTCATGACGTTTAATGCGACACGGTAACGGTACAAAGGTGAGCCCTTGTGAGGCTGACCGTATTTTACTATTCTGTAGGTAAGTATATATACTAGCAACCCGCCCCGGCTTCGCACGGGTATATATTATACATATAAACCTTCCTCTTGCATCACTCTATCTATTTAAAATAAACCGCATCAAAATCAGTTGCGTACTTTTAAAGTGATATATAAATATATAGAGCTTCCGAAGAATCTAAGGATACACCTGTTGGCGTTGGCGGCGAGGGAAATGCATTTGTTCCTTAATACTTTCACTGCCAGGAACCCGCCTAGCGGGCGCCTACGCCGTAATCACTTTGCTCTACATACGGCAAAAACCACGGGATCGGCTACAAGTGTAGCACGTAGCGATTCTTGGCAGTGAATGTGTTAACTGTCATGTACCTAAATAATTACAAACATAGTTGACATAGGTTCATCAGTTACTGAAGCCCTTGGGAAAAATATGTAAACCATACACAAAAAAATACATACTCACCTACTCGATTCGAGGTATTCTTGAACCAAGAAATTAAATGTTAAATTATCTCGAATCAAGCGTAATTCAAGATTTTTTCTCATGGTTCGAGAGAATCATCTTAATCCAAGATGGTATCCATTTCATTCGACTTTGATGTTCTTGCTAATTTATTTCTTGATTCTAGTTTTTTTCTGTACCTAATGTGCATTTTGATTGTAGGATGCAGCCAGCACCAGCCCCGGCCTTTGGACAGTTGCACCCTCCTCCGTCCGAACACTGCGCATCCCCTTAGTTTTGACAATGGAACCATTTTGCATTTGTTTAGATTGATAATCCGTACGCTCACTCCCAATACGCCTACGTCTCATGACAACACGATAAAATGCATTGCAGCAGGTCGGGAAAGCTGTGCTGAGTAAGAATCAGAACATTATCGCACCTAAAATTGGCCTAAAGTTTGAAAAATCCTTCAATTCCGGTCCAAATTGTACCTAATGGGGCTTCTATACGGGCCATATTTGCTGCTGCTGCTGCCCATACCCCGGTGGTCTTGGCCGTAGTTTTAGGGACGTACCCGGGTCCACAAGGTGGACTGATCACCTGGTACCTAAAGGTCGCGGGAGTCCACTGGATGCAGGTGGCGCAGGACCGGTAATTTGGCACTCTTTGGGGGAGGCCTATGTCCAGCAGTGGACATCTTTCGGCTGATGATGATGTGGCCGGCAACTATTGGTGTCCCTCTCTTACTCACATGTTAGAGAAAGACGCCAATAGTTGCCGGCCACATATTGCAGTGAAAATATGGCCCGTTTAGAAGCCCCATTAGGGTAGCTATATTTACGTCATGTGACAACAGTACGAAACATGTGGCAGCATTTAGCCCTTTAATTGTAGAGAGAGTAGGTAAGCCTTAAGGGCCATTTACATGGTGCAACAACTCGTATGCGATTTTCATTACATTGCAGGGCTGCGTGCTACCGAAATAGGATGAATTAAATCAAACCGTGCAATGTAATAAAACTCGCATGCGAGTTGTTGCACCGTGTAAATGGTAATTTTGTCTGTCAGTCCTGAAATGGCCGGAAGTACTTGGCAGACGGTGTCAAAGGAACTTGCGACGTAAGCAACGTAGACGTATAGGCGTATCAGCGGCGCTACCACGAATCTCGAACTTCGTATATCTCCGTCTATGTCGCTCGAGTACCATTAACCATAAGTGCGATTCGAAGTTCGTGGTTATAGCTCAGGATTGGGCTTACGAACTATGACATGTAATAAATAAGTACATAATTAAACGATTGACGTTAAAAAAAACTCCTTCTAGTTGTAGGTTTTAAAACCGGCATCTTCTTTTTTTTTATACCACTTCGGTGGGGAACAAGCGGACTGCCCCTAATGGCATAAGACTATAAGCGGTCACCGTTTCTCTCAAGAGTGGAACCAGTGATGAAGATGGAGATGACCAAAACGATCTCGAAACCAACTTAAAATTAAGCATTGAAATGTACCAACTTAGCTGTAATAACGACACTAATTTAATGTTAAGCGTTGTGAAATGTTTGACTCCCCATAGAAATTCCTTAAAATGTCTAATTTTGCTTAATTGAGATACATCAGCTACGTTTTCTAACATATTCACTGCGCGTTTCACTACGCTTTTCTCTCTTCGCCAAACAACAGCATTTTCATACTTTGTAAAAAAAAAATCGTAGCTGAGTCGATGGCGCTGCGCTCCAAAAAGCACACTAAATAGGTACAAACAATACAATTTGTCACAACAACGACACGAGACATAGCTATAGTTATAGAATTAAAGGTATGTAGGTACTTATTGCCGTCTCATGCCAATGAAAGCTGCGCCTCTTCCGGTTCTTGTGATGGTGGGTATGTACACACTGAGCAAACGAACGACCAACGAACGCGAAGCATTTATGTGACAGCTAATTGTTAGAGTGAGATACATAGCCGCTCGTTGGCATGGTGTGTACCCACCATGACAAATTGCAAGGTGTGTAAAGGCCATAACTGTAAATTTTAGGGATTTTTATATCCTTCCTGTAATAGGTAGGTAAGTACCTGCATCTCGTTTTACTCTTATGCTGTCACGCGTGTGTAGAATATTACCTAACCTACTATCTAAAACGAATGACCAGCGGTCATAATAAAATGAACTGAATTACAGCATTGTATTGTATATAAGAAGCTAAAAGTAATAGGTAAAAGTAGTTTTCTCAATGGTACCTATTTGTTATATTATATTCAATACGGACCTTTATACCCTTTAGGTCAGGCAACGAAAAGGTATAGAGGGCAATGCTTGGAACACAATTTTTGATTTCGTAACTTTGTTTGGACTAGTTAGGAGATGAACATATCAAAAGAGGGGTGTGAAGATCCCATTTTTCGGTTTTATATCTTGGAAACTATGCGTCCTAGCGACATGACTATTCTATACAAAATGAAAGCTGATAAAATTTTTGTGGTCATTTAATTTATCTAAAAGATCTAGTCGAGATATTTCTAGTCATAAAAATAGTATGTTAATCGTGTTATGTACATATATAAGATTTATTGGTATATCTAATATAACATAGCCTAATGATTATTGAATATTATGAATAACCGAATTTAAACTTTCGTGAGGACATGTTGAAATAATGCTAATAATTACACGGTTCAACTCGCACAACAACTCCAGCGCGGGACTGCCCCCCTCCCCCCTCCCTGTCGGCGCGGGCGTCACGGGCGGCGCGGCGATTTGAGCGGGCGCGTGGGCTAGCGTGGTCAAACAGGCCATGTATGGAAATATCGCGCCGTGTGTCTGACCAAGGCTTTAGGGTCGATTTATATCTACAGACATTGAGCGTGCCAGACACGTGTCGTGGCAGACAAAATAATATTCTTCTATACAGAGTGAATTATAGTACATTGTGATACAAGTGAGCTATGTTGATCATTACATCAGAGGCGGAATTATCATGCAAACCGCAGGTGAGCGTGATAAGGGAGCCGAGGCTGTAATTATAGTAATTATAGGTAATCCTTTTCATTAAATGAAAATGTTACAGGCTCCTAAGCTATTTCCTTTAGTTATTGATGACAACAGTTTTTACTCACATAATTGTACATCTCCAAGAATATCCAGTGGCGTCCAATTCTATTTAACACTTTTCTATTCACCACGAGTCAACATTTTTAAGAGGATTGTGAACCTGTACTTTTTCATACAAAAAGCGATAACGTTTTTCACCCGTAAACATTGTTCGATTTTTATAATTTTTGGACACGCTGTAGATATAATGAAAAACTAGGTCTATACGTTTTGATTTTTGAGATATATTGCTTGCGTTAAAAGTTATTAGCATCTAAAAATCGATATTTTTGACTTAAAAACTTTGTCTACCGTTTTATTTTTTTTAAATGAATCTTAATTGATTTACTGAAAAAGGAAAACGTACGGACATAGATTAAAGAGTACTGAATCCAATAATACCAAAGTTATTTCATTTCATAAAGGTTTAGGGGGGTAAAAACGTTATCACCCGAAACAATATTTCAACAAGGAAATGTAGGCATTTGCCTCCAGGACTTGCTACTCTCTCTATCGGACGATACGGGTGAGGCACAGAGCGGTGTGAAACAGATATATTTTTTTTAAATACCTACTTGCGCCGCGTATCGGCACTTCACAATCCTCTTAATAATAACCTGCAAACACGCATCAACAATGTTTACTAATATTTGTAAAATTACATTACCTATAATGGCGCGCAACTATTTTTTTTCGTGGAGTTTGCGCGAGGCTTAGATGAAATCTCTAAACAGCCAATACAAAATAAAATAAATATTTTCGTATTCAATATAAATTCATGTAAAAATGTTATCAAAAGTAAATAGTTTTACTAAATGAAACGTTTCTATATCATATCCAAGAAGAAATAATCAATTAATTCATTAGAAGGATTTAATTTGTTTAGTCGAGTAAGAATCCATTTGCCGAGAATTAAAAAGAAACCTGTATAACCCGGTCAATTTAAGACTGCGCCGAATCCAGACATACACCTTGCTGTAAAGTGCCAACGCAACGTGTCTTAATCGGGATATAACCATAACTACACGAGTGCCGTAATGTTATAAAACACGCGTGTTTAATACCCAGGATTATGAGCCTAAAAGCGGCACAATAAGAGGCACGTTACGAGCAAAGTGTTGAAAACGTATTTACATCTGTGTCTGTCAGTTTCTGCGCAGCCGCGTTACGATAGATGTAAATACGTTTTCTCAAACATGCTCGGAAATGTATGCGTTAATGTCACGAAATGAAGACATGAAGTTCCTTGTTTATGGCTCCATACATTACTTCTTGGCCTAGGCCAAGAAGTAATGTATGAAAAGCCTAACTAAAAACATTATTGGCCGCTACTCTAACTTTTTAAATTTGCTTACTGATATTAAACAGACAAAGGAAAAAATACATACTGCCAACCACCAATACTTTTTTTTAATTGTTTTAGTTTTTTGTAAAAAAAAAATTGTTAGTTTTTTAATTTTTTTTTGTTATTTTTCGTTTATTTTTTAGTGTT